>BRKX01000001.1:40530566-41736816 GCA_026008535.1 Perilla frutescens
GACCGGGTCAAAGCGCGGGTTTGACCCGACCCGTCTGAAATAGTGTTATTTACAGCTGTTGCATGGAAGTTTTTGCCTAAATAAAACAAACGTTAGTCCTACAAATTAACCTTATTCGATTAACATCAACGTTATTAGCCTAACAAAAATTGTATCATTAATCACATCTCTACTATTTGCTGCTCTTAGTCTTACCATCTACTTATGTTCCACAATCAAAGCTGAAAGCTACCAAATGTCCAAATCTGAGATATAACTTTAAATAAGCTACACATTTATATTTAAGTAATCTGATTTAGATTTAAAAGTTTAAACTTTTACCATTATATCTTCTTAGTTACTAATCTTCGAGTTTTGTGAGCTGCTGCTGCCGCCTTGTTGAGAAACGGGAGGAAGAGCTGCCGCCACCTTGCTGCTGCTAGAAAACCTGCTGTTGCCGCCTTGCTACGAAACGACGGAAGACCTGCTACCGCCACCTTGCTGCAAAACGGCGGAAGAGCTGCGAGAAGGGAGAGGCGAGATTAATTTGTGGCTTGGTGCTGCGGAAGAGGTGCAGAGTGGGGAGGATTTGGAATTAGGTTAGGAAATTAGGAATTTAGTGTTTTTTTTTATAGAGAAAATTAGGAATTTAACTATATTCAATTTATGTTTATGTTTTATTATTAGTAATTTGATTTTTTATTAAAAATATTGTATTCATATATTGGCGGGATACTAGCCATGCCGCGGCTTACCTATTGCCTGGGCCTGCCAGATAAACAGGCTTCAAAATTGAAATCTTATCCACCTACAAAAAGGTGGGAGTTGTCCGTTTTGACGGATCTAATAGTTAATCTAGCTTTGCAACGTTAATAATTTTCATTCTTTACAGTAAAACTCTAAAAATAATGTTAGTTATTATTGATTTTCCAACTTCATTTTGGTAATTAAATGTTTGCTTTAGAACAATTTCCTAAGTTAAAATCTAAAAAAAAGTGAAATATATCAATATTTACAACAAATAAATTGAAATGTACCTTTCAAAATTTTGGAATTTTTGGAATAGTTTCACGATGATTTTTCTTAATGAAGTTTCTCGATCAAACTCTCATATATTTCGACAATATTTCAATTTCAAAGTATCTTTTTTTTGTGATATGAAATTCGTGTGTTGGTATAGTATATATATTTGTGCATTAGACATGTATTTTTTACACAAAATTAAATACATTAAATTTTATTTAATTTTGGCTAACTAATATTTGTGCATTAATAGACATGTACATTTTACCTGCCTTATTTGGACAAAAAAAAATCTTAAATTTCATTTAATTTTGACCAACTAATATCTACTTATATAAATCGGAAAACCCATAAAACTACCTATTTCTCTATTACAAAAATCTATTTTACCCACCTTATGGAAATCATTAAATAAATACTCACTTTGTCTAAAATACCCTCAAAAAGTGTTTACATGTGGGTGTCAATCGTAGTCGTAGATGCGATGAGCTAACTCGAGTCGATCTCTCAAGGAAGACTTCATATGGGTAATTATCCAATTTGGCTATGCATGCAACATGTTTGAACAACGAAATACAAACCTAAACACTCTAATCATAGATTTTAAGGTCGATTTTAACTAAGGAATTTAAAACACGCAATTAGCTAATAAGATGCACATAACAACAAGATCAAGATTGAGGAAAAGATTATGATACGAGCATTAGGGTGTAGATTCTCTCATTGGCTTATCACTTAGCTTGTTTCAAGTTGTTTATATTAATCTCAAACACACAATAGACCTCTCAAGTGGTTTAATTTCAATTATTGTCACCGTCTATCCATTAAACTCCTATCGGCTATATTATACAAGTAAGATCAATATTTTAGGCTTATGAACCCAGTCCACCTAACGTTGAAGAAACCTTGGTCGGGATTTAGAATCTCCTTTCGGACTTATCTAAAACCTAGTAATGCTAAGTAGTGATTAAGTACTCAACATGATGAAAACAATTCCAACAACAACAACCAACCATCACAAGCATAGGTCAAAATCAAATCGATTCTCTACCCCATAATGGAGAGATTAGCCCATAACCATGCTCAAAACAACACAAATATCATAGGAGTTCATCATCTCATAATCAAATGAAAATAACATACACTTCTACAATATTCAATATTCTTCAAGAGTTTGGGACAAACCCCCACAAATCATCTAAGTTAAAGAAAGAAAATACCAAAAGAAAGGCTTCCTATCGAGCCTAGCTTTCGCGGATAGATCAAAATCGGGACTTCTTCTCGTCTCTTCTTCTTCGACCCCAGCTTGCTTGCCTCTTTTCTTTCTCTTCTCCTCTTCTCTTGAATGGTGGTGCTGATGGTGAAAATGGTGTAAAAAATGGTGAAGGTGGTGGTGGTGTGTAGAGAGAAAATATAGAGAAAATGGAAGTGGAGAAGATGAAGTGATGAGGAATGGTGAGTGTTGGAATGAATGTCTCCCTTTGATGGAGATTTTCTACTTAAAGCTTTAAAATCCGAATTAAACTTGCAAGTGTACAAGTGAATTGTAATACAAGGCAAAACAGGGTCGAATCCACAGGGTGTTAAGGTAATTCAAGATATACAAGCATCACACTCATGTCATTTCACAAGTCAAGTAACACAAAAAATCATGGATTTGATTTGGTTTTACTCTAAGCGTAGAATTTAGCAATTTGATGGAATAAACTAAGATAAACTCAAAACGATCAAAAAAATGCAATAAAGAGGGGTAACAAATGGAATAAAGATCCTAGGGCAATGATGATCAACACAAACAATGGGTTTCGAGATTAGAACACATATTAACTCCACTCAAGATTAATTCCAAAAGCAATCACAGGCTCTCTCGAGGTTTTAAGATTTAGTTAAACAAAAGGGAACTCTCCTATCTCTAGGACTAGATTCCAAATTCTTCAAATTAAGCACAATTAATCAACTAAAAATCCAACTAGGCACAAATTCTCATTCAATACCTAATAGGGCTCATAAATCAATCTCCAATGCTAATTAGTTCTTCTCAAAACATAATCAACACAAAATCTAACTTAAGGAGGCCAACCCTAGTTAGATACAATCACACCATTGATCCATGAGAAATAAGAAGAGAGGAGATTAACATGCTTTTTCATCCATCAATCCATTATTCAATGCTAAATCAAATTACCCTAGGATTTACAAGATTTAGCTAGACATGCTTAAAATTGAAGAAAAACAAAAATAAACAAGGAAGAAAGAAATCAAAAACATGGATTAGAGTAAACCCGAAAAGGAAAAAGATAATCTTCAAACTTCAACTTTGTCTTCAAAATTCTTCACAATCTTCAAGCTTGCAACAACAAAATTCTCTCTCAAAATCTATCTTCTAATTTTCGGGGCTAGGAATTAAGAGTTGCCCTAAAATTGAACTGAGGTGGATATTTATACTCCAACAAATCTGCCTAGTAAAAGAAAATGAAAAAGAAATCGAAAAATACAAAAATCACGACACGGGCTTGGTCGCGCCCCGGTCAGGCCACACCGGGTGGTGCGATCGATTTGGTCACGCCTGACCACCCTGTACCCACGCCGCGCCCAACGCTAGGCTTTAAGGCCCTCTGATTGGACGCGAGATCGCGCCACAACTGTGCCCGGGCCGTGCCTGGGTCGCACCGGGTGGCGCGACTGAGCTGGTCGCGCCTGCACTCCTCTGAGTTGGGCTGCACCTAGCAATGTGCTTTCGGGGCCTCTATTTTTATGCGCACTCACGCCGCTTCTGTACCCGGGTCGCGCCAGCTTCATGCCTTAGAGTCCCGACCCGGTCGATTTTGCCCTGAAAATGCACAATGGTGTTTAAGAACACTTATTACATAATAAAATGGAAACACAACATTAAGACAACAAAATAAGAGAGAAAGATACTTAAAACACGCATGCTATGCTCGGAAATAAGGGCGAAAATCTTATTTGTCAACTCCCCCAAACTTAAACACTTGTTTGTACCCAAACAAGAAAAAGAACGCAAGGAATTAAAAGATACAAACATAGGGGATTTTCAAGCCCTTTTTGCCTCAGAAGAAAGAACTAAAAACCATGCAAGGTAAACGAGATCAAAGCTCATAAAGATCAAATTATGAAACTTCGGCTCCCCTCTTTTAGTTGAAGAATCAATCACACAATTAAACCTCTCGAGGTCAAAAAGGCATATTTTCACTCAACATCAAGCAACACCAACATGCAACCATAAGCTTGCAAAATAACTCAATATCATCATAATATGTGCTAGAAATAAGAATCACATAGGACTTTCGGGTTGAAGCGTTCAGCTCTTTGGACAGGTAGGAAAATATGGGGAAGTGTGGCTCCAATTCAAACCCATTTCTAATGCAAATCTAAGCAAAACAATCTACAAAGCTTTCTTCTACCCTCCACAAATTCTCTTGGGGACAATGTAACGATAAAATGGATAATCTTTAGCCTACTTTTGGTTCACTTCTCCTACAAAGGTGTCTTCACTTTCAAAACAAGGACTAGAGTGATCATTTGTTCTTTTCTTCAATCATTTCTTTTTTTTTCTTCTTTTATTTTTTTTATCTTCACTCTATTGTTTCCTTTTCTAGTTCTAGAAGAAGGACTCACTTTGAATTTATCAAGGCTAAAATCATATTTATCATTCTCGGAACATCTCACGTTTTATGCTCCCAAGTAGTTGTCATTTCAAACCTACTATTTTCATGAATCCCACTCCCCTTGGCTTTTCAACAAAATAGTGACCATCATAGCTTAAAAGGGGCAGACAAAGGATGTCTTTAGTAGCAAAAGAAAATTCTAGGCTTAAAAGTTTGCACAAGAACCGCCTAAGGTCATCTTCATGTTTCTTTGAGCACATACATAATTATATGAGTTTGTAAAGCAAGTTCTAGAGATGTTAGCATTGTTGAAGACGAATCTCAAGAAATGAAAAGTAATATGGCTCAAATCTCATGTAATATGCAAGATATGCCAAAATTTCATAATTCAATCTATATGCTAATCACCAATCACTCATTTTCATGCATGATTTTTCAAAAAATTTGCACAAATTTTCATCATCATAGGCAAGGTTACACAAACCCCTAATCATGCTCAATCTCATCCTGCTTTTCTCTACTCATGCCAAGAGGACAAATAGATGATCAAAGATAGGAAAATATCAAAACAAGATTCTCACCCAAATCCGAGCATAACTTATTACATACCCCAAATAAAATCCTAAGGATCAAATACATCTATACAAATCAACGGGAGAGGGGGGGTATCGAATATTCCTAAAAACAAAACATGCCAAATTATCCAAATAACATAACCAAATAGCATAAAATAAATTGTTCAAATTGTTCAAGAGAAACTGGGGGCTAGAGCTCAACGGGTCACCACTGGCATATCCCCTCCCCCAAACTTGCACCATGCCAAAGGTAGGTTAAGTTTGGGTAGAAGACTAGTGGGACCATGAGAGAGGAAAACTTAATTCTCAGAGCGATCTTGGTCCTGAGGCGGCTGCTGCGGCTGGTACGGAGGATAGGGCGGATATAGATACGGATATGGAGGATACTGCGGAAACTGCTGAGGAGGCCACTGTGAAGATGAGCTCTGTCCAGTCCACTGCCTCATGTAACCTGCAAAATCATTGAAACCAGATTGGAAAGTATTAAAATTTCCTTGCAGGCCTTGAATCTCGGCACTGATTCTAGTGAAGTGGGAATCAACGTGTGACTGGAGGTTGGAGAATCTCGAGTCCAACTCCTCATGCATGCCCGTGAAACGGACCCCAATGTCCTCTTGGAGGTTCGTGAACCTCGAATCGAAGTTCTCCTGAAGCACTGTAAAGCGCATGTCCATCTCCATGAGCATATCCCCAAATCTGGAGGTCATATCTACCCGCATATTCCCTAAGTTGGTCGTCGTCTCTATCATCATCCCTTCCATATTGCTGAATCTCTCATCTTGAACATCCTCCATCGATCTCCTTGCTGCCCTGGGTGCCTGAGATGTAGACGCTTTTCCTTGAGGGAGCCTTCGTGGACCAGCATCAATTACTGTCATCAGGGCACGGTGCTCTGGTGTGCTCATCATCCAGTTCCTCTCATCCTCAAAAGTGGTAATTGAGGTGAGGTTGGGATTAGGGAGAGGGAACTGGACCCGGTTCTTCATGAGGAACTGAAATGAAAGGGGAGCGGTAGAGCCTATCATCCGGGCATTACGAAGGTGCTGTAGGTTGATCCTCTGGGACCTGAGCACAGCAACATAATTTGTGAGGTCCACATCCAAAGCTCGAACAATTGGGGTGATCAAGCCCCCAATGCAAATCTTCCCACTACCCGGTGCAGCCTGCCTCTTGCATTGATCTAAGAAATGAGCTGCAAAATCCACGTTGATTGCCTTCAGTATGCACCAAATCATATGAATTTCCAGGGTGAAGAAAGCACTGTTCTCATGTCGGGCAAGGACGGTGGAAGAAAGAACCCTCTGGATGTATCTGAATACCGGATTCTGAATGTGGGAGGCTTTAGCCTTGCTGGAGTCATATCGTGCCATTCTGGGGTCAGGATCTATGATGCGCCTCATAAAGTCTTCAAGGTGAAAAGTGGGGTCCTGGTGGAAAATTCCATTTTGCGGAGTGCTAAAGATGCGGTTCATCTCATCCATAGTAAACCGTCAATTTTGGTTTCCCAGTCGAAACTTGCACCAAATGGAGCCCCGCCTGTCTGTAGACTTGACCTTGAGTATGGCTAAGAATTCCTTTACCAGCACTGGGTAGGTGACCCATCCTCTTTCTAACACATCTGTCCACCCCAATCGCCCGAACAACCTCCAAACATCCTCGTTAATTCCTAACTGTCGGGTAGCTACCGCATCTGCAAACCTGGTTGCCTTAATCTTAAAATGTTTAGACATTTTCAACCATTTCACTCTATGCTCATGTTTCAACAAATGGACTCCCACTTCACATGGTTGATCCCCGGTCCAATTTAAGGTAGGGAACGAGGCCTTATCCTCCTCTATTTCATCTTGATCAATGTCATCTTCCTCTTCTTCTTCATCATCCTCATCGTCCCCAGCTCTTCTTCGTCATGGTCTTCATTTTCTTCTTTCTCTTCCTCGGACTCTTCTTAGTAGTCCCGAACTTCCTCTCCACTACTCTCGGACTCCACTTGTCTCCTACGACGTGTCTCCCTACCCCATCGTGCCATACCTAGAATATACAAGACACAATCCCATCAAACACACATTTTAAGAGATATAACACGTAACGGGTGTAGGCACCACTCAAAATCTTGAGGAGAAGACATTTAAGCAAAAACTTCCACTTATACAATCTCAAACCCTTAAACATCTTACAACTATCAAGCATACATCAATTCAATTCCACACAACTCCATCAACCATATTCTCCTCAAAAACTTAGCATATGGGACAACATGCTCAATCAAACAGTACGGGGCATGAATTTGCACAAACAAAGCTCAACGAAATCATACAATTCCATAGGACTCATATAATTCCTTAAAATTTCCACAACCCCCATTCATGCATCCCATTTGGGTTCCCAACCACAAAACACAACAATGTGACCCAATTTGGAGCTTAGCTATCATGGATATGCATATGGATTTAAAGGACATAGCATTTGCCCAAAATTATCAAAAACCCTAATGCATAAAAATCACATTTTAACACAAATAGCTATAATTCCACAAAATTCACCATACCTAAGGTCAAGGGGTGAGATTAACTTCGATTGTTCCAACAAAATCATAATGAAAATCAAAGGTCAAATTTTCCCTAAATTGCATAGAACCCTAGGTTTTGGGAATTCTAAAATGTGACCATAAACACCCAAATTTATCACACAATTGGATAGAGTTCATGGTTAGGAGCTGAATTCATCCAATAAGAAGCACATTCAACAATAGAACATGATTTTCCCAAAAAAATTTTGAAATAGAGAAATTGAACCATAGAAAGTGGAAAATGAGATATTAGAGCTTCATATCTTGGATTGGGATGTCCTTGTATGTGGAAAAGTGGTAAATTATGGAGAAATGAAGTGTGCTCGTGTGTGGGTGTGAGAGAGAAGGGAGAAATTGAGTATTTTGGTAAAATAAAAATGAAAGGGGAGGAGGGTTTTAAAATGAGAATCTGCGTACAGGGAGCGATCGGAGGAGACGCGACTGTTTTGGCCGGTCGGGCCGCGCTAGATGGCGTGACTCAGCTGGTCGCGCCGGGTCTTGGTTGCTCGGGCCGCACCAGATGGCGCGATCGCGCTGCTCGTGCCGGTCTGCCTCTGAGTCAAGTCGCGCCGGTCAATGTGGTTTTATACCCTCTGTGTACATGCGCACTCACAAAATTTTTTCATGATGTTAAATTTTTTTCCTTTTATAGCAGATGCATTACATAGACCGAAAGATATCATGCAAAAAGCAAAAATTCCATAGGGACAAGTGAATGTTGTCTTATGTTGGTCTTCAGTGGCTATTAAAATTTGATTGTAACCATAATAGCCGTTTAGAAAATAATAGAACTCATACCCAGCTAATCTATCAAGCATTTGATCAATAAATGGCAATGGAAAATGATGTTTCCTAGTGACAGCATAAAGCATGATAATCTATGCAAACCCTCCAACATGTTACAACTCTAGTGGCAATCAATTCACTACCCTCATTTTGAATAATGGTCATGCCTCCCTTTTTGGCTACAACCTGAGTGGGGCTTACCCACTCACTATCAAATATAGCGTATATAATACCCGTATCAAGCCATTTTAAAACTTCTTTTCTTATGACCTCTTGCATAATAGGATTTAGCCTACATTGTGGTTGTACACGAGGTTTATACTCATCCTCTAGCAAGATCCTATGCATGCATACAGATGGGCTAATCCCTTTCAAGTCAGCAATAGACCAACCTAGAGTGGACTTATACTTCCTCAAGACTCTAAGCAATTTATCAAGTTCACATGCTGACAAATAAGCCGACACAATCACGGGGTAGGTTTCATTTTCACCCAAGAAGGCATACCTCAAGTGCCCCAGAAGGGGCTTTAACTCCTCCTTTTGCTCATTTTTCTCTCCTCCTTCCTTCTTTATTGCTTCTTCCTTTTCATCCCTCAAAGGTAAGAATAGGTTTCCTCTCCTTAGAATTTTCTGTGAAGAGTCAAGAGCACAAACACAATCCAACATATCGGGGTTATTATCAAATAATTCAAATGAAGAAGAGGAGTAAAGAGATGCAAACAAGCTTGTTTCCAAAGCATCTTGGGAGGTGTAGTGCTCCATCATCTTCTCTTCCACACATGTTTCCACGAGCTTCATCACCTTGTATTCCTCCACCCTCATGGACTCCTCATCATCTTCGTGGAATTTCATCGCATTGTAGATAGAGAATATGCTACTCTCATCATTTAGTCGGAGTGTGAGATATCCTTTTGACACATCTATGAGTGCCTTCCCCATTGCTAAAACCGATCTTCCCAAAATGAAGGGCACGTTTTTGTCCTCTTCCATGTCTAAGACAACAAAATCCACAGGGAATATAAAGTCATTCACCTTAACAAGAACGTCCTCCACGACTCCTTTTGGGTAGGTTAAAGATCTATCCGTCATTTGCAAATAAATTGTTATAGGTTTTATCTCTCCAACATTTAGCCTCAAAAAGAATGACAATGGCATGAGATTTATACTTGCACCCAAATCACAAATGGCCATCCTCTCTTGGCTATCTCCAATAGTCACAGTGATATTAAAGCTTCCAGGGTCCTTCATTTTGACGGGCAATTTTTGTTGAATCAATGCACTACAATTTCTGTTAGGTTCACGGACTCATAATTACCCAACCTCCTTTTCTTTGTAATAACCTCCTTAAGAAATTTAGCATATGTAGGCATTTATTGTAAGGCCTCCACAAGAGGTATGTTTATTTGCACTATTCTAAAAATGTCCAAGAATTTGGAAAATTGCTCCTCGTGCTTAATTTTCCAGAGCCTTTGAGGGTAAGGCACACTTAACCTTTGCTCGACTTCTCTTTGTTCTTTAGGAACCCTTTTGTCTCCCCTTGGAGCATCTTCCTTCTCACCTTCATTATCCCCTTTTTCTTCTTCCCTTGGCTCATCCTCACCCAAAGTTTCTTTCTCTTGATCCGGTATATCGGGCTCCTTATAAGATGTTCCACTTCGAAGAGTTATGGTCTTGCAATTCTTCTTAGGGTTAATGTTGGCATTTGAGGAGAATTGACCCGGATGGTGTTGACCTCCTAAAGCCGAGGCAAGTTGCCCCATCTATTTTTCTAGCACCTTCAGTTGAGTATTCACAGCGGCTTGATTGCCTTATATCTTCTCAAAACATGTTTGAAAATCCCCATATACTTATCGGTCTTGTTCATGAAAGCCATAAGGAGCTCGTCTATTTTGGGCTTCTTCTCCTCATCTATGACTCCATTGGTGACAGAAAATCCAGGGGGTGGTTGGAGGTGATTGTTCGGGTTGGAATAAGATAAATTCAAATGAGGTGGCCTTAGATGGTATTGATTACCACCTTGTCCTTGTGGTCCTCCAAAATGAGGCTTGAAATCTTGATTAAAAGGCCTTTGATAACCCCCATAGCCCCCTTGACCAACGAAGCTTGCTTCTTCCAAGTTAGGCATATTTGATGACTCTGGTCTTGGTGATGCCATAGCCTCTATCTTCAAATTCATAGTAGTCATTTGAGTGGCTAACAGAGCTATGGCATCATTGTTTGTAGTTTCCACCTTTTTTAAGATTTGTATATTTTCCCGCTCCCCCGGCCATTGATAGGCGTTGGAGGCCATTTCCTCGATGATTGTGATAGCTTCTTCGGGACCTCGATTTAGTAGCGACCCTCCAGCCGAAGCATCAAGAATACTTTTCATATTGGACTTACACCCGCCATAAAATATGCAAACCTGATGGTCCGTGCCAAAATCGTGACCCGGACACTTGCGAAGCATCTCTCAAAACCGCTCCCAAGCATCGCACATGGACTCTTCATCTCTCTGCTTGAACTGAGTTATCTCTCTTTTTAGCTTTAATGTCTTTCTAGGGGGAAAGAACTTCTGAAGGAATTTAGAGAGTAGGTCATTCCATTATGAGAATGAACCGGGTGGTTGGTTCAACCACCATATTCGAGCCTTATCCTGAAGTGAAAAATAAAATAGCTTCAAGCGGATGGCATCCTCGGGGACCCCATTAATCTTGACCGTTCGAGCGATCTCCAGAAACTGGTTGACATGTTCGTGTGGATCTTCTAATTCCGTCCCACCAAATTAATTCTGGGATACCATAGCCATCAATGCCGACTTCAATTCAAAATTATTAGCTTATATAGCCGGCCCATTGACGGCTCCCTCATTAAATGTCGGTTGGAATAAGTTCCGAATCGGGCCTTCTTCGACTTGAGCCCTAGCCTCCTCTTAGGCCCGCAGTTGTCCTCTCATCTCTTCGAGTTGTCTTTGCATTTGGAGGATCAATGGGTGTTAGATAGGAAGCGGAGGTGGTGGATTGTCCGCCATTCTATGTCTTTGTCTTCGAGCGTTATTATGACGACTCGTGGCTTCGATCTCTGTATCTAACTCGAGCAATGGGTCACCACGTGCCCTAGTACGCATACACGACCTGTGAACAACTAAAAGTAAGTTTGGTACTTAACGAAAACAAAATAGAACTACTTGATCTAGCAAATAACAATTATGTTGATATTACATAAAAACTTGAATAATAACTAAACTCCCCGGAAACGGCGCCAAAAATTTGATGGAGATTTTCTACTTAAATCTTTAAAACCCGAATTAAACTTGCAAGTGTACAAGTGAATTGTAATACAAGGCAAAACGGGGTCGAATCCACAGGGAGTTAAGGTAATTCAAGATATACAAGCATCACACTCATGTCATTTCACAAGTCAAGTAACACGAAAAATCATGGATTTAGTTTGGTTTTACTCTAAGCGTGGAATTTAGCAATTTGATGGAATAAACTAAGATAAAATCAAAACGATAAAAAAAATGCAATAAAAAGGGGCAACAAATGGAATAAAGATCCTAGGGTAATGATCATCAACACAAACAATGGGTTTCGGGATTAGAACACATATTAACTCCACTTAAGATTAATTCCAAAAGCAATCATAGGCTCTCTCGAGCTTCTAAGATTTAGTTGAGCAAAATGGAACTCTCCTATCTCTAGGACTAGATTCCAATTTCCTCAAATTAAGCACAATTAATCAACTAAAAATCCAACTAGGCACAAATTCTCATTCAATACCTAATAGGGCTCATAAATCAATTTCCAATGCTAATTAATTCTTCTCAAAACATAATCAACACAAAATCTAACTTAAGGAGGCCAACCCTAGTTAGAAATAATCACGCCATTGATCCATGAGAAATAAGAAGAGAGGAGATTAACATGCTTTTTCATCCATCAATCCATCATTCAATGCTAAATCATATTACCCTAGGATTTACAAGATTTAGCTAGACATGCTTAAAATTGAAGAAAAACAAAAATAAACAAGAAAGAAAGAAATCAAAAACATGGATTAGAGTAAACCCGAAAAGGGAAAAGATAATCTTCAAACTTCAACTTTGTCTTCAAAATTCTTCACAATCTTCAAGCTTGCAACAACAAAATTCTCTCTCAAAATCTATCTTCTAATTTTGGGGGCTAGGAATTAATAATTTCCCTAAAATTGAACTAAGGTGGGTATTTATACTCCACAAATCTGCCCATTAAAAGAAGATAAAAAAGAAATTGAAAAATACAAAAATCACGTCGGAACAGGGGGATGCGACACGAGCTTGGGCGCGATCGAGGTGGTCGTGCTGAACCACCCTATACCTGCGCCGTGCCCAATGCTAGGCTTTATGGCCCTCTGATTGGACGCGAGATCGCACCACAACTGTGCCCGGGCTGGGTCATGTCTGGGTCGCACCAGGTGGCGCGACCCAGCTGGTCGCGCTTGCACTCTTCTAAGTCAGGCCTCGCCTGGTAACGTGCTTTTGTGGCCTCTGTTTTGATGCTCACTCGCGCCGCTTGTATACTCGGGTCGAGCCAGCTTCATGCCTTAGAGTCCTGACTCGATCGATTTTATCCTGAAAGTACACAACGGTGTTTAAGAACACTTATTACATAATAAAATGGAAATACAGCATTAAGACAACAAAATAAGAGAGAAAGATACTTAAAACACGCATGCTATGCTCGGAAATACGGGCGAAAATCCTGTTTGTCACCCCTTCCCCAAAATAAAGTGTGTGATCTCCAGAGAGAGAGAGAGTGATCAATTGAGAGGGAGAGGATTGGGTGAGAGAGGTTTGGGAGGTGAGGTGAGAGAAAAGGTGATGTGAGGGTGATGGTAAGAGAGCATTAATGAGAGGAATTTTTGTAGAGATTTGTTGGGGGGGTTGGAGGGACAAAAATCCAAAACTAGACTAATAGGGAAATTAAACCCTAAGAGCCTACCACTTAGATAGGATGGCCAAAAAGTCCCCTTCCATAAAATTATATCAAGCTAGCCATGTGAAGGAGAAAGAGGGGAAGAAGTTTGGTGCTAAGGGCTGATAAAAAGGGAAGATTGTTCATACATCGAACGCTGCTCGGGGTGGAACTGGGCACCCCGCGCGCCGATGGGGTGCCGCATGCCCGTGCGGAATTCAGATATCGCGTGCCCGCAGGGTCCGCGCACTCGCGGGGTACCTTCGTCAAGAGTACCTCGACACGGTCGCGGGACTTGCGCGGCCGCGTGGTTCCAAGGCTTGCTCTTCCAGCTCTTCTCTTCGGCTGAGGGCTTGTCTCATCCTTGCCACTTTAATGCCTAAAATCGTATTTTTACAAACAAAAGCTCAAGTTTTTCATAACTTGGCATAATTCACAATTAGAGCAACAAGTGAAGTGTAGAAACACAAAACCGACACATAATAACTAAAAACTAGAAAATAATTTACTAAACATTATAAAATTTCTATAATGAAACAACACAATTAGACACTAAACAATTGAACAATCACGAAAAAATGAAATCAATTCAAATTACGATCAGAATTTCATTAAATACGATCGTGATTTAAAATTTTCATATCTTGAGTAGATCGGGATTTGATCGTGATTTAATCGTGATTACATAGGAAGTCATTTTTATCTCGATTGTGATAAAAAACGGGATGCCAGTGGAAATCTATTATCACTCAGAATTCGATCATGATCACTATTGGGAGTCATTTTTACATCAACCTTACACAATTGTGCTTGAAATACACAAATAAACATGTGGACGTACTATGAAAGTGACATTTTTTTGTCTCCTTGCATTAAAGTCTGCATGATCCCATAGGAATTCTGATCCCATCGGGATAATGATCCCATAGGAATTCTGATCCCGTCGGGATTACCCTATCAGGATTTTGATCCCATCGAAATTACCCTATCGGGATTCTTATCCCATCAGGATTACCATCGTGATTACCTCATCAGGATTCTAATCTTATCGGGATTACTATCGTGATTACCCCATCAGGATTCTGATTTAACCATTTTATCAAATCTCTCGATTCCTGAAAACTTTTAAAAATGTAAAAAATCTATTGGAACCATTTCTCACAATTCCAAAACTCTCAAGATTTTAAACTTCTCAAACAAATCAGTGATTTTATATTCTTTTCAAATAATCATTGGGCAATTACTACAACAAATTAGTACATTAAGAATTTTCGAAAGTGCATAGAATATAATAAAACATTCTCTTGATTACAACTGCATACAATTCAATTTTTCATCAATTTATTCCTTTTCGCATGTGATCTAAATTTAATTAGAAAACTACCATGGTTAATATAATTGTTCTTTTTAATTTGGTTCTTTTTTATAGGGCTGCACAATGATTGAGTTGGGATCATTGGGTTATGATAAAAAGTTTAAAAGTTGAAATTAATGTTACCAAAATTTACATATAGTTTAAAAAGGTTGACATTCTAGATCATTGATAACATATTTTAAAAATATTGATTAAAAACATATCAAATAAAATAAGATGTTAGGCATGTCGTACATCATAGTATAGACATTAATTATCAAGCAAGCAAATTATATAGACAACTTCTTTAGAAAAACATATAGACAATTATAATGACCAACAATCATCCATAAATCAAAAATTAAATAATGAATATTAAAGTTCTCAACAATCAATAAAAAGGTCTTAAATTTATAATTAAATTTTAAAAGCCTTAAGAAAGAAATAACTAGCTTCATGTCTCGAAAAAATTATTTGCACACATGTTTAGAAATGACTAAGTAATAATTGTAAGGAAATTCAATTATAATTATAATTAGAACTTTGTAGTTTGCATAAGCTCGGGTTGTTTTGGATCGGTTTGGGTCAAGACACTTAAAACCGTGAGCCAACCCATTAAAATTAGTCTACAAAATGTATAAACCAAAATAATTTTGATTTATTTTCATAACGGGTCGTACGGTCTAAGTTCGGTTTGGATTGGCCAATTTGTTCGGCCTATACATATTTATGTGCACCCCTACTTTTTTACTTCTAATTAAATAGCTTATACTAATTAGTACGCCTACATCTGTATAATGAAAGCTCTAATACACATACTCCATTTGTATTTTATTTTAAAGAAAATAACCATTTATAATTATTATTGCTATAATGTGCTCTCATTTTAATTTCTGGTGGCTATACATTATTATTTTGATAAAAATTCATATGAGAGAATCTAACGAGTGACATTACATTAGACGGGTCAAATATATCTAACTCGTCCAACACACTGGCGCGTGCATGACATCTAGTTTATTATTTTTTTTCTTTTCTTATTTTGATTTTTCTAACATTTTTTCCCAAAAACTCTTTATTTCATTCAAATTAATGCTTATATTAAATAGTTGAGCACAATACACGAGCCCTTGAATAAAAAATTTAAATTAATTCACATTAATTTTGTAGTTCACTAATTTCATTTTATGGTATATATATTTATTTCAAAAAAATTAATTATCGAATGCGGCTCATGAGCCGCAAGGATTCTGTTCTAGGATATATATTTTTGGGGGCAAAATAAAATAAAAAAAAATGAAAACGCAAAATGCCATAATAGACTTGCTCTATATATTATTTTAGCATGCATGTTTGTGTTGATCTCATTACGATGAGCATGCTAAAGTAAGCCTTAATCATTACAATTAAATAAATTATATGTAAAATAATTAAAAATATTTATAATGATAATGATATGATGTGCAACTTTGCCATAAGATGAATTTCAGTATGGAAATTGAAACATAATCACGCGTATAGTTCTCTAATTGAATGTGTGTGTGTGTGTGTGTGTGACAGATAAGGATTCTTATTCCATCGGGATTCCGATCAGGGTTACCCCATCGGGATTCCGATCGGGATTACCATCATAATTATCATATCAAGATTATGATCGGAATCTCGATGGAAGTAATCCCGACTGTATGTAGGGCTATAAATGAGCCAAGCTGTGATACCCCGATCCTTTTGCTAAATTATAAATCATAATTTTAGTAAATGATTTCGAATTAATATCATTTGAATATTAATCATGTGCTATGTTCGTATTTTATGCCGTTGTTTTGTGCAGGTTGTCTCACTCGAGCCGATACGTTATAGCACGGTGTTATTATACTAAGTGTATAATACATGTTAGCATTTAATATTAAAATTTATCGAGTTATATGATAATGAAAGAGTGTGTTTATATTTAATTTTGTTTGCCATACCTTGAACACCCTAACGCTGAGTTGATCGGGGGTCTCGCTGACCGGGAGTCGAAATATTAAAAGTGTTTCGAAAATCTAAGTCGTGTTAAATGGAGTTGGAAGTGTCCGGGAGTCGAGATCGATAGGGGGGTCAATTTGAGCACGCCGTGCGCCCGCGGGGCCGTGCGCGGCCGCGGGAGTCTGTGTGCCCGCGGGACGGGCGAGAGGCGTGCGCCGGTGCGGGGCTGCGCGATCGCGGGAAGTGTTGGTCGAGAGCTTGGTTGCGCGGTCGCGCGGGTCCAGGGATTTTCCTACATATAAATACCACACTTATCCATTTCTCCTCATTTCTTCTCTTCTATTTGGGCGATTTTTCTCTCAACTCTCTCAAGAAACTCTTCATCTTTTGGAGTAGATTCTTCCATCATCATCCATCAACTAAGGTAACCTCTATACCTCTTCTCCTTGGGGATTAAACACTCATTTCTTGTTGAATCAAACCTAAGGTTTGTTACCCAAAAATTAGGGTTTTCGATTTTATTGATCCTCTTGCCTAGATATCTTGAACATATGGTTTATTTACCTTCTTGAAGCTATATGTGAAGTTATATCGAATTCCTATGGTTCAATGTTGCTAGGGTTTGGAATTTTTGCCTTAATTTTCCCTTGTTTTGTTGATGTGGTTTGGAGGTGTTGTGATAGTTGTTTGGGGTTGATTTTCATGTATGTTAGAGCACTAGGATGAAGGTGTTTGTATTTGAAAATATTGGGTTTAAAGGATTTAAATTGAGTCATGATCATGTAGTTTGAAGGTGTGCACGTAATGTGTTCGATTAAATGTCTCAAAGAGTTTTAATGTGTATTTTGAGTCCAAAATCATAGAAAGAGCTTGTATATCCATGGTTGTGTATGTGGGTATGTTTGAGATCCTTAAAGCAAAGTATAGCATGAGTTTGGTCTAAAATATGATTTAATTTTATAACTCGACGTCTAAAATGAAAAGAGGATTAAAAGGTGCTAGGTGACATGTTGTGGCTCGAGGTGGACAACTTGTGGGCGGCAAATGAGTATTTCAAGGTTGAAAGGAACTTAAAGCGTCTCATAAGGTGGGGTAACTCTAAACTGTGAACACGTGTAAAGTTATAGTTATTGTTATTCTTTGATTGTATACGTATGAAATAGACCCTTCGGGGAAGAATAGAGATCCTTCGGGATCGATAATAGACTCGTTAATGTCCTCCCTGGGGGGTAGTATGTCTGCGGGCATTCCTACAGGGATAAAGACGTTCATTAACGGGGGCATCATGATGTTTGGACCCTACGGGGTTGAGACTAGAAAAGAAGTATCCATATGTTATATTTTCACTTGTGCAATTGGCTATAACTGTTTACAGTGTTCCCCACTGAGTATGTTGCTAAACACTCACCCCATTCATTCAATGAATTTCAGGTTGAGGAGTCGAGGCCTGGGTAGGAGCGTTGTGAACACAAGAGAACCCCACAAGTTTGTGTTTATCTTTTGCATGCTCTTCTTTTGAAAATACTCACATTATTATTATTATTATTATTATTATTATTACATTAATCACTCTTTTTGCTTTATGATCAATGATTATTGGGGATGAGAATAGCCCGATCTTTTGTAGGTTATGATGTATATAACTTGATACTATGCAAAACAATTTAAAGGCGTGTCGTTCGACCTTGGAGCCTATTATGTATGAAGCATGTTGTTGAACCTGTATTATGTATGTTAAAATTTAGGATGGTAGACGGGCGGGTTGAGTAAGACCTATGAGCCCGATAGGTTAGATGCTTCTATTTAAAACCATGTTGTGTGACATAATAGATATGATAGATTGCATGCATTAATTGTGAAAAATTCATATTGAAAATTATGATGCCTTACCTCATCATGCTATTATCATATTTTTAACCTTAGCTTCCGCACATATTAAAATAAGCACACAAAAATATGTAAGTAAATTGTATGTTAAGTGACGTGGCCAAACGGAGTAGTTTGGGGCGTTACACAAGCTACTCGTGAGATACTCGGAGATCGACTCGAAAAAAATCTCTCGAATGTGACTCGACTCGTAAACGAGTGGAGTTCGAGCTCGCTAAACGAGATCGAGCTTTTTATCGAGCCGAGCTTGAGCTTGGGGGTTCTCGGGTCAAGAAGCTTGCGAGCTTACTCGGCTCGTGAAGCTCGCGAGTAGTTAATCGAGTTGTCTCACGAGTAGTTAATCGAACTGTCTCGTGAGTAGTTAATCGAGCAGTCTCGTGAGTAGTTCTCACAAGTAGTTACTTGAATTAGTTCATGATACAACTTTCGAACTATACTCGATTTGAAACTCGAAATATATATATTTTTTTATTTTTTCTAATGTTTTTAAAATAAAATTTAATTTTGTTAAAATTTCCAATTAATAATAAAATGGAATCAATGGTAATATAAATTACTGGTATTAGATTTAAAACTTCTCAATTAATTAAATAAAAACTATGAAATGAAATAATATTTCAATTCATTGACAACATGATATGTGTGCATCGATCAAGGTGGATTAAATAATAAATATAAAATAAAATAATAGTTTGATTTAATACTATATTATCAAAATAAATATTAATATTAACCAAATATTATGAAAAATAATACTTTACATGAAATATTAATTAATATTAATAGTTTTTAATTGATATTAACAAAAACAATTAGTTGATCAAAGTCAATATAAGTTAGTAACAACTAACAATACTATCGAAATCAATAGTAATATATCATATATACATTGTAAATAGTAATTTATATATTTATATTACTCTATTTTATATATCCGAGAATCCAGATGATAGATACTATATATATATATATAATCTTTCTTAACTAGATTTTAAATTATTATATCTTCTTAAGTAATAATGAAAAAAATAAAAAAATCAAGACTAATATTGAAAAATTAATATTCTTTATTCTTCAATCCATTAAGAAATAAATATAAAATAAAATTATATTTTTAACTAATATAATAAAAACAGTGACTAATATTAACATAAATTTATACTTAACTGATAATTTTATCTAATATTAAAAATAATGACTAATACTAACAAAAAATATATTTTAACTGAAATATTAATTGAAATCAATAATTCTCATCTCTCAATTAATATTTTCAAAATCAAAATTTCAAATTAAGGAGCAATAATAACACTTTTATAAACAAAAGTCAAAATTATTGAACATATCCTACATCATATATCATATATACATAGTAATTACTAATTAGTAATTAGCAATTTAGCATAGTAGTATTATTCTATCCTATATTCGAGATAATATTAACACTAACATTATATATATAATCCATCTTAACTAGATTTCAAATTATATCTTAAATAATAATGAAAAAAACAAATAACAAAATCAAGACTAATATTGAAAAATTAATATTCCTCATTCAATCAAGTTAGAAATATAAATAAATCAAAATGATAATTTTGTCTAATATAATCAAAATAATGACTAATGCTAACAAAAAAAATATATGACGTATGTTGAACTTTGTTTGAAATAAATCAAAATTATAATTTTATCTAATATAATCATATTCAACTTTGTCACGTATGTTGAACTTTGTGTAAAATATTTTAGGAATTTTGTTAATATGCGGGGTTATTATTGTCGATTTTTTTTAGTTTCAGATAAACGAGTCGAGCTTAATTTCAAGTCAGACTCGAATATAACATAAACGAGTTGAGCTCAAGTTGAACTCGAATATATCATTAATGAGCCAAACTCGAGTCGAATAATTGAGTTCGAGCTCGAGTCGAGTGTTCGAGCTCAAACTCGAGTCGAGTATCGAGCTCGAGCTCGAGTTAGGCTCGAATAATAGTTAAACGAGCCGAGCTCGAGTATAAATTTTTCATCTCGAGCCGAGCTCGAGCTCAAGTATAAAGCTCGAGTCGAGAGCTCGAGCTCACGAGCAGTTAAACGAGCCGAGCTCGAGCTTAGTGATACTCGACTCGAATCAGCTCGTTCACAACTCTAGTTGTATGTGGGGGTTAGTGGGGATATTACTTTTAATATTAAATGCTTATAACTCTCCTTCAAAATCTGCAAAAAGTTTTCTAAAATTCTTACACATATGAGGTCCATGTCATTTTATATTGGAAAATAAAAAGGCAAGGTTATAAAAGTAAAATTAGGTATTTATTGAATGATTTCCATAAGGTGGGTAAAAGAGATTTTTATTTTAGAGATTTGGGTATATTAATTTCCTGCTCTATATGAATTGATATTGGGGTAGTCTCCTGTGAGACGGTCTAACGGGTCGTTTTCGTTAGACGGTCATAACTCGACCTGTTTTCCTAGTTTCATATCTGGTGACACTTCAATTCATAGTATGTGATACTTCAGTTTATGATTGGTGATACTTAGCTTCATCTCTCGTGACACTGGGCTTCAAACAATAGTTAAAGATATTACTAAAAAATGTTTCATATCTGGTGACACTTTCAGTTCATAATATGTGACACTTCAGTTCATGATTGGTGATACCTAGCTTCATATTCGGTGACACTTCATTGTTATTTGCTTTAATAATTCAACATGATAGTTCGTTGTATATGCTTGTTATGTTAGTGATACTTCATGTTATAATTGATAGGACTTCACATAATAGTTAAAGATATTACTAAAAAAATATTAAAATTTATTAAGACTTATGTTGCTTCATATCCGGTGACACTTCAGTTCATAGTATGTGACACTTCCTTTTATGATTGGTGATACTTAGCTTCATATCTGGTGACACTTCATTGTGACCCGGATCCGGATCGGATCTTAATATCCGTCTAACGGTTTATTATCCGTCTAACGGTTTATGACCCGTTAGACGGTCTAACACAAGTCTTTGTCATTGATATTTATATATTTTACCTATATCATTTAGAAAAAAAAAAAAGAATATAATTGAATAACATTAATGTTACCCTTAGCATCGGGCATTTTTCTATTTTTAACAACGTTAGGCCGTTCATAACATTGACGTTGCAATAAATTAACGTTAACGTGCATTTTTTAATTAATGTTAGGAATAACATTATGGTTTTTTTCGATTTTTTTTTTTTCATTTCATCTGTCATTTTGATTTTTTCTTCTACTGCTGCCTTAGTTATCAGTACCTTCATCTTCGCTTCTTTCTGATGTCATTGGAAAATTAAGTGCTTATTTTTCTGGATATTCATTTCAAGTGGGTTATTACGTGATAATTTGTTTGGGTTCCAGAAATCAAGGTTTGGTCGATTTTTTTGTGCGAAAACAACATTGCCAAAATGTTGTTAAGAGAGCTATAATGCTGCAATTATTGAACCTCAATAAACAACAGTTTTCTATCTTGTACAAGATTTTATAGCAACCCATCTGGTTTTTCAAAGTTTAAGAGGGAAGTCCGGCAAAAATGATGATGATCATCTTGAGCTATATGAAGAGGAAGACATTGTTGGATGTACTGAATGAATTGGAAGCATGTACACTATAGAGTGCTTCAGGAGAGCCAGGAAGGTTTTGTGGGTTTAGAGTGATCATTTTAATGTTATGGTTATGTGAAGTTCTTGACAAATGACAAATACTGTTTTTTGCTTAATGTCTATTTTACGTGTACATAATATATAAGGCAGGTTCCCACCTTAAATAATGAACTTTATTACTTTTTATGCTTGAAAATGCCAAAACTAGTCGCATATAGTTTACAATGGAACAAAAATCTATTAATTTTCCACCTTTATTTCACAACTCGAACATGGACCAAAGTTGCTGCTGAGCTCCACATTCTTCATGGAACCTTAGGGAATCTTGAAAAAATTAACATTTAACCAAAAAAAAAAACAATTCAATTCAAACTATTAGAGTGAACCAATTTATTTTCAAACTAGCCAATAGCCATATCTAACTATGGGAATTGTTCGTTTTAAGCCAATTCGGAGTACATTCCTATCGGAAACGAAACTGTATTGACATCCCAAACTATAAAAGTGCAACCAAATGAGACCTATTAAACAAGGACCAATTTTGGTCAAAAAAACTAGAGTAATCGCGCACACATCTTTACGCTGAGGTGTATACACATTCAAATAGAGCGAGGAAAAAAAAGATTACAATCAAATAAGGTTTGTTTTTCCAGAAATTATTTACAGGCGCACCCACCACGACACACACCTTCATACTCTCCTAGCAGACATATCAATAGTAAAACAACATAACACAGACCACAGACCTATTCCTTGTCCGAATCACTCTCGCTCGAGCTGTTCGCCTCTGTCTTCTTATTAGCCGCGGCCTCCACCTGCTTATACGCCTTCTCCATTTCTTCCACAGGTACTAACGGAACGTAGCTAAAGACACTGTACCCCTTCGTGGCCAAATTTTGTACCACGCAGTTGTATTTCTCCGACCAATGTGTGGCTGTTGGAACAGCTATCTCCAGCACCCCGTGCAGGGCAGGGTACTCGTTGGATTTGTACCACGCCACAGCCACCCCGCTCACTGCAACGTGTTTGGAGATTCTACCAGCATGGGACACAGCTGCAAGTGGCCCGTCTACCTTAGCTTCCTCGACCAATTCTTGCACTACTTGCGATGCTTTCTTGGCTATCAACTGAGCCTTCAACAACGCACTCTTGGCAGCAGGTGGAGCACATTCATCAAATTTGTAGCTTGCTTCATCCACCTACATTGTGAAGATGTATCAAAATTAGACAATAGAAATTGTGTGGAGCAAACTTTAGCAAACAAACCATACAAAAATGCACACACACACACACACACAATTAGTATTAACTATTAACAAACATGTATAGAATCAAATAACAATATTGCAAAAGATTTGAGTGAGATCAAATCCTCACAACAGAACATCTCTCTCACAGACTATAATTAGTTATGAACAACATAGATCTTTCATCAAAAAGCAGACCTCCTAGTGGAACGAATTCAACACTAGATTACATTATTTCAGCTGTCGGCAGGAAAAACTTTCAACTACGACAAGTAATAAAACGGATCCCAAATTCAAAAGCTCCATAAAAAAAAAGAAACTTCATAACCACGAAAAGTGTAATCACAGCAAAATCTCAACTTTCAGACAAAGACTTTATATATATTAAAAAAAACTAAAACCCTAACAACAAAAGATCACCTTTTTGTCGAGAAAAAGGAGGAGATCAACAGGAAAGCCTTTGAACCTCTCGTAAACGGGGCCAACAACAGCTGTAACGGCGTTTTCGACCTTGCAAACGGTGGATTTGAGGGAGCCGGAATTCTGTTTGGCGTAGTCGTAGAGATTCGAAACCACAACGGCTGCGTTGATCGCAAGAACCCTCACAAATCCCAGCCGCTTCAGCTGGAGATCACACCTCTCCACCTCAACCTGATTCCAAAAATTAGACCAAATTAAATATACGAACAAATGGAAATCCAAAACAGAAATCGAATCAGGATCAACTCCAATTACCTCGGACGAAGCCATTTAAATCGAAAGCAGGTAGTCTTGGTGGAGAAATTGATGGATTAGTGCAGAAGAATTTTTTATTTTTTTTATCGAATTTAGAAATTAGAATCTAGTACGAGTGAAAGAGGGTTTAAGGAGGAGAGAGAAATATAGGAGGGGGATGGGGGTAGTTTCGAGAATTTGGGCGGTGGATGAATGGAGGAGATGGAGGCACGTGGCGTAAGGTGTGGGGCTAATTAATAATTATTCTTATTTTAACTACATTGTTTGGGAAGTATCGCGTTCCTTTCTCTTCTTGCTTTCGCTCGGAACTTTCTCGAACTTTAATACAATTGCATCACTTAGGTTGTCTCCGGCCCTTAATCTCAAATTCAAACTCAAAATGCAATAACTATCACATTTATCCTCAACCTATAAATTCATTTTAAAACATAAAAAAATATATTCTCACTATATTCCTTCTCATAACATTTATTATATTTTTTTCAATAACACATATATTTATCAAATTTACAAATTGAATCTCTTAATTTTTTTTATATTCAAGGGGCTGATCTCCTGTGCAGGAGACTGATGGACCGGCCCATCAGACGGGTCGGCCCATTAATCCGGTTTCAGCCTACTATGCCAAAATTCAGCCAAAACTTAAAAAAAAACAACGCAGAGCGCAGAACGCGAGAGAGAGAGAGAGCCGATAACCGAGACGAAGCCGAGAGAGAGTAGGCGACCTCTCGCAAACGCCGCCACCATCACCGTCGCCGCCAGAAGGCCGGGACCACCGCGCCGGAAGCTGAGGACGGCGACATTATCCTCTACGTTGAAGAAATTGAATTTTCATTCTATTTTTTGTGCAGTTCGAAAATTTGAAGATAAGTTTCGAGAATTCAATTGAATCTATTCAATTGTGTAGATTTCAATTGCGAAAATAATTTTGTTAATTCAAACAATCGCATCTTTCAAAATTTGGGGAATTTTTGTGCTCTTTTTTTTGTCCGAATCTGTTTTTTTTTTTTTTTTGCCCTTTTTATTTAGTTTCTAAAGAAAATGAGTTTGATGGTCAGGATTTGGAAGTGTTGAGGGAAATAATTGTGGATAATTAAACAGTTGTGAATGGTACAATTTGAGCTTTGTTTTGGATTCTAGATTCGAGATGCTCCTTGTCTTAGAATACAGTACTAAGATAAAGAATGATTGTTAATGAACGATTTTTCCATTTGTTATGTTGATCTGGTAGGAGGTGATGTCGAATATGGGTGGAAACTCTTTTTTAGCTCGAGGATATGGCTGAAACGGGACACAACCGAGGTTCTATTTGATCGTAAATATGTATATTGATTTAGACACATTTGATTTCACATTCCACCTTTGGGCACACTTATATTTCTGTATTGTTTGTTATATACACACACATATACATATATGTGAGAAAGAAAGAAAAGATTAATGCTTGCAACTAACTAACCCTTAATGGAAAATAGACTTTCAATATAATCTTCATCAATGTGCACGAGGCAATTCTTTTGGTGGCACCAGTATTGACAGTGTAAGTGCATATATTTACTACTTCAGATTGCATTCTTCTCTTTGCAATTATCTATGATGAGTCCACACTCTACAGTTTGAGTGTATATTTTAAAGTAGACCGCGTTGCATCTTTCCATTGTTGCTTCATATCAAATTTTAGTTATTGATTTATCTCTCTATCATAATCAGCAAGATCTCCCTCTCAATTTAGGCACCAGCATGCTGGTAGTTAATTAGTTTTGGAGAACTCATTGGCCTATTAGTAGTCTCATAAGTATTTATTTTAAGATACATATTGTTACAACGGTAATTATTTAGGTTGGTAGATTAATATAAGTATCATATTTGAACCTTTAGCTGTGAAATTTATTCGTTTGTGTCAATCTCACCTGTTAGCTTCTGAAGAGTGAAGCCACAACACACATTCTCTTTTGTTTCCTTTAACGTCATTATTACTCTATAATTACCCTATCATTATGCTTTAAACGTTGTGTTATTTATATGGATATCAATTTGATACATGTCTTCAGCACAATTGATACTTTCATGCTTATTAAATGGTACCTTTTCTATCTAACTGACTCACTTCTTAAATTTACTTTGCAGATTTTTGGATTGAAGATTTCTCATTTTTTAAATTTATCTTGGATGTTTTAAGAGTTCAATTTGAATCAAAATGTTGATGGCATTTTATTATGTAAGAAATTTATCATTTTGGAATATTATTATGATGTAATTTCATTTATTAGACATTTATTTATGCATGATTTCTTGTTTGTCTACTCTTACTGTTTGTTCAAGTTGCTTTTTTTTATATAAAAAACAGCCAAACAAGGGAACTTTATTAGAAATTTTCAAAGACTGATTTTTTATTTTGATTTATTTTGAGTTATGATGAAAAATGTTGTCCATGTTTCATAGCAGCTAAAAGAGTGAATGAACTCTTGAATTGGAAATCATGCACAAAAATACACATGTTGACATTTTAAGTTACTTCTTAAACTGATATTACATTTAATTATTAAACGATACGTTTTTTTTTTCAATTGATACCTTTATGCTGAATAAATGATACTCTTCAGGATGTAATGTTACTTTTTTTTTAAATGTGATACTTTATAACTACACAAATGGTACTAATATAATTTCTGAAAATAAATTTATCTTTCTTTAAAATCAGAATACGTATATCAAATGATACCTTAACATGGAATAAATGGTTACTTTTTTATTGAACATTTGATACTATATAAGTTAACAAATGATACTGCGATTGTCTCTGAAAATAAATATGGGTCTTGCTCAATACAGGTTATGCTAGTTATTAAAATGACAAAATTCAATATAAACCTGTATACTTTATACAAAATTTCTTCCACAAAATAATATCTTAAATGATGCAAAGTTTAAAATAAAATTATACCAACCACCATTCCGTTGATTCAAAATAAATAATCCAAAACATCCATTCACCATCACACATACCACAAATAACACAAGAACTGTATTTTACCCCATCCAATCATCTCCAACATTATAAACAACTTTATGTTTCAACCATAATAAACTCCACACATCTAACAAATCCGAACCACCAAATCAAAATATACCAAAGTGTTGTTCAAATATCAAGCCATAATACCACAAGTATCCAACAAATATATACAAAATTTTCAATCACTTCTTCCTCCTGTTCATGAATGTAAGCACCAACTTATAAACTTTAAATCTTAAATCATTAATTCTAGCAAGGGCGTTACGGGCACAGTACATACATTTCCTTCGACCAATGGACTGCAAAACCAACAAAATGAAGTTAGAAAATCAATTAGAGGAATACAAACTGAAAGTAAAAAAACTATCTCTAATACTTTACACACTGTTTTATCAGTTGCATCATCATTGAATGATGTATGAAGAAAATTTATGAACACAATTATCAGTTTAACTTGAACTTCCACATTTTCTGTCATGCAAAGAATCTTCATTATATTTAAATAAAATAGAGAGAATATCTTCTGTATTTTATGAGTTTGATCTCAGAAGAAATTTCTGCATTTTGTCACTGCAACTGCGAAACAAATCACCTGCATGAAATGATCTAAGGCAAACGAAAAGTGTTTCACACATGCAGTCATTACAACCTGCCAATCTTTCACTTAGTGCTAGGCAAACAACACATCTGGCAGCTTCAATGCAATGACCTCTAAATAAATCCACATCCCCTTCCCCCAAAAAATAATAGGAAAAAAGAAAAGAAAAATATATGCAATGATGCTCAAGATATAACGACTATTACACTCAAGTCAGCAGTGCATTGTAAAAATCAACAAACAAAAGCATCACATTTGGTAGTAATCAACATGAAAATTGATACTCCATAAAAAAAATAAAAATACACACACATAAAAACATAAAACAAAATCTGACCCAACTCTGATACTTATAAGCATCTCATTTGGTACTAATCAGCATGAAAATTGATACTCCATACAAAAAAATGAAAATGCACACACATAAAAACATAAAACAAAATCTGACCTAACTCTGATACTTATAAGCATCTCGTTTGGTACTAATCAACATGAAAATTGATACTCCATACAAAAAAAATGAAAATGCACACACATAAATACATAAAACAAAATCTGACCTAACTCTAATACTTATAAGCATCTCATTTCGTACTAATCAGCATGAAAATTGATACTCCATACAAAAAAATAAAAATGCACACACATTCAAATAATGAAAGAGGCAAAACACGCTAGACTAAATTCTAAAGATATAAATATAACATCTAACAAAACATGTATCAGACAAAAACTATGGAAATTTTGATGCATGCTTCTGATTCCAATTAATACTAATAAGCATTGTAAATGATACTTAACATGACAATTCATAATAATTATATATA
This sequence comes from Perilla frutescens, assembly GCA_026008535.1. Classification (NCBI taxonomy): domain Eukaryota; kingdom Viridiplantae; phylum Streptophyta; class Magnoliopsida; order Lamiales; family Lamiaceae; genus Perilla; species Perilla frutescens. Next base: position 40,559,317 of record BRKX01000001.1, read on the forward strand.
ATTTTACATTAATCAGTACAAAACAAACACATCAAATAGTACCACTGAGATTCAAATGTCATACTCAATACTCAAGAGTCAAAATGCACAAAAAACACAAAAAAAAATCTGCCCTAAAATTCAGATACTCACAAGAATCTCATCTAGTACTAACCATCAGTAACATTGATACTCCATATACAAATGGTCATAACTGAAATTTCAGAAGCCCTCTCCCTCTCTCTCTCTCCCTCTCATCTTCTTTATTAAGTAGCTGAAAACTAAGAGATAGATAACAGACATGTGCGCAGATTCATTGGAATTAATTTCAGAAAATTAAGGATTGCTTTACCCTTCTATCTATCTTCATAAATCACCATTCACCTAGAAAATTGAAACACCCCATCTTTTTTTAATTTTTTTTGCGAGATGATCAGTAATGAATGATAGATGGTCGAAGCTTTGCATTGATTAAAAGTGCATAGATCCATGAAATTATATATATAACTAACCTCAAATCATAATATAAGGTAAGGAATTGATCAAGAAGAAAAATATTTAGTAGTGCGTAGGTAGGAAGAAGACATGACAGTAGGCACAGACCATGCTGGCTCAAGTACTGGACTGGTGACTAGCCGAGAGCATGAAGGAAAGCTTCAAACGCAGGCGACGATTGGGTGTGGATTTGATCAGAAAATTGGAAAAATCGAGAGAGAGAACAGAAGAGAGAGAAGGCGGCTAGGGTTCAGAAATCATAAAAAGGGGAAAGAATGAAGGAATGGGTCAGCGAGGCCATTTTTTCTATTTATTTAGAAAAATGAAACATATGCACATTAAAAGGAATTATTAATGCTACACTGTGCTAGTAATTATTGTGGATGAATAATAAAAAAATGGCCAATCTGTAATTAAACAAATAAACAAATATAATTTGCGTTTGCAACATTAGAAACGCAAATTTGTGTCTTTGGGTGAGAGAAACTTTACAAAAACTCAATTTGAGTTTGAGTTTGGTGTTGGGTTGGAGGAAAAAATGCAATGCAAATCGAGTTTTGCAGCTCTATTGGAGAAGATGCTCTTAGAAATAAGGAACTTGGCGTGTGCATGTAGTGTGTTTCAGTGTTCTTTTCATACATAAAATAAGTGGATTATTATTTAAAATTTATTATTTTGTGTTAGGGAGACACATTATATATGCACGCGTTATAGAAATTTTCGTACAGATATAGGATGAGCATACTGTCGGTCCGGTCAAAAATTCGAGCCAAACGTGATAACCGATCGACTACAATGTTTTAATAAGAGTTGGTCTCTCATGTTATATCATTCGATTGGCTAGCTCGAATAATTGATAGTCTGAAATATTTTAAAAAAAGAGTTAGTCTCCCATGCACCTGCCTAATGCCCAGCTCAAAACCTAATAACCGATTGATTGAAATGTTTTAAAATGGTTGGTCTCTCATGCACCCGTCTAATGGTCAGCTCGAAACCTAATAATAAAGCTATATTAAATTGAAATATAGTACGAGGAAAAATCAACTTAAGTTGTTATTTTCAATTGACCAAGTGCTTTTCCACTTCTGCAAATTTTTGATAACTCGATTAAGTGATTTGACTGTGATTATTGATAGGGCAGTAAATGAACCGAATTGAGTCGAATATTTTCAAGTTCGAATTCGAGTTCGTTTATTCATATTGAGATTGAGTTCGAGTTCGAGTTCAACTCGAGCTTTGGTTTCCTATTTGAGTTCGATTCGATCTCACCTCGAGATCGACTCGATAAAGGGTTCAATTAAAGTTTGATAATTAATTCGATAAAAACTCGACAAATAATTCGATAAAAACTCGATATAGTTTGTTACACAAATAATTCGATAAAAAGGTCGTTGATTCTTGAACCAACGCTAATGTATTTTGATGAGACATATGAATATTGAAACATATATCAAAGAATTAATTGTAATTCTACGTGTTTTGATTTTTCTTAAGTAACTATCTCTTCCTCTTTCGAAAGAAAACTACAAAGTATGTTGAACTTACACTAGAAGCCGAATAACCCATGTTAAGTGTATATTCAAATTTAAGATAATAAAAAAAATATTAGTAAATTGTATTTTAAACTTGGATATTCAAATTTTGGTACATATATATTAAAGTTTTGAAGATTAATTTTTATTATATTCATTTTTATTGAGAATTCCATTTACATTTATTCTTAATAGTAAATTTAATCATAAGTCTAACTCAATCCTGGTAAATATAATTACTTTTTTTATGATAGTAGCAAACTTTTGTAAAGTTCATATAGATCATTATTCTTGGCTGAATAAATTTACTTCATGAATCATGACTAATAACTAATAAATAGTAAACATATTAAATGAGCTAATAAAGTTATATATTAAACACAATCAATTGCTTAATATCAGTATTGTTTAATTTTCCTTGATTACCAACTATACCATAGCTACATGATATATTTTTTAACCAATTATTTAGTTATTTTTTAGGTATATATGTATATCATGTTTTGTTTAATCATATAATTTTTTTGTTGAGAATATATGTGTGTGCGTGTGTGTGATGCGAGATTTACTCTCGTGCTATACTTCTCGTTTAAATATTTAACTCGTGTCATGCCTACAAGTGTATAAACATATAAATATAGATAGAATGATACGAGGTCGATCCACAGGGAATATGAATTAAAACTCGATAATGCAAGTACCACGACGATAGATTGGTAAATTATCTAGACGATGCTTAAGTGAGAGTTGATTATCATCAATACCAAAACATAAACTTAAGAGATCAAATACCAAACAACAACTTTAAACAACAAATTGGAAACAAGAACAACAAAGCAAGAAATTAAGATCTAAAAGGAAATGATTTAGATAACAAGTTAAAAGCAAGACTCTAGGACATGGATACACAATGCTACTCTTGAACATACAACAAGGGTATTCTCAACAATCATGCTTCGTTCAACGATAGGAAGACCACGAATATAGTAAGAATATCTCTCAAATATCTCTTAATTAAATTGCGAATGTGACAAGGATGACTATCACTAATACATTCTAAGGTCACACCTACCAAAGGCTCAAAGGGGTCACATTTCCTTCCACATATTCGAAATTCAACAAAGAGTACAAATATATGGATTCAATCCATACATGCTTATGATCACGGGATGCGCAAGATTCAAGTGAATCATACATTTGATGTTAAATGAAGGCCACCCAAACAACACAATTCAAGAACTAGCATGAATTAAAACCTTGACAAAGCATAAGCATAGATAAAATTGTTGGTCCCGGACGAGTCGATATCAGTTTAGAGCGGGGGAGGGGTGAATAAACTGATAAAAAACTTTTTACTTCAAATGCGGAATAATAGGGCCCTTTGACTCGCTTAGAGAAACTTATCTATGCACAAACTGGTTGATCAGTTATGAATGCTTGGTGCAGATTGTGTGAACTTGTGTACAGTTTAAAGCTATGCAATAATCAAAACAGTACAGCACACAAGTGATTTATAGAGGTTCGAAGTCTCAAACTTCTACGTCCTCTCTTCCTTTCGCAGAAGGGCAACTTCACTATATAACTTGAGTTTCTTTACAAATTATAAAATGAAGGATAGTTGGCTGAACCTGGTAACTGTTTGCTACCTCAGCGGGTCGACGACTCACACTTGAAGTCCCTAACTGCTCGCTAGGAAGGTAGGTGCTATTGTCTTCTTTACAAGGTTTTAGATCTCTTTCGATCTTTAAGAGGTTAGTCTTGAACAGGGGCTATCAACTGATGTGCTCCTTCAATTGAGCTGGGTAGTTGATCGGTATATAGCTGAAACTGAGAAGGCTGCCCTGGCTGGATCGTCAACAGCTGGCTGAATATCTTAACTCTGTGAATTCTTCTTCTCAGTTGGACTCTCGCATTTTTTATCAAATGCTGAACTTGAGCTAAGTGGGAGGGAGAAAGAAAAGCTCTTGCTTGAATATTTCAAGAATGTATGTGCGAAAGTTGTGGAGGCGAAGAGTCTTTTGAAAACTCTGATTTACTCATCTTTTATAGAGGAGTGATTTTATGACCGTTGAGTTCCATTGATCGGTGGCTCTGTTGGCTCATCAATGGCAGATGGTCTTTATTGATCGTTGGAGCTTTTGGTTGAAGTAGCCGTTACTTTGCCAATCGATCTTCATTGGATATTTAATTCTAGGATCTTCGTTGAAGCATTTATTCCAAGATTCTCCGGTTTGAGCAATAACTCCAGGGTTCTCTGCCTTCAGTTTTTAGCAGTTTTGAGTTCCAGTTAGCAGTTCTGAACTTGTCTGTTCAGTTCGGCCATTGCTCTAGTTGGTAGTTTTGAGCTTGTTAGCTCAGTTTGGCCGTTGCTCCAGTTTGGAAGTTTTGAGCTTGTCAGCTCAGTTTGGCCATTGCTCCAGTTGGCAGTTTTGAGCTTATCAGCTCAGTTTGGCCATTGCTCCAGTTGGCAGTTTTGAGCTTTGTTTCTCCAGTTCGACTGATCTCAAGTTCTTGGCTAGCTTGTCAGCTTGACTGATTTCTCTTGAGCTTTCTTGTCAGCTTGATTAATCATAAGTTAGCTGACTTCAGTTCTGGCCTTTAGCTGATCTGTCTTGTTTACTTCAGTTTGGCCATCAGTTGGATACTTCCAGTCTTTAGTTTAAACTGATCTCTTATCAGTTCCTTCAGCCTTAGTCGACTATTTTCTCCCTCAGCTCAGCTGACTTAGTTGTTGGTTTGTTTCGATTGGTTCCACTTTTTGACTCCTCAGTTGAGTTGAATTCTAACTGGATGACGTATCCTTCAGCTTGCAGACCATACTCCAGATTGGTTGACTTTGACTTTACTTGAGTTCCTTTTTGATACTCTGGATTGGTCAACTCAGATCTACAACTTGAATTTTAGTCAGTTTTTCATAAATAATTTTGACATCTCATCAAAACCTAATCTAGAGGTTCCTTGATAGTTTTTCCTAACAATTTATCCCTTTTTGATGATGTCAAAACTTTGTCTATGATGATGGAAAAACTGCAAATGTACGTTAGATATACATACTGTAGTTTGCTTAAACAGATTCTTGAACTCAGAGTAAATTTGATTCATGATATTCATTCAAGTATCAAAGCATTCAAGATATGCATGAAATTCAAGTATTAGAGCATTTAGACTTCAAATTTCAGAGCATTCTTTCATTTTGAGCATGCTTTCATTCAAGTATCAGAGCATTCAAACTTCAAGTATCAGAGCATTATAAACATAATCAAGACTCGATTTGAGACATGATATTTGAAGAATTGCAGTATGTATTATATATTCACTTAAAGCATATTATATCCAGGCTTTTAATTTTCAAGAGTAGTTAAAACTACTAATTTGCTTCCTGAAACTGTTCCTTTTCTTTCTGCTCGATTCTCCTCTTCCTTGGACTCCTTGTGTTCTCCATGCTTCTCCCTGAAGCTGATCTTCCTCCTCATGATGAATTTCTCTTTGGATCTGATCCCAAAGAGTTAAGCATCCATCATCATACTGTCCATCTTCCCCCTTTTTGGCATCATCCAAAAGCTGGGATGGATCGCATAATGGTATTGACAAGTTTGGCAAGAAGGTGAAGGCAGTTGCCAAATTATCATCATGGACTGAGGGAACTGAAGGAATTGGCATGGGCGAGGAGAGCCATGCATAGGCATCTTCAGTTGTCATGAACTGACCTTGATCAGAGGTAAGAGAGACTTCATGCTCTCTGAAGTGCATCGAGGCTAAGTTGGTGAAGATCTCATCGGTTGAAGCGATGAGTAGATCTCCAAGAAATGGTGTGCATGAAGAGTTGGCCGGTTCATTGTCGGGAAGAGGAGCATCAGCTGGTTTACTGAACTGGATTTATTTGATCATCGAATCCATTATCTCTGAGAGCGTTGGTGGCGAGGAGAGTGGATGATTCATCCAATTTCTACTCCATGTTCCTTCGTTGATCCAGAAGGTGGATCCATGGGTGCGGATGAGGTGGAACATTGTTGTCTCATCCAGTTGGAATCGCCATATGTGGTACTGGAGGTACAGTTTCAGTTGCTCGAATAGAGAGGGGTCGGTGCCCTTAATGAGACCAAAGCAGCTGCTGAGCTGATGGTCTAAAACTGCTTCAAACTCAACCTCAATGGGGTCGCGATGGACTAAGGTTAGAGGTTGGGAGCTGGCTGATATTGTAGGCTGATCACTCAGTCGTGAGAGAGGCTCGCTCTCAATCAGCAGTTGTCTTTCGTCAGATGAGCTGACGGGTGCTTCCAAAGGTGCCTTTCCATGACCTGAGTCGGAAGGTCCTTGTTGACGTGATCGCTTCGGGATCTGATGACAGTAGATAGTTAGGAGCATGTCCTTTCTTCTGATTTGCTCACCAGTTGGGATGATCTCATCAAACTGGCTTAAAATGATGTGGCTTATGTGACCCATAAACCCGACCTTCTCTCGAAATGAGCCAGTTGATGGATCATATTCCGCTCGCTCTACATTTGCTCGCAGTTGAGCAAGAATGAAAGAGGCCCAGTCGGCTTTACATCCGAAATATAGAGCGGCCGTGAGATATGATTTGAGCTTGGAGAACTTGACCGTCTCAAAGTTGCCATATAGGATATGACTGGTGATATCCAAGAGTTGGATGATCTCACTGGGCATGCTCTCCTTCAGCCTGTGTGAACAGTCATGGTGGTGCACGTGAGGATACTTCCAAATATCCCACAGTGCGTATTTGCATGGCAGTTTCAGTTCCATTACGTCTGGGCCGTCACCGGGGAGGTGAAGGGTAGACATCATCGTATCTTTTGTCACCATGATCACTTTATTCTGAACGGTGGAGATGATGTTGTTGCCGCACATGGTTGCGTTGTGGTAGAACTCTGCAACTTGAGTAGGTATATTCATGACTGGCATTAGTGTCAAGAATGGCAGCAACCCGGTTGCCTCCAATGGCCGATAAATTCTTTGAAAGCTGTCTGCACCAAGACGTGCATTAACAAGCTCTAGATTTAGAGTCTTATCCTTTTTCATCTTGCGCTCTAGCGATTTGACATCTACCATCTGAAATGGGGGCTTCATATCTGCAAAGAGATGCTGTTTTTATTTAGATATGCAAGTGTGTTGAGAGGAGAGAGAGAGGGCTTGCAGGTGATCAAAGCAAGAGTGATAAAGAGTTTGCAGATGATCGGAGCCTTCATCTCCTTACACATATTTATTCAGCTTTGCATGCAGGAATCGAGAATACTCGATTACTTCTCTTAGCTGATCAGCTATCCGATTTGATGGATGATTAGCTGAATTAATGATGCATGCGTTCCAGCCGTTCGATCGTGAGGTAACTTTATGATCTTGTGGCTGAGAAGAAGCAATTTGAAAAATGGGGTAGTTGCCATAAATAGCAAAATATTTTCTGCAGATCTTGCTATTTATATCTCATTAGAAAATTATATTTTCCTTTTCATCTTTGAAGAGTTGATTTAATATCAATGCAGAGATATTAATGGCAACTTGTGAGATAGAGCCCTATTTTCAAATTGTAGCCGTTGAATATAATATAAGAAATTTCATAACCTCAACGGTAATAATTTAATTATGATAAGCTTTTGAAAAATTAAAAAAAAACTTACCCGGATTCAGTTGGGATACAGTCCAACTGATTGATTGCTCAGCGGTTGGATGATCAGTTGAGTCTTGGTTCTCAGTTGTCGCTGATGAGCTGGCTGAAGCTGAAGCTGCAACTGAACTGAATTGATCAGTTGGCTTGATCAGTTGCTTGGCTTTCAGTAGACAGTTTCCGCTTCTTGAAGGGCTTAGCTGGACTGGCTGCACTGCTTCCTTTGGAGGTAGTTTTGTTCTTTGGCAGTTCAGGCCTTGCTGTCCTCCTGGCTTGGTGAAGGTGAAGTTGGATGGCAACTGACGAGTTTTTCATCCTTTAACTAAGGGATTGTGAAGTTCCCTTTGGCGATGATCGAAACTGATCATTGTTCATAATCAATTGTACGCCTTTTGAGCTGGTTGTGAGTAGGGAAGTGACATAGCTTTTGGATAGGAGACTTGGTGATGTGGCAGTGTCTTCATCATCACTATCACTCTCATCAGCATGCCTTGGATTCTTCTGAGAAGCCACGGCTTCAGTATGTGAAAGATGTGGTTCTATCCTTTTGGTGACAGGTAGAGTTTGTCGTGATGGCTCAGCTGACTGACTTGATAAATTATCAAAGTTCAGTTTTCGACAAAGCGACCCAGTTGGGCAGTTGACTGATTGATTTGCAATCCCAACTCCGTGAGGCATGATGCTGGTCTTGAATTCTGCTAGCAAGGCGGTTGCTGGAATCATGTTGACAAGCCGGTGATTCATGATGTGCTGGACTTGCACAATAGTTGGAGGAAATGGATTTGATGATCCTATCCATTTAATGCTCCAAGTTTCTTCACGTTGCCAGTAGCTCATGCCATGAAAGGCAGTTAGCAAAACGTGAGACTGGATGGACATAGAATGTCTCCAGTTATACCAGTAGAAATACCAGTGGAGTTGTTTCAACAACTCTTGATCACGTTGTGCAACGAAAGCAAAGTGAGTGAGAAGGAGATTAGTCACTTCCTTTTGTGCACCTTTGACTGCATATTCACCACTGTAGAAAGTGCGAATATTTTCTTCAGTCAGCTGGAGAGGAGGGCATGTGCTTCTGAAGTAGTCCGCTCCATAGTTTGGATGAGGGATTCCAATGAATGGAATAAGCTCATCTGGATCAGAGCAAACCTGAAAATCAACTGGTGATCCGTTCTTTGATTTTGGAGAATGAACGGCGTTGGTAGTTGAGTTGCTCGAAGTGTGGTTGCTTGTCTTTGCCTTAACTTTTCTCTTTTTCCTTAGTGACTGAAGATGAGCAGTTCCTTTCTTGGGAATCCAATCAGAGATGAGAACTGGTAGTGCTTCATCACTTGGAAGTTTCATCAGGTCTTCAAGTATTTTGCTCATTCTTAGAACAAGTCCTACCTTGGACTCAAATTTGTTAGATTTCTTTGAGTCAGAGGCCTTGATGACTTGATGTTTGAATTGTTGAAAGACAAATTCTGCCCAGTTTGTTTGTCGCTCTTCAGCAAAGTGAATCATAAGCTTGTATCTCTCTTAGGTGAGTTGACTTAGGCTTCCAATGGCCCCGAACAACATCTTATTCGTTATGTCAAGTAGAACACCATACTCGGGCTTCAGATCAGTTTTAACTGTTGTAAAACTGAATTGCTTGTTGCAGGTGGAAGTTTTCCATTCTTTCCAGTACGCTTCTACAGACTCCTTTAGTTCTTGAACGGATGAACCTTCTTGTGGAAGTTGGAACACTTCTGCGATTGTGCTTTCAGTGATTTGAAGTGGCCGTCCTTGAATCACTGATGACACTGTCTTTCCATCTGCAGATAATTTTGCTTGAAGCAAAAATTCACTCACCAAATTTTGTCTAAAAAACTTTGGTGATGTTTCCAGGTAGTAAAGAATTTCTGTCTTGTGAAGATTTGACAGAAGGATTGGATTGTTTGATTCATCTAGAATCAATTGAAATTTCTTCATATCAAGGAATTTATCTCTCATAAGTTGTTCTTTGAAGGAATTTGAAGATCTGGATAATTCGGCCATCTGAGGTTGGCTGAGATTTTAGGAATTTCAAGATCTTTGAGAGAGAGAGTTTTGATTTTGTAGGAGGAGGGGGCTTTTTGAGAGGCTTGAAAGGGGAGGGCTTTTTATAAGTGTTTGGACAGGCTCATAGATCTGATGGTTGGAATGGTACTAGTCTCTGGCCTCTTTTGGTCATTGGCATTTAATGACTTTGACACCTGTCATTATCTTGCAACGGTCAAAATTTTCAAAAATAAATGTGAAGCTCGACATTTATTTGAAATCAAAAAGATAATCTTTTTATATATATCAATAAATAATTACAAACTGAATAACAAGAAGTAAACTTAGGGCTTTCTAATCAGTTTTAACTTGATCAGCCACTTAGTCCTTTTTGTGATCAGTTTTCCTCCTTTTGGCAAGCGGTTCAGTGATGTCCTTTTCCTCATCCTCATCGCTGCTTGATGACTCAGTTTCAGCTGACTGGAGTCTTGGATGAGCTTGCAATCGCTGGATCTGCTCAGTGTGCAGTTTAACCTGTTGCTGCAGGGTGTGGATCAGTTCTTCATAATAAGGAGGGAGCTGGACTATTGAACTGCTTGGTTGAGCATCGAACTAAACTACTCTTGAGTCAGCTTCCTCTCCTGCTTCAGTTCCAATTAGTTCCTCGCAAGGAACTGTGTGGGATATTTTGTCCGTCTCCATAATGATGGTCTCATCATAACTTGATTCTGATGAGATCTCTGGTGCAGCAGTTTGAGCGGCAGCTTGAAGAGCTCTTTGAATTGGATCAATGTACACAGTTATTGCTAGTGTACCTTGATAGGCAGGTTGTTCATCTACTTGAGCAATCTGTCCAGCTGGCTGGTCAGACTCAGCTGGCTCTGGAGTTGACTCTTGGGGAGGAGCAGTTTGAGGTTCAGTTGGCTCCTCAGGCAGTCGAGTCTTTTCAGTCGACTTCTGTGGCTCTTCATCACTTGAAAGATCTGGTAGAATAGGAGATTTGAGCATTTCTTCAAACTCCAGATCGCTGGCTGTTCGCTCGTCAACAGCTTGCACTTCAGGGAAATCATCAAGGAGATCGATGATAATGTCATCTAGTTGAGAGGATTCTTCGAATGTTAACTGCCTAGCCACAAATGCTATGATAGTTTGCCTTGTGCTGTAAGCTGCAACAGTTTCAGCCCCTTGTTGACTGCTTTGAGCTTCTTTGTTAAACAGGTTCTGCCCCTCCCGAAGTTGTTGCTATCTAAGGTTAAGCAGTTCTTTGAGCAACCAGTGCTGTTGAACTTGAGGATTTCTCCAGTGTTGCTGTTCAGCTTGAGTTTGTAGAGGTGGCAGTCTGATGTTGGCCCAGTTGAGTAAATCATTCATCACGTCCAACAAGGTTTGTTGTTTTGGGTGTGGGTGGTTCCTTCGAATGACAAGCATTCTCTTCAAGGTAATGACTGGATTTTGCTCAGGAGTCTCCTGTCCAACCCATTGCATGCTCCACCTTTCTTCCCTTCTCCAGAAGCTCATCCCGTGAAGAGCGGTTAGAAGAAAATGGGCTTCGGAGTTGAAGCAGTGTCTCCAAAGGTACCAGTAGACGTACCTTGATAGAGCTGCATACAGAGCAGCTGTGCCAATCACATCTTCAATAAAGTTTTCAGCTATGAACTTCTGTACTTGTTCATCAGCCCAGCTCTTGACGATTTCAGCTCTTGATAGAGCTCTTATGTTCTCTTCAGTCTCTCCCATCGGGGGGCACGCAGTTCTGAAGAAGTCGGCTCCTGTGCCCTTTGGTGGAACTCCCCTAAGAGGCACAATGTCATCTCCTTCAACTGGTGCCACATCAAACACCTTGATGTTATAAGGAGGCAGTTCTGGATGGGGTGGAGGTCCTGATTTCTTCTTCTTTCCTTTTGGTTGAGATACTGCGGGCTTCCTTTTTGATCTGTCAGGTCTTTCTTTGGCCTGAACTGGCCTGGTAGAGATCTCTTCTTCAGGTGAATCAACAGTTGATCCACATCGAACTTGTCGCAGAGGCTTAGCTTTAATTGTGGTTCCCATCATTTGGCTTATTGGGAAATTGTCGTCTGAGTCGGAGTCTTTTTGAGGTATCTCAGTAGCAATTTCCTTGCCTTTTCTTTTTGCAGGCTCCTCTGCTCTCTTTGAGAAGGCAACAGTTGGCTGACTACTTTTGATGTTTATAGACTTTGCAGCTGGTTGCCTTCTGCTAGTTACTGGTATAAAATCTAGCTTATCGATCGTCAACATGTCAGTTTCTTCTGACATGGAGTTAAGAGTGCTCTCCAATATGCTACTTATCCTGCAGTGGTAGCACATCTTCTGATGGAACTCAGTTACTGTCCAGTGTTTTTCAACAATATCAACATACTTCTTTATTTGCTCAAAAAAGTACTGAGCCCAGTTTACGTTGATGCTTTTGATGATTGCTGCACAGACTTTATACTTGTGGTCCGACATTTCTGAATGGCTCCCAGTCATCCCAGTAATCATTCTAGCTGCAACTGATGCTAGAACTCTGTATTCTTCTTGGAAGCAGGACATGAGTGTACTGCTTTTATAAGGATCTGCACAGTCCGCTCACTTCCAGTGACGATAGGCTTCCTCTTGATCAACTTCTACATCTTGTAATCATGTTCTAGTAGTGGGAAGTTTAAATAATCTTCCGAGCAGTTCTGGAGTTATTACCAGTTCAACTCCACGAACTTCAGTGACTATTCTGTCGTCGTATACTTTTGAGTTCAAGTAGAACTCAACTACAGCTTCAGGGTAGATCTTTGATGGATAATCTTCCGTGAAACTCTTCAATCCAGTTTTCTTTATCTTTGTGATCAGTGAGTTACAGAGAGAAGAATCTGAGCACTTTTCTCTATAAGCAACTAGATCTAGGAACTTGTCTCTGTAGAGATTCGTTTGGAATCTTTGTGAAGATTCACCAGTTCTCTTAAAAATCGAACTTTCGTCGAATAGTTGGTGTGCGTCTATCAGCTATGGAGTTTTTGAGATGAATAGTTCAGAAGGGACAATTTGGTTTTGACTGAATTTTAGAACTGAATTTTTACTTTCGTAATTTTGCAGAACAGTTTCAAGAGATGAAGAAAGAGAAATGCTTTAATTCTTTACTGAACTTTGGATCGGTAAAAGTGAAAATGAGAATTCAGCCATCCCTTTTATAGGAGATGATGAAGTTCATCCAACGGTTGTGTCGCTTCGTATGCCCAAGTTCAACGATCGGATTAATTCAATCGACCCGTCAATTGGCCTTTCATTTCTATCCATTGGGGATAAATGAGGAGAGAGAGAGAGAAAGTTCAACGGTAATATTTGAGTGACACGTGTTTTTACCGTTTCCACTATTGAAATTTTTGAACTTATCTTTTCTCTCTAGCAGTTTCTCCTTGGCTTGAAACTGATTACGTCATCAGTTGGCTTCGACTGTAACTGATGATCTTTTCTGTTGATCAGCTTCAACTGAGATGTCTTCTCATCAGTTCCTGACTGGTCTTGACTGCTTGGACCTTCATTCAGCTATTTCTCAGTTCAGCTGTTTTCCTTCAGCTGGTTCTTGAACTGATGTCTCCTTTTGAGTTGATTTCAGCTCCTATGATTTCTTCATTAGTTTGATTAATTTGCAGCTGGTATGTTCTGCATAACTGACTGGATCATCAGTTTGAGCAAATGAACTGATGATTTAGTTGAGCTGATGGGGTAGACTGCTCAGCTCCAGTTTACTTTCTCTCTACAGCTTCTTGATTTACTTCAAACTGATGACTTATGTGTTCAACTGATAAGTTCAACGATTTTTTTTTCAGTTATGAACTACTCATGAGGAGTTTGAAGCCTTTTGGTTCAGTTCCTCTCTTCAGTTGGAATGGATTCTTGGCCTTTTTCTTCCAGTTGATCATCTTCATCCTGTGATGCTAGCTCAAGTAATCCTAATTGTATGCATAGCTCCATAAACCTTGCTTCAGGCAATGGTTTGGTGAAGATGTCAGCTATCTGCTTCTCAGTGTTGACATATTTGATGCATATGTCTTTCTTCTCGATGTGATCTCTGATGAAGTGATGTCTTATGCCAATGTGCTTGGTTCTTGAATGTAGAACTGGATTTTGAGATATTGTAATTGCACTATTGTTGTCATAGTAGATAGGTACTTCTTCAGTTTCGACTTTGTAGTCCTTCAACTATTGCTTCATCCAGAGTATCTGAGCACAACAGCTTCCTGCAGCTACATATTCTGCTTCAGTTGTTGACCTGGCAACTGAGTGCTGCTTCTTGCTAAACCAGGATATCAGTTTGCTTCCTAGAAACTGACATGTTCCACTGGTGCTTTTTCTGTCGATCTTGCATCCACCAAAGTCTGAGTCTGAATAACCAGTTAGACTCAAACTGTCATCTCTGGGATACCATAGTCCAAGATTTATGGTTCCTTTGAGATGTTTGATAATCCTCTTTGCTGCTTCAAGATGACTTTTCTTTGGGTTAGCTTGAAACCGTGCGCATAGACCGACTGAATAAGAGATGTCTGGCCGGCTAGCTGTTAAGTAAAGTAGCGACCCAATGATTCCTCTGTAATATATTTGGCTAACTGATTCTCCTTCTTCATCAAGAGTTAGCTAAACTGATGTATTCATAGGAATGTTGAGAGTTTTTCCTTTACTTACGCCAAACTTCTTGACTAGCTCTTTAGTGTACTTGGCCTGGCTGATAAAGATCCCATCTTTCAGCTGCTTCACTTGGAGTCCTAGGAAGAATGTCATTTCTCCCATCATGCTCATCTCAAATTCGCTTTGCATCAGTTGAGCGAATCGTGTGCATAGATCTTTGCTTTTTGATCCAAAAATTATGTCATCCACATAAATTTGAACCATTAAGATCTCAGTTGATCATTCTATTCGGAATAAAGATCGATCAATGACTCCCTTTTGAAACCCATTTTTCAGTAAAAATGTTGTGAGAGTTTCATACCATGCTCTAGGAGCTTGTTTCAGTCCGTAGAGGGCCTTCTTCAGTTTGAAAACTTGATCACCAATTTCAAAGCCTGGCGGTTGCTCGGCATACACGTCCTCCTTGAGCATTCCTTGAAGAAAAGCACTCTTGACATCCATTTGGTAGATTGTGAAATTGAAGTGAGCTGCATAGGCTAGGAACAGTCTGATGGCTTCCAATCTTGCAACTGGTGCGAATGTCTCATCAAAGTCAATCCCTTCACTTTGTGAGTATCCTTTGGCTACCAGTCTAGCCTTGTTCCTCGTGATCACTCCTTGTTTATCCAGTTTGTTGCGAAAAAACCCATTTTATACCAATGACCTTCTGGGTTTTTGGTCTATCAATAAGAAACCATACGTCATTTCTTGTGAACTGATTCAGTTCTTCTTGCATGGCCATGATCCAGTCTGAATCTTCTAAGGCTTCTTTGACGTTTTCTGGTTCTGTTTGAGATATAAAGCATGTGAATAATGCATGCTCAGTTGAACTTCTGGTTTGGACTCGACTTCTTGGATCTCCAACTATCTTATCACTTGGGTGGCTTCGGAGCCATTTGGGCAAGATAGCTTCAGCTGGGTCCTCAGCTGGTTCTTCTGTGGTGACATCATCAGTTGCCCTTACATCAGTTGGTTTGGCATTTTCATCAGTTCTTTGCCCTGTTTTAGTTGTGGGGTTTATGGTCTCAGTACGATTTGTGTCTTCATTGACCAAATTATTCTCAACTGGTTTAGTACCAGTTTCATTGCCTTCTTCTAGTGAAACTTCAAGCTGCTCTAGAACAATGTGATCCACATAGTCCTGCGAGTTCTCAGTTTCACTAGGTAGTACTTGAACTGATGTGTCTATTCTTTCTTTGTTCCTGTACTCATTAGCAAATTCATCAAATACCACATGACATGTTATTTCCACAACAAGAGTTCATTTATTGAACACTCTGTAAGCTTGTGCATGAGGAGAGTTATACCCAAGAAATATTCCCTCATCAGCTTTAGCACTAAAGGCTTTTAATTGAGTCTTGCCATTGTTGTGAATATAACATTTACAGCCAAATATTTTAAAATATGAGATAGAAGGCTTACGACCCTTATACAGCTCATAGGGTGTTTTGTTATATGCGACTACAATGGCACTTCAATTTTGAGTATGGCAAGCTGTGTTAACTGCTTCAGCCCAGTAACCTTCAGCTATGTTGGCATCAGCTATCATTGCTCGAGCTGCTTCTTTGAGTGTCTGATTACGCCGTTTGGCTACACCATTTTGTTGTGGAGTTCTTGCAGCTGAGTGTTCATGAGTGATTCCAAGCTGGTTGAGAAAGCTGATCATTTGCTGATTTACAAATTCAGTTCCATTGTCGGAGCGAATCCTTTGAACTGATCTTTCTTTTTCAGTTTGTAGCCTTCTGATCAGTGCCGTTAGCTTGTCATAAGTTTCATCTTTGCTCCTCAAGAATTCCACCTATGTATATCTTGAGAAATCATCAACCACTACAAGAGTGAATCTTTTGCCTTTTGGGGTTTGTGGTCTAACTAGACCAAACAAATCCATATGTAGCAGTTGGAGGCAATCAGTTGTTCCTGGTGGATGACTCCTATTCTTGAAAGATGACTTCACTTGCTTCCCTTTTTGGCATGGTCCACATACGCCTGTTTTCTTATATATTTCATTGGGAAGCCCCTCAACTAGCTCTTTCTTGGCTTGGTAGCTGATTGTTTTAAAGTTAAGGTGGTTCAGTCATCGATGCCATAGCTAGCTTGCTTCAGTTGATCCTTTTGAAAGAAAGCAGGCTTCTGAGTAGCCGGTTGACCAATCAACAATGTACATGCTGCCTCTTCTTATGCTAGTGAGAAGAATTACTCCGGTTGACTTGTCTCTTATGCTGCAGGAGTTTTTGGTGAAGTCAACTGAGTAGTCATTGTCGCACAGCTGACTGATGCTGAGTAGTTTGTGTTTTAGTCCATCCACGTGGGAGACTCCATTTACTACAACTTTTCCCTTGACCACGAACCCTTCTCCAATGGTTTGACTTTTGGAGTTGTCTCCAAATGTGACAAGTGGACCTTTGACTTCTTCATAACCGTCGAGATCTTCTCTGTCTCCGGTCATGTGCTTGGAGCACCCACTATCTAGATATCAAATGTCTTTGGCTTTCTTCATAGATAGGATGCTCTTGTCCTGCAAAAACAAGGATTAGCATCTAGGGACCCGTTTCATATCGGGTCCTTGTTGATACATCAAGTTCTTTGGAATCCAAACTTGCCAAACTTTTGCCTTTTTATCACTCAGAGAATCAACTGATTTGGATCGCTTGGTCAGTTTTGACTTTCTTTCAACTCTTCTATTTTGAGTTGAATCAGTTGAATAATACCTGCATTGAAAGCTAGTAGGATAATACAATTCAACTAAAATGCTATTATCCCGAGATCTTTGAGTTCTTCTATCAGGCCAATGCCTTGTGTGTTTCCAGTTTGCTGGATTGAACCCTTTTGAGTCAGCTCTAGGTTCATTTCTGGAATCCAGGTACTCATTATAGTGATGATAGGGTTGAAATGAGTTTCTTTGATCTCTCCTATAAGTGTTTTGATTGAACTGCTTGACAGGTTAGGCTTGAGATCTAAACTGGTCTTTCTTTTTAAAATGGACTGATCTATCAGTTTGCCTTGGCGGCATTCTGTACTGAGCTGGTGGTCTTTGTTGAACTGGAGGCTTTGAATGAGTGGATTGATTTGATTGAACTGATGGTCTTGGCTGGAAGTTGGGCTTCAGTTGGCCTGGTGTTTTTGTTTGGTAGAACTGACCAAATTGACTGGGATGAGTTTGGGGATTTTTCAATATTCCTTTGTCTTTGGTTGGCTCAGCTAGCTGATCATGAGATCTAGTGAATCCTTTTAGGATTCCTTTATCACTGGGTTGAGCAACTGCTTTTCCTTTCTCTAGGGCAGTGAACTTGCTATATCCTAGCCCTGAGCTGCTAGTTCCAGTTCTTTGATGATTTAATATCTCATCTAGAGTTTGAGATCCCTTTTTGAACTTCAGAGTTACTTTTTCTCTCTCATGGATCTCTTGCTTGAGTTTTTGATTTTCAGCTTCTAGATCAGCAGTTCTCAATTTCAATTTTTCAAATTCTATAAACTGAGACTCAAGATAATTCAATCTTTCATGGTCAATGCTCAGTTTTCGAACTTTATTTCTCAGTTCATCATTTTCATCTTTCAGTTCAACATGCAAGCAGGATATTGAAGCTAATTGATCTTCTAGCATCATAAGTTTCATGTCAAGTTCATTTCTAGAAACAGTTGCTTCATTAATATGATAGAAGGAGGTTTGAGAATCAGCTGTACTAACCTCTTCATCATTGTCAGCCATGAGGCAAAATAGCGCTTCATCATCTGAGCTGTAGCCGTCAGAATCAATTCTAGATGGATAGTCTGAATCGTCTAGCACGACATTCTCGTAATTTGCAACCATTGCTTTCCTTTTGAAGAAGTTTCACCTCACTTTGGCTTTCTTGTGTTTAGGGAGTTCTGGACATTCATATCTGTAATGCCCTTGTTTGTGGCAGTGAAAACACTCTCCTTAATTTCGGTTGCCACCCCTGAATGGTTCAGCTGACCGTTCAGATGGTTGGTGAGTTCTCTCATCTTTTGGAATTTCATCAGTTTGAGGTGGAACTGATTGTTTATCCCGAACTCTCTTCAACTTCTCTAGCAACCTGGTAACTGATTGGATTTGATCATTGATGTCTTTAGTTAGATTCTCCTTCTTTTTAGTTGTTTCTCTTTTTAGTTCGGATGAAGATCCGCCTTGATTTTCTCTGGCTGGTGAGCTCCTAGGTCGGAAGTTGTTCCTTCCTCGAGTGTCTCTAAACTGGTTCCTTTCACCATAGAAAGCTACATCTTGAGCTGACGATGTTGATGCTTCCTTCTTTCGGTTTAGACTGTACTCATGAGCTTTGAGAGAGCCAAACAGTTCCCTTGGAGTGATCCTGTTTAGATTTCTTGATTCTTTTATAGCTATCACTTTTATGTCCCATTCTTCAGTGAGTGTGATACCCCGATCCTTTTTGCTAAATTATAAATTATAATTTTAGAAAATGATTTTGAATTAATATTGTTTGAATATTAATTATGATGGTTTGTATGCATTATGCCGTTGTTTTATTACAGGTTGTTCCACTCGAGCCAATACGTCATAGCACAGTGATGTTATACCGAGTGTATAACACAGTTTGAATTTTAAATACTAAAATGTCGAGTTATATGAAAATGAATGAATGTGATTGTATTTAATATTGTGTTTGCCATAACTTGAACACCCCAACGCTGAGTTGATCGGGGGGTTCAAGGGGCAACGCCCCCTGCTTTTTTGATAAGTATTAAAAAGTGTTTTGAAAATCTAAGTCGTGTTAAATGGAGTTGGAAATGTCCGGGAGTCGAGATCGCTAAGGGGGTCGATTTGAGCACGCCGCGCACCCGCGGGAGACTGCGCGCCCGCGGGGCAGGTAAGAGGCACGCACCGGCGCGGAGCTGCGTACTCGCGGGGAGCGTTTGCCGAGAGCGTCGTCGCGCGGTCGCGGGAGGTGCGCGGTCGCCTGGGCTGGGCCGGATTTCTACCTATAAATACCACACTTATTTATTTCATCTTCATTTTCTTCTCTCTTTTAGGCGATTTCATCCATCTCTCTCTCTCAAAAAATCCTTCATCTTTTGGAAGGGGATCCTACCATCATCATCCATCATCTAAGGTAATCTAACACCACTTCCCTCTTGATGATTAAGCTCCATTCTTGTTGATTTGAATCTAGGGTTCATACCCAAAAAATTAGTGTTTTTGATTTTATTGATCCTCTTGCTTTGATATCTCAAACATATGGTTTATTTACCTCCTTGAAGCTATATGTTAAGTTATATCGAATTCCTATGGTTCATTGTTGCTAGGGTTTGGATTTTTGCCCTAATTTTCCCTTGTTTTGTTGATAATTGTTTAGAGGTGTTGTGATGGTTGTTTGGGGTTGATTTTCATGTATGTTAGAGCCCTAGGATGAAGGTGTTTGTATTTGAAATATTGGGTTTAAAGGATTTAAATTGTGTCTTGATTTTGTGGTTTAAATGGGTGCACGTAACGTGTTCGATTAAATGCTTCAAAGAGTTTTAATGTGTATTTTGAGTCCAAAATCATAGAATGAGCTTGTATATTCATGGTTGTGTATGTGGGTATGTTTGAGATCCTTAAAGCAAAGTATAGCATGGGTTTGGTCTAAAATATGATTTATTTGTATAAATCGACATCTAAGATGAAAAGAGGATTAAAAGGTGCTAGGTGAGGTGTTGTGGCTTGAGGTGGACAACTTGTGTACGGCTAAGGAGTATTTCAAAGGTTGAGAAATTGTGAAAGCGTCTCATAAGGTGGGGTAACTCTAAACTGTGAACACGTGTAAGGTTATAGTTATTGTTGTGCTTTGATTGTATAAATATGAAGGGTCTTCGGACCGGTGAATGAAAGAGACCCTTCGGGGCATAACAGAGATCCTTCGGGGTCGACAAAGAGACCCTTCGGGGCAGAGATCCTTTGGGATCGAATATAGACCTGTTAATGTCCTCCCTGGGGGGTAGTATGTCTGCGGGCATCCCTACAGGGCCAAAGATGTTCATTAACGGGGGCATCATGATGTTTGGACCCTACGGGGTTGAGACTAGTCTCCACAAAGTAAAGAAAAGTCCATATGTTATATTTTCACTTGTGCAATTAGCTATAACTGTTTACAGTGTTCCCCACTGAGTATGTTGTTAAATACTCACCCCATTTATTCAATGAATTTCAGGTTGAGGAGTCGAGGCCTGAGTAGGAGCGTTGTGAACATAGGAGAACCCCACAAGCTTGTGTTTATCTTTTGCATGCTCTTCTTTTGAAAATACTCATTATTATTATTACTACATTGATCACTCTTTTTGCTTTATGATCAATGATTATTGGGGATGAGAATAGCCCAATCTTTTGTAGGTTATGATGTATATAACTTGATACTATGCAAAACAATTTAAAGGTGGGTCGTTCGACCTTGGAGCCTTCTATGTGTGAAGTATGTTGTTGAACCCTATCTTATGCACGTTAAATTAGGGTGTTAGACGGGCGGGTTGAGTAAGACCTATGAGTCCGATAGGTTAGATGATTGAATGATTTTGTGGATGGGCTTACACGATGCTTCTACTTAAAACCATGTTGTGTGACATAATAGATATGATAGATTGCATGCTTTAATTGTGAAAAATTCATATTGAAAATTATGATGTCCTACCTTATTATGCTAATATCATGCTTTTGACCTTAGCTTCCGCTCATATTAAAATAAGCACACAAAAATATGTAAGTAAATTGTATGTTAAGTGACGTGGCCAAACGGAGTAGTTTGGGGCGTTACAGTGAGATTATCCAATATTTTAGAATTCATCTCAGAATTGGGATAACTTCTCCCGAGGTTGGTCATCTCACTGATGATGCCTAGAAATCTGGTTTCAAGGCTTGAGATGGACTCTTCTGGCTGTATTTTGAAGGATTCATATCTGTCGACTGCCAGTTGGAGCTTGTTTCCTTTGATGGCTTCGGACTCTTTGCATAGGTCTGCTAGTAGGTCCCATATCTCCTTAACAGTTGTGCAGTTCTTTGTGTCCTTCATTCTGTCTTTATCTAGAGTTTGAAATAATGCAGCTTCAGCAACGAACTCTAGATTCTTTAACTTCTTCTCTTCACTAGTGAGAATATTAGTTGGCTTTGGGATCCTTGCCGGTTTATTGATATCAACTATGTGAGCATCATTGTCCATGATGATGATGATTGGACCATCTTCAATGACTTCCCACATATTCTCATGAATTGAGCAGAGATGCGCCTTCATTCTCCTGCTCCAGTTATCATACTTCTCAACTGAAAACAAAGGTAGCTTATGGTTTCCCATAGCTGGAATGTTAGCACAGATAAGTAGATCTGATTCAGTTGATCTGCAGAAACGGCTAATCCTTAGAATCAACCGCTCTGATACCACTTGTTGGTCCCGGACGAGTCGATATCAGTTTAGAGGGGGGTGAATAAACTGATAAAAAACATTTTACTTCAAATGCGGAATAATAGGGCCCTTTGACTCGCTTAGAGAAACTTATCTATGTACAAACTGGTTGATCAGTTATGAATGCTTGGTGCCGATTGTGTGAACTTGTGTACAATTTAAATTTTGGTACATATATATTAAAGTTTTGAAGATTAATTTTTATTATATTCATTTTTATTGAGAATTCCATTTACATTTATTCTTAATAGCAAATTTAATCATAAGTCTAACTCAATCCTGGTAAATATAATTACTTTTTTTATGATAGTCTTAAACTTTTGTAAAGTTCATATAGATCATTATTCTTGGTTGAATAAATTTACTTCATGAATCATGACTAATAACTAATAAATAGTAAACAAATTAAATGAGCTAATAAAGTTATATATTAAACACAATCAATTGCTTAATATCAGTATTGTTTAATTTTCCTTGATTACCAACTATACCATAGCTACATGATATATTTTTTAACCAATTATTTAGTTATTTTTTAGGTATATATGTATATCATGTTTTGTTTAATTATATAATTTTTTTGTTGAGAATATATGTGTGTGCGTGTGTGTGATGCGAGATTTACTCTCGTGCTATACTTCTCGTTTTAATATTTAACTCGTGTCATGCCTACAAGTGTATAAACATATAAATATAGATAGAATGATACGAGGTCGATCCACAGGGAATAGGAATTAAAACTCGATAATGCAAGTACCACGATGATAGATTGGTAAATTATCTAGACGATGCTTAAGTGAGAGTTGATTATCATCAATCCCAAAACATAAACTTAAGAGATCAAATACCAAACAACAACTTTAAACAACAAATTGGAAACAAGAACAACAAAGCATGAAATCAAGATCTAAAAGGAAATGATTTAGATAACAAGTTAAAAGCAAGACTCTAGGACATGGATACACAATGCTATTCTTGAACATACAACAAGGGTATTCTTAACAATCATGCTTCGTTCAACGATAGGAAGACCACGAATATAGTAAGAATATCTCTCGAATATCTCTTAATTAAATTGCGAATGTGACAAGGATGACTATCACTAATACATTCTAAGGTCACACCTACCAAAGGCTCAAAGGGGTCACATTTCCTTCCACATATTCAAAATTCAACAAAGAGTACAAATATATGGATTCAATCCATACATGATTATGATCACGAGATGCGCAAGATTCAAGTGAATCATACATTTGATGTTAAATGAAGGCCACCCAAACAACACCATTCAAGAACTAGCATGAATTAAAACCTTGACAAAGTATAACCATAGATAAAACTGTTGGTCCCGGGTGAGTCGATATCAGTTTAGAGGGGGGGTGAATAAACTGATAAAAAACTTTTTACTTCAAATGCGAAATAATAGGGCCCTTTGACTCGCTTAGAGAAACTTATCTATGCACAAACTGGTTGATCAGTTATGAATGCTTGGTGTAGATTGTGTGAACTTGTGTACAGTTTAAAGCTATGCAATAATCAAAATAGTACAACACACAAGTGATTTATAGAGGTTCGAAGTCTCAAATTTCTACGTCCTCTCTTCCTTCCGCAGAAGGGCAACTTCACTATATAACTTGAGTTTCCTTACAAATTACACAATGAAGGACAGTTGGCTGAACCTAGTAACTGCTCGCTACCTCAGCGGGTCGACGGCTCACAATTGAAGTCCCTAACTGCTCGCTAGGAAGGTAGGTGCTATTGTCGTCTTTATAAGGTTTTAGATCTCTTTCGATCTTCAAGAGGTTAGTCTTGAACAGGGAGTATCAACTGATGTGCTCCTTCAATTGAGCTGGGTAGTTGATCGTTGTATAGCTGAAACTGAGAAGGCTGCCCTGGCTGGATCATTAACAGCTGGCTGAATATCTTAACTCTGTGAATTCTTCTTCTCAGTTGGACTCTCGCAGTTTTTATCAAATTCCGAACTTGAGCTAAGTGGGAGGGAGAAAGAAAAGCTCTTGCTTGAATATTTCAAGAATGTATGTGCGAAAGTTGTGGAGGCGAAGAGTCTTTTGAAAACTCTGATTTACTCGTCTTTTATAAAGGAGTGATTTTATGACCGTTGAGTTCCATTGATCGGTGGCTCTGTTGGCTCATCAATGGCAGATGGTCTTTATTGATCGCTGGAGCTTTTGGTTGAAGTAGCTGTTACTTTGCCAATCGATCTTCATTGGATATTTAATTCCAGGATCTTCGTTGAAGCATTTATTCCAAGATTCGCCGGTTTGAGCAATAACTCCAGGGTTCTCTGCATTCAGTTTTTAGCAGTTTTGAGTTCCAGTTAGCAGTTCTGAACTTGTCTGTTCAATTCGGCCATTGCTCCAGTTGGTAGTTTTGAGCTTGTCAGCTCATTTTGGCCGTTGCTCCAGTTTGGCAGTTTTGAGTTTGTCAGCTCAGTTTGGCTATTGCTATAGTTGGCAATTTTGAGCTTGTCAGCTCAGTTTGACCATTGCTCCAGTTGGTAGTTTTGAGCTTGTCAGCTCAGTTTGGCCATTGCTCCAGTTGGCAGTTTTCAGCTTATCAGCTCAGTTTGGCAATTGCTCCAGTTGGCAGTTTTGAACTTGTCAGCTCAGTTTGGCCATTGCTCCAGTTGGCAGTTTTGAGCTTTGTTTCTCCAGTTCGACTGATCTCAAGTTCTTGGCTAGCTTGTCAGCTTGACTAATTTCTCTTGAGCTTTCTTGTCAGCTTGACTAATCATAAGTTAGCTGACTTCAGTTCTCGCCTTTAGCTGATCTGTCTTGTTTACTTCAGTTTGGCCATCAGTTGGATACTTCCAATCTTTAGTTTAAACTGATCTCTTATCAGTTCCTTCAGTCTTAGTCGACTCTTTTCTCCCTCAGCTCAGCTGACTTAGTTGTAGGTTTGTTTCGACTGGTTCGACTTTTTGACTCCTCAGTTGAGCTGAATTCTGACTGGATGACGTATCCTTCAGCTTGCAGACCATACTCCAGATTGGTTGACTTTGACTTTACTTGAGTTCCTTTTTGATGCTCTGGATTGGTCAGCTCAGATCTACAACTTGAATTTTAGTCAGTTTTTCATAAATAATTTTAACATCTCATCAAAACCTAATCTAGAGGTTCCTTGATAGTTTTTCCTAACAAAAACCCTTATCAAGAACAAGATTCACATTGTTTCTCCACATTCTAGAGCCCTAAGGGCTCTAGCCTACCATATTTACAATAACATCAAGAACAAATAGGAAAGAACCAAAACCCATTCTAAAATACAAGAGTAAGAGAATGAAGGAGAAGATAAAACCCAATGATGAACAATCTTCTTCAATCCCTTGGCTTGGATCTTCAAAATGAGTGGTTGTTTCTTTCACCTCTTCTTGATCTTCTTGTGCTTCCAAAATCCCCAAGTTATTGTGTTCTATGGTGTATTTTCGAGTGGGAGATGAATGGTTTGAACTCTCCCCAAGTTGTATCATATAGTGGACCAATAATGGGATGCCAAAAGTCAAATATCGGATTCATGAGTCTTGAGCGCGACCCCGTCAGACTCGCACCTAGAGGTCGAGTTTGGAACAAAAGAAAACACATCTCTGAAGTGGCTGAAACTCGGGCCAGCCGATCACACCCGGAGGGGTTTGCACCGCGACCCCTGGCTGGGTCGCGCCTATAGGCCGCGCCCGGGCCTCATATTTTTCAGCTCCCGAAGAGCTCTGCACCGCGACCTTTTGATTGAGTTCAGAGGCTGTGTCTGCATGCATTGTGATGCCTAGCTAAGGAAACTCGCGTTTCTTGGTCGAGTTTGAGCCCAACACTTGGTTTTTTCATCTTTTCTAGTGTCATGCGACCTTTGTTGATCAAAATCCCAATTCGACTTTTAATTTACATTGTATTAACCCTAAAATTCCTATGTTGGCCACATATAATAAAAAACGATATTTACATTATTAACATACATATATACATAAAACTTATTGCATTTATAACTAAATGCAATAAAAAATGAGTGTAATTTACACTCATCAACTCCCCCAAACTTAAACAATTGTTTGTCCCCAAACAATAACAAGAGAAGCGGGCAAATTTTTTGATGAAATAGAATCCAAGATGACAATTGCTTCAAAAATAAGAACGAGGAATGCAAAGATAAAATTAGCAATCAAACATAAACAAGCACAACAAGATCATCATGATACATTACCGAAGTTGTAGCACCCCGGTCCCGAAGGACCGTGGAAATGGACGCCACGGGGGTGGAAATTAAGAAGCGGGAAAGAAATGGGGTAATTTAATTAACGACGGGGTGATAATCCAAAAAGGATTAATGTTTGGAATAAAATTTAATAACCGAGTATGCCAAAGATAGGTTATGCCTTCCGAAAAATTAGACAGAATAACCTCTGTAACTAAAGTGAATCCCCGTTTATAACGGCTTATAAGAGAAGAATGGAAGATGTAACAATTCAATAAGCCCTTTCATAGGCTAAACGGAAATAAATAACCAGATACCAACAATCAATAGACCCATTCATAGGTCGACAAAAGAAACAGACACTAATATGCTGAACAAATGAAGCCCTTTCATAGGCCAAAATAAATGATCAAATAGACATAACGAAAGACGGGCTTCCTCCCTTTGAAATAATTATATAGCTAAGCATATGATACATGTTAACTAGGAAGTCAACAAATGTTTAGAATCAGAGAAGCAGTATCATATCAACAAAATACCAAGATCAAAGTTCTTAGCATTTAGCGAAAGAATACCATAAGTGCAAAAGCTCAATTCTTAACAGAATACTAACAAAAGGAGACAACGGAAAAATATGTAAATCATAATAGCCCATATCTCAGTCTCGTCACCTCCACGCTCCAGCCTACTGACCTGAAAATATTTGAAAAGATTTGGGCTGAGTACTAATGCACTCAGTGGGCAAGTTTTACAATTCAAGTTATGCAAATCATTTTGTTAAAGTAATCTATCTGTGTTCATGTAGGTAGTGAAGCTTAGGAGGTTTAAAAGTTGGAAGCAACCTAAGTTCACCAAAATATTTTATCGTGAAGCACTTAAGAGTATAACCCGTCACTGCCCGCAACCCAAACTATATCACCGGCGCATAACGTTGAGTATGGCCATAGTATACTCAAAGAGTATAACCAATAAGTGTTTCATTTTAGTCTCACCGACAAGGAGTAGGGCAGGACAAATAATGCATGCATACTGTAGCTACTCACATTGACACAGCGCTGGTTTATGAGACTCCGACAACATACAGTAGCACGTAAATATTTAACACAGATAGTCACATATGCAATTTTAACAAAGCAGAGCTTAATAGCTCGAAAGATACAATTTGCAAAGATATAGTATAGCCCACCTTATACATACAGAAGTCCTAACAAGGATCCAACACTCGAACATGGTACTGGAGACAGAGCAACGGTCCGGAGTCCTTCCCTGGTTCCCCTAGGCTAAGATGCTCTAACCATCTCGAGATTCAATCCTTCACCTTCCTCGTAAGTCATGCAAATCCTACAAGGATCGATCTTCGACTCAGAATGACTACTATAATTTCGGAAATTAATCTACTATAATCCGAGCTATTATTTAATTTTATTCTTTTTAGAAATAGATTGCGCGACTCTAGAGACCTCGAATAATTCCGACGAAGAAGGAAATAAATTCCAAAATATTATTCCTGATTTACTGGGACCAACTGATTTGACAGAGGTCTCTTTCCAAAACTTGTCATTTATCCAAAGTTTACCAGATCTACGCCACGACACTTTTTAACCGCTGAAAAATTACGAAAATATTCAGGGATGATACTATACATGCCAAGACTAAAGAATCAGAATTTTAGAATTTTTCAATAACACATGCTCCCGATATAAAAATAACTGCTTAAATTGAATAATCGATATTATTCAAAACTCGTCCGAAAATTACGAAATTTGACAGGCACATAGGAAATATTATTTGGAACAACTTTCGAGAAGAAACTTTTTCGATTTGACTACTCAAAATGGGTGAAACGGGGCAAAAACATGACTGATCGGTGCTTTTATTAAATTTCAGTTTTCCAGCGATTTCGCCGATTTCCGGCCGTCGGACGAGAATGAGTTCAACATACGAAATGTAGAACACATTTAAATACACAACATATTAAAATTTGGACTAAAAAGGACAAGAAATGGACCGATAGGATAGCCGCGCGACGTGGAAACAACGTCGCCATTTTCCGGCGACATGGATGCGGCTGCGGCGACGGCAGCGGTGCTCCAGCGAATGTCGACGGCGGCAGGTGGTGGTGGTGGCACGGCGCAGCAGCAGCTGCACTTCTCTCTCTCTCCGATATCTATCTACTCTCTCGCTCATTTCTATCGCTCTCGACTCTCTCTTCTCTCTCTCTTTTCTTCTTTTCCTTTTTCTTTCTTTACTCACGGCAACATCCAATTTGACAAGTGGGGCGGTGGGTTTTGGATCCATTTGTGAAATGGTTATATAACTATTTTAGGATATTAGGATAAATTTTAAGAATAAGAATATTTTAATAATAAAAATAAAGTTAAGTTTTGAGGATATGTTGGAGAATAAATAAACAATAAAAAAAATAAGAATAAAGATAATATTAATTTTAATCTCATGTTGATCTTTAAATAAAACTAAATTCTTTTTATTTCAAAAGCATATGAGAGAATGAGTTCAAAAATATTTAAACAACATCAAATAATAATTTTAAGGCCCTAGTTTAAGTTCTAAATTTTCTTTTCTATACTAGGGGCGCAATATTAGATTTTTTTTTTTTTTCAAGTTCATTTAATTCTATTGAGCAATATCAAATAAATTAAAACTCAATCCCAAATAATTAAGCAATTAAAATAATTCAAATTACGCAAAAGCGGGTTGTTACAGGGGGTGTTACAGAAGTACAAGCTCTCACAAGGATCAACGAACGCTCAGCTATAAGTGTATCCGCTCAAGGTCAAGAGTGCACTAGAATCCTTCCATAAGCTTGTAAAGTGACTATCATCCCCACTACTTCATGTGTGTTCTCAAACAAGAATCATTAAGGGCTTTCAGGTTGTATTGAAGGCTTTTCGGAAAGGTAGGGATATATTTGGCTAAGTGGCTTCCCAAAAATACCAAATTCTTTTCATTACCAAACAAGTAGAACTAAACAAGTTCTCTTCTTCCCTTTTTGATTCACAACCCAATCTCTTTGAGTTTTTTCCAAATTTTTTATCATCATTTCTTACTCTTTTTGTTTGTGAACATATTGTGACAATATCTCTTTTCTTCTTTTCTTTAAAATTTTCAATTCTAATCTAGATATTTCACCTGTTTTTGTTCTTTTGACTAAAAGAGTAATTTCAACATGATTACACTTTTCCAATTACAAAATTTTTCAAAAGTTTCAATTGAAAGAATTAACACAAATCTTGCCTATTTATTTCATACCCAACCCAACAAAATCAAGAAGACATTTTAAGGCTCAAAATGGGCTTGCAAGGGATTCAATTTGTATTGGAAGGCAAATATTGGGATAAAAATGAGTTTAAACAAAGAATGACCTTAAACCCTTTTCAAGAAATCAAACACACAATTGTAGCCTGTAACGACCTAAAAATCATTTTTAATTGGTCGTTACCATTTTTTTAAAAATATTGATTCAAGCGAGTTATTGATATTATTACGTTCCTATAAGTCGCGCCTTAATTATTTAATATTTACGTGGAACATGTGAATTAAATTATTTACATATTTATTTAAGGTTATAAAAATTAATTGTTAAAGTAAATTTTTTATCTATTTATTTATTTTGGTCCCTATTTATTTAGTAAGGCCGGAAGGGGTTAAATATTTTAGAAAAAAAACCATTTTGAAAAAAAAAACATATTTAAAAATCAAAATTTCATCTCTTTTCACGTGGATAAATCAAGGGAAATTTTATGCTAATCATTCTTCCAATTTTTTTGACTAATTAAATTGCATGAAATCAATTTTTATCAAATCAATTAATCAATTACAATAATTTATGCCATTAAATTTGGGATTTGACTCAAATCAATCCCCACAAATGTGTTGCTTCCATTTTCATACACCAAAGTTCTAATATAAATAGGAGCATTTTCATTCTCCAAACCACACCAAAAGCATTTAAAGCAAATTCTTTATTTTTCTCTAGTTTTCATTTGAGGCGGCGCGCACGATCTAAATAAGCTCATTTTCAATCAAGTTTTAAAGTCAAGTTAAGGTGGGGATTCTCTCGGAAAATTTAAATAGACTCCTATCCTTGTTATATTTATATATGCGGTGTACAAGTGGGCCTACGGGTCATATGGGCCTTCGGGCATATGTTATGGGCCTACGGGTCAGATGTTTATGATGATCCTACGGGATATATATTATGATGGCCTACGGACTTTATTGATGAAATATGTTATGGCTTGTATTTACTGTTATATTTGTATAACATGGATAACTGAGTACCCCTATTGAGTTAATAGCACTCACCCCAAAGCTATTATATTTTCAGGTTTATGAAGCTCGGGCGATGATGTGGAGACGGAGTGATGGTCAAGACTAATTAAATATTATTTTATTTTAAATAGTGCTTTCGCTGTATTAAACCTCTTTTATAGAATAAATGAGATATTTTCTATTTATGAAATTTTGGGATGTCACATAGCCTCAATTAAGTCATAAAGCAAGTTCTAGAGAATAACTAGTGCACCAAGAAGACCATTAATCACTCATCAAAGAAAAGATTACATTTGTGTAATCTTTGGATCAAAATCTTTCCAAGGTAAGCTTTTCCTTCAATAATTGCACTTTTGAGACACAAAGAAAACCAGTTTAAATCATCATGCTATAATATCTTGCCTTTTATCAACATTTTTCAAAAAAAAATTCATCATAAGCACATCATCCTCAAGGTTTCAATTCAATCAATTCTTATGACTCCTATCATGCTTCAAGGACATACAATTATTTAAAATTTAAACATCCCCAAGCCACATAACATAAGACATTTGAACAAAAACATAGATAAAGCATCACATGTTCATGAAACAAAACGACATGCAACTAAATATCCATCAATGCCTCCATCAGAACAATCCAAAATAAAACAAACTTAAAAATCCTAACATAATTCAAAGCATAAATAATATAAGCATGCAAGCATGCTCAAATATCCGATAAAATAAACTAACTAGACAATTGTTTAAAATAAAGCAATAAAATGAGTAGAAAAGACCCTTCCACCATACTCTCCCCCTCTTCCCCAAACTTATTTTGATCCAAGAGAGGAAATAAGTTTGGAGGTAAAAAGGTGGTGGCAAGGCTCATTAACAGCTGCTCAGTGCGGTGAATGACGAGGAAACTGGTGTGAAGAGGAGAACGGCATAAATTGTGAGGACTGGAACTGTTGGTACTGCTGGGTGGAGGAAGACGTCATGAATTGGTGTGTCTGGAAATGCTGGAACTGTTGGGATGAGGAGGATTCCATGAATTGCGCAGTCTGAAACTGTTGCATCGACTGGAAGGGCTACTACCGCTACTGATAGGGCTAGTAGGAATGAAAAGGAGTGAGTTGCTGCTGGTGATGGGACGGAGTGTACATCTGCTGTTGTGACCCTGATCCGGTACTCATCCCTTGAAAGAGTCTCGTAAGGTCCTGTAGCTCTGATCTAATCGAGCCCATGTCTCAATGTAAGTTCCTAATATCACCCCTGATGCCCATAAACCTCTCATCAATGTCAGTCCATATTTCATTGAATCTATCATCAACACTGGACTGTATCTGACCCAGCCTGTTATGTATATCAGCACGAATACAATCGAACCTCACATACATATCCTGCCTCAAGGTCCCGAATTCGTCTTGCACATCAGTCCTCTAGTTATTCATAGAGTCGTCAATTGAGGTCATCCACCCATCCAACATGTCAAAGCGGCCAACAATTTGTTCCTCTGTGTAGTGTCGTCCTCGTCTGAAATTGGCATTGAATGGTCCCTCTCTAGCATCGTCTCTTACTCCTTCTGATTGTTCATCTATAGCAGCTCTGATGCTCCTAGGAAGTTCCACAACTCTTATAGCCTCAAGGTGAGTCGGTGTATCCATCATCCAGTTTTCTCATTATTGAAAGTTGGATACATGAGTAAGAGCTTGATTTGGTAGTAGAAAGTTCCCCCCTACTCTCATGGAGAGTAGATATGTTTTGTTGTCAGAGGTGAGCATCTTTACGTTTCTCAAGTAGGAGATGCTCAAAAGTCTTGATCCAGGACTCTCTTGGTACTCATCCAAGTTAATGTTAAAGTGTTCGGTTATTTGGGTGATCAATCCCCCAATGCAGATCCAGCCATTATCCGTATGAGCCTGCCTCTGAAGTTGCTCAAAAAAGAATGCACTGAAGTTCAAGTGGACAACATTCAACATGGCCCATAATGCGAACATTTCTGTAGTCCTCAACCCACTGTTCTCTCTTCTTGTAGATATCTGAAGACGGGGTTAGGCATGGCATATGCCTTGGCACTGCTGGAGTTATACTTCTTATTGTCAGACTCCGTAAGGCAGAAGAGGCGGTAGGCATAATCCTTCTCGTATCTATGCGGAGCATGGTAGATACCGTCCTTATGAGCACGAAATATATGATTGACTTCATCAACTGTGAGAGCTCTATCCACATTGCCCATCCTGAAAGTGCACTTTATAGGCCCTCTCTTGGCCGTCCTCTTAACGTCCAATGTGCTCAATACCTCTTTCACCAAGAAGGGGTACATCTTCCTTTCTGTCTCCAAAGCCTGTAGCCAACCGATCCTGTCCAGAAGAGTCCAAACGTCGTTCCTTATCCCAAGAACATCCATGGCTGTGGGACACATGAATCGTGTAGTGGCCACGTTCAATGGGAATGGGAAGAGTCTATCCCAGTTTGTCTTGTACTCCGTCTCTGGAAAGTAGATCCCGTATGTCATGGGATCATCAATCCCCAGGTCCTCTTCCTCTTCTTGTTCTTGTTCTATCTCGGGGTCGGATTCGGGCTCTTCTCTCATTGTAGACTTTCTTCCTCTTCTTGGTGCCATTTTTGTGTGTTTGGGATATGGTACCTGAGAAAAAGAAAAATCTATAAGACATAGGGGCATAAACCAACTTAAGATCCTAAACAAAGATATTGAGGTTTCAAAGTATATATGACAAAATCCAACACACTTCCTCAATTAACTTTGTTGAACCTAACTTTGAATCCATTACAATTTCATGTCCTTCTTGCAAATGATTAACATTCTTCGCTTTCCAAAGTACCAACACCAAAATACAACATGGGGTACATATTTATCTTGGTACAAAAGGCCTCATTCCATATACATGTGCTCTAGAATCAAACATGATCAACACAAGACAAAGTTGGTTCGATAGTTTGTTAAAAGGCCCTCAAATAAATATGACAAAATCAAAAGTATAGGACCAAGTCAAAAAGGTGCTTCAACACTATCAATAATCAACAATACTTGTTTCCAATGGTTTAATTTGGCAAAGATTATATCAACCCATATCAATCCTAAGTTAAAGATTTAGACAAGAGGGGCTCCAATTATATGTGACAACAACGACCCCCTTCACCCTTCATCCACCACAACAAATTCCATTTTCTTGGCATTATTATGCATTTCCAACCACAAATGCAAGTAGATTTCAATCTTGTTAAATAAAAGACCTTCATTTCATATATGATAATATCAAAACATGGGAGGTCTTTTTCAACATCTAAGATCAATGCTCGCAACTTTATCTCATGCTTTCGACAATTTCATGATTCTTTGAATAAAACTTTAAGGCAAAAAGAGACTTAAAATCAATATGACAATATCCAAAGCAACATAGCAACATTACATGTATACTACATTAATTCTATTTCTCTTTATGCTCCTAAATTATCAAATTCATGCTTTTTCCAAAGAATTTTATCACATTGAATACAAAACTTCACAATAAGGTTGAATAAAGCATGTAAATTCCAAATCAAAACCAACATTCTTGCACCAATCATCAAGCATTCAAAATCTCCCCAAATTATACATTTAATGTTCAAATATCAACTCAATTTAGAGATGACAACGACACATTGTGCAAGAATGTAGCAAAAACACCCAAAAATAGAGCAAGGCTCCCAATATCATGCAATGGTATACAAATTATTTGATAAATCGAGCTTTCATGCCTCATTCCAACAATCTCAACATGAGCCCAAGCAAAATGCACCAAAATCCAACAAATTTTTTCAACTCACATGCATTAGTCATACTTAGACTTGGTATGAACAAAATACAATATTCTATCAACCAAAAATGGCATATTTTTCCACATGTTAGCACAATGTTCTTCATCCTAATGGTCTAAGTGCAAGCATCATGAGCATTCACCTTCATTGGAGCAATAATGGAGATAAAAGCAAGCAAATCATATGAAAAATCAAGGTTCACCATTGTTGCCCCAAATTCACAAAGAATCCAAATAAATTCCACCAAAATCCCAACAAAATTCCAACACCCATATCATAATCATGCTAGAAATTGCACAACTTCTCAAATGTAAGCACAAATTGGGTGAAATTCATGTAATTTTCGTCCATTCTATTTCTAGGGCACACAACATGAATTTTTCCCCAAATTTCTCAAACTATGCCCAATAGAAGTATAGAATCCATGCTGGAGGTACAATGAATGTGAAATTTTGGAGGAATTTAGAGGATTTTCCTTGCTTCTTGTTGGAGGAGGGTGAAAAATCATGTGTGAGAGTGAGTGAGAGTGAGTGAAATGAGTAAAAATGAAGAGAAAGGGGTTTAAAACCCATTAGTTCATGAGGCGCGACCCCTGGCCTCGTCGCGTCCGGAGCCCATGTCCTGGGTGCTCTGCATTGCTCCTCCGCATTGTAGAATCTTTTCACACATTATCCATTAACAACAAAGAGATTTCCGTCCTTGGCTTGCAATTCCACCGCCCCGTTTTCAAATATCCTTGATATCAAATAAGGACTTCCCCACTTGGTTTTGAGCTTCCCGGGAAATAATTTCAACCGTGAGTTGAACAACAATACAGCATCTCCCGGTACAAGTTCTTTCTTCCTCAAGAAC
The DNA here is from genome assembly GCA_026008535.1 of Perilla frutescens. Classification (NCBI taxonomy): domain Eukaryota; kingdom Viridiplantae; phylum Streptophyta; class Magnoliopsida; order Lamiales; family Lamiaceae; genus Perilla; species Perilla frutescens. The sequence goes on from BRKX01000001.1 coordinate 40,594,142, forward strand.
TTATCGTGGTAGAGTTTGGTCCTCATTTTGTAGATGGAGGAATTTTCGAACACCTTAAGCCTAAATTCATCAATTTCATTTAATCGAAAAAATCTTTCCTTTCCTGCCATCTCGAAGTCAAGGTTGAGCTTCTTGGTGGCCCAATAGGCTTTGTGAGTGAGCTCAATTGGAAGGTGATAAGACTTCCCAAAAACTATTTGATAGGGAGATATGCCCAATGGAGTCTTGTAGGCCGTTCTATAAGCCCACAATGCTTCATCAAGATGGCTCGCCCAATATTTTCCGTTCGTCTTCACCACCTTCTGGAGGACTTATTTCACCTCTCGATTTGCAAGCTTGGCTTTCCCATTTACTTGTGGGTGGTAAGGAGTCGTCACTTTATGTTTTACTCCATCTTGAGCTAGGAGGCTAGCCATCCACTTATTGCAAAAGTGGGTGCCTCCGTCACTTATCAAAGATTGTGGTACTCTGAATCTCGTTAGAATATTCCTTTGAAGGAATTTCAGCACAACTCTCGAGTCATTAGTCTTTGTAGGAATGGCCTCGATCCACCTTGATATATAGTCCACCGCAAGAAGGATATAGAGATTTCCTTCGGAGGCAACAAAGGGGCTCATGAAGCTAATCCCCCAAACATCAAATAGTTCAACCTCTATGATGGCGCTCATCGGCATTTCATCTCTTTTCAAAATCAACCCCATCTTTTGGCATCTTTCAAACCCTTTCACAAACTTGCCACAATCTTTGAATAAGGAGGGCCAATAGAAACCGCTTTGTAGAATCTTTCTTGCGGTTCTATTGGATGCAAAATGGCCTCCACAAGGTGAATTGTGGCATGCCTTAAGAATTTTGCTCCATTCTTCCTCCGGTACACATCTTCTAAGCATGGAATCGGCACATCTATAAAAGAAATACGGCTCCTCCCATATATAGAATTTAAGATCATGGAAGAATTTCTTCCTTTGATAGCTCTCCATCTCCACGGGCACTACTTTGGCAACAAGATAATTGATAATATCCGCAAACCATGGAACTTTTGTTGATGCCGACATTATTCTCTCGTCGGGGAAGCTTTCATTGATTAGCCATGTGGTATCCTCATCTCCTTTCATGTGCTCCAACCGGGACAAATGATCTGTAACCACATTCTCGCATCCTTTTCTATCTCGGATCTCTACATTGAATTCTTGGAGAAGGAGAATCCATCTTATGAGCCTCGGCTTTATATCTTTCTTTACAAAGAGATGCCTCAAGGCGGCATGATCGGTGTGCACAATAGTTCGGGCCCTAATGAGATAGGACCTAAACTTATCAAATGCGTATACTACCACTAAGAGCTCCCTCTCTATGGTGGTGTACTTGATTTGGGCCGGATCCAACGTTCTACTTCCATAGTAGATTATCCGGAAGAGTTTGTCCCTCTTTTGTCCAAGAGCTGCTCCCACCGCAATCTCTCTTGCATCACACATCACCTCAAATGGCTCACTCCAATCGGGTGTGATAAGCACCGATGTCGTGATCAATGCCTTCTTCAAGGTCTCAAAAGCCTGCAAACAATGAACATCAAAATCAAATTTAACGACTTTTTCTAGGAGACGACACAAAGGCTTAGAGACTTTAGAAAAATCTTTAATCAAATGCCTATAAAAACCGGCATGTCCCAAAAAGCTTCTAACTCCCTTTTCATTAATTGGCGGGGGTAGTTTTTGTATTGCAACAATCTTCACTCGGTCCACCTCAAGACCGTCCCCCGATACCTTGTGTCCTAGAACAATGCCATCTCTCACCATGAAGTGACATTTCTCCCAATTTAGCACAAGATTTGTGTCTTCACACCTCTGCAAGACTTGTGTCAAATTATCAAGACAATGATCAAATGAATCTCCAAACACGGAAAAATCATCCATAAACACCTCCATTATATTCTCAATTAATCTATGAAAAATGGATATCATACACCTTTGAAAGGTGGTGGGTGCATTACACAACCCAAATGACATCCACCTATACGCAAATATGCCATATGGACAAGTAAAGGCGGTCTTTTCTTGATCCTCGGGAGCAATCATGATTTGATTATACCCCGAGTAACCATCAAAAAAGCAATAAAATTCATGACCTGCCAACCTATATAGCATTTTATTAATGAAAGGTAAAGGAAAATGATCTTTTCTAGTGTATGCATTCAATGCCTTGTAATCTATACACATTCTCCAACCGGTTACTACCCGAGTAGCAATTGTTTCTTTGTTACCATTCTCAACAAGAGTCATCCCCACTTTCTTAGCAACCACTTGGGTGGGACTCACCCACTCACTATCCAAAATAGCAAAAACTATCCCGGCATCTAGCAATTTTAACACCTCTTTTCTAACCACTTCTTGCATAATAGGGTTAAGTCTTCGTTGGTTTTGCACTTTAGGCTTATAGTTTTCTTCTAACAAAATTTTATGCATGCATATAGAAGAATTTATGCCTTTAAGATCGGAAATTGACCACCCTATAGTGCTTTTAGACTTTCTTAACACCCTTAGCAATTTATCCAATTGCTCATCCGATAGAAGTGAAGAAACGATTACTGATTTTTGCTTGCCTTCATCTAGATACGCATACCTCCAATGTGTAGGTAGGGGCTTCAACTCCATGGTTTCCTCCTTTTCTTTTGACTCTTTCTCCTTTGATGTTTGGTTCTCATCTCTCAATGGAACGAATTTGGGCTTCCTCAAGTACGTTTCATGAAATGAATTCATCATAGAGACGAAATCACATAGACCAATATCATTATTAGGTAAAGAATTATAGATAAAGTTAAATGCAAATCTCAATAGGATCCTTTGGTCCACACATTTCCTCCTCCTCTACACACTCATCCACCATTTGGAGCACCTTCGACTCCTCTATGCTCTTTGCCTCATCTTCGGCATGTTGCATTGCTTTTTGAAGGGAGAATGTAATTTTTTTCTTCATTTACTCTTAAGGTAAGCTCTTCTTTTTCCACATCAATCAAGGCCTTACCCGTATTCAAAAACGGTCGCCCAAGGATGAGGGAAACTTCCTTGTCTTCTTCCATATCAAGTACCACAAAGTCAATTGGGAAAATGAATTTGTTGACCTTCACGAGCACATCTTCTACCACCCCCTTTGGGTACGTCAAAGATCGATCGGTCATTTGAAGGCAAATGGTGGTAGGCTTGATCTCTCCCATTTTCAACTTTGAAAAGAATGAGAGAGGCATCAAGTTGATGCTTGCCCCTAGATCACACAATGTCTTTCCCACATGATTCTCTCCAATGGTGACCGAGATGTTGAAGCTTCCCGGATCTTTCATCTTTGCGGGTAACTTCCTTTATAGTAAGACACTACAATTCTCGGTCAAGTTGACCATCTCATACTCTTCCAGCCTTCTCTTTTTTGAAATCACATCCTTCAAGATTTTTGCATAATTCGGCATTTGTTGAAGTGCTTCAACAAGTGAGATGTTGATTTGAACCTTTCTAAAGATGTCGAGGAACCGAGAAAATTGCTCGTCACTCTTCATCTTTTGCAACCTTTGCAGGTATGGTATAGGCACTTTGTATTCTTCCTTCATTGTCTTTATTGGTACTTCTTTCTTATTCTTCTTCTCTTGTTCAACACTTCTCTTTAATTAAAGACCCAAGTCCTCTTGACTTTGTCCCCCTTCTTTCTTCTCTTCACTTGGTTGCTCATCAACCTTCTCTTGATTTCCTCTTCATCCGGCATAACAGGGCCATCATAGGCGGTTCCGCTCCTCAAGGTAATGGCCTTACATTGATCCTTCAGATTAACGGTTGTATTGTTTGGGAATTTGCCTTATTGATGTTGGCTTCCCAAGATAGTTGTAAATTGACCCATTTGCTTTTCCAACATGTTAACTTGGTTGCCAATTGCTCCGACGGTATTCTTCAACTTTCTTACAAGAGTTTGAGATTCACTCATATACTTCTCCGTCTTCCCCATAAATGTCATCAAGAGATCATCCATCTTTGGCTTCTTCTCCTCATCAATCACACCATTTGTAACCGGAAAATCGAGAGGTGGTTGGATGGTATTATTTGGGTTACCATAGGATAAGTTTGGATGTTATGCCCTGTTTTAGTAACCTTGATTTCCACCATATTGACCTCCGTATTGGGGCTTGTACCCCGGATTGTATGGTCTTTGTTGATTCGAGTAGCCTCCTCCTTGGTTCACATAATTAGCTTCTTCAATTGGCTTTGAGAAGTTTCGGCTTTCGGAGTGGTGAAAGCTTCAATTCTTAAGTTTAGAGTGGACACTTGAGCCGTCAATAGCCCAAGTGCATCCGAACTCAAGGTAGATGCCACTTTCTTCATTATTTGAACACCTTCTCTTGCAACTAGCCATTGAAATGAATTAGAGGCCATTTCCTCTATGATTCTCATGGCTTCGTCAGGGCCTCTTGCTAATAAAGATCCTCCCGCGGCCGCATCCATTAGTATTCTTACCTCGGGTTTACTTCCACTATAGAAGTTACACACTTGGTGGTCGGTTCCAAACCCATGCCCGGAGCACTTTCTTAGCATCTCTCTAAAACGTTTCCATGCCTCATACATGTTTTTCTCATCCCAATGCTTGAACACGGTGATGTCACCAATGCATCCCATGTTTGGAATGATCCTTGGGCTTGGCTCAACCACGAAGTCTCTGCCTTGTCACTCAAAGAAAAGGGGAAGAGCCAAATTTGGATTGCATCATCTGGGACTCCATTCGTCTTTATCATCTCACTATACTCAAGAAACTTGCGTATGTGCTCATTTGGATCCTCCATTGGCGTTTCTCTAAATGGTTGTTGTTGGATCATAAGTATAAGGGACGTCTTGAACTCGAAATTGTTGGCTTGAATGGGTGGTCCATTCGCCACCTCTTGATTCATGACGAGTTGGAAAAGGTTTTAGATTGGGGCCTCCACATTCCTATTTTGTACTTCTTCTTGGGCTCTCAATTGCCCTTGCATAACCTCTAATTACCTTTGTAATTGGGCAATCATATGATCTTGAACCGGTGGAGGATTATCCGCCATTCTCCTCCGTCTACGGGCATTGTTATGGCGAACCGTTGCTTCAATTTCTGGATCCAAGTCGATAGGTGGTTCACCTCTAGATTGAGTGTGCATACACTACCTGTCAAAGAACCTAGAAATCAATGTAAATCTTAACAAACCAAAAATAAAATGTCTAAACTAATCCACATAATCGTTATCACAATATTGCATATATCAAATTAGTTTTCTATTCCCGGCAACGGCGCCAAAAACTTGATGCGAGATTTACTCCATGCTATACTTCTCGTTTTAATATTTAACTCGTGTCATGCCTACAAGTGTATAAGCATATAAATGTAGATAGAATGATATGAGGTCGATTCACATGGAATATGAATTAAAACTCGATAATGCAAGTACCACGATGAGAGATTGGTAAATTATCTAGACGATGTTTAACTGAGAGTTGATTATCATCAATACCAAAACATAAAATTAAGAGATCAAATACCAAACAACAACTTTAAACAACAAATTGGAAACAAGAACAACAAAGCAAGAAATCAAGATCTAAAAGGAAATGATTTAGATAACAAGTTAAAAGCAAAACTCTAAGACATGGATACACAATGCTACTCTTGAACATACAACAAGGGTATTCTCAACAATCATGCTTCGTTCAACGATAGGAAGACCACGAATATAGTAAGAGAATCTCTCGAATATATCTTAATTAAATTGTGAATGGACAAGGATGACTATCACTAATACATTCCAAGGTCACACCTACCAAAAGCTCAAAGAGGTCACATTTCCTTCCACATATTCGAAATTCAACGAAGAGTACAAATACATGGATTCAATTCATACATGCTTATGATCACGGGATGGGCAAGATTTAAGTGAATCATACATTTGATGTTAAATGAAGGCCACTCAAACAACACCATTCAAGAACTAGCATGGACTAAAACCTTGACAAAGCATAACCATAGATAAAACCCTTATCAAGAACAAGATTCACATTGTTTCTCCACATCCTAGAGCCCTAAGGGCTCTAGCCTACCATATTTACAATAACATCAAGAACAAAGAGAAAAGAACCAAAACTCATTCTAAATACAACAGTAAGAGAATGAAGGAAAAGATAAAACCTAATGATGAACAATCTTCTTCAATCCCTTGGCTTGGATCTTAAAAATGAATGGTTGTTTCTTCCACCTCTTCTTGATCTTCTTGTGCTTCCAAAATCCCCAAATTCTTGTGTTATATGGTGTATTTTCGAGTGGGAGATGAATGGTTTGAACTCTCGCCAAGTTATATCATATAGTGGACCAATAATGGGATGCCAAAAGTAAAAAACCAGATTCATCAGTCTTGAGCGCGACCCCATCAGACTTGCGCCTGAAGGTCAAGTTTGGAACAAAAAAAAACACATCTCTGAAGTGACTGAAACTCGGGCCAGCCGGTCGCGCCTGGAGGCCGTGTTGCAGAGGGCCTGGGGCGCGACCTCCCATGTGATTGCGTCTGGAGGCCGCGCCCGGAGGGGTCTGCACCGCGACCCCTGGCTGGGTGGCGCCTCTAGGCCGCGCCCGGGCCTCATGTTTTTCAGCTCCTGAAGGGCTCTGCACCGCGACCATTTGATCGAGTTCGGAGGTCGTGTCTGCATACATTGCGATGCCTAGCCAAGGAAACTCGCGTTTCTTGGTCGAGCTTGAGCCCAACACTTGGTTTTCTTCATCTTTTTTAGTCTCGTGCGGCCTTTGTTGATCAAAATCCCAATTCGACTTTAATTTGCATTGTATTAACCCGAAAATTCCTGTATTGGCCACATATAATAAAACTAAAGATAAAAATGATATTTACATTATTAACATACATATATACATAAAACCTATTGCATTTATAACTAAATGCAATAAAAAATGAGTGTAATTTAGACACTCATCAGTGTATGCGCGCGCGCGCGTGTGTGTACATGTATATCCATCAAGATTATAAAATAATAAATGAATTCAATATTAATAAAATTTTGATCTAATTTAGTGGCTAGTGGTTAGGAGAGTTATTATATATATATATACACCAATGTTTCATCATTGATGCCAATAAAAAATTATTTTTTTAGCTTTTTTAACATAAGCTCGATTAGAGGTTCAATTATAAGTTCGCGAATAAATTCATGAGCGAGTTCGCAAACGGGCTCATTTATTTTCGAATTCAAACTATTCGCGAACTTAGAGAGCCGAATACCCTCAAGTTCGAGTTCGGCTCATTTATTTAGTCAAGCTCGAAAAAAGTTCGAGTTCGGCTCATTTATTTAGTCAAGCTCGAAAAAAGTTCGAGTTCGATTTGTTTACTAAATAATCAAAATTCAATCGAGCTTTTTTTGAGTTGATACACGAGTAGCTCACGAACCATTTGCTTCATTTACAACCCTAATTATTGACTCCCTCTAATCATGTATTTAGTGGCACCAACATTTTTTATTATTTCATAATTAAGTTTTTTATTTGAATTTTTTATTGATGATGTTAAATATTATCCATTACTTTATAATTAATGTTTATTTTTATAATAATCATTATTAAAAATATAAATTTAATAGTGGACACATCAGACCTTATTTAGCCAACACATACTCTAGATTAAACTTGGCTCCCCTAATTATTCTAGATTTTACATTTGATCACTTGGAATTTAAAATTTAATTCACGCAAGTTTGGTATGAGTGATTAGGACTTGAGATTGATAGAGTTGGATAAATAATTTTATCATCCATCAGTCAATGAGCTTATTATACCCATACTACTCTCCCAATGATAAAGTTAACGAAACTTAACTTCTCTCAATTTGATAAATTTTGACTACATTATTCTTGATGACAATTTAGGTATTCTTATAAATTTTTAATCATAATCTTACGATTCAAATGAAATATTAATAATTTATTATAGAATCTCAATCAATCAACTCAAACACATCGTTCAGCATCTATGAAATCAATTTAAGCTATCAAATCAACAAATCTAAATTAGCAATATCTTCTTCTCATTCTAAAAAAATACAATAAGATGATCGAGTATGAGAAGCTGCGCATTCTATAAATTTCTACACAAATTGAGAGATCAATTGACTAAAAAAAAAACTAAATAGCTGGGCAAAATTCCACTATCCACAATCAAGATCACTAGGAATGTTCGATTCAACAACTTCAAAAATTCAATTTCAGTTTCAAAATTCACACCTTTTCTATAGACAGAAAGGGGGCATCAGTTAATGAACTCGCAACAGCATCGAACATATACTGCTGATATACCTAATCAGTTTCGATGTGAACAAGAAACCATGTCTATGATGGATGCTGCATTTCTGATGAAAAAAGCCTACTATAACTACATCAAGAAGTCAGGCTTCTTCTGGCACGTGTGATCGATGTTAAAGGTTAGGGGTGTGATCAACGCAAGAGATTGTACGAGGGCATGTCCTCGATCAGCAACACATCGTCCATTAGAAACTCCTTCTCCAGCTGAGACCGCGTTAGTCTTAGAATGTCCTGTTGAGGGATGTTTTTGATTGAAGAAGTTAATAATAAGCATAGCATGATGTTTCAGTGATTATCAACGTAACAGTTGTAAGAATAAGATGGAAATGGGGTGAATAAGGTTTGCTTACGTTGAATTCCATGTATGTTGCATGTTTGTCGAGCCATAGTTTGTCCATGATCATGAAAGCTACGCAGTATAAAAGGTCGAATGCCCATTCATTCTCTGCAAGAACATCAAACTTCACTTTGAGTTGATATTGAATAGAATTAGAAGCATGAAGTTGAAATGGCTTCATGTGCCAAAATAAATCCCAAGTTGTTAGTCGAGTCCATCAACGAAGCAGCATGAACCAGTCAGTCACACATAAGCCTCACACGCACTTTTTAACAGATGTATCTTAGACAAAGCAAAAACTGAATATAGGATCAAAATAAGAATAGTTAACATCTTAGAATAGCAAAGATTAAAGGTATTCCTCAACAATATAGAGTAGAATTTTCTTGATCAAATTCCTTCTTTTCTAAAAAAAAAATTAAAAATTCAAGAACAAGGTTACTAAAAGAGATTGCCTCACCCGACAACATTTGAAGAAAAACGCCTCTGATAAAGGTCCGCGGTTTTGCTGCATATAGATGAGCTCACACATTAGCCAGTAGCCTAGAGAGTGGCCATTTGCCTGAAAACTCATTTTGAAAGTAAACATGAATAACCAAAAGATAATACATAATTCAACTTACTAGCATCTAGATTAAGCATTTGCAAGATCATAAATGTAATGTTTACACCGGCTACAGCAAAGGGATATTCCCAAATAGCCCGTTTGCCCGTTTGCTTCCTCAATAGACTCTGAAAAGAAATCTGAAACATAAAAAGGAAGTTAGTAAGAAACTAGAGAGAGCTGGAAGGTATCTCTATACAACTATCAGTTAATATATTGAAGCTAATTTTGAGTATCTATGCCTCAACCATCGAAGAGGATTAACCAATTTGTAAGGGATGAAGGGTTTTCTAAGAACACATGATGCAGACAGGAACAGTTCTAAAAAAGAATAGGCTTTTACCGAAAATGTCTTGGCAAAAAATAGTAAGTTCTCCAATGAAATGAAACCTGCTCCTCTGCTTATTAAAAAAAGAAAAATCAGACTGACAGACGAAAAAAGAGAATGTGAGAAGGTATAACAGTCCATTAAGAGGTACCTGAAATCTGTAGATGGATCCTTTCCCTGCCATCCCATTTCTTTCCACTGATCAGATATCAAACTTTGTAACTCCTCGCCAGGGTACGTAGCAGACCACAACGCCCTCAAAGCTTCCTAACATTCGAGTGCAAAATATTACCAAAAACTTTCCTAGAATAAGCACGTTTTCAAAATAACAAGAAAACAAAACATCGGTTTTTTGTTTTTTCCTGCAGCTTCAGTTTCAATCCAGTTACAAATGTGACGAGTACCAGTAGAAGGAATGTTTTGTGAGAAGTAGGCACTACTCAGAATGCTCTCACACCTGATGTTCAAATCTGGAAGCATCAAACTGAACTTTAGTTCGGTGTCTCAACCTTTTTAGCCTCTCTTCCTGTCCATTTCAAGGCAAGGAACAAATATAGTGACATGAATACAAAAAAAATGAAGCAGGTGAAAGAAAATTACATACAAACTATTAGTAACTTCATGATTTTAATTCAAAATTTCAGCATTGTATGGTCATAGTTTGAGCAAAAATTTTATAGACTTGTTTGGCAGTGGGGAAGGTTGTGCACACACACAGAATAAGAATTAAGGTTTGAGAATTACTTCAACATGTCACTATTCACTCTTAAGAGTCCGTTGCCACATTTGGCCAAAGCAGTTGGGAAAATGAAACACCAATGATTGCTTGAGGGAGGATTGAATTGGCCTAGTCTTTGGCTGGGATATAAAATACCAAGTTTCCCTTTTGCAAATCTATTGGATTTACTAGAACTACAGCAATTCTGATCACAACATCTAAAACGGTTAAAGTAATGGCCTTGCCTGTGAAGGTGTCAAATTTATGCAAATCCGTGTGTGGCTTCCCTTTCTCTTAAAGCAAACACAAGTGATACTTTTTCCCCTCCACACTGGTGTACCACAAGTTGCATAATCTGCAGCCGAGGCAATAGACTTCCATCATCAATCAAGGATCCAACAAATGCGCACATGTTTCATACTTTAGTAATTAAATAGCTATGTGATGGTTTCATAATGATAATAAATTAGCCAGTTGAAAATCACAAGTGTGTTGGTAAAATCTGATTTCTGATGCACAGGTGCAGCATCGACACACACAGCTTCAACTAACAAATATGATTTCTTGTTAAAGAAAGAGATAAAAAAGTTGAGCGACCTATCATAGAATATCATAGCCAAACTTCATTTTGCAAGTCCAAACAGAGTTCTGAATATATACCCTAAAAATTAAAATACAGTATAAAAAAGAAGCATTTTTTAATTTTCATATCCATTTATTTTCATTTGTTACAATTTGCAACCTGAACTACACAAAAAGCAACATTTTGAGACCAGAACTTTTGCTACGGCCAAAATTTGCATCAAAGTCGATTATCGTTTACGAATGACGGTGAGCTTAAATGTTCAGTCGTGAGATGATGATCACATTATAGGATAATTCAATAATATGCAGATTTTATTCAACCACGAATCACATTAGTTAATCCACATTTTGTGGTGTGCATTTTAGCCGAAAACAGCAAAACACTAGATTGCAAACTATTATAAATAAATAAATAAAAAGTGGCAAAGTTAAAAGGCCGCAGTTCACTGCAAATGAAATCAATAACAACACGTAGATAAAAATACAACAAACAACTAGTAAACAACAAATATACAGAAATCAGATAATTTAATAAAAAAAAACTCATAAAAATTGAATACCTGAAATCGAAGAGTGAGAATGAGTGTACTTAGAGAAAGACGATGAATGCGTGAAACTAGGAACCGCAACGCAACCGCCATGGATTCTTTCCTCGCTCATTTTCAACTGCAACCAATCTCTCTCTCCCTCTCTCTCCAGTTGCTTATAACAGAGTGGGTTGAGTTTGAGAGAGAAACGCGCTGTCGTTTTGGTTGTCATCTTGTTCTTCGTAGTCTCAGACCGATTAAAACTAAGCCGGTGGAGTGACAGTGGATTGTAAAGACGAAAATGCCCTCGGATAATTATATATTGACTCACGTGCCCCCATTTTTGGGATTTATTTGGGCCATTTGGCGATTGTCTATTGATGACTGGGATTGATTGGAGGGTTGTGATTTGTCACTATCAAATTTGATCACACTATTGAAAATCGAAAATCAAAGCATTCCATATATGGATAAATACCATTAAATTTCCTATACAAATAATAAATTCTATGATCATTGATTTTCTTTCTATATAAAAAAATATTAGGTCAATCATTATTTTAACTTACTATATCTTTATCTCTGATTTATTCAACTAGTCAAATCAATGTAATATGAGGGATGCTTGGAGTTTTTATTTGAAATGAATTTTTTTTATAAAGATATACAGTGAAGACTGAGAGTGAAGATCGATGGGCTCGAGCTTAGAGCCTCATACGATCCGTTTATGTTGAGGGACTCAATTATGTATAAATATGTTGTTCTTTACGATTTTTCATACTTTGTTGTTGATCAAATAAATTAACGAATTATCTGTGCTCCTGGATGTATGCAGTCTTGATTGAACAATGTATATTATTGTATTCTTATTTTTTCATTTTCTACTCCTTGTTTTCTAACATATTTAATTGAAATTCGCCACATATATACATAACACATTATTTGGATAACAATAGTTTTTTTTTTTTTGACAAATGGATAACAATAGTTTTATTTGCTGCGAGGATTGTACAAATAATCTAAAAATGACGGAATAGTTCATAGGCAAGCACCCACTAAAATAAGTATTATTTTAATTTGTTATAGCCCAAAAGAGATAACACATTGAAAAATATGATTCTGTACACAATCAAAGTTCATATTCGAACGTGATGTATATATGTCTCGTGATAAGATTTTGAGAAGTATTAGAATTTTTAACTATCTTGTGATAAGATTTCGAAATTTGTTAGAATTAATTTAGAAATTATTATTATTATTATTATTATTATTATTATTATTATTAGTAGTAGTAGTAGTAGTAGTAGTAGTAGTAGTAGTAGTAATTACGTATAAATAAACAATCAAGATTTACTTACATTACATAATTATGAAGTTAGTTATCCTCGATTGGCCAAAGAGACATCACCCTGTTGAATTCTCAATGTAAAGAATTAGCAAACCGATCTAGCCAAAGCAATTTGAGGTTTGATTCCAATAATTAACAAGAAAAATTATCAGCAATAATCCAATAATCTATCGAGTCGAGAGGGATACAAATGTCACAAGACGAAAAGACAAAGATTCATTTAAAAAAATATTAACAAAACATGTCAATTGTTGTTGTCTTGGAGTTTACAAACACAAATGATTAAGTTAAAGAAGATGTGTTTGGATGGAGACAAACACTCCACATTCACTCATCACTCTTCCCACTTTGGCCCCACGCCATTTCTCAATTTCTTTATTTTCAGGGAATCATTTTCTCAATTTCTAAGCAAACCCCCGCCAAACACACCATAATTCACAGATTGAGTTAAAATCTTAAAATTACTAAACAGGGTGTTGCTATATATACCACTAAATTTTTTAAATACATCACATTTATTAATACACCACTATTTTTTAAAAAAATTAATTAATTTTACTTCATACATCACACTTTTTTTCAAATTGTACCCTTCAATTAAAAAGCGAGTCGGAGAGGAGGGAGAAAGTGGACAGGAAAGAAAGAAAGGGCTATGATGAGGAAGATCGAACTAGAGAGGAGAAAGAAAGTGGGACGAGAAAGAAAGAAGAGGGGGATCATTGGAGTAGAAATTTGCAGAAAGAAGGTTTGAAATTTTACAAAGAGAGCTGGAGAGGAGGTTTGCAATATTACAGAAATGGTGGAAGGAGAGGGGGGAGTGGCTGGGGCCTGGTAGAAGAAAGAAGATGGGTCACAAATACTCACAATTGTTTGTTTCTTTCGAAATGTTTTTGTATTAATTTTTAATTAATGAAATATTTTTAATTTGAAAGATTATTTAAGTAAATTAGTAACTATTTATTTTTAAATTTAATTTAATAGTGGTGTATTTAAAAAAATTAGTGATGCATATAGAAACACCGTTACTAAATTAGTCGAGTTAAGTACTTGTCGATCGAGATAGTACTTATCGAGTAATTGTAAGGCTAATTTTTAGATTCTTTTAATGGAATCATGAATTAAATATTTTAAAATATTAATAAGAAATTAGTCGATTGAGTCATGTCGAGTTCAAACTCCAATAATTATACCACGATCGATTTATGTTAAGTATGACACTGAAGCTTGACATTATTCAACTCGATCAGTTCCACTGAAGACTTCATTTAATTGCAATGGCGACTAGGAAATAGTTGAACTATATACTAGATATATGTTGGACAACATAAGATACGCTTGAAGACCACTCGGGATTTCGAGTTGTTTTTTTTTCTTTTAATATATTTTAACTAAACCTGATTTATTTGTTACTTATTATAATCATAATAATGATAAATAAAATAATGGAAGACAAGAATGAGAATGACGAGAAATATATTATAGAGCAATTGATAGAGCCAGATATAAAGTGTAGCTAGGAAGCGGTTTGAATCCTCTCTAGTTAATACATATTAAGTGTATATATTTATGATCATTTATGATATCATTAAGACAATATTCTATTTTGTTTAAATGCGTAGAAATATAATATTTTGCTGATAAATTTAAAACAGTTACCACTCTTTAAAACAGAGCATTTCATCTATATATATTGTTAACATGGGGGTGATGAGTTCAAAAAATATAGTACTTCCTCTATTTTTAAATAAGTGTCAGTCTGGCATTTTAATTTTATTTTAAAAAAAGTGACATTCTACAAATTCGAGACAAAAAATTTTACATTTTCACATATTTATTCTCATTTAATGCATTCAAACATCTATATTTAATTCATTTAATATATTCACACAAGAGTGTATTAGATAATTTAATTAATTTATTAATTTGAGTGCATTCATTCAAAATGTCATTTACATATAAATAAATGGAGTATATGTTATGATCATTAAGGAGAATATGTACATGAATGAGAGAGAGAGAGAGAGAGAGAGAGAGAGAGAGAGAGAGAGAGAGAGAGAGAGAGAGAGGAATTTGGATTGAGAATCAAGCAATTAAAACAGGTCAAATTGTTGTGAGTCCGTTATTTTTAACTTAAGAAAATAAACGCATTGAATTTATTGCTCAATAAAGAAAAAAGATAACTTAATCTTATTAAAATTAATGTAGTGAATTGAATTTTGTTGGTCCAGCAAAAATTACAATGTTAGAATTTGTTAACTCAAACAACGTGAAAAAAAATCGTGTAAATTAAAGTTAGAGAGAGAGAGAGAGAGAGAGAGAGAGAGAGAGAGAGAGAGATTGAGAATCAAGCAATTAAAATGGTTCAAATTGTTGCGAGTTCATTATTTATAACTTAAGAAAACACATGCATTGAATTTATTGCTCAATAAATAAAAAAGATAACTGAATCATATTAAAATGTAGTGACTTGAATTTTGTCGGTCCAACAAAAATTTTATGTTATAATTTATTGCCTCAAATAAGTTAAAATCAGAAAATACATGCAAATTAGATATATATATATATATCGCAAAAATTCATGTGCATAAGGTGTATATGAGACGATCAACGCGTTGACAAGGTCAACGCGCGTTGACTCGGTCAAAGCGTTGACCAAAAAAATTGTAAAAATTGGTGATACTTTTTAGGGATAAAATTTATACTTTTTTAATTTCGAATGATACTTTTTAGTGTGCCAATTGATACTGATCTTAACAGTTTTTTTTTTGTTTTTTTATTCTGCCCAATACTGTTTATTGATACAAATGATACTTTTTAGCCTTTGAAATGATACTTTTCAGTATTATAAATGGTACTAATTTTAACGGATTTTTTGGTCAAAACATTGATCGGGTCAACACGCATTGATCCAGTCAACGCGTTGATCGTCTCATGTACATCTTATGTACAAGAGACTTGCCCAACACATGCACTGAATTTTTGCTCAATAAATAAAAAAGTAACTGATTTTTTTTTTTTAAATTTTGTGAGTTGAATTTTGTTGGTCTAGTAGAAGCTATATGTTAATTTGTTGCCTTAATTACTGTGAGAACGAGAAAACACGCGCAAAATAGAATTAAAATTGCAATCATTGTTACCACTATACTAATAACATGCATCAAAAATTTAAAGAACTGTGTTGTATGAAAATAATTTCAAATTACAAAGTGAAACAACTTGTGAAATATACCAACATGCAAATAATAGAGTTAATATTGAAGTTAGTGTTATCAATATGTCTTTAACATACAGTAGAGATAAAAAATAAATTTCACGAAACATAATTTTAAATCACACGTCTTACGGTATGTGATTTTCTCATGGTAAAATTTCACTAAATCAAAGTGAAAAATTTTACATAGAGTTTCTTTTTTCGATTCACCCCTCGAACTCAGTCTATAAAACTCTATAACTATTAATCTAAGACAACTATATCATACAAAAAATCCAAATAAATTAATTTGGGTTCACTCCCTTCAATAATCTCTATGAAAACAACAAATTATTTTTTCTCGATTCACCCCCTTAAATAATTTCTATAAATAATCACTACCTAATACTTAGGTAGCTAAATAGTATCCACTCGAAGAATTCACAACACTCGATCTAATCTACATGCTAGAAACACAACAAAGATATACAAATCTTTATTGATCAAGACAGTAGAGAAGAAGTTGATGTGAGTGTTGATGAGTTTTACTAGACACCGAACTCAGTCTTCAAGCCTCTTACTCACTCGTGATAATTTTTTAGACTGGGTCATACAATACTATTCAGATCTTACAAAACTCGAGAAATCAATTCCCTACAAACACCACTAACATATATAGATATGATCTTAGCTGATCAAGGAAATAGAGAAGATGTTAATTTCAGTGTTGACGATATCTAGTACAAAAATGACGTAGCCTTCAAGCTCTCACTTCACTCAGTGATAATCTCTCAAGTTAGGTAGTTGTCTTCAAGATAGACAATCGACATTTATACTCTTCCTTCACACCACAACAATTGCACATGATGTCACATCTTCCACAACCACTAAGAACTAACCACTTTCACATGATCTGCAAAGTGGAAGCCCCGACCTTCCCATGTCTAATACCTATAAGGCGGTTGATAAACATGGCTTTTACATGCATTTGAGGAGTTGTATGGTTCATATTCGAAGATTAATGCATGCATTTGTTGAGGTTTTATACTAGTTTCGAGTTTCCTTGTGCTATTTGATGTTTTGGTGTTTCTTGTGCAAGTTTGAGCTGAATTTGGGATTTATCCAAGATCCAATTCAAGGAAGAAAGTTGCTAGAAAGATATAGGATCAAGAGAGGGTCGCAACGCAACTTGAATCGGGTCAATCGGACGAGAAACGAAGGAGAACGGAGCAAAACGGTGGAGGCGCGCGGAGCTACCGGCCAACCCGCCGACCGGCGGAAATCACTGTTTCTCTCGCCGATCCAGCCGCCGATTTGCGGGGGAAGGCCGCTGGTCGGTGGGGCTTCACTTACGGGTCGGCGGGATCGACTTTTTGGCCCCCGGGACGCGTTTTCGGCCCACGAACTCATCTTTCGGCCCGGATTTTTGATACCTAGTATAAATAGGACCTCTTTGGATGTTTTTCTAACACTTTATTCATAATTTTAGAGTTCCAAACTTATTTTACTTTCGAGGTTTTGCTGTGACCATTGAAGAAAGAAGAATTCAAGTTTTATTCAACGAATCGTCATTCTGGTTTTTCTATTCTATTGCACATTTATTTTATGTCAATGTTTATTGTTATTTCTATTATTTCTATGGTTTTAATTATGCGTGAGTAGTCTTTTATTAATTCTAGGGTTTGCAAAGCATGATTGAAGCTATGTATTTAATTTAATCTTGTTATTTTTCCCTTCCGATTATTGTGTTCAATTATTCAAGAACTTTTGATTTCATGCTTAATTATTGATCACAATTGATGCATGCTAGCTAGTTAATTTGAGTCCTGGCGGAGATAATTAATTAGTGGGATTAATTGAATAATTTGATACACGTTCTAAGGAATCTGTAGGGGAATTTAAATCTGTAGTTCTATCGGGAGTTAGTAAATTAACCTAGAGACGAAAGTAATAGGTTGTTTGTTAATCTGCTTCTACCTTGAGACCTGGCGGAGATAGGTAGATATATTTCTGATTCGTCACCTTTAATCGGATTAAAATTGGAAAAGACTAGGATTAAATTGAATCTTAGTGGATACATGTGTGCTGCATTCCCTAGGATTAGTATTTCATTAATTGTTTGAGTTTGATTATTTGCTTAGTTTATTTATTTGTGTTTATTTGGTTCTATTTCTGTTCTTTTATTTTATTTAAATTTGTGCCTAGTTTTAGTAAACTCATAAATTGGTAGCCTGGATAATAGAGAGTTGTTAGCTTAGTACTCGGTATTGTCAAATAATCAGTCTCTGTGGATACGATACTCGATTCGCTTGCTATATTGCATTGTCATGTGTTAGTTGCATAATTGTGCATAATAAATAGTGCATCAACTTTTTGGCGCTGTTGCCGGGGACAGATTTTGATTTTTATACTGATATTATTACTGACAATAATTTATTACTTCAGGTAGTGTATGAAAACAAGGTCTACACAGCCACACGTAGACCCTGTTCCTAATTTCCCTGATCGAGCCTCTAGACAGAGGAATAAGGAGCACAGATTGAAAGAAGCAGAGATGGCAACCAACAACGAGATTGAGATGGAAGCATTGGCTAGAAGACTGCAAGAGATGGAGCAGCGACTTGCTCAACAGACAGAGCCCGAACCGGAAGCAGCACCTCTAAACAAGCTGTATCGGGCTCAACAGACAGATACTTAGGCGCTGGCTGGGGTGGCTGCATCAACGCCAACAATTTTAAGCTCCGGCCTGCGTTGATCAACATGGTAGCTGCATAGCAGTTCAGTGGACGGGCTACGGAAAATCCAAATGCTCATCTGGATGCATTCTTAGATATCTGTGACACTATCAAAATGAATGGTGTCAGCGACGACATCATTCGCATGAGGATGTTCGTCTTCTCACTGAGGGACCGAGCCAAGGAGTGGTTCAAGAGTTTGGACAAGGTGTCCATTACCACATGGGATCAAATGTGTCAGGCGTTCCTTGCCAAGTATTTCCCTCCATCAAAGGCGCAGAAGATCATTGCAGATATTACTCATTTCTCTCAGATGGGGGATGAGTCCATTTATGAAGCCTGGGAGAGGTACAGAGACCTTCTGCGGTCTTGTCCACAACATGGATTTAGCATCGATCAACAAGTCACGCACTTCTGCAGTGGTTTGACGATCAATACAAAGAGATTGGTGGACGCCTCAGCTGGAGGATGTCTGGTGAATCGCACTGCAGCCGAAGCACTGTGAATTATTGAAGAGATGGCAACTACCAGTTATCAGTGGCTGATGGAGAGGCGAGAGACAAGGCCAGCAGCTGCAGTGGCCAAGTTTGGCGTGGATGATTTGAGGGCTGAAGTTGAAATACTGAAGAAACAAGTGCTTGAGAAGTGACAAGGTTCAGAGCTCTCTACGGTGGAAAGTGTTAACTTTGTCAATAAGAGAAACTACAATGGCGGCACTTACAATAACGGACCGCAGGGATTCCAGACCAACAATTCGGCGTATTATCCAAGCAATAGGAATCACCCGAACTTTTCCTATTCGAATCCCAACAATGCCTTGTCGCCTCCGGGTTTTGTTGCTCCTACTGCAGCTCCTATTGAGCCGAAGAAGCCATCACTGGAAGATATGGTGGCACAGTTGATTGCTAATCAAAACAGTTTCATCGGGGTCACCGGCACAAAGATTGCACAAATAGAGGGGACCGTGAGTGACTTATCCAAGCAAGTGAATATGTTGGAAGTCCAAGTGAGTCAATTAGCAAATCAAGTTGCCATACATCACAAGCCGAGACAGTTCCTAAGTCACACGGAGGTCAATCCAAATGTGCACTGCAATGCCATTCAGGTGGTGTCCGGCACCGCTCTTTCGCCAGCACCAAAAGTGGCGCCTCCTGCAGCTCCAAAAGTGGCGCCACCTGAGCCTCTTCCCCCTGCTCCAAATTCTGCTGTTGATCATTTGTTTGACATTTTCAAGAAGGTACACATCAATATCCCTCTTCTAGATACTCTACGAGGTTTGTCTCGTGGAGTTAGAATTTTGAAAGAGGCCATCTCGAGAAAGAAAAAGATAGAGGATATGGAGATGGTCCAATTGGCGGAAGAGTGCAGTGATTGGCTGCAGAAGAAGATGTCGTTGAAGATGACAGATCCGGGTAGCTTCACTATTCCTGTGAAGATTGGGAGATCTTATTTTGAGAGAGTGCTATGCGATTCTGGAGCTAGCATTAACTTGATGTCTCTCACTGTGTACAAGAGGCTGCAATTGGGAGCTTTGAAAGAGATTGATATGAGAGTCCAGATGGCTGATAGATCATATGCCAAGCCACGAGGTGTTATCGAAGATGTGCTTATCAAAGTTGCAAATTTGGTGTTCCCTGCTGATTTTGTGGTGTTGGATATGCCCGAAGACCCCAAGATGCCTTTAATCTTGGGGAGACCGTTTCTAGCAACCTGTGAAGCGGAGTTGGACATGAAGAGAGGCGTGATGACTTTGGGGATTGAGAGAGAAAGAATCATTTTTCGAAATCCTCCACCAAAGGAAATCCCGCAATGTGATGATATGAGTTTGGCCCATAGCTTCATGGATGATCTGACTGACAAGCCGGAAGAGAAGCCAGTGATGAAGGCCCCAAAGATATCTATTCCTGTAGCTCCAAGAGCACAATTATCTGAGATGTGCACAGTTTTACAAGACGATGGAGGATTTTCTGCAGCTCTAGCTCCAAAGAAGATGAGAGTTAAATTTCGAGTCTTCCGAAAGAAGAATGTGAAAGGAGCTATGCTCGTTGCAGTGGCACTAGAGAAGCCAACAGTGGCAGTGGATAGCAGTCCTTGAAAGGGGCGACAATTCTATTGGTTGGACTGTTGTTTTAGACCTCATTGACTGCTGAGGTATCATCTAGCTAAAGACGTTAAATAAAGCACTGGATGGGAGGTAACCATCATTTTACTTGCTTTGTTTTTCTTTATTTTTCTTTTGTTTTGTGTTTTGTTTTCGTATTCTAACATGTAGGAAGGCATTTTGGAGTCCAAAGCTAAAGAAATTATTCATGCCGGTTTCAAGGTTCTTTTCTCCATGTTGGTATGCGGTGAGTTCGTTCCAAACACATCTTTATTTGGTTCCCTCCAAACTTATTCTCTTTGCAGTTGAATAAGTTTGGGGGAGGGGAATGAATATGATATGTTTGGTGCGTGTTTTTTATTTATTTCTTAGCGTTTGTTTGTTTTTGTGTGTTTTTGTTGTTGAGAGTCATGTCTTGGTGAACTCGTGAAATGCTAATGATAGATAGGAGCATTGTTTGGAACATATTATTGCATGAATTGGATTGAAATTGGCTTATTTGAATTGATGTACTCGGAATTGAAGTAAATGGAGCATGAATAGTCCTGTGAGCTTTTTAAGCCTTAACTGTATATCAATGCACAGTTTGATTTCCTTCATGAGTGTTTGTCATGCATGCATTTGTGTGTCTAGAACTTTCCATGGTTTCTATTCGAATAAGCTTGATTATATGTAGAATTTAGAAGTGATTTGAGGCCATCCTTTCATAGCCACGTTAATTCCTAAACACTAACCGAAAAAATCGACCTTTGCTAGCTAATTTTGAGCCATAATTTGCCTTTTATTCATGAACTTGGATGATAGGGGATTCGGATGGTGAATACGGGTACCTTGTTATGGAAAATAGTGTTTTTGTGGGGAAAGAATGGAGTTGGTTAAAGTGGGGTAAAAAATATTCTCATAGGCTCAAATTGGAAAAGAAAAGAAAAAAAAGAAAGAAAAAGAAAAAAAAATCAAAAATGAAAAAAAAGAAAAAGAAGAAACTAAAAAAAAAATTGTGTGAAAAAGATAGTATGAAAAGTCAAATATTAAAAAGGTAGCAATTGAGAATGTTTGTTATTTGTTGGCTTATTGTATATTTCTTGTTGAGAGGAGCAAAAGAGAATATGAAGTTATGCACAATGAATGTTTTGATGTGTAAGGGAGATGGAAAGAGTTAGAAGATGGATTGTATATCCATACTTGGATTTGGAGTTGAAAAAGGTTGTGAGTGTGTTGAATTTTTTAGTCACTTAGCCAAAAATTCCTAAACTTAACCAATGTCCCGACATTACATCCTAAATCAAAGACCTCATTGATCTTTATTCTTCTATGATTGAGTATGGGTGTTTTAAACGATTGGCAAGCCTATGGGTAACACTTTTGTATTGCATTTGATTCGATGAGCGTTATTTTATACACTTGTGAGACGAGCGATACACATGCCGGTGAGGTTCATGCTTTGTTTATGGATATTAATTGTGCTGAGATTTGAATGAGTTGATGGATGTTGAATTTATGCAATTAAAATTATTTTGAGCATGTTCGCGAAGCATTTATGATCGAGTTTACTTATTCTCCTCCATGTTTATATTTTCTTAATGTTCTTCTCATTGTTCGAGGACGAACAATGTTTCAAGTTTGGGGAATTGATAAACATGGCTTTTACATGCATTTGAGGAGTTGTATGGTTCATATTCGAAGATTAATGCATGCATTTGTTGAGGTTTTATACTAGTTTCGAGTTTCCTTGTGCTATTTGATGTTTTGGTGTTTCTTGTGCAAGTTTGAGCTGAATTTGGGATTTATCCAAGATCCAATTCAAGGAGTAAAGTTTTTAAAAAGATATAAGATCAAGATATGGTCACAACGCAACTTGAATCAGGTCAATCGGATGAGAAACGAAGGAGAACGGAGCAAAACGGTGGAGGCGCGCAGAGCTGCCGGCCAACCCGCCGAACGGCGGGTTGAGGCCGCCGACCGGCGGCCAGAACGGCGGAAATCACTGTTTCTCTCGCCGATCCAGCCGCCGATCTGCGGGGGAAGGCCGCCGGTCGGCGGGGCTTCACTTACGGGTCGGCGGGATCGACGTTTTTGGCCCCTGGAACGCGTTTTCGGTCCACGAACTCATCTTTCGGCCCGGATTTTCGATACCTAGTATAAATAGGACTTCTTTGGATGTTTTTCTAACAATTTATTCATGATTTTAGAGTTCCAAACTTATTTTACTTTCGAGGTTTTGCTGTGAACATTCAAGAAAGAAGAATTCAAGTTTTATTCAACGAATCGTCATTCCGGTTTTTCTATTCTATTGCACATTTATTTTATGTCAATATTTATTGTTATTTCTATTATTTCTATGGTTTTAATTATGCGTGAGTAGTCTTTTATTAATTCTAGGGTTTGCAAAGCATGATTGAAGCTATGTATTTAATTAAATCTTGTTATTTTGCCCTTCCGATTATTGTGTTTAATTGTTCAAGAACTTTTGATTTCATGCTTAATTACTGATCACAATTGATGCATGCTAGCTAGTTAATTTGAGTCCTGACGGAGATAATTAATTAGTGGGATTAATTGAATAATTTGATACACGTTCTAAGGAATCTGTAGGGGAATTTAAATCTGTTGTTTTATTGGGAGTTAGTAAATTAACCTAGTGACGAAAGTAATAGGTTGTTTGTTAATCTGCTTGTACCTTGAGACCTGGCGGAGATAGGTAGATATATTTCTGATTCCTCACCTTTAATCGGATTAAAATTGGGAAAGATTAGGATTAAATTGAATCTTAGTGGATACATGTGTGTTGCATTCCCTAGGATTAGTATTTCATTAATTGTTTGAGTTTGATTATTTTCTTAGTTTATTTACTTGTGTTTATTTGGTTCTATTTCTATTCTTTTATTTATTTAAATTCGTGCCTAGTTTTAGTAAACTCATAAATTGCTAGCCTGGATAATAGAGAGTTGTTAGCTTAGTACTCGGTATTATCAAATAATCAGTCCCTGTGGATACGATACTCGATTCGCTTGCTATATTGCATTGTCCTGTGTTACTTGCAGAATTGTGC
The DNA here is from genome assembly GCA_026008535.1 of Perilla frutescens. Lineage (NCBI taxonomy): Eukaryota > Viridiplantae > Streptophyta > Magnoliopsida > Lamiales > Lamiaceae > Perilla > Perilla frutescens. The sequence goes on from BRKX01000001.1 coordinate 40,618,009, forward strand.
ATAATAAATAGTGCATCAGCGGTTAGACAAAGTGGAGAACCGATGTAGTTACGTTGTTCCTTAAAAGTACCAATTTTGAATAAGTTAAACTTAAGTAAAAACCAAGATATATATATATATAGTGTGTATCAGTCTTAGCTGCTAAGATTATACCTCATTTAGTGGATATAATAAGATGATAAATATAAAAAATAAATCAGATCAATCTTAATAAATTGATCCTAAAATATAGGAAATGATAAAACTAAACACAAGAAGTACCGATCGATGTTACAGTGATGAGGGCAACACTCATTGAAACATTGACTAACAATGTTACAGACTAAGTGACAAACACACATTTCCAACACTTTTCCCTTAAAGCTTATCCCTTTTCCACAATAAAAAATGCCATATTTATGGTTAAAGTCATAGCGGAAAAAAATAAAAAAAAAATGGAGAATTAACCCTTAATGACTACTTCCCCTTACGTGAGATGAATCCAACAACATCGAAAATCAATAATCATATCCCATGATTAAAAATATTAAAGATATCACAATGATATCCAAAACAAGTGATAACGTCAATATTTACATATAGTTTGAGGCTCTTTTGATAGGTATTGGATGGGCATTGCATGTACGAAGTGATCATTTTGCATACTTTTCTATATTTTGTGCAATATTACGTATTTGCTCATTGTGAAGGGATTTAATATTATTTTTATTATGAAGTTCAAATGATCTTGGGAAGAGTATAGGATGATAGAAAATCTTATAAGTAAAAAGAATTGAGTCAATCGGACGAGAAATGAGTGAGAACGAAGCAAAATAGTGGAAGGGTGTCGGACCTGCATAAAACTCGCGGATAGAACTCGCGGTCGCTGCAAAAATCGTGGGCGCTTCCGCAGCATGTTTTCCTTGCAAAAATTGCGGGTGGGAATCACGAACATGTGTTGACCTCAATTTTTGTCAGACTTTCCTACTTGGACTAGAATTCTTTTTCTAGTTGGAATCAACTTCTCTATCTATAAAAGAGACCCATTGGGAATAATTTTATCATCCCATAACATCATAAATCACTACGAATCTTCCATCCACATTGAAAGAAGTTGCAAGAGAAGATCAAGAAGATTGAAGAGCAAGAAATTCAAGTCGAGCAAGATTGAAGGCATTAATTACTCTAGGTTTTATTTATCTTCTTTTGTTAAACATGAACTATTGTTGATGTCTTGTTATTTATTTTGTGATGGATAGCTAAACCCTATTATTCTGGGGTTGGATGATGATTTATTTATGAAGTTTATTTGATTAGGTTTTATCATATTTCCTATGACTCGATCTATGTCTTTAATTACTATTGTGCTTATTACATGTTAATTACTGATTACTAGTTAGCATGATTTGATGTGTTAATTCATAAATCAAGGGATGATTTTTAACACAAGATCTGGAGTAATTAACTTATTAATCAATAACACTCGAGAGGGCTGAGGTTAATTAAGAGAGCAATAAACCCTAGGAACTTTTAGGAATTGCATGCTAGGTATTGAATGAAGACATTAATACTATTTTTGTAACCCACACTTTAGGTACTTCGAGAGGAGGTCTAAAGTAAATTTGTGGTTGTTCTGGCTCTAAGTCCCAACTAGGAATATGATGAACTAATTAAGTAAATGGATAAAATAAGGATTCTTCAACTCTAGAATATGTATTTGTCTCTTGAGTTTCTCTACGATTTCATTCTTTGTTATTCCATATTTATTTGCTTTTATTTACTGTTTTAGTTTCAAATGAAATCATCTAATTCACTTGTCTAAACATAAGTGAATTTAATTGTGGTACCCAATTGTTCAATTCCTTAAATCCCTGTGGATACGATATTCTTACTCACCGCTACAGTATAAACCACACTATACACTTGCAGTAGGATTAATAAAATCACGAAATTTTTTTTGGCACCATTGTCGGGGCTTTAATTTTTGATTAGTTGATATCGTGACAATATTTTTTGTGTGTAATTTAGACCTTTATTTTTATTTTTGTTTTTACTCTTATTCTATTTGTTTGTTAGGTGTCTTATGTGCACAAGATCTCGTGACGCGCCTTTAGAGACTTTTGATCCTGAGATTGAAGTCACAAGTTGCAAGAACAACGCCGAGAGAAAGAAAAAGATGGCTCAATGAAATCAAGATACCACAGATCTCATTCGCTGTTTGCAAGAAAAGTTGAAGGCGGTTCAACAAAATATGAAAGAGCAAGAAAATGCGAAGGAGGAAGAACCCATCCCTATCAATGAGCTATTCACTCCCGTCATAAATTATGGAGTCATAATAGGTCCATGAATCAACGATAATAATTTTGAGTTGAAACCTGGATTGATTTCCATGGTGCAGCAAAACCAGTTCGAAGATTGGGCCACTTAAGACCTGAATGCGCACCTGGCGTAATTTTTAGAGATATGCAACATAGTAAAGATAAACGGAGTCCAAGACGGCACCATCAACCTACTCATATTCCCATTCTCTCTGCGGGATATGACAAAGGCTATGGTATCAATCCTTGGCATCTGGATCGATTGATAAGCTGGGAAAGACTTGCTCATAAGTTATTTCAAAAATTCTTTCCACTTGGAGTCACCCTGAAGCGGAAAGGAGAGATCAACCAATTCCGACAATTTGAAGCTGAGACCTTGTATGAAGCTTGAGAGAGATTTCAGATATGCTGCGGAAGTTCCCTAATCATGGATTTAGGATTCATCATCAAGTGTACATCTTCTACAATGGATGCAACATGGATCTTAAGAGATTGCTAGATGCATTAACAGGAAATTCCTTATTAAATAAGGACCAGAGCAGGCCGTCTAGATTATTGAAGATATGACCACAAATAGCTACCAATGGTCTGGATATTGACAAGTCCGGAGCAGGCCGTCTAGATTATTGAAGATATGGCCACAAATAGCTAGCAATGGTCTGGATATTGACAAGTCGCATTATGAAAAGAGCCGCAACCATCGATGATACAAATTCGACATCCATGTTGGTGGCAAAACTCTCAATTCTCAACACTACAATCAAAAGTCGGTTTGATACCCCTTCCAAAGCCAAAACTGAGCCATGCATGGAGCCATCATTGGAAGATGTGAATTACATCAACCATATGAGCCACGAAAATAATTTTCAAAGTGTCAATCAATTTTACCAAGGGAATCACTCAAATCTCTCCTATGACAATCCAAATAACACACTCCAACCTCCCTTCATTTATCCAAAAAGCGCGTCCCATCATAATAATCCAAGCATTGCTCATGAATGAAGAGTGTACTGTTGGGTTTTTTTTTTTAATTAATCAGCCACATGATCTATTTGGATGTCATTAATTCTAAGCTTATGAATATTATAATTTTATGTGTGATATTAATTATCCTATGTTGAATTAACATGAAAGTTCAATTTCAAATCTATTAGATCAGAATACAGTTTCATTCAAAATAATACTTACATACGTTGTCGGGTTGATCATAGGATTAAATGCCTAATCCTGTTGTTGATGGAGAACACATGAATTGCGATTTTCTTCTCCTTGTTGTTCGAAACCTCACAGCTCTAATATTATACTTCATACTTCTCGATTTTCTACTGTATTTCGGGACCTCATCTAGATATATGATGGGCTAGGATAGGTTGCAAACTATTAAATAGTTGTGGAAACCATAGGGATCAAGAGAGCGTAATGAGGGGCTATAATTACTTTCAATTTTTGCCCCCCCCCCCTTAATTATATAAGGATAGGAACGAAAATTAGGTTTCGAACCCTAATTGGTTTGGCCTCCAACTCTTGTTCCATCCCCAGTCCACTTAGGTCATATTAGGCTACAATAGAGATTTAGAAGAATATTAAATTGACCTACTAATTGATTTAATTTCTAATATCCATAACTAGGATATAAATATATAAATTAAGTATTATTTATATTCCACTAAAGAAATAATACCGACTTACCAATTTAATACATATTTAGGAATATGTTTTCTCCTTTAATTCAGTCATTCCCCATGTTTAAGATATAATGTGCATTAATTAATTATGTAAGCTTCTGACAATTATAATTAATTAATATCTTATTCTGAGAGTAGTACCGCATGATTTTCTTATCATATAAGAAAAAATTAATATTCTATCTGCAGGGCTTCTTATGATTTGTATGCTTCCTCAAGGGGATATCATCAACCTGGTGAACCAAGACACATTTGCCATATATAATACACGACCCATCATATATGTAAACATCACTGCCCAAAATATCGAGATTGTTGATCCCATCAAAGAATCTCGTTCATTGATAAATCAAAACAGTCGATGTATATATATATATATATATATATATATATGTTCGTCAATAATATATATGTGGGTTAAGAACTCAAATTATGTGGGTCTTTGTTCTCTCATTTAAGGTCAGAATAGAGAACAATATCATATCGTGATCCACCTCAATACACATGTCGGTGTACTAGAATACTCTTGGTAGTCAAGATAAACCAACAATCAAATTATTCTGCGGTGTACCAATGGTTGGTTCAAGACCATCTAAGCCGCGAGCCTTTTAATACAATGTAAGAAAATGATAATATGGTTGGTTCAAGAACATCTAAGTCGTGAATCTTTTAATACAAAGTAAGAAAATTATGATATGATCTTTATCGTGTGTTCACCCACACCATATCATCTACAATGCAAGTATATATATGGAACACGCAATTAAATATAATAATAATAATTAAATGCGAACAGTGACTATAATAATTATTCAATCTATATCATCTTTAATATTGTTCAATATATACAAAGATAAGTTTTCCAGTATACAAAACCAACACGTACAAAATTCAAGAGTCGGCGGTAAGAAACATGAAGGCCATCTCAAATAAATTGTGTAAATGAAAAAAGAAAAAAAAGAGACCAATCCTAGAAATTCTAAAAATCACAAGATGATAACTCAGGGGACCGGAGCCTCATCAAAACCAATCTGCAGGAAAATCCGAAGTGGGAAAAACTAGATTGGAAAAGAGTACTCCTTTAAGAAAGTTGAAAATGAAGGCTATCTAACATCTAAGATTCACTAATCATTGATTGAGTTCCGTTAAGAACGATAAGGTTAGAGTAAGTCGAGAAGCTGTTCCCAACAAACACATCAGATCTCAAGCATATTTTATAGTCAACAGATGATTAAATCAGATACAGTCTGTAACATACTAACGTTATATTGATAGTATCTTGCAGTGATTCAACTCTACGATGATCTTCCAATCCAATTTCTCTAATCATAGAGACAATCTTATTAGCTTCTCATGAAATTTCAATTCATATTGATTCTCATACTACTGAATGCCACTTGCCCAAATTGGTGGACCGACTCCTTTCTGCTGTAAGACACTGGCTTTGGAGGAGCTACTCCCTCCGGTGATTTACTGATATGTTTTTTTTCTTTAAAAATGAAAAAAATCTCAAAGATAAAATATTAATGCATTTGAAGAGTCTTTGTTCTTTAATGTCACGAGAAATAAAACTAATGCAAAATTACCCAACTGGTAATTTTATTAATTATCCCTATAGAAATAGTTTATGAATGAGCTACCAAAGCAATAAATCATCCATTGAATTGAAACGCTTTTATTAATTACTAATGAAAGATTAAAAAAACTAATCAAAAAAAAGTTAAAAACTAAAATGAAACATTATAGTTTTAATAAGTAAAATATGAATTAATAACTAATTAGAACGTTAATAAAAATAGAGAAGGAAGCATTTAAAAAATAATAAACAAAAGATGAATTACTAATGAAATATGATAAAAAAAATTTAATCAAAACCTTAATAAAAATAATAAAGCATAGAGGTGGGAAATGAGATGCTTAGCAGGGTTTGGAAACCACTGAAGTCTGGAGCACAAGATTTTAATATAAATTTTTACCGAAAATAGTTTAAAAGTAGTTTTTATTCATAGTTTTTAATAACAATTTTACCTTATGATTTTGCCTTGATATATATATATATATATACATATATATATATATATAAATAGATAGATAGATAATTTAAGAAACCCCATTTTTTCTCTTTAGTCTCATATTTAAAAATATTATTTATATATATAGATATGTTTACCCCTTATAAAATAAGATTCCTTGCTTGCATAGCCCCTAGAATTTCGTTCAACAAATCTGTTTGCAAATAGCTAAAGCTTAATTTCATGAATTTTAATTCCCTTACTCCAATCCACGCAACAAACAAACATCTTCATTTAATTATTGCAAATATTGATCAAATTTCTCAACCTTTTCTTTATATATATTATGGACTCTATCTACATCAATCTAAATAATATTTATATTTTATTTTATTATGGGAGTTGGAATTGAAAGAGAAAAATAAAAGATGTGTTGAGAACTTCACATGATTTAAAACTAGCTAGCAAGAGATATAGTTTGGCTAATATATTTGGAAATACTAGTTGTTGATGTCTTGGTGTTTGATGGGATACTTTTTTAAAATCGGTTCCGCTTGTAGACAATGAAATTGTCCTAACTTATTAATAATATTATATAAATACTTTGTTTTGAAATTAAATTTTAGGTAGTCCAAAATTAAATATCTATTTTATTAATAAATATGTTTTCAGATCTTAAGGATACCTATTATTTTGCCAACAATAAAAAAAATGCATCAATTTTTCAAGAATATTGAAATCGTGTAACGTGAGCAAAAAATTTTACTCAATCTCCCTCCAACTATAAATAGGATCTTCATAGTCGATGCCAATTTAAAATACAGACCAAAAATCATATTCAAAACATTTTGCAAGATTCAAGTGTGATATTCGTCAAGTTCGATCGTCCCAAAGTTAAGTTTAATTTGGGATTAACATTCAAGTCTATAAAATCGTTGAAAGAACTGAAGATCAAAAGATCAATTCCATATAACCCTTATTTAGGGGATAACTGGTATGTTAGAATGGAATCAAGTGGGAATGGAATGAATTTACTAATGGAATTGTGATGTGAATGAAATGGAATGACTATCACCATTCATTTGGCTGGTATCATAAGTAATAAGATAGGAATGAACCTTACATTTTTGAATTGATTTTATTATACATTATATAATTAATAAATAAAATACACGAATTGGCTTATTTAGTTCTAAATAACAAATTAATCTTCTTTCAAAGATACTATTATATTCTAATAATATATTGTTGAATATTATGTGATATTTTATTACTCTATTAACATTTGTTCAAAAATTGAGTATACTTTTAATAAGTATTTCACTAATGATTAGCGGGTTTGTTATTTTATGTAATCGTATAATATCATTAGTACTTCTGTTAAATATTATAAAATTTTATGAATCATTAATAGATTATTAATGAGCTTTTTTAAAAAAAATCATAAATTTGTTTTTTAATAAAATATTTTATATAACTATGAGATTTCATTTGTTAATACAAAAAAATAAAGTATAGTTTTGCAAAATAAAAAATAAAATTTATTATGAAAATCGGGAATACATAATACCATGGGAGTGGGGATAACGGCTAATCTTATATTCATGGTAATGTAATTCCTTCGGAAATGACCATTTCCAATTGAAAAAATCATACCAGCCATATGAATGGGAGTGGACGTGAAAATGTGGTTCCATTCTCATTCCATTCCATCAAGAATATCAAGATGACAAATCTTTTCTAATGAATTCGAAGACTCTTTGAAGAATATATGGATCTAGCTAGAGAAACACATTGTATACTACACAAATACATTTGACTTGAAAATATTGAATTTTTTTTTTTTACTCACACCTGTGGTATTGAGGAGATTTGAACTCGTGACCTTTGGTCTCCAAGAAACCTCATTCCATCATTAGGTCATCCACACCGAGACTGAAAATATTGAATTTGTAAGATGTTTTGCATACGAAATCGTTTATTGCACATTTGGTGTTATATTCTTTATTGCACACTCGATTCTTTTAAATTTTTTTAATTTTTTTCTTTGATTACAATTTATTATACTTTACTTTAATTTTACACTTATTATTTAGGGTTTATCCTACCCAATTAGGTTTTAATATAATTTTTTTAATATTTAATTTTTCAAATAATCAATTAATAACTAAAAATAAAAAATTAAATACTAAAAAATTATAATACAGTCTGATTGGATAGGATGAATCCTAAATAATAAGTGTAAAATTAAACTAAAGTATAAGAAATTGAAACCGAAAAAAAAATTGAAAAAAAATTAAAAAATCAAGAATGCAATAGGGAATGCAACACCAAAAGTGCAATAGAGGATATCAACATATATTTTATGTCTATTAAATTAAACACTAAACTTAAAGTGCAATAGAGGGCATCAACATATATTTTATGTCTATTAAATTAAATACTGAACTTAGGGGTGAGCAGACTGGTGCCCGAACCCGACTCGTCCGCCCGACCCGACCGACACTGATCAGTCGGTGGTCGGTTAGGTTGACAATCAAAATTTGGCGGTGGTCAGTCGGGAATTTGTTGGACGATCGGTTGAAACGGTTTGAGGGATGGCGGTCGGTTTTTAATTGACTCGTCCAATTGCACACCACTAACTAAACTTGTGTTACGCCCCTGTTACACCTAGTATGAAATTGAAAAAAAATCATCCAGTATCAACCGCAATACTAAAAAGTATCACTCAAAAGTCCAAAAATATCATATGTATCCTTAAAAAATATCGGTTAGAAAAAAATAAAAATAAAAATAAAAATAAAAATAAAAATAAAAATGAAAAAGGTCAAAATCAGGATCAACACACGTTAACTAGGTCAACGCGTTGATCGTCAAATGTGCATTTAGTGCATAGAAAAATTGGTGAACAATAACTATAAATACTATATATTAATATGACCCCAAAAAATAATTAAAAATAAACCAAGAAAAATTAATATATATATATATATATATATATATCTGTGTGAATTAATTTAGGAATTAAGAAAACATAAATAATACATTAATCCAAAAAATAAAAAACCCAAAAGAAAATATAAATCATGAAAAATAAAAATAAAACCGAATAACTAAAACTAAAACATAAAAAAATTATCAAAATATTAAACAATGAATGAATAAATTAAATTATGAAATTAAGAAAGACATGATGTATAAATACAAGTGTAATGGTGTATGATTTGCAGATTTATGCACATGCATTGGCATATGTAGGGGTGATCAATATTGTGTAACACTAGTGTTACACCCTCGTTGTTGCACGGTAGAACATGAGATAATGTCATTTGGTTCACAATTTGTGTTTTATTCTGTCATTATTATTGAATTTTTATGTGTCTATGTTTGCAGTTACATATATTCACCTGATTATTATGTGTGACATAAAACTTAAATATCTACATATTAAAACACATATATATAATGGGGTGGTCTCCTGTGGGATGGTATAACGGATTGACCCCATGAAGGTGGTTCCTCTTTCTTTCTTTTTTCTTTTTTGAGTTTTTTTGTAGTGTTCCCCTTTTCCTCTTTTCGTTTTATATTTTTTCTAACTTTTAGTTTCTTCTTAGTTGGTCCCGGTGCGAGTCTATGTCAGTTTAGAAGGGGGGAGGGGTAAATAAACTGACTCAAAAACTTAAGCTGATTGCGGAATATGTAGGGCCCTGACTTACTTATGATAATTTATCCGTGCACTAAATGAGTTGAGACTGATGGCCTGAAGGCTTGACTTGTTAGTGCAGCTTGTGTGCTATTGTGTGAAGTTTAAGAACATGCAAAAGCTTAGAGCATAAAGTACAACACACACAAGACTTATAGAGGTTCGAAGCTTCTTGCTTCTACGTCCTCTCTTCCTTCCGCAGAAGGGGGCAATCCACTATGCAAGTGTAAAGTTTCTTTATTATAGTTACACAGTGAAGAATTCTGTTGGAGCTTAAAACGGCACCCTTCAAACCGAGCGCGACCTCCTTTTCAACTATTGTTGTCCTGAAAGAACGAACTCGTCAGTACATGCCCCTCCTCAGCAGGTTTCTGGGTTGAGAACTCACACTTACCGATCCCAACTGCTCGTTGAGACTTTAGGTGCTATTGCCCATTTTTACAAGATTTTAGATCTCTCGATCTTCAAGAAGTCAGTCTTGAATCTGTTATCAACCTTGAGTGCTCCTTCAACTTGAGCTGAGTGGTTGATCTTTGAAGAACCGAACTGAGAAGCTTTGCTCTGGCTGGAATTCTGCATCAGCTAGCTGCTTGCTTGAGACTTGAAGCACGCCTTCTCAGTTGGGACTTTTCGCACTTAAGAGATTTAAGCCTTGAGCTGTGAGGAGGTGTAATGCCCCAATTTCACTTTTAAAAGAAAATGGCACGTTACTAAATCTCTTCATTTAATAAAACGATTTACTTAAAATACAACGAAAGTTTAAATCATAAATTGACATTTGTTATAGAAATAAAGTCAAAAATTAAAATCACATTTAATCATGCTTACGTTAACCATGCTTTATTCATTAAATATCCCCATAAAAACGGGTCCTTAAATAAAGTTACTATAATAAAAGCAACATCAGAGTTTTAAATATAGAAGCGGAAAACATAAAAATATCAATGTCTCAAAATTTATTCTTGAATTTAATTATTTAACTAATCGACCACCGCCATCGCATCTTGCCCGCTCACACATCGCCCGAGCCATTTCCTGAAAGTGGATAAAATATTAGGGTGAGTTCCTTTAAACTCAGTGGGAAAATATCTGTTACCTAAACTATAAATTTAACAAGAAATATGTGAATATAATCTTTGGTCCGTAGACCAAATCCTGTAATATGTATTTCTGATTCAGCCATTAGGCTCTGTACTTTATAGTCCAAATGACTCTGTACTTTATAGTCTCGAAGACTCGATACTTTATAGTCTAGAAGACTTTATACTGTAACTTCACATAACTTGTACAAAATATAGATAGGATAACAGTGAATATCTCAACATAAAATCCCCACCTTAACCTTGACAATTAATTGGTTAAGTCTCTGCGCGCCTTGCCTAGAATATTAATTTATATGTTAATATAAATCGTATAATAATTTCACATTCTTTAAAACAAAACATACTCTAATCAACAATCATACACATAAATATTAGTTGGAATATATGGAACTAGCCAGTCAAACTTTTAAAAGATTTATTTTAGCCAATAACTTTTAAACATATTTTATTTGGTCAGAATTACTATATTACCCCTATATTTATTTTTAACCTATTCCAATCCCCCCCACCATTCAACCGCGCGCGATTCACATTTCACATTTTAAAATGAGATTTTGGAAAAATCTCTCTCTCTCTTCTACATCTCATCTTCTTCAACACTAATGGAATCTGCAACACTGAAAATTCAAGTGAAGATTTCTCCAGATTCAAGCCGTCGACCTCCGAAAATTCAAGTGAAGATCTCTCTCTCCAGATTTCTCCACCAACAAGCCATCGACTTTGAAAATTCAAGTGAAGAAATAGAAAATCCTTCCCCAACATCTGTATGTTTCAGATCTAATTATTAATAATATTGTTAGATTGTTAGGTGTTGTTTTTTTTTTAAGTTTGATTTGAGGAAAAATTTGATTCGAAGAATATTGTTAGATTGTTAGGTATTGTTTGTTTTTGAAGTTTGAAGTTTGAAGTTTGTTTTCTACACATAATAGACATGCTTTGACAATAAAAGTACCACTAATATAGTTGATGTTTGAAAATCCGGAAAAAATGAAGTATTTCTGCAACTTTTAAAAAATTTGGAAAAATGATGTTCTTAACTGCGTGCGAGCCTTGCGCGCATGCTTGTGATCGCAGTTAAGAAGAAAATCGCGCGCACCTGAGGCCAAATTATCAACAGTTGTTCTGCCGATGCACATAAATTATCAACCGATGTCATGCCGATAGTCTACCGATGTGTTCTGCCGATGTCTGCGCACGCGCGCTTACTTTGTGCGCGCATGCCTTATGTACGCATGCTTGTGGGCGCCCACAAGAAGATAATCACGCGCATCTGAGGCCAAATTATCAACAGTTATTCTACCGATATATAGAAATTATCAACCAATGTCATGCCGATAGTCTGCCGATGTGTTCTACCGATGTCTGCGTGCGCGCATGCTTTGTGCGCGCCGGGTCTTGCGCGCACTTAAGAACAATCCAGCGCGCAGTTAAGAACAAAATCATTTTTTTTGTAAAAGTCGAACTTCAGTGCTCATTGCACTAGCTCGACATGGATGAACTATGACGAGAACTATGGTCCAAGAAATGAAGATCAATGATGAAGATTGACGATGAAGATGAAGATGAAAAGCAAATCTAAAGATAAAGATCGACGATGAAGATTTGCGATGAAGATGAAAAGCAAATCTAAAAATGATGATGAAGATCGATGGTAGTTTAATTCTCTTTCTGAAGATGAAAAACAGATCTAAAGATGAAGATGAAGATAAAAGCATATTTGATATTTTTTATTTTTTTTTGTCTAAAGGGCATTTTGGTCCAAAGTGGCTAAAAAAATATGTTTAAAACTTACTGGCTAAAATAATTTTTTTTAAAATTTAAGTGGTTAAAATAGTTTTTGCCTCTAAATATTATGTACATATATATATATTCATATAATAAATATATATTACTACTATACATATATATACAATAGGTATATATACATGCTATATATATTATATACATCATACATATGTGTGTAGATATAAATATAATATATTATATACATAATGACTGGGTGCATAATATATATATGTGTGTGTGTGTACGTGTGGTGTGTGTGTATGTTATATGTAATGCATATATATATGTGTGTGTGTGTGTGTGTTAGAAAAGTAAGAGCTATATATATATATACACAAACAGACACACACTGATATACAACAGCAACCGATGTGATGTGTGTGCGTTATATGTATATAGATATAAAACACAGGAAAGCGTGTTAAATTATTTTAGTTCACCCATTCAGTTTCTTTTCTATTCATTACTGTATAATTTTCTTCTTATAGCCGAACAAAGAGAAGAGAGCCGCTAATGGAGAGAAGTAACAGTAAAAAGAATAATATGCAGATAGAGGAATACCTCTAGAAATCCGAAAGAGAGAGAGGACTTCAAGATGATTTTTTTCTGAATGTTTTGGTGTGAGTAAAAAAACAAGGAGAGACTCACATATTTATACTAGAATATGGGAATTCATTATGGAAAAGTTGACATTTTGTATGATTTCTTTCCTAAACATGGGTGGCTTGAACATGGTATTTTAGGTTTAGGGTTTATAGTGATGAAGGGGAGGGAGGCGTGTAGGAGGGAAGGAGGGATCCCATTCTCAACTTTCAAAATATTGGGTTTACAGTTGTGGGCTTATGAAAATATCTTCTTGGGCCAGGAAAAGATAAAAGGAAGAGATAAATAACTTTGGCCCAAAAATAAATGAGTGAATATAATTTTAATTATTCCCCTTAAAAAAAATAATTGAATGCATTTAAAACATGCTCCACTTATATTAAACTTTACACTATGCGCGACTTATGGGACTTAAATAATTAATATCATGCTTCAAAAAAATAATTTTGAATAACACAAATAAATAAATAAATAAATAATTTTACAGGGCACTACAGAAGGGAGGAAGAAAGCTCAATATCTACAAAATAGCAATAGTTAGATTGACGAAAGTCTTGGCCAAAATGAGATTCACTCTCTTTATATAAATGAGTGATCTTTTGACCATTGTGATTGGTGATTCAGTTGATTTCACCGGCAGCAATTTAATGCCTATAGCCATTTGCAGCTTTGAATGAACTAGCCGTTGAATTTAATGACTTCTGCTCCAAGATCATTAGGATCTTTTCAAGATTTCCTGTCAGGATCTTCATTGACTATTTGTCAGAGAGAGCAGGTGTTCCGGTTATCAGTTTTGGACTTTCAGCTGATGGGCTCTCAGCTGTCTCGGCTTTTAGCTCTGAGATTGTCCAGTTGGTAGTTCCTCAGCTACCTTAAGCTTCAGTCATGGGATGGTCTAGTTCAGCAGCCTTGACAGCTTAGCTTCAAAAGCTTTCAGTTCTGGACTTCCAATCGGCTTCTTTGTTTGAGCTTTTCTCCCATTGAACTGATCTCTGGTCAGTTCAGTGTTAGCTCGAAGTTATCTGAGGTTTTCTTCCGGCTAACTGATCTTTGATCAATTTAATGTTGGCTCTTCTTAACTGACTGATCTTTGATCAGTTCAGTTTTAGCTTTCAAGCTGGCTCTTCTTTCATCTGTCTTTCTTGGTCTTCAGCTAGACTGATGATTACTCATCTGTGGATGTCTTCCAGTCTTCTAAATTCTCTTCCCCCTTTAGCTCTTCTTAAGCTTTGAAGAGTTGACTCTAACTGGCTTGATTGAGGCATCCTTTTAAGTTGGTTGACCATGCTTCAAAACAACTGACTCTCGCTTCAGCTAAGCTGAGGTTTGAAGTCTTATTTGGTCAATACCCCCGACTTCCAGCTTTAAATAACCTGCAGTTTTTCATAAAGCTTTCACACACATGTTTTGATATTTCATCAAAATCATCAGTTCAGTTACTATGATAGTTTTTCCCAACATTTTCCCAACAACATATATGATGCGCAAATAGGAGCATTAGTTTGGGACATTGAAATGCATATCTAAGTTATAGAAAAATGACGGTTATGAGCAATTTTCCGATTTTTATATATATACTTAAAATGAGAAATGGCCCTAAACTTTAAAATTTAAATTTCTAATTTACTTTATATTCCACAAAAGGTTTTTTTTGCAAACTTAAACTATTGGTCAAAAATTTATTGTACTATTGCCCTTGCAATAACTTATAATTACATTAAAATGAAAATAAAAACTTTTGCTACTAACTTTTCCCCGTTCACAAAATAAAATAAAATAACTTTTTCTGAAAAGCTGCAACTTTATTGATGATAACAAATTAAAAATAATATGCATTGATGATCCAAACCACAGTTCAAGCTCCAGACAATGCATGTGATATGCAGTTTTGGGTGGGATTTGAGAGTTTGGGCTGGAAAATTATTGAGGAGACTACTTCATTATAATATATAATACAGATGAGATGTATCATTATTTTCTAGCGGGAATTACTTAGGCAATGTTTGGTATACTGGTACGGATATATCCATATTAATAAACTCTGGATTGCTTCGAAAGATAATTGCATATTAGCTATTTTAATTGTGTGTTTGGTTATTAAGATAAATATACTAGATTGCTTCACACATCTATTTGGTACATTGTTTTATTTGGTAGACTGAGGGGGGCGTTGGATACCTTGTCTAGAAATTGTAACCGAGGGGGGGCGTCGGATACATTGTCCAGCCAAATCAGTAAATTACACCCCGGACCTCACGTTTGGACCGGGCCTCGCATGAACAAGTAATGGCTACCAAACACACGGTTCTTGCTGGATACCTTTACTAATATGTCTTTATCCAGACACATAGATCAAGACACGTCAATAATCATTTAAATAAGTTGCTGATTGTTGATATTGGGTACGGTTCATTCATCTTACGTACGTACTTTTACAATGGATGAGATCCTACAATTTATTGTAATTCGTAGTTGTGCACGCTATGATTTTTAGATTCATAATTATCAATATAGACTTACAATCTATTGCGAACTCACAATTGAAATGAAACAGCCTTCATGTAATATCTTAGTTCTTTATTTAAAAATGTACGTATATATAGTTGATACCTTTTTTTTAATTTAATAATGTTGGCCGCATACAATCCATGAACACGCAACATAAAATAGTAAATGACGATGACATATATATATATATACACACATATAATTTTGATCTCTTTTTATTTGTGGAACTCCATGATCCAGTAGCCAAAAGCGCAGGCAACTTTTTGGAATTTGTGGAAACCAGAAGCTTTAGCTAATGCTCCAAATTCCTTTTCTGTTCGTTCCTTTCCACTTCCAAAATAAGCTAACATTATGACATCAAAAGCCAAGTCTATGGAAGCTTCCTTGTTTGGAATATTCTCCGAAACAATGCGTTCAATCATAATCACTTTTCCCTCTTTTGGGAGAGCTTCATGGCAATTCTTCAACACTCTCAAGCACTCACCATCCCCCCAATCATGGCAAATCCACTAATTATATATACATATATATAAAAGTAACACCAACTTAATTATATATTTTTCATTCATAATATAATTTCATAAAAATCAACAATTTAAATTAGATATTGAGTTATTGCAGTGTCACCTTCATGAAAATGGCATCTCCTCGAGGCACGCTAACAAACATGTCTCCACTAACATGCTCCACCCCTGCAAATATAATATATATATATATATATATATATATATATATACACATATGTAATTTTAATCAAGAAATTAATTACAAGAAATTTATGAAGAAGCTAATAATTAAGAGTGTAGTATATGATGAGAATGAGCCAAGCAAAGAGGAAGATGATCCGGAGCTGCAATTTAGAGGTCCAATGACGCGCTTGCGAGCTAAGAAGTTACAAGCGTATCTACAAGCTTCAATAAGGCACAAGTTCGAGATACATGAAGATGAAGTGAAGGGCAGCTCAAGATGGATCACTATGTTGTCCGTTGATGAAGAAGGAAGGCATGAAAAACAGTCGGTATGGGCATACTGACCAGATTGCATGAAGACAGTCGGTATGGGCATACTGACTGGGTTGACGTTGAAAATAACGTGTGGATTCATCCAATAATAGTCCAACACGTTATTGAAGAGCCCAAGTCCAATAAGAGTCGAATTTTGAAGGCCCAAAATCAGTTTGGGATTTATCCTTATCTAGTTAGATTTTTGTTATCTTATTTTTAGTATCTTTTGATTTTATCCTAGTTTGATTAGGATTAGTTTAGAATCGATTTTTATCATCCAAATAGGTCTAAATTTCGTGCATAATGTTTAGTATAAATAGGACATCTATTTGTTACATTTAAAGTTAGACAATTGCATGAATACAAGAAGTTATTTCTCTTTTGTCTCATTGATCTTCTGTTGATCGAAAATCCACCAAACAAATTCTATTAAATTAGCAATCCAATAGTCTTAATCAAGTTTTTCAGGGTACAATCGTGTACTTGGGAGAATTGCTATCCGGAGAAGCTAGACGAGTGCGTTCGGGTTGATTCAACACGGGTTCGCCGTATAGCCGATTCATTCTATCCATCACCACCGCCAAATCCATCTTCACGACGTCCTCCGCCGTTCACGCCGCTGTCCCAGCCATCGTTCAAAGTCATCGAAGGGTATTCCATCGAGTCATAGTCGAGTTTACGTTATCTAGTAAGTTCTATTTCCGTTCTAATTTTGTCTTCTCTAGTCGTGTCTTTTGTGTTTTCTCTTTATTCGTATTGTTCCCTTACGCATCCGACGTTGTTCCGTTCCTTTGCTTCCGTGTATTTTGTCTTGGTCGTGTCCCATAGGTCCCGGGTCACATCATAAATTGGTATCAAGAGCCACGTCGGTTTCTATCGTTCGTGGTTCAATACGTCTGTTTTGTTCGTTTATTTGTTTTGAGTCTTTCGAGTTGTAATATCTGAATATTCATTGAAAAAAAAGAGCAGAGGGATCGAATCCCTACAATATAAAAAAAAATCGTCAAAAAAAAAAACGAAAATTCAATTTAATTCTTATGTTATTGATTTAATTTCCTTGTTTTTAGATTTGTTTCCATATATTTAGGGATTTTTAGATTGTGTTCAAATTGGTCAAACTTATCCAAAAGTCTTTTTCCTTATCTACTAGATTTATTTCCTTGCTTAGATTTCCTTCCATCTTAATCCATATCTACTCAAAATCTTCCATCCTCATCCATTATTTTCGATCCATACACCATCTAGGATTCGAAAATTTCAGTCCATCTACACCTACACCCGGTTCACCCTATACACCACATAGTCCATACACCCGTACACCTGTACACTCATACACCCGTACACCCGTGGTCCATATACACCATCTACCCGAAATACTCATTCCACACGCCTACTTCTACTCTTAGCAACCTTCCAGCTTGATTTTATCCGTTGGAGCTTGAAGAAGACCCGGGAGAGCTAGTCAAGAGAAGCTGCTGAATTTTTCGATCAACCCACCCCCAAATTTTCACTCCACACGTGCACCACATCAATTTGAGAGACATACACGAGTGGAAAAATCAAGAGTGCTTAAACACGAGCGTTTGTGAGGATTGTGAGGTACATCCTTTATTTCTTCACATTTGTTCGTCTGTGCAGGTACAATGAATCCGAAGAACACCAAATCATCGAATACTAAAGGAGGTCAACACACATCCCCTTTGGACGATCCCAAATCATCCCATGCAATGGAGGAGACGTCCTACACCGCTGAAAATCAGTGGGACGCCAAAGACTCCAAATACCATTTTGATGCACTATCTCAGCATATGATGCGCATGCAGCGCGAATCTGAGAACCGTATGGCCGATGCTTTGGCCAAACTCACGGAGTAGATTGAGTCCCTCAAAACTCAGTCAACTGCAGCTCCCACAGTGCAAGGAAACGCCGGCACTACTGCAACCACTGCAGCAACTGGCGCAGTTCAAGGAGCCAACACCGGAGCCGTACATCCGAATGTACAACGGAGAAACGCAGCCCCTAATGCGCCTCCAGCTCCCGGAATTTAGCTAGATCCACCCGAGTTTCACGAGTTCGAGTTCGACCCTAAACTTGAAGAGGAAGCTGGATTTGTGCCTCCAAGAAGAGATGCACACCGACCCCGTGGTCCCCAGCATCGTACAGTTCAGAATGAACGTCCCCGATACAGAGATACCGAAACATTGCTGAATAACATTAAGACAAGCATCCCGGAATTCGAAGGCCTTCATGATCCTGATCTTTATCTTGATTGGGAACATAAGGTAGACAAAATATTCGAGTGCTACGACTTCCCCGAAGTCAAAAAGGTGCAGCTCGCTGCAATGGAGTTCAGAGGCTACGCAGCGACGTGGTTCGATCATCAACAAAAACGCCGCCACCGTGATAGATGGCCTTTGATCGACACTTGGCAAGAGATGAAGGATGTGATGCGAGGCCGATTTGTTCCCGTTCATAATGAACGAGACTTGGAGAAAAAGTTGAATGTAATTCGGCAAGCAAATCGCACCATTGAAGAGTATCACAAAGAACTCGAGACGACCATGATTCGCATCGGAAAAGAGGAGTCCATAGATGCTACCATCATCTGGTACATCGAAGGAATGTATCCAGACATTGCTTGCGAGGTCGAGTTGCGTGATTTCTCTACCATCGAAGAGATGGTACACTACGCATCGAAAGTTGAACGACAGCTCAAAGATGGCCGGAGGAAGACCGCGAGTAGTTCAGCCCCTCCACGCCAGTCTTGGTCACGAGGTACACCTTCTACAGCCCCATCCGACCCTACACGGTCCAAGGGTGCTCCAGAACAGCCCGTTCGACGTTTTGATCGCACTGCACCGCAGCCCCGTCGTAGACCCGAGTTTACACCACCGAGGCCGACCCCCACATGGCCAAATCAAGGGAGTTCGACCCCCACAGCCCTTACCCGAGCTCGTGACGTTCAATGTCACAAGTGTCAAGGTTGGGGCCACTTTCAAGCTCAGTGTCCAAACCAGCGCATTCTATACTTGACGGAGTCAAATGAAGTCGAGTCAGCCAAGTGAGGATAAAGATGAGACAGAGGTCGATGCATCCCATGAGAAGTCGAGCCAAGATGATACCAAATCTGCTGAAATTGATCCGGAAGTTCAACAAGTCAGTTTAGTCACCATCCGGAGTTTGAGCATCATTCGAGAGGAAGATCAAGAGTACTAACGGGAAAGTATTTTCTACACTCGTGCTGTGATTCAAGGTCACACGTGCTCCATGATCATTGACAGTGGCAGTGTCATCAATGCCATTAGTCAATATGCAGTTGAGAAGCTTGGTTTCCCAGTGAAGCAACATTCGAGCCCATACAGACTTCAGTGGCTTACAAACCGAGGCGAGATCCGCGTGGTTCACCAGATATGTGTCTCGTTCTCAATCAATAAGTTTTCTGACTCTGTCTTGTGCGACGTCATCCCTATAGATGTTGCACATTTGTTGTTGGGAAGACCTTGGCAGTTTGATCGACGTGTAGTCCACGACGGACGAGCCAATACCTACACGGTCGAAATTGATGGCCAATGTAGCACCTTGAAGCCGTTGTCGCCCAAAGCCGTTGCTATGGATCAGCAACGCATGTAAGAGAAGTTTAAAGAGGAGAAGGAGAAGCAAGCAGCCGCAAAACGGGCTCCGAAGACCCCAATCGACGGTATGCCCAAGACAGACGGTATGGGCATACTGACCGGTACTCAGCCTAATGCCGCCAACCCTTCACCTCCAACACAGCCCAATGACAATCCCAAAGCTGTAGGAAAGTCGTCCAAGTCGAGTACAAACAAGCCTCACACTCAGAGCTTGTTTATTTCAGCAAAAGGAGTCCAAAAAGCCGTCAAAGCAGGTATGCCTCTTGTCTTACTTACTTATAAGAGTAGTGCTACTAACGAGTCGTTGTCTAGTGATGTGCAGCCCTTATTAGATGAGTTTCGAGATGTATTCCCCGAGGAGATACCTATAGATAGGTATGTGTCTCGTTCTCAATCAATAAGTTTTCTGACTCTGTCTTGTGCGACGTCATCCCTATAGATGCTGCACATTTGTTGTTGGGAAGACCTTGGTAGTTTGATCGACGTGTAGTCCACGACGGACGAGCCAATACCTACACTGTCGAAATTGATGGCCAACGCAGCACCTTGAAGCCGTTGTCGCCCAAAGCCGTTGCTATGGATCAGCAACGCATGCAAGAGAAGTTTAAAGAGGAGAAGGAGAAGCAAGCAGCCGCAAAACGGACTCCGAAGACCCCAATCGACGGTATGCCCAAGATAGACGGTATGGGCATACTGACCGGTACTCAGCCCAATGCCGCCACCCCTTCACCTCCAACACAGCTCAATAACAATCCCAAAGCTGTAGGAAAGTCGTCCAAGTCGAGTACAAACAAGCCTCACACTCAGAGCTTGTTTATTTCAGCAAAAGGAGTCCAAAAAGCCGTCAAAGCAGGTATGTCTCTTGTCTTACTTACTTATAAGAGCAGTGCTACTAACGAGTCGTTGTCTAGTGATGTGCAGCCCTTATTAGATGAGTTTTGAGATGTATTCCCCGAGGAGATACCTGGCGGCCTCCCTCCAGTTCGCGGGATCGAGCACCAGATCGATTTCGTGCCCGGAGCAGTACTTCCGAACTGACCAGCCTATCGCACGTCCCCTGACGAGACCAAAGAGATAGATAGGCAAGTGAATGAGCTATTGGAGAAGAAGCAAATCCGTGAGAGTTTGAGCCCCTGCGCCGTTCCGGTCATTTTGGTGCCAAAGAAGAACAACGAATGACGTATGTGCATGGATTGTCGAGCAATCAACAAAATCACGGTAAAGTATCGTTTTCCGATCCCTAGGTTAGATGATATGCTAGATGAGTTGTCTGGAGCAAGCATATTTTCGAAAATTAATTTACGATCTGGCTATTTTCAAGTTCGTATGCAAGAGGGGGATGAGTGGAAAACTGCATTTAAGACAAAGCATGGTTTATATGAGTGGCTTGTTATGCCTTTTGGTCTCACTAATGCACCGAGCACATTTATGCGCTTGATGAATCATGTTTTGCGTGAAGTGATTGGAAAGTATGTAGTTGTATACTTTGATGATATATTGATTTATCGTGACACGCCATCTACACACTTGCAACACCTTAGACATGTTTTTGAGATTTTGAGATCTGCGAAATTGTATGGTAATCTGTCTAAGTGTTCTTTCTGCATGAATGAAGTCATATTTCTTGGCTTTGTTGTGAGTGAACGCGGTATAGAAGTAGACCGTTCCAAAATCAAGGCGATTGAGGAATGGCCGACTCCTAAATCGGCGTCTGATGTAAGGTCCTTTCATGGACTTGCTGGCTTTTATCATCGCTTTGTGCGCGATTTTTCCAGCATTGCTGCGCCTCTTACTGAGCTAAGTAAGAAGGATCGCAAATTTGAATGGGGTCCTGTTCAAGAGCATGCGTTTAACACTTTAAAAACATGTTTATGCAATGCACCTGTTCTTGCTTTACCGGACTTCAATAAAACTTTTGAGATTGAATGTGATGCCTCGGGCAAAGGGATTGGTGCTGTTTTAATGCAGGAACGACGTCCAGTCGCCTATTTCAGTGAGAAGCTTAACGATGCAGCTCATCGTTATTCTACTTATGACAAGGAGTTGTACGCATTGAAGAGAGCTTTGGAGACGTGGCAGCCCTATCTATGGCCAAAGGAATTCGTGATTCACACGGATCACGAGAGCTTGAACCATTTAAAAGGCTAACAAAATCTGAATAAACGGCACGCACGTTGGGTAGAGTTTATCGAGTCCTTTCCGTACGTCATCAAGTACAATAAAGGCGCTGAAAACGTGGTGGCCAATGCACTTTCATGAAGGTACGTTCTCTTGAACTTAATGCATGCTAAGCTGTTGGGATTTGATCACATTAAGGGCTTATATGCATTAGATCCATTTTTTGTACCCATATATGAAGCATGTTCGAAACTTGCTAAGGCTAGAGATGGATTTTTCTGTTCAAGGGTTCTTGTTTGTGTGTTCCTAAGTCTTCTATGCGTGAGCTGTTGATTTTAGAGTCGCATGCAGGAGGTTTAATGGGTCACTTTGGTGTGTCGAAAACATTAGACTTGCTGCATGAACACTTTTATTGGCCGCATATGAGACATGATGTTGAGAATGTGTGTAGTAGATGCATTGTTTGTAGAAAATCTAAGTCTACTTCACATCCTTTTGGTTTATATACTCCTCTTCTAGCCCCTTCTTCTCCGTGGATTGATTTATCTATGGATTTTATTTTGGGTTTGCCACGGTCTAGATCTGGTCGAGATAGTATTTTTGTGGTTGTTGATAGGTTTTCCAAGATGGCGCATTTCATAGCTTGTAGGAAAACCGATGATGCTGTTCATATCGCCAACTTATTTTTTGTGCATGTTGTTCATTTGTATGGAATACCTAGAACTATTGTTAGTGATAGGGATTCTAAGTTTCTTGCACATTTCTGGCCAATTTTATGGGGAAAATTAGGTACCAAGTTGTTATTTTCTACTGCATGTCATCCCCAAACGGATGGTCAAACTGAGGTAGTTAATCGCACCTTAGGTACTTTGCTGCGTTCTTTAGTTAAAAACAACTTGAAATCGTGGGAAGATTGTTTGCCATATGCTGAATTTGCTTACAATCGAGTTGTGCATTCATCTACTAATATGTCCCCATTCGAAGTTGTTTATGGTTTTAATCCGCTAACGCCTACTGATCTTTTGCCTTTACCCGTTGAGCATCTAACAAGTGTTAAAGGTACAAGAAGAGCGGAACAAGTGAAAGAGATGCATGAGAAAATACGTGCGCGTATTGAGGTAGTTGGCGCACGCAATGCAGTCCAAAAGAACAAACGGCGCAAATCGATGATCTTTCAACCCGGAGATCGCGTTTGGATTCATTTGAGTCCCGGACGGTTTCCTAACTTGAGGAAGTCGAAATTGATGCCTAGAGGAGATGGACCGTTCACTGTGTTGAGTCTAGTCAATGACAATGCATATCGCATTGATTTACCCGGTGAGTACAAGTGTTCATCTACATTCAATGTTGCTGACTTATCTCCCTTTTCTGCAGATGATGAGTTCGATGATGATGAGCCTGTGAATTCGAGGACGAATTCTTTTCAGCAAGGGGGGAATGATGAGAATGAGCCAAGCAAAGAGGAAGATGATCCGGAGCTGCAATTTAGAGGTCCAATGATGCGCTTGCGAGCTAAGAAGTTACAAGCGTATCTACAAGCTTCAATAAGGCACAAGTTCGAGATACATGAAGTTGAAGTGAAGGGCAGCTCGAGATGGATCACTATGTTGTCCGTTGATGAAGAAGGAAGGCATGAAAAACAGTTGGTATGGGCATACTGACCAGATTGCATGAAGACAGTCGGTATGGGCATACTGACTGGGTTGACGTTGAAAATAACGTGTGGATTCATCCAATAATAGTCCAACACGTTATTGAAGAGCCCAAGTCCAATAAGAGTCGAATTTTGAAGGCCCAAAATCAGTTTGGGATTTATCCTTATCTAGTTTGATTTTTGTTATCTTATTTTTAGTATCTTTTGATTTTATCCTAGTTTGATTAGGATTAGTTTAGGATCGATTTTTATCATCCAAATAGGTCTAAATTTCGTGCATAATGTTTAGTATAAATAGGACATCTATTTGTTACATTTAAAGTTAGACAATTGCATGAATACAAGAAGTTATTTCTCTTTTGTCTCATTGATCTTCTGTTGATCGAAAATCCACCAAACAAATTCTATTGAATTAGCAATCCAATAGTCTTAATCAAGTTTTTCAGGGTACAATCGTGTACTTGGGAGAATTGCTATCCGGAGAAGCTAGACGAGTGCGTTCGGGTTGATTCAACACGGGTTCGCCGTATAGCCGATTCATTCTATCCATCACCACCGCCAAATCCATCTTCACGACGTCCTCTGCCATTCACGCCGCCGTACGCCACCGTCCCAGCCATTGTTCAAAGTCATCCAAGGGTATTCCATCGAGTCATAGTCGAGTTTACGTTATCTAGTAAGTTCTATTTCCGTTCTAATTTTGTCTTCTCTAGTCGAGTCTTTTGTGTTTTCTCTTTATTCGTATTGTTCCCTTACGCATCCGACGTTGTTCCGTTCCTTTGCTTCCGCGTATTTTGTCTTGGTCGTGTCCCATAGGTCCCGGGTCACATCAGTATATGTGATTGTAGTATACCCATGTGAGGTGGAGCATTCTGAATAACATGAGGCAGATCAAAATTGATGGCCTTCATAGATTCAAACTCGGATACAATCATCTTTAACGAAGCTCCAGTTCCACCAGCAACATCAACCAGGCATTTCACACCCTCAAACCCTTTATATATTTCAAGAATTTTCCTCATTATGATGGTGGAATGATTGGACATTGCCTCGTTAAAAACAGCGTTTAACCTTGGATCACTAGCCAGATACTTTAATGTGCTCATTCCATATGCTCTTTCGAATGCAGTGATTCCTCCTTCAACTACTGCATCTTTCATATGGTTCCTATATATACGTAAACACATAATTACTATTATTATTATTATTATTATTTAATTGATTGATTACAAATTGCAATTCATATATATGTATATATAGAATATATATATAGTAGCTAAGTAGTACCATGTTTTACTGAAGACGTTGTCATGAGCCAAGAAGAAGAGAGGAGCCAAGGAAACAACATCCTCATTCCTGGTGAAGAAGTCACAAACTGGAGCCAAAGAATAGAGGCGCTCCACGCCGCCGTCCGACAACCGGCAGTTTACGATGTTGTTGGCGGCAAGAAGGCGGAGGATCCTGTCTATCATGAGGTGGGCCTCCGGGTTGGCGGCGCTGATTTGGGCAGCAAGTTCGATCGGGGAGATGAAGGTAGCGGGTCCCTCTTTTTTCATGAGCTCGAGCAGGTCGAGTTCCATGGCGCATCTCAGAGCTGCTTGGAGTGCTGAAGCACTACATAGTTGCAAGGCGAAGGAACATGCTTCTTCTTCCGATGATAAACACCTCTCATTCATTCTTTACTTTTGCCTAGATTTAATTCTACTTTCTCATCCATCCATTAGCGCCACATATATATTGATGCAATCTTGAATTGAGTTAATGATCTATTCATTGTTGGGAAAGTCTAAGAGTCTCAAATTATTTAGAAAATCTAAATATGTGATTGGTACCGTGGAATGACATGAAATAGAATGGTCATTCCTATGTCCATTCCCATTCCACCGATTGGTACGGTTTAAAATCAGGATCACCATTCCCGATGGAATCGCTATTCCCAAAGGAAGGGGAATAGCTATTCCACCCACCTCCCATAGGTTTAACTATTTCCAATGACCAAAAAAATTAATATATGATATATTTATACATAATCATGTTTTATAATATTATTTTATTATATTTTAAAAAATAAATCAAAAATCAAATTAAATAATTTATTATTATTATTATTATTATTATTATTATTATTATTATTATTTCTTAATTATTTTTTTATTATTATTTTATTTATTTTCAAAATATAATTTAAAAATATATGTTCAAATCAAATTTTGATAGCTTTTATAACTTTGTTAAAGAAAAATAAAAGTGATACCGAAATAAATATACCATAAAAATATGTTATAATACAGTATAAAATATTTATATATTTGATATAATTTATAAATTCAAATGAAAAATTGAAATGTTAAAGTGTTTTTCTATGAAGTAAAACATATATTTATTAACTTATACAATTTATTATATATTGATTAATTAAATATTTTAAAATAAAATTTTTCAATAAAAAAAATAAATTATAATTTGCTAAAAAAATTAGAAAAAAATCATATATTAAAAAAGAAAAATGACATTTAGAAATATAAAAGATAAATTAAGCAATGTGTTGATATTTATTAGCTATTATGCACACTTTATTCATTTATAAGAAAATTTTAAAGTACATAAAATATTCATTATATAAGATTAAAAAAAACGATATTTCATTCCGTTCTTCATTCTGTAGACATACCAATCATAAGAATAGTCATTCCATTCAGACACTCATTCCATTCCTAAGTTCATTCCATTCATACATAATTCCATTCTATCATATCAATCACCTCCTTAAGAGTCTAATTCATTCACCTATGTTTGGAGGGATGTTCCAAAATCTCGTATTTAAGTCGTCTACATTGTTAGTGTTGGACAAGTTGGTTTTTATTCAGATTAAAAATTACATACCATTGCATGTGTACAAATTCTTATTCTTGGAGTGAGTGATTCCTCCTTCTCAAGCGATTGGCTTGGTCACGTTGAGTGATTCCGTGATTAGTAGTGTCGAGAGAGTCCGTTGCCATTAGTTGAGTGAGTCCCGATCATCTTATCTTTTCATTTTCATTCGTTCCTGGTTTCAGCCTGCATCATATATAGAGTGTCAAATTTTTTAAACTACAAGTGGCAACAATGAAAGATCAAATCCTCTAGTGTACTTTTTAGTTATCCTCTTATATTGCACGAGCATGTTTGGATGAAAAATATAAAACATTCATTTTCCATTCATACACAAACTCTAAATGAAATTAAATTCTAAAAAATAATTATAAATCATAAATGCCACCATTAAAAAATATAAAAAAAACTAAATGGAAGGCAAAAACTTTGGTACACCCGTTGTACTGAACTGCTTCAATTCGGCCAGAAAGAAATTTATGATATTTTCAGTGTTAGAAGTGATACGTTTTAATATTATTAATTAGTGATGCTTTTTTTAATCCGAAAAATATCACAATAATTACAAAAAATTCACCGACATTATGTTTTTAGTAATAATTTTGTCATTTTTTAAGATTAGAAATGATATTGTTCAACATTATAAGTGATACACTGAAAATAAATGACAACCAGGTGACGGAAAAAAACTGTCTCCGGAGTCTGAATTTCCATCACCAATTAGACGGGCGACAGAATGACTATGGAATCTGCCTGTCTCCCGTTTCCAGTCGCTAAAAGATAAGGTGACGAAATAATTCCGTCGCGACAGGTGGTGATGGAATTTCCCGACGCCATCTTCTATCGTGTGAAACGAACGTCGAGGGTTTGACGACGTAATTTTCCTTCGAATATTTTTCAGTGTTAGAAGTGATATTTTTCCATATAAGTGGAGATACTTTTATTAGGAACTTTTCTTTGTCTTTTTGTGTCCTCTGGCGCAAGACTGTCCCATTGAATTATGGTGGGAGAAGGCAGAAATCACAAATTAATTAGCATATAAGAAAGTCGGCATTTATATCTGTCGTGGGTGATATGCATAAATGCCTGAATTCCCTTACGCTCATGTAAAAGGACGCTTATAGGTCTGAATGGTTATATTTCCAGGGGCCTCTTGGAATATTAAAACTTCCGCCCTTAATTTAATAATATAAATTTTTTAAAATACATATAATATGCACCTCAAAATTTAAAAATACGTCTAAAGTTTTTTGAAGGAAAAAAATAAAAACAATAAAAAAAAACTATCAATATAATATAGAAGAATTCTATATATGCTACTCCGAAGGTAGTGCCCAAGTGATACAATAGATCTAATGTGATACTTTCATGTGTCAATTGACACATGAAAGTATCACATTAGATCTATTGTATCACTTGGGCACTACCCTATAATGTAGATTTTAAGAACATAACACAAAAAGACAATAATAATTAAATAAAATAAAATAAATTAAAAAATGATTATTCGTCAAACACATAGTACTAACTCAATGCATTTTAATTTTTCTACAATGAGAGACTACCAATGCCACCATTTTTCTCTTCAACCGGCAACGGGTTCATTGAGAAGGTTTGTGCTTAATTATATACTAGTATTTCCCCTGTGCAATGCACAAATAATTATTATTTTTTTAGATTTATAATATTATAATTAATTTTTAATTTTATATGTTGTATTTAATTTTTAAAAATTAATAAAATGATATGCACATGTGTTAATTAATTAGACAAGAAGATCAATTTTGTATAGTTACGACAAACAAAAATAAAATTAAAATTTAGGAACTAATTGAAAATCCATTTTAGAAAGATCGGATTGAAAATTTTCCAACGTCACGATTTTATAAATAATAATGTATAATTATCCACAATTATAGAACATTTTATTTCTTTGAATATATGACATGTATAAAAAATATAATTATTTAATTATTTTAAATGATGAAATTGAAATAGAAAAATAACAAATTATTGCAAATTATTATTATTATTATTATTATTATTATTATTATTATTATTATTATTATTATTATTATTATTATAGTGCAATACAAATGAAAGCTATTTTTTAGGTGACATATGTAGAGTACTACAAATTATCCATCTATGCATAAAAAAAATAAAACTAAAAATCCTACAAATATCAAATTTTCAAGGAAAAAAAATAATAAATAAGATTGAAAAAATTTCTTAAAATACAACGATTGTAATCTAAACGTCATGAAAAATGCAAATAATAATAATAATAATAATAATAATAATAATAATAATAATAATAATAATAATAAAGAAAATTTACAACAATGAATATCAATATTGTTGTCTATTAATTCAAAACTGTTGTCTAATATTCAAAAACTGTTGTTTAAGACAAAATGTATAATAGACGATGATTTACTCCATATCTATTGTTTATCACAATATTTTACCTTAATATATGTAGGGACAGACTTGGGTGAGACCGTCTCATACATGAGACGAATCAATACTCACATGCGGGGATCATTATTCATGGGTGAAGTATCATTAACTCACATGTGAGTATCATTATTTATACCCGCATGTGAGTATCATTATTTATGGATGAAGTATCATTAACTCACATGTATTGATCCGTCTCATGTATGAGATCGTCTCATACAAGATTTTGTCATATATGTATAGATAGTTTTTGCCCATTGGTCGTTTAAGGCTCATTTAATTTATTTTTATTTTGATGTGATTGGAATTTTAAGATTAAACTAATTGAGCAAGAGACTCAAACAATCCTCTACTGTAAAAAATTAATAATTAAATGAGTAAAGAGAATCAAACAAACCTAAGAACCCACCGAAACATTACCTTGAAAGTTGGAATAAAGAAGATTGTATTTGTGGCGGTGAACGCTTGGGCGAGGATGGACGGTTGAATTTATGTTTTACCTAATTTTTTTTTAAATTGAATTGCAAAATTGCCGACCCCCCATCCCCCAACCAATGCTTTTATTTTATTTGCACCAAAACATTATTGTGAGAACGAGATTAAATTTATTTTATTTTCTAATTTAATTTTCAATCTGCATATTTTTAACACTACTAATTTTATGTTAGGAACAAACCATTCCAAATTTGGGGAATGTTAGGAAAAATTATCAAAGTTTTTCTTATAAGAGATTTTGATGAGATGTCAAAATATGTCAAAATATGAAAAGAGCCTTGAAAGAACTGAAAAGAAATCAAGCAGAAAATTAAGGATTATCATACAGAGTCAAAGTTGTCAAAGCCAACATAAATGATTAATTCGTGTGAAAGAAGAGAGAAGAATAAAGAGAAAAAGAAGAATGTAGCTTGTTAGAATAATTAGTAAGACAAACTGGAAGTTGCAGGTACCAGCAAGAGAAGGTACCAACTGCCACCAGTCTACAGTAATGAACTGATGACCGATACCATTTCAAGGCCGACACCAGCTGAAGAGATGTTCCAGTTGAAGTGATAAACTGATGAACATACCAGTTCAAGGCCACCATCAGCTGAAGAGAACTGATGGACATACCAGTTCTAGGCCGCCACCAGCTGAAGAGATGTTCCAGCTGAAGTGATGAACTGATGGACATACCAGTTCAAAGCCCCCACCAACTGAAGAGAGATGGACATACCAGTTCTAGGCTATCACCAGCTGAAGAGAACTGAAGCACATACCAGTTCTAGGCCGCCACCAGCTGAAGAGAAGTTCCAGCTGAAGAGAAACTAAAGCACATACCAGTTCTAGGCCGCCACCAGCTAAAGAGAACTGAAGCACATACCAGTTCTAGTCTAATACCAGCTGAAGAAACGTTCCAGTCAAAGGAAGATCCCAGCTGAAAGAGAAGAACTAAGAGACATACCAGTTCTAGATCATTCCCGACTGAAGAAATACCAGTTGAAGAGCACATCAGTTTGAACTGATGAACATGCTAATCCACGATGACATCAACTGATGAAGACTGTCAGCTGGAGAAGACCGTGAGACTTTTGAGAATTTGGAGAGCACTTTAGTTAAGTCTTTCCACAAAGACATTCGCCGAAGCACTAAAGCCTCACGCTCAAAGAACTCAGAAAATCAAAAGTTCCAACTGATGAGAATGAGCCTTAACATTCTTCGAGCTAGCTATTGAAGATTTCCAGCCATAGCTGTTCTCTCATTCACCATGCTTAAGTGATCAACTACCCCAGCTCAGACGCAAACGCGCAAAGGAGCAACCTAGTTGATACCAGTTTCAAGACTGTACTCTTGAAGATCGAGTGAGATGTAAAATCGTGAAAAGACGAACAATAGCAGCTTATCTCTCCAGCGAGCAGTTGGGGATCGCAAGTGTGAGCTGTCAACCTACCGGCTGAGGAAGTTGACAATATAGCTTCCGGGACAGCAACTGTCTTCACTGTGTAACTGTAATAAAGGAACTTTACACTTGCATAGTGGATTGCCCTTCTACGGAAGGAAGAGAGGATGTAGAAGTTGAGCTTCGAACCTCTATAAATTGTTTGTGTGCTCTGATTTAATTTTCAATTCAGTTGTATGTTTTTAACTGCACACTATAAGCACACACAACACTCCGAGCTAGCAGATCTTCTCAACTGATCTCTACATAGCACGAATAATATTTGCAAGTCAAAACAGGCCCTAAATATTCCGCATCTAAGTTCAATTTTGTAATCAGTTTATTCACCCCTCTCTAAACTGATTCTGACTCACCCCGGGACCAACAAGTGGTATCAGAGCGGTTGATTGTAAAGATCAACCATTTCTGCAGATCAACTGAATCAGATCTAGTCATCTGTGCTAATCTGTAAGCTCTGGGAAACCATAAGCTACCTATCTTTTCAGTTGAGAACTACGATAACTGTAGCAGGAGAATGAGGGTGTATCTCTGCTCAATCCACGAGAATATGTGGGAAGTTATCGAGGATGGTCCAATCACGATTATGATGGACATTAAAGCCCACGTTTCTGATGTCAACCAACTAGCAATGATCCCAAACGCAACTCATCTTCTCATGGGTGAAGAGAAGAAGTTGAAGAACCTAGAGTTTGTGGCCCAAGCCGCGTTGTTCAAAACTCTAGATCAAGATCGCATAAAGGACACAAAGAATTGTAGAACTGCCAAGGAGATATGGGACTATATGGGACTTACTTGCAGATCTGTGCAAAGAGTCCGAAGCTATCAAAGGAAACAAGCTCCAGCTAGCAGTCGACAACTATGAGTCCTTCAGGATGCACTTAGATGAGACCATCTACAACCTTGAAATAAGATTTTTTGGCATCATCAATGAGATGAATAATCTGGGAAGAACATATCCCAACAGTGAGATAAACTCCAAAATTTTGGACAATCTCACCGAGGAATGTGATATGAAGGTGATTGCTACAAAAGAGTCAAGAGATTTACCAGCATCACCCCAAGAGAACTCTTTGGTTCTCTTAAGGCTCACGAGTATAGCCTAAACCAAAAAAGAAAAGCATCCACATCATCAGCCCAGATACAGCCTTCTACAGTGAAAGAAATCGGTTTAGAGAAACTCGAGGAAGAAATGTCTTCCGGCCTAGAAGTTCTCAAGCCAGAGAACAACCAAGCGGCTCAACTGATCGCAGAAGAGAAACAATGGAGAAGAAGGAGAGCCTGACTGAAGATATCAATGATCAAATCCAGTCAATTGCCAAGCTGCTAGAAAAGCTCAAGCAGATCAGAGATCAACCATCAGTTATGCTTCAAACTAGTGATGAGCCAAGAGGCGAGAGAAATCAACCACCTGCTGAACAAACCAGAGCAACCAACAGAAACATAGGAGAATGCTTCCATTGCCACAAGCAAGGACACTACATGTATGAGTATCCAGAGCTCCCTGAAGACAAGAAGGCCAAGGTGAAGAGAAGCTTTTTCAAAAGAAAAACTATGATGGCCAACTCAGAGAACGCCGTTCTGGATAACTCAGATTATCCATCAGAAATTGACTCCGATGGCTATAGCTCTGAAGAAGAGGCATTGTTCTGTGTCATTGCTGACAACGAAGAAAAGGTTAGCACTAGTGACTCCTTAACCTCTTTCTATCACATTCATGAATCTTCCATTACTAGTAATGAAATAAATGAACAATTAAGAATGCTAGAGGACCAGTTAGCTGCTATTTCAAGCATTCATTTACAACTGAGGGAAGAAAATGATGACCTAAAAGACAAGGTCAAAAGACTGAGAAGTGATCGTGAGAGAACTGAATCACTTGAGGCTCAGTCACCTGAATGTGATAAGTTACAGCTTAATTTTGATGAGCTAACAGCTGAGAATGAGAGGCTATGGCAAGAGGTCCATGAAAGAGAGAGGATTTCTCTCAAATTCAAAAAGAGATCTCAAACTCTTGATGAGATTCTAAGTCATCAAAGAGTTGAAACTGGTAGTACAGGGTTCAGGTACACTGCCTCAGAGAAAGGAAAGACAGTTATCCAAACCAGTCAAGAAGGAACACTTCCTGGTTTTGTCAGACCTGTACCAACCCAATCAGTTGAATACACCGAAGACGAGGAAACTGAAGACATCCCTACAGGTCTGCCTAGAAGGTCCAACCAATCCTCCCAACTGAAAGACGCAGTCTAGCCATTAGTTCGGCAGAGGAAGCCATCTCAAAGAAGACACAAGCTAAATATAGGCAGTTCGCCTATCAGCAAAGGCATCCAGCCTATCAACAGAGGTCGTCAGTTCAGCCAAGACCTCCAGCTCATCAGAGACAGTTAGTTTAACAAAGATCACTAGATTTTCAAAGGCCCAAACCTCAGAACCGGCCTATGGTGAACAGAACTGACCGGCCAACTAAAGTAAGGAGAAATACTCAGTTTGGACCACAGTCTCATCAAGATAGGGCATCAGTTCAGGAGAGAACTGGTCAACCAGCCCATCATCGAAGACATCCAGAAAGTCAACATGGAAGAGAAGTTGACTCAAGAAGAAATGTGCCCACAATGCCATATCAAGCACGTCAACATTCTCAGATCCCTCTAGAGAAGTTCACTCCAACGGATCTAGCAACACAGTATAGTGAGTACCTGGACTCAAGGGATGAACTGAGAATCACTCTCACTAACACTGGTTTGCCAACTGGCCATACCATAAGAGCGACAGAGCTCAAGGTGACAATAGAAATTGACCGCAGAAAGGTAGATGATTGACATCATCTTCGCAAAGCCCTTGAATCAAAATCTGTCAAGCTATGTATCCAATTGGGGCTTTTGAAACTAGCATCACGAGATGAAGATGATCGAGAAAATAATGGAAGAATGCAAAAGACAACCCCAGCTAATAAAAAAAACAAAAAAAATGAGTAAAAGAGAGAGCAGAAACTGAAACTGAAGATGCATCAGTTCAATTAGCAAAAGATGTCAAAATTGCTCATATCATTAGTTAAAACAAAAAGCAAACAGAAAAGTTTGCAAACTGATGAAAAGTGTGGAAGCTGAGAACTCAAAAGGCCATAACTGATCAGATGCTCAATCAGTTCGCGATGGAGAAAATAGCTCATGATCAGCTGAAGCTAGCAGTTGCACTGGAAAGAGAGCTGAAAGCCAACTCAATAAAAGGAAGAGCTGAACTGAAAATATCTCAGTTGAAGCCGGTCGTGCCAACTAGAGATTGCCAGATATTGCCATATCATCTGATGACGTCAGCAGCTCAAAGCCACGTAGAAGCACCAGAAGAGAGAGAGCTTCAAACAGATAAGTCTGAATTTACCTTGATCAAGTGGAACGATAAAATGACGTGTATCACAATTGTTACTGTTGGACCCACTTTATCTCTCTTCATTTACTGTCAACGGATAAATTCTCATATCAAGCGACTAATTCATCCTACCGATTGAAACCAGAGCATCAAAGTGTCACAAATCGATGATTCACAACAGATAGCTGAATCACCAAAAGCTACCCTGCTGACCTAAGAGCTGAAATCTACGCTATTTCTCACAAAACTTAGAAATTACCCAAAACCTTCTACTGAGAAAATCCAATCAACAGCCAAGCCCCAAAAATCCCCATAAAAAATCTCCATGGCCAGAAAAAGTGCCCAAACTGTTCAACAAAAGTTCAACTTTAGAGAAACTGGAGAATCATCTCAAAAATTCCAAGTGAGTCTCTACAGAGAAAAGTTTTTCCATGAAGCTGTTTTTAGAACAAAATGCTCAAACTCTCCTCTATGCAATTTTATCATTTCCAAAATCAACCAAGTTGGGTTGCAAGAGTTCATTTGCAACACACCGACCAAAATCTATCCAGAACCTGTCTGTGAATTATATCTAAACTTAAAAGCTCACAGTGATAGAATCACAACAGAAGTGAGAGGAGTACAACTGAAGATCACCCCAGAATCACTGAGAAGAATATTCCATCTCACAACTGAGGGAATAAGGCTAGAAGAAGTGGAAGTTAATCCACTGGAGATCTACGATAGCTGGAAAGATGCTAAATGTCAAGAAGCCTTCAAGAAAACCACTTCCATTATGTGCATCCAAGAAGAATACAGGATTTTAGCATCAGTTGCGAACAAAATGATCGTTGGAATTACTGGAAGTCACTCAGAAATGACAACTATCAAGTACAGAGTGTGTTGGGCAATATTTCAAGGGATCAAAGTAAACTGGGCTCAATACTTCTATGATCAAATCAAGAAGTATGTAGATGTTGTTGAGAAAAATTGGAGCGACAAGGAGTTCAAGCAGAACATGTGTTTCCCCTGCAGAATAAGCAAACTGGTAGAAGAAGAACTCGGCTTCGTAGCTACAGAAACTAATACACTCTCAATAGAAAAAACTGACTTTATACTAACAGTCATTCGAAGGCAGCAAGGATAAAAAAATCTAAGTCTAAAAAATATGGAGAAAAACAAGGAGACGGTCAGTAGAAAAGGAAAAGAAAAAAAGGTTAATGCAGAGCCTCATCAGAACAACTCAGACTCAGATGACCACCTTCCACTCTGTCATTTGATTGGTACACCAATTAGCTCAACCTTTACAGCAGGTTGCCTTCATCACAGACAGCCCAGAGATTGTTGAAATATCTCGTAACAGGAGAACTACAAAGGGATCAGCTCAAATCAGAAATAGAGTTGGACAATCCAAGAAGGAGAGGCAAAGCAAGGAAGAAACTGAACCCCCATCTCCACCAGGGTTACCCCCTCATGGCATCAAAGTGTTTGAAATGGCGCCGACTCTGGAACCAGTAGTGCCACACAGAGGAGTTCTACCACAAAGCTCTGAAGCTGACTACTTCAGAATGACATGTCCTCCACTGGATAGGACATCCAGGAACAGAAGAGCTCACTCAGAAGCAATGATGGCAAAGCAAAGAGCCAACAAAGAAGTAGCAAAGTTCGTCAAGAAAAATTTTCATGAATTTGTGGCGGATTTAGAAGAGCTACACAGAGCCTTTATAAGGTACTGCTACTGGTACTTGTGGAGACATTGTCTCAATTTAGAGACCCACTTTCTTCTAACAGCTCTACATGGAATGAGTTTCTAGAGAAGAGAAGAAAAATAGAGCATAAAATGGTCAGGACAAAGGAGCCCTGAACAAAACCTAATTGGTATGCTGAGAGGAATGCTGGATCTTCGAAGATGTCATTCAAAGCCAGGAAAACAAACATTGGCTGAAGTTATGAATGATCTTATAATTTGGTCAAAGATTGAGCTGTCTGCACTACAAACTCAAGAAGAAAGAGAGCTCTGGGACAATCCCCAAGTACATCAGTGTTGGGTTCTAAATGAAGTCTACAAACTCAGAGTTTAACAACAGCAATAGAGTGCTGGAAGTATTCAAAGGCAAAATCAATAAGCTCATGATCAACCAACAACAGTTGAAGCTTCGACATCGAGATCCACTGCAATAAGTCAAAGTTCAAAACTATCTGAAGAAACTCCTCAGGAAGAAGCAGACACTATCAACATCATTGCAAACTCTCCAAAGCACAGAGTACCTTTCACTGAAGAAACTCATAAGTACATCACTGACTTGGAGTTTGAAGAGTTGCTAAATTCACCAGTTAGACCAGAAAATGGTTAAACTGAAAGGCCAACTGAGTCTGAAAAGAACCAAGAGGAATCTTAAGATGCTTCTACTAAAGAGCCAAGTCAAGAAGCTCAATTGACTGAAGAAACTGAGAATGAAACAAATTGCCAACTACTATTTGCAGATCAAGCCAAGCCAATCTCTCAATATAATTCTACAGTTCAAATACCTCTTGATGAACCAACTCATAAACCTACTTCTGAAGAAACAATAACTGATCATGTTGATGAGGTGCTAGATTTGGAAAATCTGACCGATCAGTTGATTGAAGAACAGCCTCAAGGCTATACATGCTCACTGGCTATGGTGGTGTACAGAGATCCAAACCAGCAGACATCAGAATTCGTGCTGCCATCAACAGAGAAAAGCTATGGCGAAACAGAGAGCTTGGGAAATCCTGAACAGACTAGGACAATCTCCTGTGACGAGCTAAGTGAAACAGAAGATGGAGATGAAGCCATATCAAAAGATGATGAACTCCCACTTGAAAGTCTCATCCTCTATGAAAACAGAGCAGCAGAAATACAGCTCCAGGAGCAACCAGAAAGCTCCATTGCTCAGTGCACAGATCAGCATGAAGAGCAATTTCGCAAGCATTTAGGATGAGCTAAAGCTTCACTCAGAGCTCATCCAGCAGCTGCAAGATCGATTGAATGCTCAACAAGCTGTAGCCACACCATCAAGCCACGACAAAACTGGTGAGCCACCTGCTAAAAGGCAGAAGACAGAGCACAAGAAGGATTAGAGACTGATCAAGCTTCGCTGATTAAAATCTCTAAGTGTTCTTCTTGTAATTAAGCTCTGTAACTCTTTTTGATCAATAAAATAAATATTTATTGATAAAAATACCACGTCAGCAAAATCACTTGAATTCTTACCATTGAAAATCTGACAAAGGCATTTAAAACAAATAAATAAAAGCAAGGGACACAAATTTTTCAAAGATATATGAGTATTTATTCATTACTCATAAATCAATTTAGATCTAGTCCCCCTCCCTTGCAAAAAGAGAAGAGACATACTCATTTCCCAATCTCATTCAAAGAGTCTCTCTCTCTCACTCTCATCTCTCTCAAGAATTCTAGCTAAACTTTGTTCAAATGGCAGAATTGCTTAGTTCCTCCAGCTCTTTCAAGAAACAAATGATGAGAGATAAATTCCTTAAAAGGAAGAAATTCCAGGATATTCTTCAAAATTCAAACGGCTAGAATCTGCTTGTTTCTTTTCACAAGACAGAGATTCTTCACTACCTGGAAATACCACCTAGATTCTTCAGACAAAGTCGGGTGTGTGAATTTCTTCTCCAAGCACAAATCAGTGATGATGGCAATGAGATTACATGAGTTATCCAAGGTTCGACCAATCAAGATAACTGAAAGAACAGTTGCTGAAGTTTTTCAACTTCCAAGGCAAGACGCAACCGTTCAAGAATTGAGTGAAGCAGCTGAACCATACTGGAGAAGGTGGAAGACCTCCACCTGCAAAAGGCATTCAATTTTTCCATAGCTAAAACTGATCTAAGACCAGAGTATAGAGTTCTGCTCGACATCACAAACAAGATGATGTTTGGAGCAATTGAAAGCCTAAGCCAGCTTACCCAAGAGAGGTACTTGGTAATGATACACCTAGCTGAAGGACGCTAGACAAACTGGGCAGAGTTTTTATTCTCACAACTCAAGCGTCAAGTTCTCAAAGCTTTCAACCCAAAGATAACACGAAAGTTTGAGTCCATGGTAGGACTTGTTCTCAGAATGAGCAAGATGATTGGAGACATCTTGAAGCTGCCAAAAGATGATGCATTACCAGTCCTCATCTCAGACTGGATTCCCAAGAGAGGAAACATTCATCTGCACTCACTCAAGAAGAAAAGGTTAGGAAATGGCAATACAAATGCCACAACCTCAAATATCTCAACTGCCAATGCCGTCCCATCATCAATCTCCAAGAATGGATCAACATCGGACTTTCAAGACTGTTCCGATCCAGATGAGCTTATTACATGCATCGGAATTCCTCCTTCAAACTATCGAGCTAACTACTTCAGAAGAACTTGTCCCCCTCTCTAATTGACGGAAAAAGATATTTGCACTTTCTATAGTGGTGAATATGCAGCTAAGAATGCACAAAAAGAGGTAACAAATTTACTTCTTACTCAATTTGCATTTGTGGCCAAGCAAGATCAAGAGCTTTTTAAGCTTCTGAACCGGTACTTCTACTGGCACAACTGGAGACACTCAATGTCTATCCAATCTCATTTCTTGATCACTGCTTATCACGACATCAATTTTTGGCAAAGAGAAGAAGTTTGGAGTTTGAAATGGATAGGGTCTGCAAATCCATTCCCTCCAACTATCGTGCAAGTACAGATGATTATGAGTCATAGATTGACCAAGAAAATTCCTCCAACTACCCTACTTGCCGAATTGGGAAGTGACATCAAGGCTCAAGAAAAAGCAGGAGCCAAGCAGCAAGAGATCTGTACAATCAGCCCTGCCCGTAGAAAACTGAATTTTGGAAGTCTGCCAAATGAGTTAACTGAGCCTAATCGACCAACTGAACCTACAACTGCACAGGAGCAGCGAGAGTCACCTCTCACTCCAGTTGCAGTGAGTCAACCGTGTGATGATAAAGACACTGCCACATCACCCAATCTCTTATCAAAGAGATATGTCACCTCACTGATTGCTTCAAGCTACAAGACAGCCGCCCAACTGAACCTGCAGGAAGTTCAGCACAAGTCATCCTCAAGAAGGAACTTGAACAGAAGGTGAAGGGTCACATTAGCTGAAGCTAAGCACCGAAGTTTGTAACAGCCCGGTCCCAAGATAGGGATTAATGAATGGGGACGGGGTGTTATTAAGGGTTTAATGAATAAGACGGAAGATTAACAAAGAAGGTTTGGGAATAAAGATATACTTCTGAAAGATAGGCGACGATACTCGGGTTTACTTAATTAAGAAAAAAACATGCTTTTGCGGAACTAAATGGCTAACTAATCAGATATCAACATGCACAGACCCATTTACAGGTCC
The DNA here is from genome assembly GCA_026008535.1 of Perilla frutescens. NCBI lineage: Eukaryota > Viridiplantae > Streptophyta > Magnoliopsida > Lamiales > Lamiaceae > Perilla > Perilla frutescens. The sequence continues at coordinate 40,658,117 of BRKX01000001.1, forward strand.
AAACGGATAGACAGATACTAACTTGAACAAGCCTCTTCATAGGCGAAAGGAAAACATACTCGAGAAGTAGGAATAAAACTGAATATGCATCACTTATATATATAGATAATCATGTCTTGGGGAATATCCTTAGAATCTTGATAAACATAATTTAACTTGAATGAAATTAGAAAGAGTGTATCGGAGTAGCAGAAACATCATGTGATTTCAAAAGAAACTTATATAATAGCAAAACAATCTTGGCAGCCAACCGACATCCACAGCCACCATCATCCTCAGCATCTCAACCTGAAAACATTTAAAAAAGAGGGTGTGGGCACTAATGTACTCAGTGGGTTTTAATAAAAGCTTCTTTAATAACTCGAGAAATATCCAATAATAAACTGGCGGTATATGGAGAGCAAAACACAAAAGGCCTCTCCATATCTGCAAAACCTTTACTTTACTTTTGAGCCCAATCTTGGCTCAAACCTCATGTCAACTGTACCCTTAGGCATGCCATATGATAGAAGAGGGGTTACCTCAAATATCCAAACGAGTTTGCGAGGGAATTAACCCAGCAGTGACTCCCTTAAATGATCAAAGATCATGAATTCTGAGCTCAACCCTGGTTATAGAGCTATATTCTTCCTTTCTTAACTTAGCCTTCCTTTCTCAACATTAATCCTTAATTTCTTAGCTTCTTTAACTTTACTAGAATTATCGAGCTTAGAGCAATGTCTAAGGCTAATCTTTTACTTAAGCATGACTTCGGCCTATAAGGGATTTATCAATACCCTAAAAGGCAATGCTTAATTAGCTAAATAAATTTTAGCAAAATCCAACATTCAGATATGAAGAAATGAACGTGCATAAACATAAATTGCAATTAAAGCAATTCTAATTACCTCATGTTAGCATAAACAACGCTTAAACAATTCTAACATTTCTAAATATGCTCGAGAGCTCAATCAACATATAATATTTTTCCTTTCCTTCCTCCCTTGTACAGAGATCAATCAGGCAGAGCAAAAATATTTTATTGGATATTTCATTTTCCCTATATGCTTCTAGAGCTTATTAGCTCAAACTTTAGATGAGTATAGATTTACCCACCTCGATTACTTGACAGAAGATGAAGCAAGGAGTTGATGATCCTTCTCTGAATTCCTACGAGGCTCACTTCTTCCTACAAAAGTCGAATCATCGACTTAGCGGCCTTCTTCGAAGAAATTAACTATCTAAAGCGAGAAATAACGACATCTAACTCGAAGACTAAAATCTAAGACTTAATTACAGATTGCACGACTTAATGACTTGATAAAATTCGAGAAGAATTTATTTGGAGAAATCATACTTTGATACTCGAATTTTAGACGGATTTAACTTGAAGAGTTTATTTGAAATAACTCGGAAATAGCTTGAAAGTTTTCTAAATTTAAACTTGGAAATAACTCGGGATTAGATTGAAAAAAACACAACTCCAAAGGCTCGAAAATAGGGTACGAAAATAGCCGAAAAAATCAGCGTGAAACAACATGGGGGGGAGGGCGCCGCGGCGCTCCCCCCGCCGCGGCGCACCCTGCTCCGGCGGGGGCCTGTTGGGCCGAGGGGGGTGTGGCGCGGCGGCACCCCTCCCTCCCATGGTGGGGCTCCTTCTTTCTCTCTCTTCTGCCCAGTTTTTGGGCAACCTCTTCTGGGATTCTTCAGTGTTCGTCGATTCTTTCGACGAACGCGAAGAACACGAAGAACACTCATAAAATTTTTAAAAACATGCTTCAATAATTTAAATTAACATGAAATGGCATGTTTTAACTTCGAAAGAAATCGGTATTATAACGGCATAAACACGATAATCCTCTTTAAATATTTAGAATAACGACCAAATCTTTAAATATAACTTGAACGGGACTTAAACGGAATAAACGGGACTAATTGCAAGAATTAATAATCAGAATCATAACGACATGAATAAAGCGAGCAATATAACGTAAACATCATTAACTTGGAAATTCAATAAAAATCAAAATACTAACTTTAGACGGAAATAAATGAATAATAATGAAGAACATGAAGAATGGAAAGTAAATGTGGAATTGAAAAACGGAAAAAGAAATGGAACTCGAGACCGACGAACAAGAATGGACGGGGTTAGGTGCGTCGAAGGAAGGTGACTAGCTCGGCGTCTCATCGAGTCGCAATGGCGGCAGAGCCGCCCGCTACATCCCAATGGAGCCCCTAGCACATTACCTCACCGCATCCCTTCAACGCCACTCCGCTCGTCGTCTTGCGGAATACTCATGAAGAATACTTTTTACTTCGACAGAACTTTCTCAGCTCTCACGAGCTTTCCCACTCTCTTGGAACTGAGTTTGGAAGATAAATAAGCAAATGAGAGGTTAGGGGTGGCCTTGTCTGTATAGGAAAAGGTTGGAAGCCTCTTCAGTGCAAGAATACTGTAAAAGTTACCCCGGGTTCGGTTAAAAGCTGCTTTATTTGATGTCGAGGTCCAAATGACCTCAGACATGAAATCTAAAAATACCGAAAGACTCGTTGGCTTGAATACTAGTCAACCAACTTGATTCGTGAAAAAGACGGGGTCGTCTGAAGAAAGATGAGCAAAGATTCTCTTTTTGGAATTACTTTTTACTATTCACTCAGACTGACAGATTCTGCTCCCGAGCGTTCGATTGACCTCAGAATGGAAATCTGTGAATGCCAACGGAATCCTTAAGTCATTTCCCATAAGTGGGACCTGACAAAACTAGACTCGGATAAACAAGAAGGATTTCATAAATTTCTCAAAACACGAACGCACGCAAAAGTTACTATTCATTCACCTTTTAAATACGTTTTTCATCACTGGGAACTCAAATGACTTCAGAATTAAAATCCGAAAGCACCGGCATACTCCTTAAGTTAAAACCTTTCTAACAAGACCACGAATGGCCATAAAAGAATTAAGATCAAATTTTCTGAAAAGAGGATTTCACGAAAACTGACCCCTAAAGTCGTGACTGATATCTGACCTTAATTAACCTTAATTAAACTTCTTTCTTAACTTCTTAATTATCATTAAGAATCCTCTAAACCTTAATCAAAAATCTGGGGTGTTACAAAGTTAATCCGTGAAGAAAGCAAGGTCAGAGAAGCCTGCTAAAAGAGCTGGATCCGCCTCCAAGTCAAAGAGGTCAAACTACCCTGACGAGAGCAGTGAAGAGTATCCAGTTCGGTCCCTCAAGAAGAGAAAACTGACTGAGATATGATCCAGCAGTTCAACAACTGATCTCATCAGTTCGGTGATGAATCAGTTCCAAGGGCCAAGAAGGAGATATGACTAGAACTGATCGATCAGTTGCCACATTATCAATTCACCAAAAAGTCATTAGTTGGACAGGGTAACCCAATTACCAAGGAACAGTTTAAATTGATTGAAATCTTTAAACTTTTTCCTCATGACATTAATGCCATCGTGATCTAACGGGCATTATTTTCAAATGGGAGATCTCTCAAGATAGCAAGTCTTTAATGCTACTGAGCAAAATCAATCACTAAAGTAGAAAGTGAGTTGATAACCTGAGGGATATAAATAGCAAAATCCTGAACAAAATATTTGCTATTTATGGCAACTACCCTATTTCCAAATGGATGAAATCTCAACCGTTGATCTACAAGTTAAAGCTAAATTTGTTGACGGCTAAGATGATCATCTCATTTATGCCAGCTGAACATCAGTCAAATCCATTTAAACTGATCAGCTGATGCGTACTCGAGTACAATTCGAAGTACATGCATGCAAAGCTTCTTTAAATGCCAAGGGGATATTGATCGAAGATTCAGATCAAACTCAAACCCTTCCTGCATTTGCTTTGCATCTTTCTCTCTACTCTATTCATTCTCTCTCAAACATTCTCTCAAAGAATGGAATTGCCCGCTCAATACATCGACCCAGCTAGACTTGCTCTCAACCTCAAAAGAGATAAGTTCGTAGAACTAGACTACATGATGAAGAGACTTAAGCCTAATATGTTCCATTGCTTAATCTCAGCAGTGGAGGAAACTGGACTCTTTCAGTTTCTCACACAAGGTCTAAGATTTAGACGATGCTTTCTTGAGGCAGTTGCCGAGTTCTATATCTTCTCCAACATCGCAGAAGATGGAAACATAATCTCAACAGTCAGACAAAATCCGATCATGATCACCAAGAAAGTTATGATAAAGTGACACTATCTTCCTAGAACAGGTGAACAGACAGACGCAACAGTCATGCCAAACCATGCAGAATTATGGCATCAATGGACGAATCTAGGAGTCGAGCATAATGACTACTCTCACAGACTAAAGGACAGTCTTTGGCCGGAGTTCATTCAACTCTAAGATATAGTCATCCATTGCCTGAGAGACAATCTGGACTATACTCGCTTCAGCGCTGATAATGCTCACATGATGGCACTCATTCACAACTGATACAGTGTTGATTGGGCATCGTATATGCTATCACAGCTATGCCAAAATGTTCGCAGGGTCAAGATTGACCATCAAACTGGAACATTCATAGAGAAACTGGGGTTTCTCAACAGGATCAACATAATCATCATTGATTAAATCCAATTTCTCAACCAGAGAGGCGAGTTGCTGGATAGGAGATATTATCTTCCCATAATCTTTATCAAAAGGAGAAAGAATCTCAAACCATTTGGCACGCGATCAAGGAGGCAGCGCACTACAGAAGAAGGCCCTTCCACTCCGACTGAACTGACTTCAAATAGTCGAAGAAAGCAGCTCATGTCAGATGAAGACATGACATCAAAATCAACTGTGCCAGTTGAGTCTACACCAGCTGAAACCAACTATATGGATGGTGTTGAAGAAAGCTTCAACAATACTCTCGCTGATCTGCTCAGCAGTTTTCAGCTTATCGAGAGATACAACGCTTATCTATTCAATCAACTGAGGAGATATCTCAGATGGTCACTATGGAGATATCACATTGATGATGCAGTTATGTTTACACTGCTTGATAGGAAGGGACAATTTTTCTGGAGTCAAGAAGGACATTGGAGAAGAAACTAGATGAATCATCCATCGACGGCCACTCCCACTCTCTCAGAGATCCGAAATGGAGTACCTGCCGCAGCTCCACTGCCGTTTGCAGAGCCATCCAACTCATCCTACACTCCTATGATGTTCAACCACCCACCTCCAACTGAAGAACTCCTCCTAAGGTTGGCCATGATGTCAACTGAACATCAAGTTCAGTCTCCACTGCCAGATCTACGGTAGTTCATGCCAACTGAAGAAGCATCCAACTGGCTACCTTCACCACCAAGAGAATAGCCATTCTCTTCCCTATTTGAAGGTAACTTAGCTACACCCTATAGCTTGTTACCACATGTTCTCATTCCATCCTTTGATCTACACATGCACACCCTTTTGGATGATGCCAAAAAAGGGGAAGAGATTGAAGAAATTGAGGAGAAAAATGATGGAAGACGGTTTTTGAGTCTCTGGGATGAGATTCAAAGGGAACCCTCGCAGTTTCAAGAGAAAGTACAGCCTCAGGGGAAGTAGTGAGGACTGTAGGAACTGTTCAAGAAGAGAGGCATCAGCCTCAGGGGGAAGATTGGGGAGCTGTCCAGGGACATTTGTCTCAGGGGAAAGTCTGGAGAGAAGTCTGGAGAATTGCTAGTGCTAGAGAAAGAGGAGAGCCTAGCAATTGGTGGAATAGGTGAAGAAGAAGATGAGATACCAGCTGAAGAGCTAGAAACTCAAAGAAGAAGAAAAGAAAAACAAACTATTGTAGATTGAAACATATTTAATCAGTTTACATAAGCAGTTTCTTAGCTACAAGTTTTCTTGCTTGATTGTGTTCTTGCTACACAGGTCAAAAATTTCTCAATCAGTTCTTCCATCATTGCTCAATTTTGCCATGTTTTGGACATCATCAAAAAAGGAGAAATTATTAGGAAAAACTATCAAGGTTTTCCTTACAAGGGGTTTTGATAGGATGTCAAAATATGTCAAAATATGAAAAGAGCCTTGAAAGAACTGAAAAGAAATCAAGCAGAAAACTAAGGATGGTCATACAGAGTCAAAGCTGTCAAAGCCAACAGAAATGATCAATTCGTGTGAAAGAGGAGAGAAAAATAGAGAGAAAAAGAAGACTATAGCTTGCTAGAATAATTAGCAAGGCAAACTGGAAGTTACAGGTACCAGCGAGAGAAGGTACCAACTGCCACCAGTCTATAGTAATAAACTGATAACCAATACCAGTTCAAGGCTGACACTAGCTGAAGAGATGTTCCAGCTGAAGTGATGAACTAATGGACATACCAGTTCAAGGCCGCCAATAGCTGAAGAGATGTTTTAGCTAAAGAGAACTGATGGGCATACCAGTTCTAGGCCGCCACCAGCTGAAGAGATGTTCCAGCTGAAGTGATGAACTGATGGACATACCAATTCAAGGCCGCCACCAACTGAAGAGATGTTCCAGCTGAAGAGAACTGATGGACATACTAGTTCTAGGCCGCCATCAGCTGAAAAGAAGTTCCAGCTGAAGAGAATTGAAGCACATACCGGTTCTAGGCCGCCACCAGCTGAAGAGAACTGAAGCACATACCAGTTCTAGTCCAATACCGGCTGAAGAAACGTTCCAGTCAAAGGAAGATCCCAGCTAAATGGAATACCAGCTGAAAGAGAAGAACTGAGGGACATACCAGTTCTAGATCATTCCCGACTAAAGAAATACCAGTTGAAGAGCACATCAGTTTGAACTGATGAACATGCCAGTCCACGATGACATCAACTGATGAAGACTACCAGCCGAAGAGAGGACCATCACGAACTGAAGAAAATACCAGCTCAAGATATTCCAGCTGAAGAAATGTACCAAGTCTAAAGATCTATGCTAAAGGAAATACCAGCTTAGGATATTCCAGTTGAAGCTTTCTAAACTGCCAAGGGACACGCAGAACTGACAAACAAAGGAACTGAAGATTCCAGCTGCCAGACAAAGCTCAGAACTGAAGATCAAGAAGGGAGTTGTAACTGAAATTCAGATAAGCCAAAGAAGATCTTGAAGTTAATGCAATCGAGATCTTGAAGCAAAAGCTTGTCAGAAGAGCAATAGCAACCCAACGACCCCATTAAATGAAAGCCTTACAACTGGCTTTATCATTTATCCAACAGTGATCACCAGCGGTCACCAACTCACCCATCTTTAAAAGGTGAGCTATCCCAGAGAAGACCGTGGGATTTTTGAGAATTTGAAGAGCACTTTAGTTAAGTCTTTCCGCGAAGACATTCACCAAAGCACTAAAGCCTCACACTTAAAGAACTTAGAAAATCAAAAGTTCCAACTGATGAGAATGAGCCTTAACGCTCTTCGAGCTAGCTGTTGAAGATTTCCAGCCAGAGTTGTTCTCTCAGTCACCGTGCTTTAAGTGATAAACTACCCCAGCTCAGACGCAGACGCGCAAAGGAACAACCTAGTTGATACCAGTTTCAAGATTGTACTCTTGAAGATCGAGTGAGATCTAAAATCATGAAAAGACGGGTAATAACACCTTATCTCTCCAGTGAACAGTTGGAGATCGCAAGTGTGAGCTATCAACCTACCGGCTGAGGAAGTTGAGAGTGCAACTTCTGGGATAACAACTGTCTTCACTGTGTAACTGTAATAAAAGGAACTTTACACTTGCATAGTGGATTGCCCTTCTGCGGAAGGAAGAGAGGACGTAGAAGTTAAGCTTCGAACCTCTATAAATTGCTTGTGTGCTTTGCTTTAATTTTCAATTCAATTGCATGTTTTTAACTGCACACCATAAGCACACACAGCACTCCGAGCTAGCAGATCTTCTCAATTGATCTCTACATAGCACGAATAATATTTGTGAGTCAAAACGAGCCCTGAATATTCCGCATCTAAGTTCAGTTTTATAATCAGTTTATTTACCCCCCCCCCCCCTCTAAACTGATTCTGACTTGCCCCGGAACCAACAGGGAAGGTTTGTTTAGCTTGAAATTTTGTCAAAATCATACCTAAATGGTATCAAGCAATCGGATAGTCTCTATCTTACCATGCTAATCCTCTAATCCACTTTTTTTTTATCATTGCGAATTTTATTCTATTTTTTCTTGCATTATTAATTTAAATTAGAGGATCTCATCCACCATCTAGTCTACTTTGAGTGTCTCACTTGGTGTCTCATTATGCAGTTATCTTTTTTCATATTTTTTTTCTTCAATTCAATTCAATTCCATGTAGTTTAGTTTAATTTTGTATTCTTATGATTTATTCCACTCAATTATGGTATATGATTATGTTTACTATTTAATTAAATTTTTATTTTTAGTTGATAATTAACTATTAGATTAGATTATCTCATATATACATATATATATATTAAAATGATTCAATTCTTAGTAATACATAATATGAGTTTTATCAATTTAGAGTCCGAAAATATGTTAACTATCAATATAAAGCTTGAAAGATGAAAACTATCAATTAAGATCTTCAATGATTTAAGCTATCAATCTAAGACCTCTTAAATCATGTATTTTGATTCTTATTTTTTTAAATTAATTTTATAATATTTTTAGTGCCCGAAAGATACGTTTACTATCAATCCTGATTTTGAAAGATGAAACTATCAATTTAGATCATCAATGAACGACAACATCAACCTAAGGTCTCTTAAATAATGTATTATGATTCTTATTTAGTTTTTAAATCAATCTTATATTAATTTCAAATGAAAATTTGTTCATGGATTATCTATTAAATATAATAAAGAATTTATTAAAAATAGTTAAAAAAAATAAAATAAGAATCGAAATAAACAATTTTTTAGGTCTTCAAATGATAAATTCAATAATTGAAGATCTAATTAATTGATAGTTTCATATTTCATACTCCAGATTGATAATTGTCCATAGTAATTTTAAAATTTGAAACATTATATATAAGGGTGGTCTTGTGTGCATCTTATGCACCGTCAGATGGGCGCATGGCAGTTACGTACCCGTCTTATTTTTTTGATTTTTTATGACCGATACTTTTCAAGTATATGTGTGATAATTTTGAATTTTTGAGTTAAATGTTTAGTGTTACAATTGATACTGATTTTGATGTTTTTTTTCTCTGACTAATATTTTTTGAGAAAACATATGATATTTTTGGAATTTTGAGTAATACTATGAAATGTTATGGTTCATCATCATCATCATCTAACTAAAAAGTATAATAGAGGATTTGATCTTTCATTGTTGGCACTTGTAGTTTAAAAAATTTGAAACTCTATATACATGTGGCGCTAATGGATGGATGAGAAAAGTGGAATTAAATCTAAAAGTAAAGAAATGAATGACAGGTGTTCATCATCGGTACAATAGGTGTACCAAAGTTTTTGTCTTCCATTTAGATTTTTTTTTATATGTTTTTTAATGGTGGTATTTATAGTTTATAATTATTTTTTAGAATTTAATTTCATTTAGAGTTTGTGTATGAATGAAAAATGAATGTTTTATATTTTTTTTTCCAAACATGCTCGTGCAACATTTTAAATGAAAGATCATGCAAAAGACTTTTAATTTAGTATATTATTTTCATAAATTCAATTAAAAATGAAAAAGTTATGATCGTTTGTTAATTTTAATTACGTCATTTTTTATTTTTACTTTTGTATAAGTGAGTTTGGCCTGTCTGATGCGTACAAGAGAGCAATCCCTTTTACATGTATGATATGTCTAGTTGATATGTGTATAATATTTTATTTGTCAAAACAGATCTTGTGCAACACTTATCAATGATGGAATTCTTCTATGCATCAAAATTTAGTGATAAAATTCTCAAAATTAAAAGTCATTGATGATTAATTTCGGTTGAAGTTCAAATTATGGCCAGTCTAATGATGTAAATTTCCACTTTGTTATTTGCTTTAGAAGAAATGTCTTGTTTGTAAGAAGTAGAAATTAAAATAATAATTAAGAAGATAATGCACAGATATTTATTACAATATGGATAAAGCTCATAATAATCTACATAAATTTGTAATCACTGATGATGTCATAATTATTAGATCTATTTAATAATTATCTTGTGGAACTCAAGGGATGCAAAATTTTAATAGATTTTGAATAATTATTAGATATATTTTGTATCTTCTGGAACTCAAGGGATGCAAAATTTTAATAGATTTTGAATTTTCTCTTTTAATCTCTATATAACATTTAAATAAATAAATCTATCGAAAGAGACATTTTAGACACTAATTTTCTAGAACATTTGGTTCTAGAATAAGATTTCGAATCTCATAAAAAGTTAGGGATGATTTGGTTTGAAAGTATCTTATATGTGAGTCAATAACTTAAAAAAGATGCGAACTTATAATTTGATTGATATCACCATTTTTTGTTAGTGAAAAGTACGTTTAATAGTTATATTATTTTGATAGCACCGCATGAATTCAAGTTCGGCACTGGCATATTTATCAATTTTATTTTTTTGTATTTATATTATACTCGGACTTAAAAATTATTAGCACATGTACATATTGCAAACATCTTTTATGTAATTCAATTACATGATCATGTAAAATTAAAACTCTAAATATCTTTTATTAAATTAATCTTTTTAAGTCTTGAAACTTCGTTCGAAATAAGTCATCATAATAAGTAGATATGATTTTCTAAAATACTTACGTAGTATATCTCTTGTACTCCCAATAAATATTGTGGGAAAAACAAATCTTTCGTGAACTGCATTTCATCGCACAAATAAATTGTATAGAAAAAAAAAGTGACAAATCTAAAAGTCCCGGAAATCAGGGACCGAAACCTGATTAAAACCCATATGGAAAATCTAAAAAGGGAAAAGCCATATGGGAAAAAAAGAGTACTCCTCTAAACAAAATGAAAATAACCAGGAGAATAAAAGTCCTGTAAAACAGCATCTGAAATACAAGGAATAACAGAATACCAAAAACCACGAGGAACTACATGAGAGGCTAAGATATCAGCTACAGAATTCCCCTCTCTATAAATATGAGAAACACAAAAATGAATGTGACTAATAATATCCAGAACCGCACGCATCTAGCTTTGATCGTCCAAGGAACCTGTAAACTTCGAGACGATAAAAAAGAAACCACATAAACAGAGTCTGCCTGTAGCCAAATAAAGTCCAGAGACAACCGTTGTGCCCATTCCAAAGCAACCAAAACAACCAAAATCTCTGCAAGAAAAGCAAAACCAACTCCTTCATCTGTGTGAAAACAACCAACCACTGAGCCATCAGAACGTCTAAAAACCTCGCCAATAGTCATCATGCCCAGAGCACCTTGAGTAGACCCATCAGTGTTATTCTTGGTCCATCCAACCGACGGTGGTCTCCATATGACTGAAATAAGAATCCGAGGAGACACTAGTCTAGGAGTTACCTTGAGAGCCTTCATATTGAGCAAATCATTGACATCATTTTTCATAAACCACCGACTTCCTCTCATAAACTTCATCTCTTGAAGGGCAACTCGAACAGTTGAAACAAGAAGCAAAGGAGTAGGTATCAAATCATCATATATAACTTTATTGCAAAAAGTCCATAGACCCCAAACAACAGTGGAGATCGCAGCTTTCCAAAGAATCAAAAGCTGAGAACTGAACGAACTGCATTTCATCTAATTCTTCTTGGAAAACAATATGCGGCCATGATTTTCTTAAAAAATAATCTTTTAGAAACTGCATTTCATCTCAATCGAGATGACTGAATACATTAGACGATAGTTGTGACACCTGGGACCGAAGCGTGGAGTGATCACCAGTGCAAGGCATAGATAAATAGCAACTCCTATAAGACTTTCAAGTGAAGGGGTACATGAATGAACCGAATCCACCCGAAAGAGAGGGATTCTGAGGCTATACAGGAATGCGACTGTATAATCGAGGAGAACTTAAAGGATTTGATTGGTGCTACTCATAACACAAGGTGCATCTTCTTTATTTTCTGGCGCTCGTTCCACCAGAACTCCAAAGTTAAGTGTGCTTGACCTGGGACAATGGTGGGATGGGTGATCCCCTGGGAAGTTTTCTCAGGGAGCGTGTGGGTGAGGACAAAGCACGCTGGAAAGATTCGTGTTGGTTTGTGGTGACAGCCCTCAGTCAGGTAGCTTAGTTGTTACAATAGTGCTCGTCAATATGAATCCACAGAACTTTTACTAAAATAGGAATTCAATTGGCCTAGATATGATTTTTCTCTACTTCAAATTCTAATTACGATTATTTAGAGGAGTGATATAAATACTCGTTTATTTCTATTCTAGGACATTGGTGGACAGCAAGTTAGGTCAACCATCATCCCTCTCTCCCTCACCTATATGTCGCCTCCTTCAACCCCTCACCGTTGTCAGCCACCATTGTTGCTGGTCGGCCACAACCCTCCTTCATCGCCAGAAAATTTTTTCGGCGAAATTTCATCACATGCAAATATATTTTCCAAGCGAATGGGCATATAAATGAACTAAATCCACTCGAAAGAGAGAGATTCTGAGGCTATATAGGAACGAGACTGTATAATCGAGGGAAGCTTAAAGGATTTGATTGGTGCTACTCATACCACAAGGTACATCTTCTTTTCTAGCGCTCATTCCACCAGAACTCCAAAGTTAAGCGTGTTTGACCTGGGGCAATGGTGAGATGGATGACCCCTTGTGAAGTTTTCTCAGGGAGTGTGTGGTTGAGGACAAAGCACGCTGGAAAGACTCGTGTTGATTTGTGGTGACAGCCCTCAGTCCGGTAGCCAAGTCGTTACAATAGTGCTCGTCAATATGAATCCATAGAACTTTTACTAAAATAGGAATTCAATTGGCCAAGATATGATTTTTTCTCTACTTCAAATTCTAATTACGATTATTTAGAGGAGTGATATAAATACTCGTTTATTTCTATTCTAGGTCATTGGTGGATAACAAGTTAGGTCAACCACCATCCCTCTCTCCCTCACCTATATGCCGTCTCCTTCAACCCCTCACCGCTGTCAGCCACCATTGCTGTTGGTCAGCCACGCCCCTCCTTCATTGCCAGAAAATTTTTCCGGCGAAATTTCATCACATGCAAATATATTTTCCAAATGCCCTCTTCCTCATATATACTCGATTTATCAATTAGTTTTCCGGTTTTTCTATGATAAGGTCTCCAATTTTTGGATTTAAAGATGGGTAAAATTCAAACCTTTGAGAAACCTAATTTATCTTTTTTTGTACTTATTTTTGAAGTTATGAACTATTGTTTTTTATTTTAAGAGTTTTTTTATATGTTTATTAATTCTATGTTGGTAGGAATAATGTGCATATGTCTGGCTTGAGTAGATTGACAAAAATGAGTTGGGTTACGTGGTTTAATGGTGGATTAGAGAGATAGTTTTATAGATGTTTGTATTGATATATGCTAGCTGGAAATGAAAAGTTTCTCACATGTTCTCTGCAAATTTCTGAGCATGTATTCGTGTGTGGGGGTGTGTTGCAGCCGTGTATTTCTTTTCTTTTGTTTTATTTTTAAAATTTTATTTTTAAGAGTTTGTCTATTTAATTAAAAAGATTGGGCTATTGTTCAAAATTAAATAATATCCTAATGCATGTACTATTTAATAAAAAAATAAAACATAGCCTAATTTTTGATAACATGCTCTTCATGATTAATGGTTAAGGACTAGTTTTATTGTTATATAGGTGTTTGAATTTTTTGGCAAGCAATTAATGATTTTAATTAATCCATGTAATTATAATTTATTTAATTAAGGAAAATTCTAAATACAGCCCCGTTTTATTTTTTACAACCCCAAAATAATTAAAATAAAATTTTATTTTTGTTAGACATGTTTGTCCTTATAACTCTGTACCATTTAAAAAAATCTTAACAAAATTAATAATATATAGCCGCCGCTCCAAAATGGAAAAAAAATATATTTATAATTTTTTTTTGCAGCGCCATTCTTCTGAGAAGATCCAGGTTTTCGTTTAAAAAAAACCTTAGCATTGATTAGAGCAATCTAAAGAATATGTCGGTGGATATAGTCTTAGTGTTAAACAATCATCAAAGTGTTGGTTTCCAAAGAAACAAGTAAACTGCAGATTGAAGAAGATGAAATCAAGATACTTTAAAACTCAAATTTATTTCTGAAGTTTAGGGAGTTAACTGCATGTTACAACAATGAACTTTGAGTGTTTACAAAACTTGGATCAAGAGAATTACTCTCTTGACTGGCAGCATCTAGACTAGATATACAATTGAACAACAAATCTAATCCACACGATTACAATCACACCAACGGCTGTGATGCCAAACTACCTAACTACCTGAACTGCTCCAACTAGCTTCTGTTCAGTTAGATAGAATCTTCTTGTAACCGTTTTCATGCATGCAACCAATTCTTGAATCTAGTAGTTCACTCTGATTCACAAATCTCCACCTTACATGGATGCAAACACTCTGTTCATCTAACGCAGATTCCTCCCAATTTGAAGCACCCCATTACAGAGTAGATAGATGACCTTCTTAAGAAAAGAAGATCAGGCTAACAAGCTTCAGACAATGTCTAAACTTATTAGCAGGCAAGGATTTTGTCAGAACATCTGCAGCATTATCTTCAGTTCCAACTTTGGTTACTTTCACATCTCCTCTTGCTATAAGATCTCTGATAAAATGTAACCTGACATCAATGTGCTTTGACCTTTCATGGAATACTTGATGTTTAGCTAGGTGCAAAGCACTTTGATTGTCACACTTAATCTCCACAAAGCCTTGTTGAATATCAAACTCAGAGACTAGACCTTTTAGCCATAGTGCTTCCTTAATAGCTTCTGTCATAGCCATGTACTCAGCTTCAGTAGTACTCAATGCTACTACTGACTGAAGTTGAGATTTCCAACTGATTGCTGCATCAAATAGAGTGAATATATATCCTGTTTGAGATCTCCTTGTATCCACATTTGATGCAAAGTCTGAGTCAACAAAACCAAGTAGAGGTTCTTCAGCTGAGTTTAACTTTCTTTTAAACTCAATCTTCACTTCTGAATTTTCTTTTAGATACCTAAGTATCCATTTAAGGCCTTTCCAATGAGCTTCTCCTGGATCAGCCATATATCTGCTCATCACACTTATAGAGTGTGCTAGATCAGGTCTAGTACACACCATAGTGTACATTATACTTCCAACAGCATTTGCATAAGGAATATGCTTCATTTTCATTCTCTGCTGCTCATCTTGTGGCTTGTCTGCCATTGAGAACTTAAGATGAGTAGCCATTGGGACACTGGTGCCTTTTGAATCATGCATGTTGAATCTTTTTAACACCTTCTTAACATAATCTTGTTGAGACAACCACAGAAATCCATTCTTCCTATCTCTGATGATATCCATCCCAAGGATCCTTTTTGCATGTCCAAGATCCTTCATTTCAAACCTATTACTCAGATCTTTCTTCAACTGCTCCACCTCAATTAATGATTTGCTAGCAATTAGCATATCATCTACATATAGAAGTAAGTATATCATCTGATTTCTGTTACTCCTTTTAAAATAAACGCAACTGTCATACTGAGATCTGGTAAACTTCATGCTCATCATATATTCATCAAACTTTAAGTACCATTGTCTTGGACTTTGTTTAAGTCCATACAATGACCTCTTTAACAGGCAGACCTTATTTAGATTTTCTGGAAGAGTGAAGCCTTCAGGCTGAGTCATGAATATACTTTTATCCAGATCTCCATGGAGGAATGCAGTTTTAACATCTAGCTGTTCCAGCTCCATGTCATACTGAGCCACTGTAGCAAGCAAAATCCTGATAGAGCAGTGTTTAACCACAGGTGAGAAAACCTCTTCAAAGTCTATGCCTTCCCTCTGTGTGAAGCCTCTTGCCACTAACCTTGCTTTAAACCTCACATGCTCTTTTCCTGCAGCTGTAATTTCTGTCTTCCTCTTGAATAACCATTTACAGCTCACAAGTTTTTGATGCCTGGGTTTATCCACAAGTTCCTAAGTGCCATTCTTTTCTAGTGAGTTAATTTCCTCCTGCATAGCTGCAATCCACTTTTCTCTATCTTCTGATGTAATGGCTTCTCTGTAATTAAGTGGTTCTTGAGACTCCACCTCTTCAGCTACATTGAGGGCATAGTAAATCATATCAGCTTGCCCAAATCTGGATGGAGCATGAATAGTTCTCCTTGTTCTATCCCTGGCTAGTTGGTAGTTTCTTAACTGCTCTTGTGGGTTTGAGCCAATTCTAGAGTCATCATTTTGTTCTTCTGCTATTGCTTCTGCATTGCTTCTGCCTTCAACTTCTTGGGTAGATCCATTACAGTCTACCTCAATCTGGTAGTCATTCTCAATGGTTCCTCTTCCCAAGCTTCCTTCTGTCTTTAGATATGGCATTTCATTTTCCCTGAATATGACATCTCTGCTGATGATTACCCTTTCTTTCCCAGATTCAGTACACCAGAGTTTATACCCTTTTACTCCTCTTGGGTATCCAAGCATTACACACTTCTCTGCTCTAGCCTCTAGCTTATCTTGTCTGATATAGGAATAAGCTCTGCAGCCAAATGGCTTTAGATATGAGTAATCAGCAACTTTGCCATTCCATAATTCATCTGGAGTTTTGAAGTTTATAGCTGTTGAGGGGCATTTGTTGATGAGATGTGTAGCTGTGACTACAGCTTCTCCCCAGAACATCTTTGGCATACCAGAACTTAGCAGCATACATCTAACTCTCTCTAGGAGTGTCCTATTCATCCTCTCCACAACCCCATTCTGTTGGGGGTTTCCAGGAACAGTTCTATGTCTCTTCATACCCTTTCTTTTACAGTATTCTTGGAATTCATTTGATAAGAATTCCAGTCCATTGTCTGTTCTCAGACACTTGAGTGTGACTCCTTTTTCTGTCTCCACCTCAATACACCAGTCTTTAAACTTCTCAAAAGCTTCTCCTTTTGTTTTCAAGATAAACACCCACAGTTTCCTTGTATAATCATCTATCAAACTGATAAAGAACCTTCCTCCACCTCTGGTCTGAGATTTTGAAGGACCCCAGAGATCTGAATATACATAGTCAAGTGGTGCAGTAGAGGTATGTGTACCTGTGCCAAAGGGTAGCTTCTTACTCTTGGCCAGAATGCATTGCTCACAACTTTCTATCTTGAAATTTCCTGGATTGTGTAAAATTCCTTGCTTCTTGAGTTCATTAAGGCCTCTGTCACTGACATGGCCTAGTCTCAGATGCCATATTTCTGAGTCATGTTGACCAGAAATAGCTGCTTCTCCCATCACTGTGGTGCCATCAAGATAGTACAGAGTTTGTCTTCTGATCCCCTGTAGGACAGTCTTGGAGCCTTTCATTACTTGTAGAGTACCACCCTCTGATTTGAAGTGCATTCCTTTGCTTTCTAGCATGCCTAGAGATATCAGATTCCTCTTGAGATTTGGAATGTATCTTACTTCAGCAAGGTTCTTGATAGTCCCATCATGGATCTTGAGTTTTATGTTTCCTAGACCCTGCACTTTGCAGACTTGATTATTGCCTAGAAGGACAGATCCATAATCTCCTTCCTCAAGCTCTGAGAACCAGTTCTTATTTGGACACATGTGGAAGCTACAGCCAGTGTCCATGATCCATTCATCACTGACAGAGTACTCTACTACATTCAGTACTTCTCCATCACCTCCTTTGTCTGCAACATCAACTGAATTACTGCTACCCTCCTTGCCAGCTTGCTGCTTTCTTATCCAAGAATAACAGTACTTCTTGATATGCCCTGGCTTCTTGCAGTAATTGCAGATTCTGGAGTCTTCATGGGCTACTTCTTTTCCTTTTGAATTTTCTGGTTTCTTGTGATCATTGTGAGGTTTCTTGGGCTTCTTCTTATCATGTTTCTTCTGGATATTCAATGATTCACCACCAGAGCTAGAGGCCTTGCTTTCATTCAACTTCTGTAATTCTTTTGCCTTTAAGACTGCCTGCACCTCATCCAAAGTGATTGTGGTTTCTCTGCCATAGAGCATGGCATCCTTCAGATGTTCATAGGTTTTTGGTAAGGCATTCAGTAAGATGATAGCTGCATCTTCATCTTCCAAAGTGACTCCAATAATTTCAAGATCATCAACTGCCTTATTGAAAGTATCCAGCTGATCATCAATACCTTGATCTTCCTGCAATTTGTAGGAGTAGAGTCTCTGCTTCATGTAGAGTCGATTGGCCAGTGACTTAGTCATGTAGATTGACTCTAACTTTGCCCAGACATCTGCCACAGTCTTTTCTTTAGAGACTTCTCTAAGGACTTTGTCACTGAGGCATAGTATCACTGTGCTGTGTGCCTTCTCCATTATTGCTGCTTTCTCGGTTGTTGAAAGAGTGGCTGGAAGAGCCGATTCTCCCTTCAAGGCTATAGCCAGTCCTTGTTGCACTAACATGGCTCGCATCTTGATCCGCCATAGACCAAAATCATTCTTCCCTGTGAACTTCTCGATGTCGAACTTTGTAGTGGCCATTCACTTGATTTCTTGATCAATAGAACTCTCAGATTCTTCTGCAAAACACGATGATGATTTCTGCCTTGTAACTTCCCACAGACAGCGCCACTTGTTAAACAATCATCAAAGTGTTGGTTTCCAAAGAAACAAGTAAACTGCAGATTGAAGAAGATGAAATCAAGATACTTTAAAACTCAAATTTATTTCTGAAGTTTAGGGAGTTAACTGCATGTTACAACAATGAACTTTGAGTGTTTACAAAACTTGGATCAAGAGAATTACTCTCTCGACTGGCAGCATCTAGACTAGATATACAATTGAACAACAAATCTAATCCACACGATTACAATCACACCAACGGCTGTGATGCCAAACTACCTAACTACATGAACTGCTCCAACTAGCTTCTGTTCAGTTAGATAGAATCTTCTTGTAACCGTTTTCATGCATGCAACCAATTCTTGAATCTAGTAGTTCACTCTGATTCACACTTAGAATCTCATGAAAATTAAATGATTAAAATATTAGATCTCAATTCCAGATTTTTCATGATTTTTCACCATTTAATTTATTTTCTTGTAATGTCATCTTCAAAAATATCAACAATTGATCTACCCTCATCTCTCTCCTATGACCCTATAGAGAAACAATCAATTAGCCAAATTCAATTTGCATGGCTCTGTCCCCCATAAATTTTTTCACATAATTTTTTTCAATCTCCATTAATTACAGACATAGTGGGCAAAAACCTTCACAAAAGTTTGTATAAGCATTCCCACAAACATCCTTGGAGATGCTGAAAATGAGAAATTTTCTTTTTCTATGAGAAGATGCAGAAAAATAAGATTTTTCTCTCCACGACGCTTTGATTTTCACATGTTTTTCTTCATGGCTTTCTGTATATAAACTTGGCTGCAATCCTTTTCTTTTATGTGACTTCTTCTTTTGATCTGACCTATTTGATTTTGGTTTCATTTCATCAACAACGACAATTTTCATCAGCTCAACTTTCGGTATCATTGGATGTAGTGAGTTGATCTTATTAAATAAATTAAAGAAAAACGGACACATCAGATAGAAAAGAAACAAAAAATAAATCTTTTATTTTTATCCAACCTAAAATTTGAGAACTATAAGAAAAGGTCACAAATTTTGATGTGGAGATTCTTTTTTTTTTAGTTCGTTTTGAAAAATACTAAGAAAAAGAATTAGGGATTATACATTGTTTAATTGTATTTTGATTTTTTAAGTGATTGGGGGTTATAAGGGCAAATATGTCTAATAAAAATTTCATTTTAATTAATTTAGGGTTATAAAGAGTAAAATAGGAGTTGTGTTTAGAATTTCCCTTTAACTAAAAGAATGTTATAATTTTCAAGAATAGTATTCTGGCTCAATTCTTATTGACTAAATTTAGTTTTATTAGGTCCAGTGTTAAGATCTCCTATATACATTTTGTAACCCATTTATTTCCAATGACTTTTATGCGTTATTTAATAAAAAAGCCTTTTAGATTTCCAAAATTCGATCAGGTTTAATGGATAAGTTTTAAATTTATTTATTAAAATTAGTGTTTGACACTCTTTAAGAGAACTTAATTTGTGCATTTTATTCCAAGATAATTCTAAACTTCATCAAATTTAAAACATATTATAATATTTTTGAAAATTGCCTTTAGCGTAATGGTTGTATTCTTAATTTCTTCACTAGGCCCACTGTTCAAAACCTCCTAAATGCATTTTCATTTCTGTAGCGTCCTGATTCCGGAAGACTGTGGAAATGGACGCCACGGGAGTTGGAATTAAGAAATGGGAAAAAAGGGGGGTTGGAATTAAGAAACGGGAAAGAGCCCTGGTCTTAGAAGACCGTGGAAATGGATGCCACGGGAGTTGGAATTATGAAACGGGAAAGAAAGGGGGTAACCGTGGAAATGGACACCACAGGGGTTGGAAAAACCATGGAAATGGACGCCATGGGGTTGGAATATTAAAAAAGGGAAAGAAAATGGACTGTGGAAATGGATGCCACGAGGGTTGGAATTAAGAAACGGGAAAGAAAGTGGGTAACCTGATTAATGAAACCTCAACAAAAGACTCAGAACAACCAAACATGTTTTATAATACATATACTTGTCCATAATGCCAAGAACATAGTTTTTAACGTTTAACAAAAGAGTATTATAAGTGCGGAAGCTTAATTCCTAATAGAATAGCATTTAAGCTTAATTCCTAATAGAAGAGCATTTACGCTTAATTTCTAATAGAATAACGTTTAATAAAAGAGTATTATAAGTGCGGAAGCTTAATTCCTCATAGAATATTAACAAAAAAAAAGACAACGGAAAAATAGGTAAATAACAAAAGCACATCTCTCAGTATTGTCATGTCCACGCGCCAGCCTATTGGCCTGAAAATGTTTAAAATATTTGGGTTGAGTACTAGTGCACTCAGTGGACAAGTTTTCACCATTTAAGTTATGCAAATTATTTTTTAAAAGTGATCTATCTGTATCTATGCGTGTAGTGAAGCTTAGGAGGTTTTAAAGTTAAAAGCATCCTAAATTCACCAAAATAATTTAACGTGAAGAGCTACGAGTATAATGAGTTGCTTCCTGCAACTCCTACTACATCATATATTTCACATGATGTGCCAACTTGTGGTATGAAGCTATGGAGCCTTGCACAAAAAAGGACAACATCATAGGTGTCATCATTAACATGAACTTCTTCCCCGTCATATATCATCAATAAATGCTTCATCATTAATGCCCTGTTTGGTTCCAAAACCCTTATTAACATTATCCTTATCAATACCCTCAATCGGTTCCTAAACCATCATCCTTATTAACATTATCATCATTAACCACGACATTATCATCTTTAACCACAATAGAATCATCATCATCCTCAACATTATCATGCTCTATGTGAGACACAACTTTACAATGTTGCTTAATTGGTCTAACATATGGAAATGTATATGGATATGATTGTGGATATATATTTTGAGAATCCAATAAATCCACAAAACTATAATGAGCATCAATAGGAGACCGATTATGTGATTAACAATAGTGCCTTAAAAGAAGATTTAATATATGATCTCAAATCTGGTAAAATTATCTTAGCATGATTGAAGTCGGCATTATTTTTTATTATAAATCTCATCATTTTACCATCAGCAGATAACATCAAAGTAGAGGTAACATACTTATACATACTTGGATCTTTCCCAATGATTTCTACAGTTTCATCAAACAATTGTGTAGCGTCCCGAACCCGGAGGCCCAGTGCGCTAACAGGAACACACACGATGAAACAAAATCACAATAAAATTTTTGCAAACTAACATAAATAATTTTCTCGAATGATAAAAATTCGAACAACACTTCGTTTAAAATATTAATAAATTCCACACTCATAGGCGTTTACCATTCAACAACCAATCACATAAGATAAGGTCTTTTAATCCAACCTATCATTTTAAGATCACAGATTTCGAACCACTAATTAAAACATGTTTGTTTGGTGTATATTTGTCCTATTTTATCGTAAGAATTTAGTATCTTTAGTATGTGTTTTTTCTATGTTTTTGTGTGATTTTTATGTTATTTCCTTCACTCTTGCTCTTTTGGTGAGTTGGGCCAGGTTTGTATAAAACTTGAGCTTTTGTGTCAAAAAGTAGGATTTTATGGCCAAAAAGTGGCTAGGAGGCAAAGCTCCCGAACTGAACCTCCCAACTAAAGCTCCAGCTTGTGATAGGTCCTGAATCACCTGCTTTGCTGAGCTGGTCGGGGGTCACACTGATGGCGGAGCTCAAGTCGCATCCCAAACTGATCAGTTTTGGGGTCAAACTGAAGATTCCAAGTTGCAGCTGAGAGCTTGGAGCTGAGTTGGTGCCACAACTGATGGGATCAGTTGAAATCCCCCAACTGATGAGCAAAACTGATGAAGCCAAGAGCTTGGAGTTGCAACTGAAGAGATGAGCTGAGTTTTCCAACTGAAGATTTCCAACTGATGAGCTCAACTGAAAAGAGTAGCCAAGACTGGAACTGAAACTGAAAGCAAAGCCAGAACCAGAAGCTTAAATTCCCTATGGTCGCGTTAATGCCATAGCCACGCGCGAGCCTTCACGGCGCGGCACCCCTACGGGCAGGTGGCCTCTCTAGCCCCGCGAGCGCGCGGCGCACGTGCCTCTCTAACCCCGCGAGCTCGCGGCACGCCGCTGGCGCGGGGGTGATCAGTCAGCTCTCCTTGATCAATTCCAGCCGCGATCAGTTCGAGCTCCAGTCGATCAGTTTCAACTATGGTTCATCAATTTTGATCTTTAATGCTCTCCACCACTTAGCCAGCTGGAGGATTTAATGCACGTGGTTCTAGCCTAGGAGTATGAGGAGTTGGGAGAACCATCAAGCAATAACTCCACCTTTTTGCTTTCTCTCTCTTCAACAAATAAATCATCAACCATCTCCATTGATTCACACAGACACTTCTGGGGGACGCATTCTCCCCCTCAGTTTCACAACTCTCCGCAGACGGAGAGGGAGAAATTGACAACTTCCCTCTCGCCACACCACACTCCATACTTCAACATTCACCACCACCATCATTCCAGATAGAGAGAGGAGGAGGAGAAGAGGCAAGAGAGCTCAAGCTCAAGGAAGAGGCACGAGAAGAGGAGT
Organism: Perilla frutescens; assembly: GCA_026008535.1. Lineage (NCBI taxonomy): Eukaryota > Viridiplantae > Streptophyta > Magnoliopsida > Lamiales > Lamiaceae > Perilla > Perilla frutescens. The sequence continues at coordinate 40,681,298 of BRKX01000001.1, forward strand.
CGAGTTCAAGCTGTCCGCAGAAGCTAGGCTTGCTCAAGGATCCTCCTTTTTAGTATTTTTTCCTTAGCTTTAGCTCATTTATGGGGATTTGTCCCAAAACACTTTCGAGACAACAAATATTGTAGGAGTTTTATTTTATTTATCTTTGATTTATAAATGAAGAACTTTTATGATGTTTACGTTATCTTGAGCATGATGATGGGCTAATTCCTTCATTAAGGGGTAGATAATCGATTTGGTTTCAATCTATGCTTGTGATGGTTAGTTGCGTGTTGTTGGAATTGTGCTTGTTTATATTGAGTAATTGGCCACTACTTAGCATTGCTAGGCTCTAGATGAGACCGAGAGGAGATTTTAGAGCCCGACTTAGGTTCCTTCAATGTTAGGTGGACTGGGTACATAAGCCTAATAGTAACCTTAGGTGGACTGGGTATGTAAGCTTAAGTGTTAATCTTGTGCGTATAATATAGTCGATGGGGGGTTTAACGGATTGACGGTGATAATAAATGAAGTTAAGATTCTTGAAGAGGTCTATTGTACGTCTAGGATTATCATAATCGAAACAAGCTAGGAGAGAACCAATGAGAGAATCTACACCCTAATGCTCTTCCCATAATCTTTTTATCTCCTCTCGTTATTGTTGGTGTTGTCAGTTAATTTTACTTGTTTTATTTAATAGTTTAGTCAAAGCCATCCGACCCTTGTTTAGAGTGTTTAGGTTGTGTTGAGAATGATGGATTTCAGATGATGTTATCACTTCATTGATAACATCGAAGTCAATGTCGTATCCAATGTCGTTCGTTATTCTCGCTACATCGAGTGTAACACTCAGGATGCTAATCTTATCATTTTCTAGTTTTTAGGATTAATTTATTTTAAATTAATCTGATTGAATTGTGATTTTTGTCACATTTCATTTTCCACGTATTTAGGATTTTATTGCTGATGTAATTGTGGAATAAATCATGGATTATGCTTGATTTTGACTAGGTCAGAATCTGTTCTGAGTTTTAAGGGACGTGATGTTCCCCACTTCATCTTAGATACTAACCGTTGCAGAGAACGTGGGTCGCTGGAGTAACCGCCATTATTACACGATGTTGAAAAACGTGTGCCACGCAGTGCAGAGGCCGGTTATCTCGAGTCCAGTTCAGCAAGGGTAGTGGAAGGCGGTAGTTTTTGCATCCGACTCATCAAAGATCGTGGAGAAACTACTCAGCCGAGATGGAGGAAGTATTTAAGGTATTTCCAAGCCTTAAAATTATTTATGCAAGCAGGTTATCACCGTGGTTTGTGACAAGCTCTGAATCTTGCATCTAGTGTCATCTCTGAAATCTAAGACATCTTCCTCGACATCTGCCTAGCGTCCCAATCAGCTGGAGACTTTCATTCCAGTTGTGTGTGTAGGTTAGATAGTCAACTTTGAGAAATCTAGGATTTAGAGTGACTGATTGTAATCTATCTATATGTTTAGATAGGTTTGTTTTTGAGTGATTATTCGAGTGAGTGAAGCTAGGTTAGTCCTCTGTATGTTTTATGCAGTGTTGTCAAGAGAGTGAACCGAGACAACATCAGCATTGTTTTTGTATTTCACTTGTGATAGTGAATTTCGCCTTGAGGCAATCACATACCGTAAGGAGTGTGATTTAAAACTTATTTTGTGCAAAGTACTATTTACGTTTCCGCTACATGTTGAAGGTAATGTGGTAACACTAGCTTCAACATTACTTTTGACTTTGCAATTTACATCCGTAATTCACATTGTTTCAAGCAACAAATTTTAACAAGTGGCATCAAGAACCGGTACTTGACACACTAAGTACTCGATCCGGTGTTGCTTGAAATCTGTGATGGATATTCAAATTAATCAATGTCATCCTCCTGCTCTAGATAGCAATGGTGGTAACTATGTCATGTGGAAATCTCGAATGAAGATCTACATCAAATCTATTGATGAATGAGCATGGATGGCAGTTATTGAAGAATGGAGCCCTCCTGGGATGGAAGGTCCGATTGGAGATTTTGTGTTAACTCCGGAATCTCAATGGACAAATGATGAGAGAATAATCTCAAATTTTAATGCTCGCGCTCTGAATGCAATTTTTGTTTCAATCGATGTTCCATGTTTCAAGATGATTTGCAATTGTGTTACTGCATATCAAGCATGGATCATTCTTCAGGAACATTGTGAAAGGTCTGCCAGTGTAAGGAAGACCAAACTGAGGTTACTCACATCAAAAATTGAAAATTTGCGCATGTTTGAAGATGAAACTATTTCATCTTATGCTGAAAAATTATGTGAGATCTCAAACCAATCGACTGCTCTTGGAAGTCCAATATCTAATGAGAACATGGTGAGCAAGTTGCTTCGAACTCTCCCAGAAAGATTCAATATGAAAATTTCTGCAATCAAAGAAGCACACTATGTAGAAACCATGAGTATGAGTGAAGCGGTCAGCATCTTGCTAACATTTGAGATGAACCTGCAAAATCAGAAAGCAAACTCAACTTCAAAGGGAAGTGCTCTTCAGATAACAACTGTGTCATCTGATGTTCATGATGATGTTGATAGTCTTCAAGAAATCAATGAGGAAGAGAATCTAAGTGTTGCACTCTTGACAAAGAAGTTCAACTCACTAGTTCATTCCATGAAGAAAAGCCCTCCAAATATCAAACCTCGACGGTTGTTTGACTCTCCATCCTCATCAACATCAAATTCTGGTAGATCAAATATCAAGAAGGAAGTTGTTGACACTGGGAAAGACATTGATACAGTTCAATGTAGAGCATGCTCTGGGTATGGACATTATTCAAATGAATGTCCAACAGCACGAAGAAGACAAAGAAATAATTTTAATGCTGTTCTCAGTGATGATTCTGATGCTGAAAATGATTCAGATCAGAGAGTGTTGTTCATCAATGTCTTGGAAGAAGATGATCAGATTATTGACGCTCTGAATGATATTGATGAACTTGATGAACTTGACATTGAAAAATGTGAAGTTGAAGATGAAGTTCTTCCAGATATTGAAGCAGAATCTACTGAGATTTCACCCAATACGACGAATTGGTATGAAATGACTCATATGGATGAATTCAATCAGGCTTCTGAAATCAGAGAACATGATGCACATGAAGAACAACCTACTGCCTCACTTCAAGAACTCAACAATGTTGTGAATGAAGTCTGCACTCAGTGGACAACTCAATCAAAAGAGCTGAGATTTCTCATGGAAGAAAATCAGTTTCTAAGAGGAAAGGTTGTAAGTCTGGAAATTAGACTTACCAGGAGTGATGCTGAAATCAGCAAACTAAAGAAGAAAGTGGAGGACACCTCAAGAACATTTCAGAAATGGAATCAAGGAACGAATGTCTTAAATGAAGCCTTAACATTGGGACAGACAACCAGAGCTGGACTGGGATTTTCCAATAAATCTTCCATGTCTTTCTCAAACAACAATGTTGTCCAGTTTGTGAAAGGTAACAACTCAAGCACAACGACAAGGAACAATGGTGAAGATGATGATCAGAAGCAATGTAAAGGCTCGAAGATGCGAAAGTATGTGTGTCACTACTGTTAAGAGCCTGGGCATATTAAACCACATTGCTTCAAATTTCATGACGATGTTGCAACTGGGAGAACAACACCAGGGACAACGTCAAAGAACAAAAATCCTAAGAAGTTCAAAAAGATGAAGTACACTTGCAATGTTGTGTACACATCCCTGAAAGCTAACATTGTCGGAACATGGTACTTAGACAGTGGATGTTCTCGGCACATAACCGACAACAAGGATTTTCTTGAAGAATACACCACTACTAACAAAGGCAAAGTCAGCTACTGAGGAGCAGCTCAAGAAAACATTGTCGGAAAGGGAACCTTGAATGTCAAACATTTCCCTAAGCTCCAAAATGTCCTGCATGTCGAGGGTTTGACGGCCAATTTGATCAGTATCAGTCAGCTATGTGACGATGGTATGCATGTCAAGTTTGATAAAAATACTTGTGAAGTATTTGATAAACATGACAAATGCATAATGTTCAGAAGCCGTGCATCTGATAATTGCTACCATGCTGACAAAGATGAAACATGCAACATGACTGTAAATGATGAAACAAAGTTGATTCATCAAAAACTCGATCACATGAGCATGGTAAATTTGAAGAAACTGATTATGTCAGATGCTGTCCGCGGCCTACCAAAGCTGAATGTTGATCATGATGTTGTATGTGGTGCCTGTCAAAAGGGAAAACAAACCAGAATCCCTCACAAAAGCCTGGGTGGTTGTCAAACAACAAGATGTTTTCAACTCTTACACATGGACATCATGGGACAAGTAGATACAAAGAGTATGAGTGGTAAGAGTTTCATCCTTGTCATTGTTGATGATTTCTCAAGGTATACTTGGGTTGAATTTCTGCAGGAAAAATCTGAAACATTCAAAGTCTTCAAAAGATTCTGCCGCACAATGTGTTTGCAATTTGACACCAACATTTCATGCGTCAAAACAGATCATGGAAGAGAATTTGAGAATGTTTCCTTCAATGACTTTTGTGAAAGGAAAGGAATACTCCATGAGTATTCAGCTCCCAACCTCCTGAACAAAATGGAGTAGTGGAGAGAAAGAATCGAACTCTGCAGAAAATGTCATGTGCAATGTTACAGGCTAAAGGGCTTTCGAAGAAGTTGTGGGCTGAAGCTGCCAACACAGCCTGTCACATCGGGAACAGAGTCTATCTTCGACCAGGAATAAAGGAGACACCTTATGAGCTTCTAAGAGAAAGAAAGCCAAATCTCAAATATTTCCATGTGTTTGGATGTGTCTGCTACATCCTGAACGACAGAGACTACCTTGGAAAGTTTGACTCTAAAAGTGATAAAGGATTGTTCTTGGGATATGCTCAAAACAGCAGAGCATATCGTGTTCTTAACCTAAGAACCAAAGCTGTGTAATAATCTGCCAATGTTGTGTTTGATGATCTTGCAGGCCTGGCAACTAGATCTGAGGAAGATGATGTGTCATTTCTCCTCCATGAACCAGATGTTGCTTATAAGGAGCCTAGTGGAACTGCCAAAAGTCCTACGAGAAGTCCTGATGTTAAATCCAATGCTTTTTCTCCCTCAGCAAAGGGATCAACATCACCTTGAACACCAGACTCAGAATCCTCCTCTGAAAGCGATGATGACCATCTTCCACTGGCTCAGTATGAACCAAGACATGATCCTCCAAGGAGAATCAAAAGAGATCACCCAAATTCCCAAATCATCGGTGATGGATCTCAAGGAGTCAAAACCAGAACAAAGAGCTCAGCCGATGTTGCTGAATTGGTCAAACAGGTTTGTGTGTCGTTAGTTATTAACCTTGTGTCCATTTCATGCTTTCTATCCAATGTTGAACCTAAAAATGTCAAAGAAGCTCTGAAAGATGAATTCTGGATAGAAGCAATGCATGATGAGTTGATCCAGTTTGTTCGAAATAATGTATGGGAATTGGTTCCAAGGCCTGAAAATAAAAATGTAATTGGAACCAAATGGATTTTTAAGAACAAGACTGATGAGTCTGGTAATGTGGTCAGAAACAAAGCCAGGCTAGTGGCTCAAGGTTATACTCAAGTAGAAGGCATAGACTATGATGAAACTTTCGCTCCTGTTGCTAGAATAGAGTATATCCGTCTTCTACTTGCCATTGCTTGCCACATTGGGTTTACATTGCATCAAATGGATGTCAAAAGTGCCTTTCTGAATGGCATTTTGAATGAGGAAGCCTATGTTGAACAACTAAAAGGCTTTGAATGTCATGAAAACCAAACCATGCGCTGAAACTACACAAGGCCTTGTATGGGCTTAAACAAGCTCCTAGAGCTTGGTATGCTCGCCTTACGGAGTTTTTAATTGACTTTGGATTTTCAAGAGGCGTGGTTGATAAAACATTGTTTATCAAAAGGATTCACAAACACATCACTGTTGCACAAATCTATGTTGATGATATTGTGTTTGGATCCACTTGTTCTAATCTCTTTAGGGAGTTTGTTGATGCAATGTGCAGCACATTTGAGATGAGCATGGTCGGCGAATTAGCTTACTTTCTTGGTCTCCAAATCAAGCAAGACAAAGATGGGATTTTTACATTCCAAAGTAAGTATGCCAAAAATTTGATCAAGCGCTATGAACTTGAAGCTGCAAAGCCCATGAAAACACCAATGGGATCCTCTGAAAAACTGAGCAAAGACGATGTTGGAGTCAATGTTGATCCAACAATGTACAGAGGAATAATCGGTAGCTTGCTCTACTTGACTGCCAGCAGACATGACATCATGTTCAGTGTTGGAGTTTGTGCTAGATACCAAGCTCAACCCAATGAGTCACACTTGAAGGCTGTCAAGAGAATAATTCGATATGTTGCTGGCATAGTCGACTTTGGAATCAGATATTGCAAAGACACCAATATCAGCCTCATTGGGTACAATGATTCAGATTGGGCAGGTGATGTTGATGATAGGAAGAGCACAAGTGGTGGTTGTTTCTTTTTGGGGAGCAATATGGTTTCTTGGTCAAGCAAGAAACAAAATTGCATCTCCTTGTCAACAGCTGAATCTGAATATGTTGCAGCTGCTAGTTGTTGTGCTCAGTTGGTATGACTGAATCAAATGTTGAAGGACTATGGCATGACAAGCTCATCACTAACCTTGCTGTGTGATAATGCTAGTGCTATTGAAATTTCCAAGAACCCTGTTCAACATTCACGCACTAAGCATATCGACATTCGACATCACTTCATCAGAGACTTGGTGGAAAAGGAGATCATAAACATTAAATACATATCCACTGAGAATCAAATAGCGGATATTTTTACCAAGCCCCTTGATTTCGAGAGATTTTCTGCCTTGAGAAAGTCTCTTGGAATGTGTTCTATTTAATTAGTTCATTTTGTTTACTGATGTTGAACTCTATGTGAGTTCTTTGTATCAACATCAGTTGTTTATCATGTGTGTTTTTCATTTATTTATTTTAGTCATTTCTTTTAAGTATAACTCAAGGCTGACTTAATGAAATTATTGTGTTTCTGCTATTATTTAACAAAATCAACTACTTGAAATTCTATGTCTGTGTTTGTGAATAAATTACTCGTAATTCTATAAGGTGAATGATGGTTGGGTTTATTCACTATATGTCTGTATTGTAGCTGATGTTGTGACCAAGATTGCAGAGAAACGATAATCGTTAGAAAATATATGCCTCGAATTTTATTTGTTATGTATATGGATTTCGTCTGTTTATTATTTTATTTAATTTATAAAAAAAACGGATTTGTTCAGGGGGCCCATGAATATCTCTAATTGCACTTTGGTGATAATTACACCTTCGGTTATCCCTATCCACTAATTCAATTTTTGAATTTTTTAGCCTTGTTTGTAGCAATGTGACAGTTTTGGAGAGTTCCGAGATTTGAGGGATTTGAAATCCATATCTCGAATTAAATTTCAAATCTCTCACTCATTCTCTCTCTATCGAGTCGCTTTATTTTTCTTCATCTTGTCTTTCTCCCTTTTCTCTGTTTTCCTCTCAAGCTTTTTCAGAACACCCATGGCGGATCCAAGTGAAATAGCTGTTGTGTTTCAAATGATGAAACAAGTGTTGGAGAAAACCATGGGCACTCCATCTTCAACCTCAGTTCGTGCTAGAACTTCAACATCAACTCCCGCAGTCACTGTAACAACAGGAGTGCTTGAGGAAGGTGCTAAATCTGAGTTGGAGAAGCCCTCATCTCCTCCGACTGAACATGCTGACACTCCGATTAAGGAAGCTGAGATTCTTGAAGTGCTTCAAGTGCTGAACCCAACACCACTTCAACAAGTTCTCCTAGGAGAAGAAGAAAACCCCACAGATCCCGATCTTAGGGTGCACATTGAAGCTATTGCCAACAAGAAGAAGAAGGTCGGGCTAACTCGTAAATCTAAGAGGCTTCACAGTTCTCAAGACACTGAAAAAGAAGAGGTTGAAGAAACTAGCAAGAAGGCTAGGAGAACTTTGAAGATGGAGACCAAACTGATGAGGTCTCTACAGGATGAGTCGGATGATAAGAATAATCCTCCTGAGAACTGCCCCATTAAAGCCTCTGCTGATGTTGAAGTGGATGCTGAACAAGAAGAGGAAACTGCTTCGGAGATTCCTGAAGCTGTAAAGAAAGGAGTTTCTTCTGAGGCTGTGAAGAAAGCCACTTCTCCCACTTTTTCTCATGATCTGGTCTCTTCCGGCACTGCTCGAGATGTTCTCTCCTCCATTCAGTCAGGCAATGTCAAAGATGATGCTGAGTTTGGAGATTCTGAACCAGTCTATCCACCAGGTTCCCCTCATGATGTTACTTCTGCTTTTAGTAAGACTTTATACTCTAAGCATGCTAAGGCTCAATACAAAATTATTTGCAATTGTCCTGTGCGTGTTGAGAAACAAATTGATGTCTTAAGATTTAAGAAGTATGGCATGGATGTGTTTTTGAAAGAGAGGGGTTTGTGGAAATCTGTTTCATCTTTGTCGACTTTTGAGCCTGATGTGATTGTTGAATTCTATGTCAATGTGTCTCCTGATATGGGTGATAAAACGAGGAACAAACATGGGGAAATTTATATGCGTGATCATGTGTTTAAGTTTAATCTGATGGTGATCAACAAGTTCTTAGGTCTAGGCAATGACAATGATGTTGTTAGTCTAGATCTTATTGATGATGTTGTGTTGACTATAACTGGTGGACTGGTAACCAAGTTGACAAACAAAATTTCCACCTCTAAGCTTACATTTTTATACTCTGTCTTACACAAGATTATTGTGTGTAATTGGTTACCTACCACTAACACTTCAGTCCTCACTGTTGATCAAGCATTTATGCTCTTTAAACTTGGCACTAAGATCCCCTTCAGCCTCGGAGACTACATTTTTGATTATGTGATGAAGGCTGCTACAAAGACCAGCAACACCGTCATTTTTCCTTTTCCCTGCCTCATCTATGCAGTTATGGTTGAGCAAGGTGTGAAGCCAAACAAGAAGAAGATAGTCACTGAAACGTCAACTATCACAATTGTCAAACAAAAAGGGAATGATGATCGTGTGATGGATCTCCCTTACAACCTTGCTCTAAGCTCCACGGCTGCCTCCACAGATATTGATCAGGATGTTGGAATAGAGACTGCTCTCTCTCCCCCACGATCTGAGAGTGAATTGGCTAGTGAATCTTCACATTTGGTGACATTTTCTGTGCAGATGTTAAATTCCTTTATCAAGCAGATGGATTTTATGATCCATCAAAGCACAGTCTTCACCAATGCTATGGTTGAACATCGCAAAGCTCTGCGAAGTGCACTTTTTGCACAAAAAGAGGGAGTAGTATCATCGAATGTTGGTGGCCCTGCTGGTGAAGATGAAGCGGAGAAGGCTGGAAAGTCCGTGGCCAAGGCTAAGGGGAAGAAGAAAATATGAATTTTCTTTATCAAAAGCAATTTTATTTCATGTTTTGTTTATATATTGTGCTGGACACAATTTTATTTTGGATGTGTTTACATCCTTTTTTTTTTTTGCTGGACACATGTTTTATTTTTAATGTTTGGATGTTTTGGGTATTCAAGTTTTGAATATCCTTGAATAGTTGATTTTAATCATCAGTTTAGTCTGATGACTTTGATATCTATATATGCTTGATTTTTGCATATTGTTTATTTGGTGATAATCTCAGTATTGTTGCCTTATTGTTCGCATATTGTGAAATATGTGATGTTTTATGTTGGGAATGATCTTAACATTGTTATGCACATAGTTTAATCTATGTTATGTGTATTCTCAGCATTGCCTGTATAGGGGATGATTACCTACTTGTATTTGTATACTATTGTATAGATAATAACTTAAGGGGGAGCAGACATTAAGGGGGAGTGGTTGTATCTCCATGTAGTTTTGATCGTATTCCACTACGGCTCTAATTGTATATATTGAGTTTTTGTGTTTTGTGCAGAAAGGATAAGCTTAAGAGGGAGATTGTTGAGAATGATGGATTTCAGATGATGTTATCATTTCATTGATAACATCGAAGTCAATGTCGTATCCAATGTCGTTCGTTATTCTCGCTACATCGAGTGTAACACTCAGGATGCTAATCTTATCATTTCCTAGTTTTTAGGATTAATTTATTTTAGATTAATCTGATTGAATTGTGATTTTTATCACATTTCATTTTCCTTGTATTTAGGATTTTATTGTTGATGTAATTGTGGAATAAATCGTGGATTATGCTTGATTTTGACTAGGTCAGAATCTGTTCTGAGTTTTAAGGGACGTGATGTTCCCCACTTCATCTTAGATACTAACCGTTGCAGAGAACGTGGATCGCTGGAGTAACCGCCATTATTACACGATGTTGAAGAACGTGTGCCACGCAGTGCAGAGGCCGGTTATCTCGAGTCCAGTTCAGCAAGGGTAGTGGAAGGCGGTAGTTTTTGCATCGGACTCATCAAAGATCATGGAGAAACTACTCAGCCGAGATGGAGGAAGTATTTAAGGTATTTCCAAGCCTTAAAATCATTTATGCAAGCAGGTTATCACCGTGGACAAGCTCTGAACCTTGCATCTAGTGTCATCTCTGAAATCCAAGACATCTTTCTCGACATCTGCCTAGCGTCCCAATCAGCTGGAGACTTTCATTCCAGTTGTGTGTGTAGGTTAGATAGTCAACTTTGAGAAGTCTAGGATTTAGAGTGACTGATTGTAATCTATCTATGTGTTTAGATAGGTTTGTTTTTGAGTGATTATTCGAGTGAGTGAAGCTAGGATAGTCCTCTGTATGTTTTATGCAGTGTTGTCAAGGGAGTTAACCGAGACAACATCAGCATTATTTTTGTATTTCACTTGTGATAGTGAATTTCGCCTTGAGGCAATCACACACCGTAAGGAGTGTGATTTAAAACTTGTTTTGTGCAAAGTACTATTTACCTTTCCGCTGCATGTTGAAGGCAATGTGGTAACACTAGCTTCAACATTACTTTTAACTTTGCAATTTACATCCGTAATTCACATTGTTTCAGACAACAAATTCTAACATGTTGTATTTAAATTTAAGTGTCTGTTAAGAATTGTAGCATAAAAAGATAATCGCCCAGACGAAGCTTTTCTCGAGAGACACAAACCGAGTTAGCTCTCCGCCCTACAATCGACCCCGTCTTCTTATGGGTCCGGATCGAAGTAGTTTGCGTAGTGCGACCGAAACATTCAATCAATGTTCAACCTTGTCTAGTCCAAAAATCCAATATTCAACATTCAAATTATGCCAGCAAGGCCACAACGATCACACATGTCCATAAAATATTTAAATAATTCATAAACATATAGCGGAAGCATATATACTCATAATTGTTGACCACAACTAAAACGAAGTTAATATTTCAAAAACTAAAATCTGGTCAACCATACAAGATGTCCCCATTAGTCCACGTCTGTCACCTGCCGTCATTAATTACCTAAAAACATTTTTAAATAGTGGGGCTGAGTGCCAGAAAACACTCCGTGGGAATACTCATACATTCATCCAATAATTTGCAATAAGAATATCCATAAACCCATATTTGACATGTTGTAAATCATACGCTAAATGAACAATGGATTCTGACCCTAATGTGATCACATATAAACTATAACATATTCATAACATGAACATATTCATAAGTAATTGTACCGGAATGCCATATTCGGAAATCCTCATATGAGTCGTATCAATCCACATCGAGCAAAATAAGCATAAATCATTTTTCATAGTGAACGAAAGTTTAAATATAATTTCGAAAATATTTTGGTAAGTAAACCCACCTTATAGCTAAATTAGCTGAAGCTTTATTTACGGCTTCTTGTCCTAAGCCTGCTGTCGGATTACGACCTTATGCATAAATATAGGAATAGCCTTAATCATGGTTCTAAACGAGTCTCGGATTAGGACCTATACATAAGAACTATGTCTTGATAACATATCAATCTTCTAAATATATACTATAACGTAAATAAGAATCTAGGGAACGAGTCTCTAAAGTAAGAGCATAACCTGACGTCGCCTAAAAGTCGAACGGGATCCTAGCTTCAAATATATCGAAGTCATTGATCGTACAAATAGATGCCTTAAATTCATAGGAAAATTATAAAACTTAATTTAAGATTTAAAGGATCATATAATATTAATATGGAAATATTGATTTATTATATCATATGCTTAATTTCGAATTTAATCTAAATTAAGTAAAATAGACCAAATAAAAATAAGATAAAAATACAATGTGATTATGTAGTCAAGAGGGCTTGAACCCTTGACCAAAAATATAAGTGAAATAATAATCACTTAACCATTAGACTAGAAGAATTTATACAACATTAATTAAACTGTTTTGATTCAATACACTCATAAATGCTTGAGTAAAAAGAGAATTATAAAATACATCAAAGCGGATTGAACCTTAGACCTCTAGCATAAATCTAAACTCTCACCATTAGACTAAACACCATTTTCAAAAATTTTTTAGTGATTTTAATTAAATAAAGTTCATAATTATCTTGGAATAAAATTAAATAAAATGCATTCTAAAGGTTTTTGTTGGTCCTGGTGCAAGTCTATATTAGTTTAGAAGGGGTGAATAAACTGACTTCAAAAACTTAAACTGATTGCGGAATATTTAGGGCCCTGACTCGCTATAAACAATTTATCTGTGCACTGATTAGTTGAGATGGAGAGCTTAGCTAGTGAGCTGATCAGTTAGGACTAATTGTAACAACCCGGTCCCGAGATAGGGGTTTATGAATGGGGACAGGGTGTCATTAAAGGGTTAATGAGGTAAAATGAAAGATTAACAGGATGTTTTGACAGTCGAAATATGCCTTTGGGAATTAGACGGGGATACTCATATTTACTTTTACTTAGACGGTGAATAAATCATATAGATGGATACCAATCAGCTTGGATGACGATAGTTAACAATACATGCAAACCCATTGATTAGACGAAAGGAGATCATATTCGGGTAGAAGAAATAGAACTTAGTATGCATCTTATACTCAAATAATTATGTCTGGGAGATTATCCATAGAATCTTGACAATCATAATAAGACTTTAACAACAGAATTAGAAAGAGTGTATCAGAGTAGCAGATCACATAGTGGGATTTCAAGGAAATATTAAATAATAGCAAAACAGTCTTGGCAGCCAACCCACATCCACAGCCACCAACATCCTCAGCATCTCAACCTGAAAACATTAGAAAAAGAGGGGGCATGAGCACTAATGTACTCAGTGGGTTTTAATAACACTTTAATAAACTTCAAGATATCCAATAATTAACTGACAGTATACGGAGAGCAAAACGCTAAAGCCCTCTCCATAACCGTAAAAGCTTTTCTTTTCCTTTGGGCCCATCTTGGCTCAAACCTGACGTCAACTGTACCCTTAGGCATGCCATAGGATAGAAGAGGGGTTACCTCAAATATCCAAACGAGTTTGTGGGGGAAAAAAGCCAGCAGTGACTCCCTTAATAGTTCCGAGCTCAAAACCTGCTTAAGTGAAAACTAAGTTCCTTCATTTCTTATCCTTGCTAGCAATACCAAGCTTAGAACAATGTCTAATGCTAATCCTTTAATACTACATGATTTCGGCTTACAAAGCGTTTGATGCTACCCTAACAGGGCAAACCCTAAATTCTTAATTATGCGAGCTAAACAAGCATAAACATTGAATTGCAGGAAAAGAATCGTAAACAAATATGATTCAGAGCTAAAGATAACTCTAACATCTTATGCTAAACATAAACAATACTTTAGTAGTTCTATCATTTCTAAACATGCTTTGAGAACATAATATCTTCCTTTCTTCCTTCCTTGTACAGAGATCAATCAGGCTGAGCAAAAATACTTTATTGGATATCTCATTTTCCCTAACATGCTTCTAGAGCTTATTAGCTCAAACTTTAGATGAGTATAGATTTACCCACCTTGATTACAGAACGGAAGACGAGGCAACGAGCTGGTGGTTTTCCTTAGTATTTCTCCGAGGCTCGATTCCTCCTACAAAAGTCGAATCGTCGACTTAGCGGTCTCCTTCGAAGATTTCTAATAACATGATATTAAATAATACTCAACTATTATTTCCTTAGCTAGGACTTAACATGGATAGCACGACTTTGACCTAATAAGGGATCAAGAATGGTTTATTTTATTTAAGGAACTTCTCGACTCGATCTCTAAATTTTAGACAGAAAATAACTCGAATATCTTATCGAAATAAATTGAATATTAACTTGAACACCTTACTATAATTTAAACTTGAATATGTCTTGAAAGTAGCATAATTTAAAAGAATCGAAAAGATCAGAAAGAAGGGGTACGGGAATGGCCGAAAAGAACGGCGAATGAAACAGAAACAACACGGAGAAGAGTGGGGGGCGCCGCGGGGCTACCTTGCCCCGGCGGGCCACCTGCCGCCGCGGGGCCGCCTAGCCCCGACGGGCTCCCCGCCCCCGGCAGGCTGGGGCGCGGCCGAGGGGGGTGTGGCGCGGTGGCGCCCCCCCTCGCGGGGCTCTCTCTCTCCTTCTCTTTTCTCTCTCTCTTCTTCTGGGTTCCTTCAACGTGTTCTTCAACTGTTCTTCATGTTCGTTGATTTCTTCAACGAACACAAAGAACACGAAGAACAATTAACCCGAATTTTTATAAAAACAACGTACTTGATTTTAACATGCAACAACATGTTTTTAACTTAAAAAGAATTTTGGCATTACAACGGCATAAACACGATAATCCTCCTTTAAATTAGATTAACGACAAAATCATTAAATGTGGCTTGATCGGAATTTTAACGGAATAACGAGGCTAATTTTCTTAGAATAACAATAACGATATAAGAATGAGAAATATAACGTACACGTCATTAACTTAGAATTTCAACAAAAATCGAAATGTAACTTTTAGACGAGCAATAATGAAGAACGCGAAGAACGGAAACTAATTGCGGAATTTAAAGATGAAAAAGAAATAGAATCAAAACCGACGAACAAGAATGGACGGGGTCAGGTTCGTCGAAGGAATGTGGTTAGCTCGGCGTCTCGTCGAGTCGCAACGGCGGCAGAGCCGCCTGCTACGATTTCAACAGCGCCCCTAGCACATTCCCTCGCCGCTCCCTTCCACGCCACTCCGCTTGTCGTCTTAAAGAACACTCACGAAGAACGCTTTTTACTTCGACACAACCTTCTCGGCTTTCAAAGCTTTTCACCCTCTCGATTTAGAAGTGAAGGGAAAGAGTAAATGAGCAAGAAATGCTAAAGGGGTGGTCCCCTATATATAGGAAAAGCTTTGGCTTCCCTTGGAAGCCATTGCTGTGCGGGAATACTGCAAAAGCTACCCCGGGTTCGGTTAAAAGCTGCTTTATTCGGTGTCGAGGTCCAAATGACTTCAGACACGAAATCTAAAAATACCGGGAGACTCGTTGGCTCGAACACTAGTGAAACAACTTGATTCGTGATGAAGACGGGTTCGTCAGAAGAAAGACGGGCAAAGATTCCCATTTTGGAATTACTTTTTACTATTCACTCAGACGGACAGATTCGGCTCCCGAGCATTCGATTGACTTCGGAATGAAAATCCGTGAACGCCAACAGAATACTTGAGTCATTTCCCATAAGAGGGGCCTGACAGAACTGAACTTGAATGAACGAGGAGGATTTCATAAATTTCTCAAAACACGAACGCACGCAAAAGTTACTATTCATTTCCCTTTTTAAATACGTTTTCCATCACCGGGAACTCAATTGACCTCGGATTTGAAATCCGAAAATACCGGTGTACTCCTTGAGTCGAAATCTTTCTAAAGAGACCATTAATGACAATAAAAGAATTAAGATTATATTTTCTGAAAAGACGATCTTTACGAAAACTGACTCCAAAAGTCGTGACTGACATCCAATCATAGCTAACCTTAATTAAATTCCTTCTTTAATTAATTAACTAGGATTAACAATTCTCTAAACCTCATTCAAAAATCTGGGGTATTATATCCTACTTCCCTTAAAAAAATTTCGTCCTCGAAATTTACTAACCATGATAAGCAATATCAGGGTACTTCTTGAGCAGTTCGGATTCAAGCTCCCAAGTTGCTTCCTCTGAACCATGGTGGTTCCAGATTACTTTTACCAGATCGATCTCCTTGTTTCTCAGCTTCTGGATCTTTCGATCCCGATGGCTTGGGGCGTTTCCTCATAGGCTAAGTCCTCATTCAGGACTACCTCTTCCTTGCTAATCACGTGCTTTGGATCGAACACGTATTTCGTAACATGGAAATGTGAAAAACATCATGCACGCTACTCAGGTTGGGAGGTAAGGCCAACCTGTAGGCTACTTCATTCACCTTTTCTAAGATCTCAAAAGGTCCGATAAATCTGGGCCTTAATTTACTTCGTTTGCCAAAACGAACTATTCCTTTTGATGGGGACACCTTCAAAAACACTTTATCTCCAATGTCGAAACTGAGCTCCGTCCTCCTCTCATCTGCATAAGCCTTCTGTCTATCCTGAGCTTCTTTGATTCGTTGAGGAATAAGCTCGATCTTTTGGACAGCTTCCTGGACCATCTCGGGTTCAAGTATCCTTCTTTCTCCAACTTCGTCCCAATACAGGGGCGATCTACACTTCTTTCCGTAAAGGGCTTCATAAGGGGCCATGCCAATTGATGACTGGTAGCTGTTGTTGTAGGCAAATTCTACCAAAGGCAACAACTATTCCCAATTGCCTCCTTGATCGATGACGACTCCTCTGAGCATGTCTTCCAGAATCTGGATAGTCCTTTTAGACTGACCATCCATTTGAGGATGGAATGTCGTGCTGAAATTGAGCTTTGATCCCATTGCATCTTGTAGGCTCCTCCAGAATATTGATGTAAATCTTGAATCACGGTCCGATGTAATCGAGACCGGCACTCCGTGCAAACGCATAACTTCCTTAAGATACAACTGGGCTAGTTGATCTAGCCCGTCCGTCATCTTAATAGCAACAAAATGTGCTGATTTAGATAATCGATCCACAATGACCCAAATAGCGGTATTCCCCCGCTTAGACTTTGGCAATCCTACGAAAAAGTCCATATTGATATGATCCCACTTCCATTCAGGGATTTCCAAGGGTTGAAGCAGACCAGAAGGTTTTTGATGCAAAGCTTTCACTTGCTGGCAGTTTAAACACCTTTCCACGAAGGCGGCTATTTCTCTCTTCATGTTGTTCTACCAGAAATTCCTCTTAAGGTCTTGGTACATCTTGGTGCTTCCGGGATGTGCTGTATATGGCATGTCATGTGCTTCGCACATGATTTCCTCCTTTAGTTCTTCCTTGCATGGCACGCACAGTCTTCCTTTGAATAAGAGCGCGTTATCGGCGGCTTTCATGAAATCTTGCGAGCTATCAGATCGAGCTTCTACCCTTTTCTTTTCGAGAAACTCATCTCCTCTCTGGGCTTCAATTATCCTTTGCCTTAGGTCGGGCTGAGCGACTATCATGGCAACTTGAGCTTGAATAGTCTCGGGTGGTGTTAACACCTCAATTCCTAACTTCTTGAATTCTTTGAGAAGATCCTCCTTAGCTAAGATAAGTTCTAACTCTGCCTTCTCCTTCCTACTTAGGGCATCTGCTACCACATTTGTCTTGCCTGGGTGGTAGTGAATCGTGCAGTCATAATCTTTCACGAGTTCTAGCCATCTTCTTTGCCTCATATTAAGATCCTTTTGCTCGAAGAAATACTTGAAGCTCTTGTGATCTGAGAAGATCTCACACTTGGCTCCGTAGAGGTAGTGCCTCCAGATCTTCAGCGCATGAACGACAGCTGCTAGCTCTAAGTCATGCGTCGGGTAGTTCTGCTCGTGATTCTTAAGCTGTTTGGAAGCATAAGCAATCACCTTTCCTCTCTGCATTAGCACGCATCCTAATCCTTTCCTCGATGCGTCGGCGTAAATCACAAAATCTTCATTCCCTTCCGGAATGGCTAATACAGGGGCTGTGGTTAGCATCTTCTTCAAGGTTTGAAAACTTTCCTCACACTCAGGCGTCCATTTGAACTTGGAGTCCTTCTTTAGCAATCGCGTTATAGGTTTGGATATAGTCGAGAATCCTTCAATGAATCTGCGATAGTATCCAGCAAGTCCTAGGAAACTTCTTATTTCGTTCACGCTTCTTGGAGACTTCCAGTTGCTTACAGCTTCAATCTTGGCTGGATCGACTTTGATTCCTTCTACCGAGACTATATGACCTAAAAACGCAACCTCTTTGAGCCAAAACTCATACTTGCTGAATTTAGCATAAAGTCTTTCTCTTCTTAACGTCTCCAGAACTACTCTTAGGTGCTCCTGATGTTCTTCTTCATCCTTGGAATAGACAAGAATGTCATCTATGAAAACTAGGACAAACGCATCCAGATACGGGTGAAAAACTCGGTTCATTAAATCCATGAACACTGCTGGAGCGTTGGTCAATCCGAATGGCATTACCACAAACTCGTAATGCCCATAACGAGTTCTAAAAGTGGTCTTAAGGATATCCTCCTTTCGGATCTTCAACTGATGGTATCCAGATCTTAAGTCTATCTTAGAGAAGACACTTGCTCCCTTGAGCTGATCGAAGAGATCGTCTATTCTTGGGAGAGGGTATCGATTCTTGATGGTTAGCTTATTAAGCTCTCTATAGTCGATGCACATTCTCAATGTACCATCCTTCTTCTTTACAAACAAAATTGGAGCTCCCCAAGGTGACACACTAGGTTGGATAAAACCTCGGTCTAGCAACTCTTGCAGTTGAACCTTGAGTTCTTGCAACTCCTTAGGCGCCATTCTGTAGGGGGCTTTCGAAACTGGGGCGGCTCCTGGTTCCAATTTGATAGTGAATTCCACCTACCTATCTGGGGGCAGTCCGGGCAGCTCCTTTGGAAATACGTCGGGGTATTCTCTTACGACTGGAATGTCTTCGAGGGAAAGCTCTCCTTCCTCCTTCCTTATCAGATTAACTAAAAAGGCTTGACAGTTCTTCTTCCCTATCATCTTAGTGGCCTTCAGGGCGGATATCACTGGGATTTTGGTTCCCAGCCTTGATCCGTAAATTTTCACCTCGGGTTTCCCGGGTGGTCGAAACATTACTTCTCTCTCAGGGCAGCTTATGGAAGCATAAGCTGAGGCTAACCAATCCATTCCTAGGATTATGTCGAAGTCCTGAATCTTTATCACATAAAGATTTGACTTAAAGTTTTCCCCTTCTATGTTCAATTCTAGGTTAGAGCAGATCTTCCTAGACATCATTTTCTTTCCAGAGGGGATACTTATCTCAAGAGCATTCTCAGCATTCTCGAGTTTTATCTTCAGTTTCTTACAAACAGACTCAGCTATAAACGAATGCGATGCTCCCGTATCGAAGAGAGGTAAAACTGGCGTCTCGAAGAGAGTAATCATACCTGCTAGATTACCTGGGGCATTAGCAGCTTGCTGGTGATTGAGAGCATAAGTACGAGCTGGCTGAGGCGGCCTCTGTCCTTGGTTAGACCTTTGATCTCGTCCTTGGTTCGGTCTTGGGTTCATTCCTGGTCTTTGACCCTGAGGTCCTCCTTGCTGCAATCTTGGCTGGTTTCCAGGAAGTTACTGAAGTGGTTGCGGGTACAGGGGTTGTTGTGGTGTTTGAGATCGTCTGTTATTTCCTTTAGGACACTCTCTCTTGAAGTGCACCTCTTCACCACAGTTGTAGCACCCAGTTAGATTTGCTCGGCAGACTCCAGGATGCATTCTTCTGCACTTTTGACACGACCTAAAGTTAGGGGCGTTGCCAGGCTGACTTCGAGGCACCCCCGACTCTCGGCTTTGCCAGTGGGGTTTCTTTCCTCTGTCATCTCTTCTTCCTCCTTCCCACTTTCTTTTTCCCTTTGGATCACTAGATGACTGAGAGGGTTGAATTTTCTCTCGAAGAAGGATGGCCTCTATGCTCAATGCTTTGGCTAAGCTCCGAGCATAGGACATGTCTTCTTGTCCAGCGAAGGCTATGCCAATTTTGGATCTGAGTCCTTTCTTGAACTTGCGTGCTTTCTTCCTGTCTGTGTCCACTAGATGTGGAGCATGCCTTGACAATTGGTTGAATTCTCTATCATATTCTGACACTGTCTTGTTCCCTTGCTTTAGATTCCAGAACTCCATCTCCTTTGCCTCTCGATAACAATCCGGGATATACTTCTGGTACAGATCATGCTTGAAATCTTCCCAACTATAGTCTTCCCATTGATCTGGGGTTATGGTTCTTCGAACGGACTCCCACCAGTAGTCCGCATCATCCGTCAGCATAAAAACAGCACAGTTTAACTTCTCCTCTTCTGAACAGGCTATGAAATCGAAAATTCGTTCTAAGGAGTGAACCCATTTTTCAGCGTCCAATGGATCTCCTAAACCATTAAATGATGGAGGATTGTGTTTGAGAAACACACTTTCGGCTCTTGGTCCGGGGTTTGGAGCTTGTTCGGGTTCGTTCTCATCTTCGTTCTCAGCTTGACGTCTTCGGGGCGGCATTCTAAAGAACTAGATATTAGTGACACTTGATTGAATTTGCGCATTTGCAAGGATGCCTTTTGATAAGGTCTTTAAATTAAGATAGATCAAAGAAGGCGGAAATTTAAACGTCATTCACACGTAATGGGAAAATTGCCTCATTAAGAGGACTTTTGGCATCGATAGAATAGGTTATCGGTTACATCGAGACATGGCAGTCTATTGGAAAATTCACTGCCACTATCGGAGTTTGGGAAATTTAAAGCATTAATTACATATTAGAGTCTTGGTTAAAGCGGATATTAGACAACAGACAGATAGATGGATTAGACAACTAGGTGTTCTAACAGCCACACCTCCTACACCTCCTACTACGGCTTAATTGTAGGTTGGAGCCTTTCCCTTTCCCTTGCAAGGCGACCCTACTTCCTCCTCGCCTCCTTCTTCCGGGTCTTCCTCTTCTTCCTCATCTTCAATTGTCTCGGGCACGCTGAACTTGAATGTTCTCATGTGAACATTCCCTTCGGGGTACTAATGGGACATACATTGCCCCAGACTCTGAGAAGCGTATGCAGGGGTCTACTGGTTCATTTGAGGAGTGCAAGAAAACAGGGACTCGGGGTGATTCACGACCCGGACATTTGAGGGTCCCGCTCCTGAGGTTCTTTCATGTTGAGGACGAGGTGCTTGGAATCCAGGGGGACTGTTGAGAGTCGCCCGTTGCAGTTCTAGCTCTACCACGAGAGAGGGGTTTTGCTCGGCTGCTTGCTGCTCGGCTAAAGCTTGCACGTGGCCATACTCCGTCACCCAACGAGCCATTAAGGCTGAGGAGAACTCCGTCAGATTCCCGATTTCAGCATATGTTACGGGATCACGGGTGATAGTGCTCTGCAAGATGCGGTACATTGTAGGCCTCCAAGAGAGCGATGCGTGCTCGCACATGCGAATGCAGGTCTCCAAGTCAGATACACTTCCAGGCTCTCCTCCGTAACCATTAGCCCAGGCCCACCTTTCTAGGTACCTTGCCATGAAGGACAGTAATTGTTCGTTACCGTCCCAAGTTTCTTGTCTGAACCTTTCCACTCTTTCTTGAACTGGGCGAAAAAGAGGCACGCTCTTCCTAGCAGTCATATGGCGCTTAACCATCTAGAAGAGAATAGCTTAATCAGTCTAGATTATAAAAGGGAGACCTAAGGTTCTCCTGAGATCATACTATCATCTAGATTTTATCTTGCATGCATAGTTCCTTTTGAAGCAGTTGACGTTTTTATAAGAAAAATTTCGGTGCCCATGGTTTTTAACATATAAGTTTACCTTTTCGTTGAGTCAAAATTTTTGAGTACAAATGTAAACCTTTTGGGATCGAGAAATCTTTCACAAACTTTTCATTCTCAGAGATCGTCTTACCCGAACACCTTTTACTTGGAATTTCATTCTCACGGTTTTTCTCTTATCCATAAAACAGGTATGCTTGCTCAAATCTTTTCCTTTCCTGTATTCTAAAAATCAAAATCCAAAATCTAAAATTTCTATACTATCATACCTTGATTTTTGGTTGAAGATACGAGGGTAATGGCGAGCTGTGGGTTGCTGCTTTCACTTATCAAAGAACAACTTATGCATACATATATATATATATATACTTAACTCAATTCAAACAAAGACAGGCCTACAGTTTTGCAAACCTGTCTCTGATACCAACTGCAACAGCCCGGTCCCGAGATAGGGGTTTATGAATGGGGACAGGGTGTCATTAAAGGGTTAATGAGGTAAAATAGAAGATTAACAGGATGTTTTGACAGTCGAAATATGCCTTTGGGAATTAGACGGGGATACTCATATTTACTTTTACTTAGACGGTGAATAAATTGTATTGATGGATACCAATCAGCTTGGATGACGATAGTTAACAATACATGCAAACCCATTGATTAGACGAAAGGAGATCATATTCGGGTAGAAGAAATAGAACTTAGTATGCATCTTATACTCAAATAATTATGTCTGGGAGATTATTCATAGAATCTTGACAATCATAATAAGACTTTAACAACGGAATTAGAAAGAGTGTATCAGAGTAGCAGATCACATAGTGGGATTTCAAGGAAATATTAAATAATAGCAAAACAGTCTTGGCAGCCAACCCACATCCACAACCACCAACATCCTCAGCATCTCAACCTGAAAACATTTGAAAAAGAGGGGGCATGAGACTTCATGTACTCAGTGGGTTTTAATAACACTTTAATAAACTTCAAGATATCCAATTATCAACTGACGGTATACGGAGAGCAAAATGCTAAAGCCCTCTCCATAACCGTAAAAGCTTTTCTTTTCCTTTGGGCCCATCTTGGCTCAAACCTGACGTCAACTGTACCCTTACGCATGCCATAGGATAGAAGAGGAGTTACCTCAAATATCCAAATGAGTTTGCGCGGGAAAAACCCAGCAGTGACTCCCTTAATAGTTCCGAGCTCAAAACCTGCTTAAGTGAAAACTAAGTTCCTTCCTTTCTTATCCTTGCTAGCAATACCAAGCTTAGAACAATGTCTAATGCTAATCCTTTAATACTACATGATTTCGGCTTACAAAGGGTTTGATGCTACCCTAACAGGGCAAACCCTAAATTCTTAATTATGCGAGCTATACAAGCATAAACATTGAATTGCAGGAAAAGAATCGTAAACAAATATGATTCGGAGCTAAAGATAATTCTAACATCTCATGCTAAGCATAAACAATACTTTAGTAGTTCTATCATTTCTAAACATGCTTTGAGAACATAATATCTTCCTTTCTTCCTTCCTTGTACAAAGATCAATCAGGCTGAGCAAAAATACTTTATTGGATAACTCATTTGCCCTAACATGCTTCTAGAGCTTATTAGCTCAAACATTAGATGAGTATAGATTTACCCACCTTGATTACGGAACGGAAGACGAGGCAACGAGCTGGTGGTTTTCCTTAGTATTTCTCCGAGGCTCGATTCCTCCTACAAAAGTCGAATCGTCGACTTAGCGGTCTCCTTCGAAGATTTCTAATAACATGATATTAAATAATACTCAACTATTATTTCCTTAGCTAGGACTTAACATGGATAGCACGAATTTGACCTAATAAGGGATCGAGAATGGTTTATTTTATTTAAGGAACTTCTCGACTCGATCTCTAAATTTTAGACGGAAAATAACTCGAATATCTTATCGAAATAAATTGAATATTAACTTGAACACCTTACTATAATTTAAACTTGATTATGACTTGAAAGTAGCATAATTTAAAAGACTCGAAAAGATCAGAAAGAAGGGGTACGGGAATGGCCGAAAAGAACGGCGAATGAAACAGAAACAACACGGAGAAGAGTGGGGGGCGCCGCGGGACTACCTTGCCCCGACGGGCCACCCGCCGCCGCGGGGCCGCCTAGTCCCGGTGGGCTGGGGCGCGGCCGAGGGGGGTGTGGCGCAGCGGCGCCCACTCCCCCCGCGGGGCTCTCTCTCTCCTTCTCTTTTCTCTCTCTCTTCTTTTGGGTTCCTTCAACGTGTTCTTCAACTGTTCTTCGTGTTCGTTGATTTCTTCGACGAACACGAAGAACAATTAACCTGAATTTTTATAAAAACAACATACTTGATTTTCACATGCAACAACATGTTTTTAACTTAAAAAGAATTTTGGCATTACAACGGCATAAACACGATAATCCTCCTTTAAATTAGATTAACGACAAAATCGTTAAATTTGGCTTGATCGGAATGTTAACAGAATAACGAGGCTAATTTTCTTAGAATAACAATAACGATATTAGAATGACAAATATAACGTACACGTCATTAACTTAGAATTTCAACAAAAATCGAAATGTAACTTTTAGGCGAGCAATAATGAAGAACACGAAGAACGTAAAGAACGGAAAGTAAATGCGGAATTTAAAGATGAAAAAGAAATTGAATCGAGACCGACGAACAAGAATGGATGGGGTCAGGTGCGTCGAAGGAATGTGGTTAGCTCAGCGTCTCGTCGAGTCGCAACGGCGGCAGAGCCGCCTGCTACGATTTCAACGGCGCCCATAACACATTCCCTCGCCGCATCCCTTCCATGCCACTCCGCTCATCGTCTTGAAGAACACTCACGAAGAACACTTTTTACTTCGACAGAACCTTCTCAGCTTTCAAAGCTTTTCACCCTCTCGATTTAGAAGTGAAGGGAAAGAGTAAATGAGCAAGAAATGCTAAAGGGGTGGTCCCCTATATATAGGAAAAGCTTTGGCTTCCCTTGGAAGCCATTGCTGTGCGGGAATACTGCAAAAGCTACCCCGGGTTCGGTTAAAAGCTGCTTTATTCGGTGTCGAGGTCCAATTGACTTCAGACACGAAATCTAAAAATACCGGGAGACTCGTTGGCTCGAACACTAGTGAACCAACTTGATTCGTGATGAAGACGGGTTCGTCAGAAGAAAGACGGGCAAAGACTCCCTTTTTGGAATTACGTTTTACTATTCACTCAGACAGACAGATTCGGCTCCCGAGCGTTCGATTGACTTCGGAATGAAAATCCGTGAATGCCAACGGAATCCTTGAGTCATTTCCCATAAGAGGGGCCTGACAGAACTGAACTTGAATGAACGAGGAGGATTTCGTAAATTTCTCAAAACACGAACGCACGCAAAAGTTACTATTCATTTCCCTTTTTAAATACGTTTTCCATCACCGGGAACTCAATTAACCTCGGATTTGAAATCTGAAAATACCAGTGTACTCCTTGAGTCAAAACCTTTCTAAAGAGACCATTAATGGCAATAAAATAATTAAGATTATATTTTCCGAAAAGACGATCTTTACGAAAACTGACTCCAAAAGTCGTGACTGACATCCAATCATAGCTAACCTTAATTAAATTCCTTCTTTAATTAATTAACTAGGATTAACAATTCTCTAAACCTCATTCAAAAATCTGGGGTATTACACTGATAGCTTGAAGGCTTAGCTTAGCTTGTCAGTGCAGCTTGTGTGCTAGAGTGTGCAGTTAAAGAACATGCAAAGCTTAAAGCAGTAAATACAACACACACAAGACTTATAGATGTTCGAAGCTTCCTACTTCTACGTCCTCTCTTCCTTCCGCAGAAGGGTAATCCACTATGCAAGTATAAAGTTTCTTTATTTCAGTTACACGGTGAATAAATTCTATTGGACTTGAAAACAGCACCCTTAAAACTGAGCGCGGCCTCCTTTCCAACTGTTGTTGTCCCAGAAGAACGGACCCGTCGGTACACACCCCTCCTCAGCCGATTTCTAGGTCGACAGCTCACACTTACTGGTCCTAACTACTCAATTAGATTTTAGGTGCTATTACCCATCTTTACAAGATTTTAGATCTCTCCCGATCTTCAAGAAGACAGTCTTGAATCTGTTATCAACCTGGAGTGCTCCTTCAACTTGAGCTGAGTGGTTGATCTTTGAAGAACTGAACTGAGAAGCTTTGCTCTAGCTAGAATTCTGCGTCAGCTAGCTGCTTGCTTGAGACTTGAAGCACGCATTCTCAGTTGAGACTTTTCACTTAGGAGATTTAAGCTCTGAACTATGGGGAGGGAGAAAAGAAGCTCGCTCTGCAAAATATAGTAGGAGTTAGAAAATCTTACAAAAAAGTCTTGGCTAAAATGATGTTCACTCTCTTTATATAGATGAATGATCTTTTGACCGTTATGGTTGGTGAATCTATTGATTCCGCCGGCGGTAGTTTTAATGCCTGCAGCCGTTTGAAGCTTTGAATGAACTAGCCGTTGAATTAATGACTTCTGCTCTAAGATCGTCAGGATCTTTCCAAGTTTTGTCAGGATCTTCATTGACTAGTTCTCAGAGAGAGCAGGTATTTCGGCTATCATTTTTGGACATTCAGCTGATGGGCTCTCAGCTATCTTGACTTTCAGCTCTGAGATTTGTCTAGTTGGCAGTTCCTCGGCTGCCTTAAGCTTCAGTCTTGAGATAGTCCAGTAGAGCTGCTTTGGCAGCTTAGCTTCAAAAGATTTCAGTTCTGGACTTCCAGTTGGCTGCTTGTTTGAGCTTTTCTTTCATTGAACTGATCTTAGGTCAGTTCAGTATTGGCTTAAAGCTTTTTGAGCTTTTCTTCCAGCTAACTGATCTTTGATCAGTTTTAGGGTTGGCTCTTTTTAACTGACTAATTTTTTATTAGTTCAATTTCAGTTTTCAAGCTGGCTCTGCTCTCATCAGTCTTCCTTGGCCTTCGGCTAAACTGATGATTACTCATCTGTGATGCCTAAATGTCTCCAAAGTTCTCTTCCCCTTTAGCTATTATTAAGCTTTGGAGTTGACTCTGACGGAGTGGTGTGTAGAGCAATTGTGGTGTATTGAGAAAAAGTAGTGGTTTTAATAACAACACCCTTGATTAAATTATTGAAAAAAAACAACATCTTCTCCTCCGATGAATCTTCTTCACGCCAGTCCCCACCATTTTCCGCCGGCCACCACACGACCACCACCATCTTCCACTAGCCGCCACCATCTTCTGTCCACGACCACCATATTTTTCCCCAACAAAAAAAACCATCATCTCCTTCCCCACACAAAAAATTAGACGATGGCCTTATTGAGGCATCCTTTTAAGCTAGTTGACCATGATTCAAAACAGCTGACTCTCGTTTCAGCTAGACTGATGTTTGAAGTCTTACTTGGTCATTAACTATGACTTCCAGCTTTAAATAACCTGCAGTTTTTCATTAAATCATCACATATGTTTTGACATTTCATCAAAACCATCAGTTGGGCTATAATGATAGTTTTTTCCAACAATTTTCCCCTTTTTGATGATGTCAAAACCAGTTAGTTTGATGATGGAAAACTGTATGAGGTTATCTTTCATGAATGAACATTTGAGCTTGTACCAGTTTTTGGTATCAGAGCTGATATCACACCATGTACCCAAGAACAGTATTAGGTTCTTATAGCTTTTAAAAGCTATCAGTTTGACATTCATGAGTATCAGAGCTTTGACATGAGTATCAGAGCTTTGATAATTAGATGAGTATCAGAGCTTTGATAATTTGGGCTTAACGAGTTTTATCTTTCAGGCATCAGAGCTTTGATGGTCAAGGCTTGCATTCAAGCCTTCTATTGGTCCCGGGCAGAGTCAGAATCAGTTTAGGGGGGGTGAATAAACTGATTTCAAAACTGAACTACAAATGTGGAATATTCAGGGCCCGTTTTGACTCGCGGGGTTATCCGTGCTTTGGGGAGATCAGTTGAGATGATCTACTAGCTCAGAGTGATGTGTGTGCTTGGGGTGTGCAGTTTAAATCATGTAACTGAACTGAAAAATAAAGCAGAGCACACAAGCAATTCATAGTAGTTCAAAGCTCAACTTCTACATCCTCTCTTCCTTCCACAGAAGGGCAATTCACTATGCAAGTATAAAGTTCCTTTATTACAGTTACACAGTGAAGACAACTGTTGAACCTAGCGAACGGCAACTTTACGAGTCCCACCCTCTTTTTCAGTTGGTGCTGTCCCGGAAACGGAGATCCAACGAACACAGCCTCCTTAGCCGGTAAGTCGATAGCTCACACTTGCAATCCCCAACTGCTCGCTGGAGAGATAAGGTGTTATTATCTGTGTTTACAAGATTTAAGATCTTGCTCGATCTTCAAGAATACAGTCTTGAAACTGATATCAACTTATATGCTCCTTTGCACGTCTGCGTTTAAGCTGGGTAGTTGATCTCTGAAGCACTTGAACTGAGAGAGTTTCTCTGGCTGGAATTCTTCAACAGCTAGCTTGATGAGCGTTCTGGCTCCTTCTCTTTAGTTGGACTTTTGATTCTTCTGAGTTTTTGAGCGTGAGGCTTTAGTGCTTTGGCGAACGTCTTCCCAGAAAGTCATAACTAAAGTTATCTCCAAAATTATCAAAAGTCAACTGTCACTTTCTGGGTAGCTCACCTTTTATGGATGAGTGGCTGATGACCGTTGATGATCACTGTGTGATCATAAATGATAAAGCCGTTGAAAGACTTTCATTTAAGAGAGTTGTTGAGTTACCTTTTCTCTTCTAATGAGCTTTTATTCCAAGATCTCGGTTGCATTAACTTCAAGATCTTCTTTGGCTTATCTGAAATTTGAATTTCAGTTACGGCTTCTAGCTTAATCTTCAATTATAAGCTTTGTCTGGCAGTTGGAATCTTTAGTTCCTCATTTCTCAGTTCTGTGCTTCTCTTGGCAGTTTGGAAAGCTTCAGTTGAGATCATCTTCAACTGGCAGTTCTGGGTTTGGGCTTCATGCCTTCTGAGCTCCAGTTTTATTTGCTTCAGCTGGCAGGTTGAACCAGTGTTCTTCAGCTATCATTCTGGACTTGGGTCCCTTCATCTTGAACTTTCTTAGACTGGTCTTCAGTTCGGTTGCTGACGCTTTATCAGTTGGACTTCAAAACTGATGCGTCTTCAGCTGGTATCCTTCGAACTGGTACTTCATCAGCTGGAACTTCATTCTTCAGCTGGTATCCTGCGAGCTGGTATTTTCCTTTAGCTTGTACCTTGGTGTTCTATTCAGCTGGTATGCTCCTTCAGTTAGAATATCCTGAGCTGGCATCTCCTTCAGCTCGGATATTGGACTGGTACATTTCTTCAGCTGGTATTTCCTTCAGCTGGAATCGTCCTTTTTTCGGCTGGCAGTATTCTTCAGTCGGTATCATCTTGAACTGGCATGTTCATCAGTTCAAACTGATGTGCTCTTCAACTGGTAATTCTTCAGTCGGGATTAGTCTCGAACTGGTATGTCCTTCAGTTCTTCTCTTCAGCTAGTATTTCCTTTAGCTGGGATCTTTCTTCGATTGGAACATTTCTTCATCCCGTATTGGACTAGAACTGGCATGTTCTTCAGTTCTCTTTAGTTGGAATATCTTTTCAGCTGGGATTGATCTTGAACTGGAATGTCCTTCAGTTCTTCTCTTCAGCTGGTATTTCCTTCAGTTGGGATCTTTCTTCGGTTGGAATATTTCTTCAGCCGGTATTGGACTAGAACTGGCATGTTCTTTAGTTCTCTTTAGCTGGAACATCTTTTTCAGCTGGGATTGATCTTGAACTGGAATATCCTTCAGTTCTTCTCATCAGCTTGTATTTCCTTCAGCTGGGATCTTTCTTCGACTGGAACATTTCTTTAGTCGATATTGGACTAGAACTGGCATGTCCTTCAGCTCTCTTCAGCTAGAACATCTCTTTAGCTGGTATTGGACTAGAACTGGTATGTCCTTCAATTCTCTTCAGCTGGAACATCTCTTCAACTGGTATCGGCACTTCTGAGCTGGTGCCTTGAACTGATATTTTTCTTCAGTTCATCACTATAGAATGGTAGCATTTGGTACTTCTCTTCATGGTACCTGCAACTTCCAGTTTACCTTGCTAACTGTTCTAACAAGCTACATTTTTTTTTTCATAGCCCTTTGTGGATGGATTTTTTCTTTTTCGATTCTCTCTCTTTTCTTTACTCAGCTCTTGGCTAGTTTCTTTCTCCTTTCTTTTCTCTGATTTTTTTTCTCTCTTTTCTTTTTCTCTCATGGATTGATCATTTCTTTTGGCTTTGATAGCTCAATTTTTTATATGATCATCCTTAGTTTTCTACTTGATTTCTTTTCAGTTCCTCAAGGCTCTTGACATATTTTGACATCTCATCAAAACCCCTTGTCAGAAAAACCTTGATAGTTTTTCCTAACACCTTCTTCTAGAATTTCTGTGTTAGCAATGTATGGAGGCTCGCTGGTTACAGGTGTAGTGGACTCATCACTAGTGTAAGTAAACAAATCACTGTCAGTCATAGACTGATCTGCATCAGCTAGAGATTCAGCTTCAAGGATTGACTATTTTCCTTAGCTGGGTTTGTGGTCCTCCGTCAGCTAAAGTCTTGACTTCCTAGGATGACCAGTTATTCTATGATGTTTTCTGTGGATGTAGACTGTAGGAAGGAGATCTCTTCTGGTGAAGTGGAATCCACCAGGAATAGTTACATCAAGTTGTTCCTCGATGATGTGACTGAGTCAATTGATAAATCCTAACTTGGCATTGAATGTGCCAGAGGTTAGATCGATCTCAGCACGCTTCACATGCATGCGAAGCTGAGCCAATATAAAGGATGCCCAATCAGCCTTGCATCCATAATATATGGCGGCCATGAGGTGAGCAGTGTTGTCATTGAACTGTGCATTTGTGATGCTGCTGAGCAAAATGTGTATCACAATGTCCATGATCTAGACCATTATTGGAGGGAGACTATTTTTCAAATTATTTGAAAAGTCTCGATGATCAACGTGTGGAAGCTTCCACCCATTCCACATTCCAACTTGGTAGGGAGCGCGAGTTCATGCACCTTCTGACCTTCATCAGGGAGTTGAAACAAATCAAGTAACACATCTTTATCGATGATGATAACCTGATTGTAGACAATAGACATTATGTTGTCTCCCTTGATCTCCCCATTGTAGTAGAACTCAGCTACAAGTGAGAGATACTTCATCTTGGGCTTAGTTGTCATGAACGACAAGAGCCTGCATGTCTTCAACAAGTAAAAGATCATGCTAGTCTTCTCTGGACCTAATCGAGCTTGAAGAAGTTCTTGGTTAAGATACTTATCCTTTCTGAGCTTTTTTATAAGAAGCTTGATGTTCATCAAGTGAAATGGAAGAGCCATTTTTATGATGACAGATATGAGCAAGAAGGAGCTTTGGATAAGTATGAGAAGATAAGGAGAATGAATGTGTTGAAAGTTCTATATTTTTCATTACAACTTCTCCGCAGCTCATAAAACAGTAATTTTACATGTATTTAACCATAGCAATCGAGTGCTTCTGGTTGATCAGCTATCTGATTTGATAGAAAGTTAGCTGATTAAATGATGCAAGCATCTCAGTCGTCCACTTGGACCTTCACTTTTTGATCAAGCGACTGAAATCTTAGGGTTTTGAAAATCTGGGTAGTTGCCATAAATAGCAAAATATTTGCCAGAAGATTTGCTATTTATATCCCTCAGAAAATTCATCTCTTTATACTTTAATGCTTAGCATAGAGACTTTAATGGCAACTTAGATGAACAGTAAGTTTATTTTGAAATGTTAATGGTAACTATTCAAAAATAAGCTTTGAGGAAGTTAAAGTAGAGAAGCTTATCAAAGAGAACTAATCATGCAGTTGTTGAGAGGATTGAGCTTGAGGCGTCAGTTTCTTGCTAAACTGATGATATCATCTTTAAACTGATTTGATCAGTTTTGTGGATTAGCTGCTGATTTGACTTTTCGTCAGTTTTCTCTTCTTGAGTGGTCAGACTGGGCTAGCTTCTCCACTTTCTCTAGAGTTGTTTGACATTTTCCTTTTGGAAGCTGAACTGATGATGTCCTGAAAAGGATCAGTTCTGGCAGCAGTCTCAGCTTACTGAAGTTGCTTAAGAGCAACTGCTGAGTTGGTCAGCTTCAAGGTGGTCAGCTCTGAAATTCCTCTGCAGGATGAGCTGGACTAATTGATCATCAGTTTTGCAGCTCTTGGCAAGACTTGATAAGAGGAGTAACATAGCTCTGGGACAAGAGATCTGGTGACGTGGCAGTATCTTTAACGTCTTTTGCTCCATTATATCCTCGTTGTTGACTCCTCGGGGTCGCCACAATTTCAGTATGAGATAGAGCTTGATCTATCTTTTTGGTGGCACCCACAGCCTGTAGTGATGTCTCTTCCGACTGAATTGAATCAGGATCAAAATTCAGTTTTAGGCAACCTCGATCGACTGGATTGTTGACAAACTGCTTTTCAATTGCAACTCCTTGCGATCTCAAGCTGGCTTGAACATTAGCTAGCATGGCCTTAGCTGGAATGTTATTATCAAGTCGATGCTTCATAATCCGCTGGACTTACACAATAGTTGGATAAAATAGATTTGAAGCCCCAATCCATTTGATACTCTAAGTCTCTTCACATTACCAAAAGCTCATGCCATGAAAGGCAGTTAGCAAGAAGTGTGACTGGATTGACATAGAATGTCTTCAGTTATACTAGTAGAAGTACCAGTGTAGTTGTTTGAACAACTGATTATCTTGCTTGGCAACATAGGTGAAGTGAGTGAGAAGGAGATTTGTTACATCCTTCTGTGCACTCTTGACTGCATATTCGCTATTATAGAAAGTGCGAATATTGTCTTCAGTCAACTGGAGATGAGGACAAGTTCTCTTGAAATATTCAGCTCCATAGTTGGGATGATGAATTTTAATGAATGGAATAAGCTCATCTGGATCAGTGCAGGGCTTGAATTCAATTGACGATCCATTCTTGGAGTGTGGAGAAGGAACTTCATTGGCAGTTGAGCTGCTTGAAGTTGTATTGCCAGTTTTGGATTTGGATCTTCCCTTCTTCTTGAGTGACTGAATATGTGCTTTCCCTTTCTTGGGAATCCAGTTGGAGACGAGGACTGGTAGCACGTCATCATTTAGAAGATTCAACATATCTTCCAGGAGCTTGCTCATTCTTAGAACAACTCCTACTTTGGACTCAAATTTCCCAGTCTTCTTTGAGTCGGCAGCTTTGATGACTTGATGCTTGAATTGGGAGAATATAAACTCTGCCCAATTGGCTTCTAATCCCTGAACAAGGTGTATCATTACCTTGTATCTTTCTTGAGTTAATTGACTCAAGCTTCCAATGGCGCCGAACATCATTTTGTTCATGATATCGAGTATAACTCTATACTCGAACTTCAGATCAATTTTAGTTGTGGTAAAACTGAATTGCTTGTTGCAAGTTGAAGTACGCCATTCTTTCCAGTATGGTTCAGCTGAATCTTTCAGATCTTGAACCCTGGATGTAATACCCCGTAAAATAATTACTGTTTAGTTATAGTTAATTGTTGAAATTACTATTTAGTATAGTAATTTCCAGTTAGATTAGGGTCGAAAGTATCCGTTAAGTTCCATGAAATTCAAGGTCAATTAATCCCCGTAGGTGGGTTAATTTTTCCAGTTAGGGTTTAAATCCCCTTTTCAGTTATGGAAAGCCGGAATTGGAATTTCAGATAAATTCAATTCATATTCTTTTAAATTTGCGGTGTGTGGTTATCGTGAATTAGATATTCCGATGAATATTTACAGGACTGGGAGAATCAGAGATTCTCTAGTCATTAGTGTTTAAAATCAGATAATTTAAACAGGGTGATTTAAAATCCAAAAGAATTAGATATTCTCTAGTTCGGATGTTTTAATGGTCGAAAAATTAAAACCAATATTTCAAAGTGGTGTTTTAAAAATCAATAATTTTAAATAAACTATTGTTTTTAAGTAAGTGAATTATTTTAACAATATTGGATAAGTTCGGGATTTTACTGAAGACGAAAAATATCACGATAACCGAACAACCGGTATTTTAAACCGGATATTTTTTGGTCAATTCCCAAAGCATGGGAGGCCATACCTCTCCCATGCCTCCACCATGCCACCTCACGTTTCTTACCCCCCCAAGTCAACCAAAATGGACAATAAAACTATAGATAGGTACTATATATATTATATGTATAGATTATGGAAAAAAGAGTTTAACTATCATAATCATTCTAATTCTCCACAAGATTTTCGTGAGAAAGAGGAACAAAACAGCCACTCTCCCTTGCTTCTCCTTCACCAACCTTTATCATCTTCCATTCACTTCAATTTCTACAACATTTTCAAGAGAGGAGAGTAGAAGTGGCATCCATAATCAAAGCTTGATCCCACCATCTCCAACCTCCTAAAGCTTCTCTCCTTTGTTTTTGAAAGGTATTTTGAAAACCATGAAGTTATATATATATATATAGGTTTGATGTTGTATTGGAAATCATGTTTTAAGTTTTTGAAGCATGTTAGTGGTAGAAATGAGTTGGTTTATGTTGCAAAATTGTTGAGATATTATGAAGCATGTTGTTGTGTCTTTTGTGTTCAAAGTATGTTAGATGTTTATAGGTTCAATAGTACTTAAAAGCATGTTTAAGATGAGGTTTGATGTGTTAAAATGCATGATTTCAAACATATAGAAAGCTTGTGAAGTTTGGCTTGAGTTCGCGCGAAATGGCAGATTTGCCACACCCTTCGGTAAAACGAGCATAACTCCCTCGTTTTACGTCGGATTGAGACACCGTAAATTTTGCCGGAAACTAGACTTAAGTGGCTTTCCAATGGTATAGGTCTCAATCTCTAATTCGTACTGAGTCGGTTGTGAAAAATCGATGAAGTTGGGTCATGTTTCGGTTTTCATGAAGTCATGGCAGTTCTGCCATCTTTCAGTAAAACGGGTATATCCGTTTCATTTGTTATCATCTTAAGCCACTGTAAATTTTTAAAAATTCTAGACTTCCGTGGCTTTCTAATGGTATATAGCTCAGTCCGTAACTCTTCCTGAATCAATCGTGAAAAATCTTCAAAGTCAGAGCACGAGTTTGTTTTCGGAAATTCTGGCAATTCTGCCACCTTCTAGTAAAATGATCATAACTTTTGCGTTAGTTATCGTCTTGAGTAACCGTAAATTTAGCCGTAAACTAGACTTCTGTGGCTTTCCATTGGTATATGGCACAATCCCTACACTTTAGTGAGTCAAAACAGAGAATTTTCCAAAGTTAGACGTTGTGCCAAACGGTGTTTAGTCAACGAACTTAGCGATGATTTTGTTCCTAGAATCTAGTTGTGATAATGTTAAGGTATTTTTGATACCTTAAATAATGTCAATGAATATCTTTTTATGGTTAAGATCTAGGGTCGAGATTTACCCTTAAACAAGAAAAATTTAGAACGGATACTAGACCCTAATAGGCCTTCAATTTCATGTTGAGTCCAAACAACGTTTTTGGTTCAACGTACTCAATTTTATGTTAACTCTATGAAGGTGAGCTGTCCAGTGCAAGATAAAGTACGGAGGAACTTTTGCTGCAGTTCAAGTGTTAAAATCTCGGTGAAAGGTGGGCTTTCTTTTTAACAGACTCTTAGTCCAAATAATGATTTGAGTTTTTACTCACCTGCAGTTAATTAATTCTGATGCAAATAAATTATTGTCATACATAGAATGTTTTATTTTGTATGATATCCTTATCTGCATTTAGTTAGCTCGCAAGGGGCTTTCTAACTCTTAAATCGATCGGGCCTCGTGCTAACTTAGCGTGTTAACCGAGGTTAGTCTACACTTGAGTCGGTGATATTAGGAAGAGGGAAAGGCTAAGCGGAGCTATTCCTGACTAAGACATCGACGATGCTAAATGTGCGTGGAAAATGCTGAGCGGAGCTATTCTTCGGCATTTAGTTATGTTAAGCATTCGAGGGAAAAGGCTGAGCGGAGCTATTCCCTGACGTTTGTGGAAAAGGCTGAGCGGAGCTATTCCTTGACTTTCAGTGGGATATGGATGATCATACAACAGAAAAGAGCGCTCAATGACATAAAATGATTTAGTAAAACATAGGGCCTTTTTAGATAAAACCCCTGTGTGTTTACTCAGATGCATGACAAGAAAATGAGTTTCAGTTCAGAAATATTTTTGGCAATGTGATCACTGAGTACCCTTGTACTCAGCCCTGCATGTTTGTTTTTAAATGTGCAGGTTGAGCTGGTGTGGAAGGGAGAAGTGCTGAGAGTGGAGTCCTTTTTGGTACAAGGCTCAGATGACCTTGTATTACTATTATTATTATTATTGTCTTTCTTTTGCTTCCGCAACTTAGTTATATCATAAGTTCAACATTTCAGCTTTTGTTCTGGATGAGTTCCATAACTCGATAATCAATTAAGTATTGTTATTATTCTATCTCTTGTGAGTACTTAAAGTTAGTTCAGAATTCGAGCTCACAGCAATTATCGTTCCTGGAATATAGTAGTTCCTTCTTTTATTTAATTATTTTCGGTTCGCGCCTTGATCCATCCTTTATTGGGATCGAGTCGTGCCAGTCACACTTCATATTAATCAGATATTAATTTGGGATCGTGACACTGGAACCCTTTTTGGGACGTTAAAAGATTTCTGCAATCTTTCTTTCAGTGATTTGGAGTCTGTTCCCTTGAATCACTAAGTGTATAACTTTCCCATCTGCAGTGACCTTTGCTTAAAGCATGAACTTACTTACCAAGTGTTGTCTAAAGAATCTTGGTGGAGTTTTAAGGTAATGCAGAATTTCGATCTTGTGGAGGTTGACTAGAAGAAATGGGTTGTTTGATTCTTTAAGAATCGGTTGAAATTTTTGTCTTTCCAGAAATTTATCTTTCATCATTTGCTCTTTGAAGGAAGTAAGAGTTTTGGATGATTCGGCCATTTTTGAAAATTTTGGCTGAATTTGAATTGAAGCTTTTTGAGAAAGAGAGAGAGAGTACTCTTTTGGAAGATGATTTTTGATAGAGTATGTGAATTGAGCTTCTGTATTCTCTTGAAATTTTTGGAGCTAGGGGATTTATGAGTGAGGAGAAAGACTCGTAAATTTTTGTTGGTTGAAAGAGTTAAATGTCCCTTTGTCGT
This sequence comes from Perilla frutescens, assembly GCA_026008535.1. Lineage (NCBI taxonomy): Eukaryota > Viridiplantae > Streptophyta > Magnoliopsida > Lamiales > Lamiaceae > Perilla > Perilla frutescens. The sequence goes on from BRKX01000001.1 coordinate 40,718,342, forward strand.
TTTTGGATCGTTGGTTATTTAATGACTGTGAGATGTGTCATTGTTTTGCCAACGGTCAAAAATTCAAAATAAATGCTGACTTGTCATTTATTTTGCAAAAATAATTTTATTTCTTAAAAGAAATTTTGAATACACTGAACCACAAGATAATAACTAAAGAGTTTTGAATTAGCTTCGCTTGATTAAGCTTTTAGTCTTCTTTGTGTTCAGTCCTTCTCCTCTTGGCGGCAAGCATAGTAGAGCTACTTTCCCCTTCATCAGAGCTAGAGGACTCACCGTCAGTTGATTGAAGTCCGGTATGAGCTTGAAGCTTCCTGATCAGCTTCTTATGTCGCTTCAACTGTTGTTGAATGCTCTGAAGTAGCTCTCTTTGTTGAGCTATTAAATGGTCTGGTGATTTTCGGAATTGATCGTTAGCTTGGATTGTCCATACGGGACATGACTGATCAGTTGTAATGGTCAGCTGCAGATCATCTCCTCTGGATGATGCTTCATTGCCTTCTTCAGCAGTTTCTAGTTTCGCACAAGGAACTGTCTTGGACTGAACTGTTTCTTGCTCAGCTGACTTAGCCACTAACTGATCTACATCTCCCAGATCAATAGTATCGTTATGGCTTGATTCAGGGGGAGTCTCAGGGTCAGCTTTAGCCTGAGCTTGGAGTCTGATTTGGACAAGATCAGCGAAGATCACTATGTCCCACACTTCTGGGTGAGCTTCCAGCTGAACTACTTGATCAGTCAGATCTTCAGCAGTTATCTCTTCATCAGCTGGTGGAGGAGAGTGCTCTGTTGGGACAGCAGGAGTTTCTTCAGGGTAGGCTGAGCGTTCAACTGATTCCTCAACTGGTTGACGAGCATCTGTGGGGAGATTTATTTCTATCTCAGTGGCTAGTCGCGGTTCATCAAATACCAACTATCTTACCACTTGGTGCATAGCAGCTTGTCTAGATATGGAAGCATCATCAGCTACGCCATGACGGATGCGTTGTTCTTCTCGTCTGATTTCTTCCTGAGTTTGTTATTGTTGTTCCCTTCTGATTTTCAGAATTTCACCTAACACCCAGTGTTGATGAACTTGAGGGTGTCTCCAATTCCTTTGATCTTCCTCAGTGCGCAGCTCGAAAAGATCAATTTGAGCCAGTTTAAGAAGGTCGTCCATTACATGAGATAAAGTTTGCTCAGCTGGTTGTCTGTGGCACTGTCGGATTGCCACCATTTCTTTTAGGACGCTAATTGGATTTTGTTCTGGAGTACTTTTTCCCGACCACAATATACTCTATTTTTCTTCTCTCCTGCAGAAGTTCATTCTATGAAAAGTAGTTAGAAGGAAATGTACTTCTGAGTAAAAGCAGTGTCTCCATAGATACCAATAGCAATATCTTACAAATGCTTTCTAGAGAGCCTACGATCCAACCAAGTCTGCTACGAAGTTTGTCGTTATGAACTCTGTGACTTTGGCATTTGCCCAACTCTTGATAACTTCAGCTCTTAAAAGAGCTCGAATGTTTTTACTTGTTTCTCCCATTGGTGCACATGTCGTCCTGAAGTACTTAGCTCCTAAATTGTGCGGAGAAATGCCTCTGAAGGGCACAATATCATCTTCTTCAATTTCACCAATGTTAAATATTTTGACATTTCGAGGTGGTAAATTCGGAGGGAGAGGTGGACCGGCTTTCTTCTTCTCTTTACCTTTGACCGTCTTCTTTGATCCTTTATCAGTTCCATTTTTGGTTTAAGTGCCCCTGACTGATCCTTTCTTGTCTTGAGTCGTTTGATCAGTTTGACTTTCTGTTGGGGCCGATGTTGATGCAGATCTTGGGTGTACTTGTTGTAGAGGTCGAGCCTTAATTGGTATTCCAATCAGTTGACTGATTGGCAGGCTATCTTTAGGATCGGAGTCTTCCTCATGAGACTCTTTAATAATATTCTTTCCTTTCCTCTTAGCAGCATTCTTGTCCTTCCTTGTTTTGACGCTGATTCTTATGCTTGAAGCCTTAGGACTCCTTGATCGCTTTGTGGATGATGGAAAGTAATCACATTTGTCCATCGACAGTGTGTCAGTTTCATACTTCATGAAATCAAGTGTATTTTCTAGCAGCTTACTGATTCTACTGACAAAACACATTTTCTGATGGAATGACTTCTCACTCTAGTGCTTCTCCAAGATATCTACAAATTTCTTAATCTGTTCGTAGAAGAATCCTTCTCAATTAATCTTGATGTTCATGTCGATAGCACGACAAATTTTATACTTGAGCTCTGTCATCTCTGAGTGGTTCTCTGCCACTCCAACCATCATTCTGCTAATAATGCCAGCAAGAAGCTAATACTCTTCTTGAAAATAAGATGTTGAGATTGTGATTATGTAGGGCTCATAGCAATCTGCTCTCTTCCATCGATTGTAGGCTTCTGACTGATTGACCTCTACTTCATCCACTTTCATACCTTTATTTGGTAGATGAATAGCTTTTGACAGTAGCTCTGGATTAATTTCAATTTCTACTCCTCTAACTTGAGTGATAATCTTGTCACTCTCCCCTTTTGAGTTTAGAATGTGTTTCTTCAAGAAATTGTAATAGTTCTACCTGAATTATTTTCTGAATAATTTTTTCATAGAGTGGAGAGTTGGAGCACCTTTCTCTATAAGCATCTTGAAGGAGGAACTGATCTTTAAAAAGGCTAACTTGAAACCTTTGAGAGGATTCACCAATTTCTCTGAAATTGAATTTTCATCGAACAACCAGTGGGTTTGTTTAGGCCATGATATTTGTGAAAGGTTTCAGCTGGAAGAATCACAAGATGAATTAGTTAGCTGACTTGTGTTCTTTGAGAAAGGTAGATTGTTGAGGATTTGAACTGATGGTGTGGGATAAGTGATTGTTCAAAGGATAGATTGGATCAGAAAAGGTGAGAGTTCAGTTCAGCTATCTCTTATATAGTGATGGTGTTGAACTATAGATAATTTAACGATTTTATTTTCAATAATTAGATCCATTCAATGAATCTATCGATTCGAATTAGAATCCATCCATTAAGAATTGATGAGGAGAGAGAGTAGGTGGATCCAATGGTAATATTTTGATGACACGTCATTTTACCATTCAGTAATAAATTCAACTTTGAACTTATCTGTTTATACCTCTCCTCCAGTCTCCATGTGGCATTGAGCTGCTGACGTCATCAGTTGGCCTTGCGACTGATGATCTCCTCAGCTTGGATTGATCAGTTCTAGCTGGAGTCCCTTCAGCTTTGACTCCTTATTTCTCATCAGCTGGAGTTGTCCTCTCATCTTTGCTTCGCTTAAGCTTTTCAGCTGCTTCCTTCAGTTTGAAGTTTTTCCTTCTTCGGTCAGTTTTGGATTCAACTGCTCTCATCAATTGAAGATGACTGGTTGCGAACTGATGCCTTCTGTGATCAGTTTACTCATCTCCATACTTCAGCTTCCATTTAGCCTTCACCATTTCTTCAGAACTGATTTGGGCTCATTAGTTTAAGCTCCAAAACTTAACTAACTAATGTCATCTTGGGTCAGTTCTCATCTTCCGCTGGAGTGTTCATCCTCACTCTTTCTCTTAGCTGATCATCATCCTCCTTTGAAGCTAGTTCGACCAATCCTAGTTGGATGCATAACTCCATAAAATCTAGCTTCTGGCAATGGCTTGGTGAAGATATCGGCTATTTGCTTCTCCATGTTGACATATTTGATGCATATGTCTTTCTTCTCGATGTGATCTCTGATGAAGTGGTGCCTGATATCAATGTGCTTCGTCCTTGAATGCAATACTGGATTTTGAGATATTGCGATAGCATTATTGTTATCACAATAGATTGGCACTTCTTCAGTCTCCACCTTATAATCCTTTAGTTGTTGCTTCATCCATAGGATTTGAGCACAACAGCTTCCAGTAGCTACATACTTGGCTTCAGTTGTTGATGTGGCAACTAAGTGATGCTTCTTGCTAAACCAGGATATTAGTTTGTTCCTAAGAAACTGACATGTTCCACTGGTGCTTTTTCTGTCTATCTTGCATCCTCTGAAGTCTGAGTCTGAGTAGCCGATAAGACTCAAGTTATCATCTCTAGAATACCATAATCCAAGATTTATGGTTCCTTTGAGGTTTTCATGATCCTCTTCGCTGCTTCAAGATGACTTTTCTTCAGGTTGGCTTGGAATCTTACACACAGTCCGACTGAATAGGAGATGTCTGGTCAGCTTGCAGTCAGGTAAAGAAGGGATCCAATGATTCCTCTATAGTGTATCTGGCTGACTGATTCTCCTTATTCATCGAGGGTCAGCTGCATTGATGTATTCATTGGAATCTTGAGAGTTTTTCCCTTATCGGTTCTAAATTTCTAGACAAGCTCTCTGGTATACTTAGCTTGACTGATGAAGATTCCGTCTTCCAGCTGCTTCACTTGGAGTCCTAGGAAGAATGTCATTTCTCCCATCATGCTCATCTCGAATTCGCTTTACATCAGTTGAGCGAATCGAGTGCAGAGATCTTTACTCTTTGAACTAAAAATTATGTCATCCACATAAATTTGGATCATTAAGATCTTAGCTGATCGTTCTATTTTGAATAGAGTACGATCGATAACTCCTTTCTGAAACCTATTCTTCAGCAAGAATGTTGTAAGGGTTTCATACCAAGCTTTTGGGGCATGCTTCAAGCCATATAGAGCTTTCTTCAGCTTGTAGACTTGATCTCCAATTTCCAACCCTGGAGGTTGCTCGACATACACATCCTCCTTGAGCATCCCTTGCAAGAATGCTCTTTTCACATCCATTTGATAGATCGTGAAATTATTATGAGCTGCATAGGTGAGGAACAATCTGATGGCCTTCAATCTTGCAACTGACGTGAATGTCTCATCAAAGTCGATTTCTTCACTTTGAGAGTACCTCTTGGCTACCAGTCTGGCCTTGTTCCTTGTGATCACGCCTTGTTCATCTAGTTTGTTGTGAAAGACCCACTTAGTTCCAATGACTTTTTGGGTTTTCGGTCTGTTAATAAGAAACCAAACGTTGTTTCTTGTGAACAAGTTCAGCTCTTCTTGCATCACAATAATCTAGTCTGAGTCTTCAAGTGCTTCCTTGATATTGGCTGGTTCCATCTGCGAGATGAAGCATGTAAAGAGTGCATGCTCAGTTGATCCTCTGGTCTGGACTATGCTTCTTGGATCATCAATAATTTTGTAGACTGGATGGCTTTGGAGCCATTTGGGTATGGTAGCTTCTGTTGTGCCTTCCGCTGGTTCTTCAGTTACTCCTTCAGTTGATCCTTCGGCTACTCCATCAGCTGATTCTTCGGCCGGTCTATCAGCTGCTGCCGTGGCTCCGGCTTGTTTGTGTAATATCCCAAACTATTTAATATTTAAAATAATAGTTTATGATTATCTTAAGGGTAGTCTAGGGAAGAGAAAGGGACCTTTGTAAAAAAAATTTAGATAAATTGTGCCCGTTAAGAGGGTTAGAGATACCACGAGACCTTCTTATAATTTTTATTCAGAAACCTAGATACCTGCTCGAATATAATCATATCAGGACCTCCTAATAATCCTATAATATATTATTATATTTGAATCCTATCTAATAATTCAAAACTTGTCTAAAATTTCACTCTTAGTAACAGAAATATGTGGAGTTAATAATTGAATTTAGAAATTTATTTTCGAGTCTAGTTCATTCACACAAGATTTTTTTTATACATTCGATATTTATAATAATTTTCATTACTAATCATAATGTTAATACAATTACATGTGGTATTCGCTAGTAATGTAAAACCATGATAATCAACATAAATTAATACTGAAAATATTTATTAAATCTCTTCAATTTTCTAATAATTGTACACGTATGTATACAAATTTGTCAACTCAGCAAATTAAGAAATACACTTGTTTAGCTATTCTTCTCTCTGTTAAATCAAATGCCGTAAAAGCTAAAATCCTTCTCTGTAGAGAGAAGAAAAAAAAAGAGAGAACCATAACTCCAAACTCTTTGAGAGGAAATCAAGCTTCACAGCAAATCTACCAATTTTAGTTGGATTTCACTGATTAATATCTTAAACCATAAGTGATACAGCAAACTCGCTCCTCTTGGTAAGCTTATTCTTAGTTCAATTTTCTGGATTTCAATTATAAACTATTAATCTCAATATATATTCCATATTTGAATTAAAAAAAAAAAACAAGAATTCATACCTGCAGACCATCAACTCATACTTCATAATGCATCAATAATACCAAAATAAGAATTACCCTCAATTAGATTTCCCCAGACCACTTTCATTACATCAGATTCCAATCAAAATCCTTCATACTCAAATATGTGAATTTCATACTCTAAGTATTTCAGAATTTAGAGCTATATATTGTAGAATTCCAGAATAAATAAATAAATAAATAGAATTAGAGAGAGAGAGAGAACTTGATGGGTTGAGTCGAAGCAGGGGAGGGCGTCATCGGCTGTGATCGGGTCTCGACGATGCTAGTCTGAGTCATGGTTGAGGTTTATGTTTTGGCAGTCAGTCGTCGGTGTCGTATCGAGCTCCGAATGAAGTCGAGTCGCCGGAGAACTTGCGTCGTGTTGTCGTTGTGGTTAATTTTGCATCAAGCTGCTTCATGAATGGAGTTGTCGGTCTAGGTTGCAGCAGGTGCGGCTGCCGGTAGGAGTCAGGGGCTTCGCGTCGTCAGCGGACGGCGGTGAGCTCGCCGGTGTCGGGAAAAAGAAAAAGAAAAAGGGAGAAGTAGAGTTAGGGATTTTGGGAGTGAAATTTGGGGATTTTTTATTTGGGTTCTATTCTACTTATTATGATTTCGCAAAGAAGATGAAAAGAAAGTGAGATTTAGAGATTTAGGCAAGCAATTTTGATTTCTATATCTGTTCTTCATTTTCCAGTCGATCGAGAGAGAGGGAGAGACTGGTGAGAGAAAAGAGGGATGAAGTGAATTAAGAATTTTGTTTACTAATCAGCTGTTTCGTGATTTCCTTGAAAAAAGAAGGGAGGATTTAATTGCAATTAAGTACATTGCATAATGGCCCATCCTCTTTAATTTGCTGAAATTAGAAAAAAAGCCCCCAGAAGATATAAAATTTTCATAATCACTCATAATTGTTTAAAAATACATTTGGATCCTATAAATTTTTCAGAAATTAATATCTATCCCACAACTTCATAAATTGATTAAATTAGCCCATAAATTTCCTAATTTCCATATTTATTAAAATTAAAATTGGCCCAAACTATTTAAAAATCAATTTAGCCATAAAATTTTATTTAAATGTTCTATTTTACCCATGATTCATAAATTAATTATTTAGGACATAAATCTTGGAATTTTAGATATATTAAAATTATAATTGGCCTAAATGTTTTTCTTGAAATTATTTTGATACTAGGTGCAGCCTAATTAAGACCTTCGTCCACCTTGTGATTCCCTGCTCAATTATATGTGCTCATTATTATTAGGTGGGCTATATATTTTTCTCAAATTATGTTCAGCTAATAAGCTCAACTTTTTATCAATTGTGAAACATGAATATCTGTATCAAAATGATTTAGCTCACTGTTCACGTTCGCCAGTATCCTACGAAAACATTGAGTGCTTAACTAGACTCGAGTTCGGATCTTTAAAGCTTTGGGACCGTATACACTATCCTTTATTAGACAGCTGGGCTGGAGAACGTGTATATAAGTTAAGACACTGTAGGAAGGGACAATTGAGATAGAGCGTGCAAGTAAGGTGAAAAGAAGCTTTGTATACATGGAATGCTTTTTTAGATTTGAAACCTTACCATTGTTATACTTGTGTGGATACGATATTCATATTTATAAAATGTTTGTGAAATGTTTATCAAAATCAGCCCACTGGGTACGCTAGTACTCAGCCCAAATCTTTTCTAAAATATTTTCAGGTTGAGAGGCAGGCAGGAAGATGATGGAGCTGAGACAAGGGCTGGCTTGTTGTTATATGCTTGCTCTTTTTGTGTTGTTCAGAAATCTTAGATACTCTAAATCAATTAAGTACTTGAAACAATTTATTTGAGTTGAATAAAGATGTTCCGCACTTATTTCGTTCACTCTGATATAGCTTGTCTTCAATTGTTTGAAGCATGTTACAATTTCAGCATTTTGCTATAATGTTCCTTTATAATTGTTGGCGGGATAAGTTCCCTTTGATGATTGGTATTTTATTCAGGTTATTTCTGAACGCCTTAGTGCGTGGTTCGATTACTGTTACAGAGGTTATGCTGCTAAAATTTCTGGGAAATATAACCTATTCTTGTCCCAAAGCTATTTCATTTAATTATCTTTATGCAATAACCTCTTTCTCTTTTCCCCAGTAGCGCACCGGTCCCTTGTCACTATTCTTCCGGGACTGGGGCGTTACAGTTTGTCATCTTCATTGATTCTTCCCCCTGTTTCAGTTATGGGGTTTGAGGTTTCAGCATGATTTGTGTCCTCAATGACCATGTTGTCTTCAACTGGTCTAGAATCAGTTTCAATGCCATCTTCTAATGAAGCTTTAAACTACTCTAGAACAATGTGATCAAGATAGTCCATCGAGTTTTCACTAGGTAATGCTTGTACTGATGTACAATTTTTCTCCTTGTTCCTGTACTCATCAGTAAGCTCATCAAATACCACATGACATGTTACTTCCACAACTAGTCTTCTTTTGTTGAACACTCTATAAGCTTGTGAATGAGGAGCATTGTAGCCGAGAAAGATCCCCTCATCAGCTTTGGCACTGAAAGATTTCAGCTGGGATTTGCCATTGTTGTGGATGTAACATTTGCAGCCAAATACCTTAAAGTAAGAGATACAGTGCTTATGACCCTTGAACAGCTCGTATGGCGTTTTGTCATGGATGATGACTATGGCACTTCTGTTCTGTGTATGGCAGATTGTGTTGACTGCCTCGACCCAATAGCATTCAGCTATGTTGGCATCTGCTACCATTGCTATAGTTGACTCCTTTAGCATGCGATTTCTTTTTTTAGCTACGCCATTCTATTGAGGAGTCCTTACAGCTGAGTGTTCATTAGTGATTCTTAGTTCACTCAGGAAATTGATCATTTGTTGATTGACAAATTCAATTCCATTATCGGATCTTATCCTTTGAACTTATTTTCCCTTATCAGTTTGCAATCTTCTGATCAATGTTGATAGCTTTGCAAAAGTCTCATCCTTATTTCTCAGGAACTCCACCCAGGTATATCTTGAGTAGTCATCTACTACTACAAGAGTAAACTTCTTGCCTCTGGGGGTTGGTGGCTTTACTGGTCCAAACAGGTCCATGTGTAGCAGCTGAAGAATGTCAGTTGTTCCTTGAAGATAGTTTTTGTTCTTGAATGACAACTTCGCTTGCTTTCCTTTCTGGCATGGTCCGCAGACATCAGTTTTCTTGTAGATCTCCTTGGAAAGCCTATTAACTAGCTCCTTCTTGGCCAGGTAGTTGACTGTTTTGAAGTTGAGATGATTCAATCATCGATGCCATAGCCAGCTTGCTTTAGTTGATCCTTTAGAGAGAAAGCAAGCTTCTAAATAGCTGATTGACCGGTCAACAATGTATATGTTGCCCTTTCTTACTCCAGTCAGGAGTATGGCTACAGTTGACTTATCTCTGATGTCACACGAGCTGTTGCTAAAGTCGACTGAGTACCCATTATCACAAAGCTGGCTTATGCTTAGCAGCTTGTGCTTCAGTCCTTCAACATGTGACACGCCATTGACGACAACTTTTACTTTAACTACGAATCCTTCTCCAATGGTTCGGCTCTTTGAGTTGTCTTCAAAAGTGACTAGTGGTCCCTTAACCTCTTTATAACCATCGAGATCATTCTTATCTCCAGTCATATGTTTTGAGTACCTGCTATCCAGATACCAAGTATCTTTGACCTTTTTCTTGGATAGGATGCTCTTTCCCTGTAAAACAAAAGTCAGTTTTTAAGTACCCATATAATATCGGGTCTTAAAAGGTTAATCATATTTTTGGGAATCCATATCCGCCATACTTTTGGCTTTCTATTTTTAAGAGATCCTTCTGAATTAGATCGCTTGATCAGCTTTGGACTTCTTATAACTCTTCAACTAAGAGTTGAGTTCTGTGATCTATACCTCCGATGAGATTTAGGATAGAAGACTTCAACTAATATCCTCTCATCTTGTGACCTTGATGCTCCCTGTCTTGGCCAGTTTCTTTTGGCCTTCTGACTCTGAGCTTTTTGGCCTCTGTGAAATGGCCAATTGGCAAACCAGTTGTGGTTGGGATTGATTCTTAATTCATCCCTTGAGTTTAGATACTCATTGTACTAGGTCGCAAGGTCACTTGGAGTGAACTCCTTTAAGGAGATTGGATTATGCTGTCGTGCATAATACAATCTTGTGTGTATATTTCTCTTGGGAATCGAAGATCTCCTAGGTTGAAATGTATTAGAGGAGTTTCTAGATCTTTGAACTGATGGCCTGTTCTGAATTGATGCCTTTTTCTGAAAGGTTGGCCTTGGGTGAACTTCAGGTCTCGATTGAGCTGATGACCTAGAATGAAATAAAGGCCTTTGTTGAAAGTTTGGCCTTATGAGCTTTCGATTTGGATCGAGCAGTAGATATGGGCTGATAAGCTGATCTATGTTGAACTGGTGGCTTTGGCTGAGCAACAAGCCTTTGAAAGATTGATTGTTTTTTAGTTGGCCTTCTCGACTGATCAGTCTAATCTTTAGGCTGAGCTTGAGAAGTTTCCAAGATACATTTATCTTTAGATTCTTCAATTGGGGGGGAATGAGTTGGTCTTGTAAATCCTTTTAGGATTCCAGATTCACAGCTCTGGATAACTGTCTTGCCCTTCTCTGCAGTAGTATACTTGCTATATCCCAGCCCTGGACTCTCAGCTTCGACTCTCTGATGACTCAGAATTTCATCTAGAATATGGGATCTCTTCTTGAATTTGAGGGTTAATTCCTCTTTTTCAAGGTTTTCTAGCTTAAGCTGCTCATTCTCAGCTTCCAGTTCAGCATTTCTCAACTTCAGCTGATCCATTTCAGTTGACTGAGCTTCAAGACTTTTCAGTCTTTCATTTTCAATGCTTAGCTCTTCAACTCTGCTTCTTAGCTCATCATTTTCACCCTTCAGTTCAATATGCATGTTTGATACATAAGCTAACTGATCTTCTAAGATTCTTAACTGTTCATCCAGTTCATTCCTAGAGATTGAAGCTTCATGTATGTGATAGAAAGAGGTTATGGAATCAGACATACTAACCTCTTCATCCTTATCGGCCATGAGGCAAAGCAGGGCTTCATCGTCTAAGTTGTAGTCGTCTGAATCAATTCCAAATGGGTATTTTGAATCATTAAGCATGGCGTTTTCAGAATTTGCGATCATTGCTTTCCTTTTGAAGAAGCTTCTCCTCACTTTGGCCTTTTTGTCTTCAGGGAGATCTGGACACTCATATCTGTAGTGCCATTGCTTATGGCAGTGGAAATATTTCTCTATGTTTTGGTTTGCCACCCTAAATTGTTCAGCTGATCGTTCAACTGGCTGCTGGTTTCTTTCTCCCTTAGCAGCTTTATTAGCTTAAGGTAGAGCTGATTGTTGATCTCTGACTTTTCTCAGCTTTTCCACTAATCTTGTCATTGACTAGATTTACTCGTTTATATCCTCAATCAGGATCTCCTTCTTGTCAACTGACTCTCGTCTTCGATCAGTCACCGATCTCCCTGGATTCTCTCTGACAGGCGAGTCTCTTGGTCAGAAGTTGTTTCTTCCACGGGCTTCTCTGAACTGATTTCTTTCAGTGTAGAAAGAAGCATTATGAAAAGAGGGAGTGGATGTTTCTCTCTTTCAGTTCAGGCTGTATTCATGAGTCTTGAGAGATCCAAATAACTCTTTGGGAGTAATGTTATTTAATTCTCTTGACTCTTTAATAGCAATTACTTTCATATCTCACTTATCTGTGAGATTGTCAAGAACTTTTGAGTTCATCTCACTGTTGGGATAGTTTATTCCCATATTGTTCATCTCGCTGATTATGCCAAGAAATCTTATTTCTGGGCTCGAGATGCTTTCTTCCGGCTGTATTTTGAAAGACACATATCTGTCAACTGCGAGCTGGAGCTTGTTTTCTTTGATGGACTCATACTCTTTGCATAGATCTATAAGAAATTCCTAAATCTCCTTCGTTGTTCTACAGTTCTTTGTGTCTTTCATGCGATTCTCATCTAGAGTTTGAAATAGTATTGCTTGAGCAACAAACTCTAGGTTCTTCAACTTTTTCTCTTCACTCGTGAGAAGATGAGTTGGTTTTGGGATCCTGGCCGGTTGGTTGACGTCCATGATGTGGGCTTCATTGTCCATCATAATGATGATTAGACTATCTTCAATCATCTCCCACATGTTCTCAAGGATGGAGCATAGATGAGCCTTCATTCTTCTGCTCCAATTGTCATAATTCTCAATTGAAAAAAGGGTTAGCTTATGGTTTCCTATAGCTTGAAACGTTAGCACAGATAAACAGATATGATTCAGTTGATCTGCAGAAATGGCTGATCCTTAGAATCAACCACTCTGATACCACTTGTTGGTCCCGGTGCGAGTCTATATTAGTTTAGAGGAGGGTGAATAAACTGACTTAGTTGAGATGAAGAGCTTAACGAGAGTTTAGCTAGTGAGCTGATCAGTTAGGACTGATAGCTTGAAGGCTTAGCTTAGCTTGTCAGTGCAGCTTGTGTGCTAGAGTGTGCAGTTAAAGAACATGCAAAGCTTAAAGCAGTAAGTGCAGCACACACAAGACTTATAGAGGTTCGAAGCTTCCTGTTTCTACGTCCTCTCTTCCTTCCGTAGAAGGGCAATCCACTATGCAAGTGTAAAGTTTTTTTATTACAGTTACACAGTGAAGAAATTCTGTTGGACTTGAAAACGGCACCCTTCAAATCGAGTGCAGCCTCCTTTCCAACTGTTGTTGTCCTAGAAGAACGGACCCATCGGTACACGCCCCTCTTCAGCCGGTTTCTAGGTTGACAACTCACACTTGCCAATCACAACTGCTTGCTGAGACTTTAGGTGCTATTATCTGTCTTTACAAGATTTTAGATCTCTCTCGATCTTTAAGAAGACAGTCTTGAATATGTTATCAACGTGGAGTGCTTTTTCAACTTGAGCTGAGTGGTTGATCTTTGAAGAACTGAACTGAGGTGCTTTGCTCTGGCTGGAATTCTGCGTCACCTGGCTACTTGCTTGAGACTTGAAGCACGTCTTCTCAGTTGGGACTTTTCACTTAGGAGATTTAAGCTTTGAGCTATGGGGAGGGAGAAAGAAAGCTCGCTCTACAAAATATAGCAGGAGTTAGAAAATCTTGTGAAAAAGTCTTGGCCAAAACAATGTTCACTCTCTTTATATAGATGAGTGATCTTTTGACCGTTATGGTTGGTGAATCTGTTGATTCCACCAGCGGCAGTTTTAATACCTATAGCCATTTGAAGTTTTGAATGAACTAGTCATTGAATTAATGACTTTTACTCTAAGATCGTCAGGATCTTTCTAAGATTTCCTGTCAGGATCTTCATTGACTGCTTGTCAGAGAGAGTAGGTATTTCGGCTATCAGTTTTCGACATTCAGTTGATGGGCTCTCAGCTATCTCGGCTTTCAGCTCTGAGATTTATCCAGTTGGCAGTTCCTCAGCTGCCTTAAGCTTCAGTCCTGAGATAGTCAGTATAGATGCCTTGGCAGCTTAGCTTTAAAATCTTTCAGTTCTAGACTTCCAGTTAGCTGCTTCTGTGATGTCTACCAGTCTCCAAAGTTATCTTTCCCCTTCAGCTTTTCTTAAGCTTTGAAGAGTTGATTCTGACTGGCCTTATTAAGGCATCCTTTTAAGATGGTTGACCATGCTTGTTTAAAGTCTTACTTGGTCATTAACCCCGACTTCCAGCTTTAAATAACATGCAATTTTTCATTAAATCATCACATATGTTTTGACATTTCATCAAAACCATCAGTTGGGCTATAATGATAGTTTTTCCCAATAATTTTCCCAACAGTTTTGAACATTTGATCTATTATAATAAAATACAGAATATAACATTTTTCCAACAGTTTTGAACATTTGACCTATCATAATAAAATACAGAATATAACCACCTATCATAATAAAATACAGAATATAACCATTGGGCCAAAGGCTATTTTCAAAAATCATAACAAATTTTTATTTAAATAGTGCAGAATTATATTGGAATAAAATGCATAAATTAAATGTTCAAAAAGGATTTTGAACCCTAGACCTCTCAAACAACAATCTGGACTCCACCCATTTAGCTAAATACTATTTTCAAAATTTATTAGATATAATTAAATATAAAAGGTTCATAATCATCTTAGATAAAATAAAAGGTAAAAATTAGTTAAAAACTATAATTAAGCAATTTCGAACCCTTGACCTATACTTAAGGAAATAAGATTTCAACCATTACACCATAGCTAATTTTCAAAATTTAAAGTATGTTTTTAATTAAATAAGGTTGTATAACATTAGAATTGGGTCTTAAAAATGTATTTCATAAGATTCGAACATTAGACCTATCATTATTAAATCAAGACTCCAACCATTAAGCAAGATATCATTTTCAAAAATTATATCATGCTTTAAATTTAATAACTTAGAAAATAGGTGAATTAATTAAAATAATAAACTACTTCAAGCATATTTGAACCTTAGACATTTGCACATGAAATTAAATGATTATCCATTAGGCTATAATTGAATCTTAAAATATATTCCAAGATTTATAATTAATGTGTCATAAACATATGCCTTAATTAAAATTAAATTGCTACTGATAAAGATTGATCCATAGGCCTTGTAATTTCATTGTAGAGACATATTCATTAGAATAAGATCAATTTTGATAAACATTTTCAAATTTTTTTAATTATTCTTATCTATATTATGAGTAGAATTAAATAAATATATAGCATTAACAAAAAAAACATGATAATAATAAAAAACACAAAACTCACGCACACACATACAACACACACGCACACACATCAACACCCACTGGACGCACACACAAACACACACTAAATATCAATTTACTTATCTTCATTTCTTCATCAACCTATTCAACTTAACAATTGTTCAAGAACATCAAGAATACTAAAAAATTAAGATAAAAATAATATTTAAAAATGCGTAATCAAAACAGCCCGTAAATCTACTATGAAGTACATAAAATTGAAAATAAAATGCAATAACATAGAAAGAAATAAGATTTTTCAAGGCTAGGGTTTAACCCTTTCTTAGATTTTTAGGAAGCCTAAATCTCTAAATCTCTTAAAAATAATCATAGAAAATGAAAGAGGAAAGAAAGGAGAATCTAAAAATGGTATTGTATGTTAAAAATTCCGCCGGAAAATTTTTCCGACGATGGAGGGGGTGGCGGCGACCGGCGGTGGAAGTGGTGGTGGTGAGGGGAGGAGTAGACAGAGAGGGGAGAAGGGGTTGTTCCCCTTTGAGGAAAATGTGAAATGGTAAAAATGAGGCTCAAAGTGGTATTGGGGGTATTTATACTCCCTCTTAAATAAACCCTAATTAGAATTTAAATTAGAGAAACAATCATATCTTGGTCAAATGAATTCCTATATTAGTGAAACCAAGTTCTATGAATTTTTATGAGCACTATCATCTAACATATTCGTTCATCTCGATCGGATAATAATTGGGCCGTAAATAATTAAAATCATAATTGGGCTAGAAAGCCCATCATTTGGGCTTTTTATTAAAAATGAATACAACTTAAGCATTTGGTCTCTAGAAAATTCATTGGGTCTCTAATGTCTCAAATCTATTCGTCTTTTGAATACTTTTCACACGAAAATATTCATTCTTGGAGCTAGCAACTACAAGTCTTATTCAAGGGTATTGCTTAATCCACTTGAGGGATTAACCGGTATTCGCTATCGAGGAGCAACTTGGAGATTTCAACCTTGGATACGTTCGAGATTCAAGGAGGCTATCGGGTTGTGAATCACCACAACGTCACCATCCATCCACGCCATCAACGCCATTCATACAGCCCTATGCACGTCCCAAACCAAGCCACAAGTTCGAGTTATCTTCATCCGATCGTTTTATCCGTAAGTCCATTCTATCGTTAACATATCCTACCTTCTCCAAGCCATTCTTCACAAACCTCACACACGAAATTTATCCAAATTCCAGCCCTATATTTCGTCCCTATACAGCCCTATTACCTTTGGATTGTGTTATTTAATTTGTGTCATTGTTCTAGGTATTTTAGTTGTCTAGAGTTCGTCATTCTATCGTTTATCGAGTCGGATTGTTCCCTTCATTAAAGTTGACGTGTTTCGTATCCTAAACTCTTCCGCTACGTCTCTAGATTCGTCCTAACTTAATTGTCCGGGTCGTATCATATTTTGGTATCTAGGACGAATCTAGAGACGTAGCGGAAGACTTAAGAATCGAAACACATCAACTTAAATGAAAGGAACAATCCGACTCAATAAACGATAGAAAGACAAACTCTAGACAACTAAAATACCTAGAAAAATGACACAAATTATATAACACAAATCCAAAGGTATATGGGCTGAAAAGGAACGTGTATAGGGGCTGGAATTATGGAGATTTTCGTGTGTGAGGCTAGTGAAGAAAGGCTTGGAGAAGATAGGGTATGATAAGGATTAAACGGACTTACGGATTAAATGAAATGAAATTGAACTCGATCTTGAGGGCTGACTTGGTGGCGGACGTTGGTGAAGGTGGTTGTCGTCGATTATGGTTGATGAAGGATGATCACGTCGATGTGAATCACAACCCGATAACCGCCTTGAATCTCGAACGTATCCAAGGTTGAAATCTCTAAGTTGAACTTCGATTAGCGAATACCGATTAATCCCTCAAGTGGATTAAGCAATACCCTTGAATAAGACTTAGATGTGCTAATTCTAAGAATGATAATTTTCTTGATGGAAAACAATCAAAAGAATATAAGATTTGAGACACAATTTGATGCAAAAGCAAAATATCTTCAATAATGTCTAAAATATCAATATAACATGGATCCCCTATTTATAGGGCTAATATGGACGAAAATAAAGTGTAAAAAGCCCTAAAAATCTGATCCAAAAGGGATCTCTAACTATACTAGGAAGATACCTAAACTAGAATTCTATTCAAGGTAGGAAATTGCCTTAAATAAAATTCTAGTCAAACCTATTTAATAATGGACGAAAATTACAATATAAAATAGATAAAATCTGATCTAATTAATTAAATACTATAGTCTAATTAAATACTATAGTCTAAATAAATCGATCCCTTAATTAAATAACTAAGGGGGACGAAAACTCCATGCAACTTGTCTATGCAATGTGAATATGCCATGCATGCACAACTTGATGAGTTCTATCTTCATGCATTGCTCTTCAAATCTTGATCTCCAATCTTTGATTATTAAAGATGTAACAATCTTGGGATTCTTTAATGGCAGCTTTGGATGGACCGATTTGATGATTGCCGTGTTCTCATCATTCCCGAATTCGAACGGCCTGGATCGAAAATGAACACGAACTGATCATCAATCTCTTTTAGCTCAAGCTTCAACTTCATGGGATGCATGGACATAGGAACCACGAATAAGTCTGGTGGAACATCAATAACATGTGGCACATCTTTGGCAACCTGTAAGATTAAAACATTAAAAGTACAAGATTGACAAAAAATGTTAGAAATCACTGGATCCGCCATGTGTTTTTGCAAAGGCTCCACTTGTGCGACATCCATTTTCAAAATGATGTCATCCTCTGTTTGTGAACATGGTTGTAACTCCATCATCTTTTCATCTTCTTCGATCTTATCAACTGCAACAATGCTCTCCAAATTCACAATTTGTAGTTTGTCCACTATACAATCATTAGGACTTGTCTTCTCCATGGACAAAACTTCCAAATTGCAATCTTCTAGAACTAACTCCTCCAAAATTGGCATCTCTTCATTCGTTATTTCTATCATGTCTACTTCCGGCTTAGTTTCTTCAACTATCTCATCTTCTAAGCACATAGAAACAGATGGTACTGAGATAAAAGGTACTTCAATGAAGTCTAGAATTGGTACCTTGGAAGTAGAATCGTCATGGGTGGCAACGCTCAACTCTACTTGAACCTCCTCTTTTGTCTTCATCTCTAGTTCCTCTAGCCATTTTTCTATCCGGATGGCATAATCCACCATGTCCTCCAACTCGTCGAAGCGGTACAATGCTACTCTTTCACGAATTGCCCTTCGTAGACCAGCTAGAAATCTATCCATGGTATCTTCTGGATATTCTTCTACATCAGCTCGTCTCATGGCTTCAATCATTTTGTTGCAGTAGTCATTTACACTTCGATCTCTCTGTCTAAGCTTGTATAGCTTTTCCTCCAACTCCCATTGGTAGTGGTCTGGAATGAAGCGTTTCCGCATTAAATATTTCAACTCACGCCATGTGTCAATAGGTGGAAGGTGATCTCTGTGGCATCGGTTCTGCTGTAATTCCCACCATGTTGCTGCGTAACCTGTAAACTTTGACGAAACTAGCTGCACTTTCTTTTTCTCGGGGAAGTCATAGTACTCAAAAAGTTTATCTACTTTGCGTTCCCAATCCAAATAGATGTCGGGATAGTATAGACCTTCAAACTCGGGTATGATCATGTTATTGTTGCGGTAGAAATGGCAAGTATTTGGTGTGTAAGGAGTACGGGTGTATGGTGTATGAGTAGTGTATGGTGTATGGACCATATAGGTGTACGGGGGTATGGTCCGGATGGTGTACGGGTGGTGTATGTGAACTAGGGTGAATTTTCGATCCCCTTGATGATGGTGGACGAAAATTTGAAGGGAGGAAGTGTATATGGAAGGTTTGGAAGGATTTGGATGGAAGAACGCTAGAAAAGGAAAGAATTAGATGTATTTTTGAAGTTCCCAAATAGAATAGGAATCCATGCAACTTGTCTATGCAATGTGAATATGTCATGCATGCACAACTTGATGAGTTCTATCTTCATGCGTTGCTCTTCAAATCTTGATCTCCAATCTTTGATTATTAAAGATGTAACAATCTTGGGATCCTTTAATAGCAGCTTTGGATGGACCGATTTGATGATTGTCGTGTTCTCATCAGTCTCTATTATTGAATTTGGGGTGTTGCAAATTGAGAATAAGTCATTCAACTAGCGAGAATATAGACCTATTCTTCAATTTCATTACAATATATGTTGTCTTTCTAAAAACCTCCATGATGCAACAAAGAAATAAAAATAAGTGTTATAACCATACATATTATCAACAAAGAAGAATTAATAATAAATCTAGCATGCGCGCAAAGGCCTCGCGTGAAGGGGCCTGCACACACACATCAGGTCTTGTCTGCCCACCTCTTGCGTGCGCTTTCCTGCACATCGGGTCTAGAGCACAAGTATAAACAAATGTGTTGTTTTTTATTTTTTAGTTTCTAAACTGCAATAAAGTACAGACAAATGTGTTATTTTTTATTTTTCAGTTTCTAAAGTGCAATATAATATTTTGTTGTATGCAAAAATAAAATGAGCTAAAAAAATTATTTATCTAGTGAGTAGATAGAGCTGTCAAAATAAGTTAACAAGACGAGCCGACCCGCGGGCCTCAAAAGCCCACCATTTGGCAGGGCGGAGCGGGGCGGGCCGCCAAAACAGCGGGCCTAGAAACATCTAAACCGACCCATCCCCACAGCGAGCCACAGGTTTATGGGCCAGCCCATGGGCCTGTATTTTAAAAAAAATTGAAGTGCTATTTTCACTTATTTACTTCTTCTGAGGAATCTCTCCAACATTTTAGTTATAAATTACTAATACAAATTAAATTTCTAAATTAATTACAATTTCCTAAACCTATTTTCCTCTTGCCACCTCCGTAAAGTTAGAATCTTTGAGAAGACAAAAATAAAAATCAAAGAAAATAAGAGAGAGAAAATAAGAAAGTACAATGACAACAAATATAACACGGGTTCTTGAGTTCGTCATTTCGGGGAAAAGAGATTTGTAATCGATACTTTGTGAATTGGAATTTGGGGAAAATGAGTTCAATAAGCGACTGGGCACTATAGGGAGGTCTAGGAGTGGAACTAGAGTTAGGGCAGATTTACTTCTCTTATTTATATAACTATTAAGTGTAATAATAAAAAAGATTGAGGCGGGCCCGACCTAGCCCAAACCCGCCAAGCCCGCAACCCGCTTGGGCTGACTCATCTGGACCTGCCACTTCAATGAGCCTATAAAACTACAACCCAACCCATTCATTTTCTTGGCGAGAATGGATTGGCCCGACGGGTCAAGCCCGTTTTGACAACTCTATGAGTAGATTTAGTTTTGTTCAAGTTTAAGTAAAAACTAAAAATTAATTGAAGTTAGAAATGGAACCAAATTAAACATCCCCTCAAAAATTTTTTACCATTTCTTGTTAACTTTAAGACAGGTACAAAATCATACAAATCTTACTTAATTCCATCAACTCATCATAAAAGTTTAACGGATACCGGACTTCGAACAACATGCCTTGGAGAAATCCATGCAATGGATCCTTGCACATAACTACTCGGATCAACAGATGCGGCTGAGGCTGATGATAATCTGCTAAACAAAACTCTGTCTGTCATTTTCTGATTCACTTGAGTGAATCGAAGCACCGCAGGCTTAACAACGATATCAATGCCGGGAACTCTTTCCATTTTCAGACAATAAGTCGAGTTTGCAGCTCCCACATTCGTCACTGTCCTCGAATAAACGGCCGAACCATTCCTTCCCAAATGCACCGCGAAAGAGGGGTAGTTGAGCTGCGCTTCAGGTATGCCGATCCCTCTGCAACTCACTGCTTTCCTTGTGATCACCGCGATCTCCTTCTCCGTGTAGCCTAATCCACACAAATACGCGATGTAATCTTCAGGAGTGATGTCGTACACTAGGCCTGGATCGATCGCCTTGGGCGGACTGACGTGGCCTGCTCCGACAGCGAATACGTCGGCGGGAGGAGCCTCTCGTCGTCGATGAGGCTGCCGTTTAGGTTGGTTTGGGTTGCAGAAGTCATGATGGCGGACTTGATCGCAGCAGGGGACCAATCTGGGTGCATGCTCTTGATCAAGGCGGCGACGCCGCTTAGGTGAGGGCACGAGATTGAGGTGCCGGAAACCATGTTGAAATTTGCAGTGTCTGTGTTTGTGTCGTTGTTCAAGGGTTTGTACGACGCAGCAACGATGCTGACACCGGGGCCGATGACGTCGGGCTTCAAGATGCCCGGACTCGACAAACTGGGGCCTCTGGAGGAGAATGGTGCTACCATTGGAGCAGTTTTTGTTCCAAATTTTGTACCTTTGAAGACAATGGTTGCAGTTGGTGTCGTTGGTGTTGATTTTATGTAGTCTCGGATCATCTTTCCGGCAGCATAGCTCACGTGCGTTGCTGGAAGCACGTGTGCGCTGGCTACGACGGTGTAGCCGAATGCCTCGTCGCTGGCCACGATCATGGCGGCGCCGCCGCCGTCCTTCACCACCTGGCCTTTGGCAATGGAGGAAAGGCTTCCTCCCATCTCGCATACGACCAATTTCCCCTTTATATCGATGTTGTCTAACGATCCACGCTCGCAGTGGGCTGCTGCTTGATTGCCATTTGCTGAAGCATCAACTATAGTGATGAAATCAGACTTGAAATATTTAGGTTGGAAGAGAGATTGACCATCAAATTTTTCACCATTTCCTAAATAAGCTATAGCTTCAATGCTTCTATCAATGGTGCTAGCGCAAACAGTTAGAGCCCACGGGAACTCGTTGGCGAGCGTCGAGCTGTTCGGCCCGCCGTTATCGGCGGAGCAGCTGACAAAAATCCCCTTCTCGATCGCAGCAAATGCAGAGATAGCAACACTGTCGTCGGAGAATTTACTCGGGCCTCTACCCAGAGAAGCGGAGATCACATCCAGGCCGTCGTCCACCGCCGCATCCATCGCCGCCTGTATGTCGCTCTCACCGCAGACATCATCGGAGTAAGCTTTGTAGACTGCCAAATGAGTGAGAGGGGCTATTCCAGCTGCAATGCCATCGGCATTGCCTAACACATTGGCGCCGGAAACGAAGTTTCCGGCAGCTGTGCTGGAAGTGAGAGTTCCATGCCCATCTTGATCAATAGTTGTATGTATACCGGTCACAAAATTCCTTGCGCCGATGAGCTTGTTGTTGCAGGTTGTGGCGCCGTTGAGGTCACATTTCCCCTTCCACTTGGCGGGCGGAGGGGGGATGCCGTCGTCGCGGAAAGAGGGGTGGCCAGAAGTGATGCCGGTGTCTATGACTCCGATGATGATACCCTTGCCGTAGTTTGAGGCCGGCCAAGCTCCGAAGTTGTAGTGCAGGCCCATGAAGAAGAGAAGGTTAGGAAGGAGAAGATTGAGATGAGCAATAATATTGTGCAAGCTGCCATGTTACCTTTTTGATGATCTTATGAAAAACCTGAATATGCAAGTATTTGTAGCAGTGTTAGTGTTATGCAGAATAATAAATAAGGATTTTGGAATAAGCATGGACAGGTCAAAGAGATGATCCATGTGTTTGAATATCAAATTTATGATTTTTAGAATAATTATTATAGAAAATATAAATTATACTTAATACTCCAAGTCTCCAATATTTGTAATTTATAATAATAATAATAGTCCAATCTATATTTAGTAATAATTTATCCCAACATTTCATTTTTTTAACAATTATACCATATGCAAAAAAAAATTCGGGCAGAACACATGACCCAGAAGTCTTCCTCTTTTTCCACGTAAAATGTTAAAAGCTTCTTTGAAATTTTTGTTGTTTTGTAAAAAGGGAAAAGCTTTCCAAAAACTACTTGTACATAATGTTATTTCAGGGCTCAGGCGGATGGGTCAAAATTTACAGGTGAATCCGCTTTGATCCGGATCAGATCGGGTTTATTAATTTAAATTATGGCTTATATTTAATTTGAAAAATTTTATTGTTGAGCGCAGAATACAAATCCACGCATTAGCGTTGAGAGAGTGCACTGCGCTAGTCGCCCTATTAAAAAAATTAAATTAATTTAATTTAATTTCAGTGTTCAATTTTAAAATGTATATTTATTTCAATAAATTTAATTACCGAGGTAGTGCATGAGTCCACGTATTAGTATCGGACAAGTGCACTATGCGAGTCTTCAGATAAAAGAATTTAAGATAATCCATTTTCAATTAAGGGATGAATATTTTTTGGGGAAAGTAAAAAAGAAAAAATCAGGAAAAAAAGGAAAAATTCGCCAGGAAATAAAAAAATAAAAAGACGGGCTTGTGATCCCCACGCGCCATCAAAAATATCGCTTATATGTACATGGTGCACAGAAGTGTTCCTCTTGTAAAAATTGCGAGAGACTTTCGGTATTCATGGGAAGGATTTACGGTCAAATTTTGTTGAATTTTTAGGACTCACGTTGCCTTATCTTATTGGAAATATTTTTTCTTGTCCCCATTTTTTTCGATTTGATGAATCAATTTTCATTTGCCGAAAAAATTTGCAGAGAGTAGAATTGTAACAAAAATGAAACATTCGAGGTAAACTCGCTACTAAATATATAGGTTGTGGACTTGTGGTATTATTATTATAAGTTGTAAATGTTGGGTATTAAATATAATATAACCTATAAAAAAATAATTATAACATAATCCACCATATTCAACATTTATCACCAAATATTTCAAATTAAGAAAAAATTAAATCTTTATTATGAAATAATCAACACTAGTTTAACTAAAAATTAATTATAAACCCTAGCTAATTAATTGGGTGAAAATAATTCTAATTAATAATTGAAAAATCAAATTAAACCATAATAAAATGATATTTGAGGGGGAAAAATGGAAGAAAAAAGTGCACTATGTATCAGACGGTCAACGCGTTAACCCAGTCAACCCACATTCAAAAAACCATCAAAACAGATGGTACTTTTAAGGGATACAGGTGATACTTTTTAAATTTCGAGTGATACTTTTTAGTATTACAGTTGATACTGATTTTGACTTTTTTTTCCTTTGGCCGACACTTTTTAAAGATACAGATAATATTCTTCGACTTTTGACCAATACTTTTAGTGTTATGGTTGATATTGATTTTAG
The DNA here is from genome assembly GCA_026008535.1 of Perilla frutescens. Classification (NCBI taxonomy): domain Eukaryota; kingdom Viridiplantae; phylum Streptophyta; class Magnoliopsida; order Lamiales; family Lamiaceae; genus Perilla; species Perilla frutescens. The sequence continues at coordinate 40,742,532 of BRKX01000001.1, forward strand.
CGATTTTTTAATCAATACGTTAACCGTCTGATGGTGCCCACAAGACCTGCACATCTTGTATATATTTGTCTGATCGTTATAATTTAGATATTATTTCTTCTATTGTGTCTACATTTTTATATTTTCTGGCCTAAGTTTTTGTAAATCTGTCCTTTTGAAGTGATTGTTTGCTTTTTTAATTACTAGTTTTCGAAAAAGTCGGACGGCTTGAATTGAACGTTCATGGATGATCTAAATGTCCAGAACGAAATAAAGAAAGAATATGGTGTTGAGGCAACTATGATTAAATCCAAATAAATGTTGGAAAATAGGATTTATTAAATTGAGTTTTGACTCATTTTATCCGATTTTTCGTGATCGGGATATTTAATTTTGAAGGAATTAAATATCGTACGATTGTTCTATGTTGTGAGTAGATAATCGTAGTAGTTTTATTTGCTCAAATCTGATTTTCGGTGAGTGGGAAATAAATTGTTGAAGTTGGTCACACGATTGAGCATTTATTGCGTGTGGGATAATGTGTTTAAGACACATTAAATAATCCCATATTGATTTCTTAATCAATTTAAGAAGTGTATTTAAGTGTATTAATAATTAAGTGAAGTAATTAAGTGTACAAGGATGTGGGTCATGAGCCCACACGCACACACACGCGCGTGCCCGTGCCCGTGCCCGTGGTCAGCTCGTCACGTCTCGTCTCATCCTCGTCCTCGTCATTGGATCTTAGCCGTATCAGTTTTACAGTCCAGAAACAGTTGGATCATGAAGCGGGTCGACGGGTCTTCATTCCGAAACGGCGAGTCCATAACGGTCGTGGAGCGGATCTGTTGATCGGGTCGTGGGTGCACTTAGTGGTGCATGGTGCTTGTCCCGTGGAGCGGATCTATTGATCGGGTCGTGGGTGCACTTAGTGGTGCATGGTGCTTGTCCAGCCTTGAAGGGTGTAACTCCCATGAGTTAAGAGGCTTCAAGTGTGTAACTGCCACCAGGAGCTGGTGGAGTTAGTGGCTGGGCTGTAACCGATAGTAACTCCTGTCGGGAGTCAATGCTTGCCGCTGTCTTAGACACATGTCAGGCTCTGCACAAGGTAACTCCTAGAGGCTTAAATGGAAAGCTATAACTCCTGCAGGTTCTAATGCTACATTCTGCACAAATCATCTAGCTGCATACAAGTTCCCTTCGAGTCCTCAGCCTCTCAGTTCTCGACATTGTCTAGTTCGCCGGAGCCTGCCGGACTTGTGGTGCTACTGCCGGAAGGACGAAGCCATTTCATCTTTGAAAGACATCCGCCAAACCATGAGCACTAGCCAGGGCGTATTTGTCTTGAAGAGAGAGGTCCCCTCGACTCGGCTTGCCGGAATCTGCGTACCGGTTCAGTTTGATTAATCTATTCAATTTCAGTTTATTGTAATTCTATCATTGTTCTACTCCTTCTATTTCTTGCACTTCAGTTGTAACATTCCAGTAAAGTGTAACTGAAAGACTAACAATCGCAACAATCGCAAGACAAATAATAGACTGAATTATCAACTACCTTTGCTGGAAATGGTGTCACCATCAAACACTGTTGTTTCGAGGACCATTCCCCAGACTGTTGCTCCAAGGACCATTCCCCATGGCCAAGCTGAGAAGCCGGAGAAGTTCTCCGAATTGGACTTCAAGAGGTGGCAGTAGAAGATGCTTTTCTACCTCACCACATTGGGAGTTGCTAGATACGTCAAGAAAGCTGCTCCAGTGATCAAAGAGAATGAGCCGGACGTCAACAAGCGGACTGCTTATGATCAATGGATCAATGGAGATTTTTTATGTAAAAATTACATTTTAAATGGCTTAGTAGATAGTCTTTATTCTGTATACGGAAATGTAACTAGTGCTAGGGAATTATGGGAAGCACTAGAAAAGAAGTACAAAACGGAGGATGCCGGAACTAAGAAGTTCATCGTGGCAAAGTTCCTCGATTACAAAATGGTGGACTCCCGGTCAGTGATGGATCAAGTGCAAGAGCTTCAGCTCATTGTGCATGACATTTATGCTGAAGGGATGGTCCTTCCCGATTCTTTCATCGTTGCTGCGGTGATTGAGAAGTTGCCACCTTGTTGGAAGGACTTCAAGAGCTATCTCAAGCACAAGCGAAAGGAGATGACTCTTGAAGACCTTGTGGTTAAGCTTCGAATTGAAGTCGATAACCGAAAGATGGATCCGAGACCAAGAGTCCCGATCGAGGCCAATGCTAACTTGATGGAACATGGTGGACCATCAAATAGCAACAAAAGGAAGCGCCCGGGTCAAGTTGACAAAGGGAAGAAGCCAATGACGAAGTTCAACGGCAACTGCTTCAATTGTGACAAGCCGGGGCACATGTCCAAACATTGCACGGCTCTGAAGAAGAAGCGTATCAATTATGGTGCGAACTTGGTGGAACACAACAACAAAGGTAAAGGCAAGGCCTGACAAGATGATTGGGATGACGATGATTTGGCTGCCGTTGTGTTTGAAGCCAATCACGTGGACAACCTGAGAGAATGGTTCATCGACACGGGGGCTACTTGTCATGTTTGCTCGGACAAGGGCTCTTTTGCTACCTACAATGATGTTGAAGGTGGAAAGTTGCACATGAGGAACCAAGCCTCGTCTGAAGTGGTTGGTGTAGGCAACGTGGTTTTGAAGCTAACTTCAGGCCAAGAACTAACATTGAAGGATGTGTTGCATGTTCCGGACATCCGTAAGAATTTGGTTTCGGGTTCATTGTTAGTCAATCATAGTTTTAGACTAGTGTTTGAGTCTAAAAAGTTTATTTTAAGCAAGTATGAAAGGTTCCTTAGTCGGGGCTATCTCGCCAATGGACTCTTCAAAATGAATGTAATGGCTATGCGCCGTGTTGCCAAAGAAAATGCTAATAAATTGAATTCTTCTGCTTACTTGCTTGTTGAGTGCTCGGATTTATGGCATTGTAGATTATGACATCTTAATCTAAATGCTATAAAACGTTTAGTAAATTTAGATTTGCTAAAAGTAAACCAATTTAATACACAAAACAAATGTGAAGTTTGTTTCGAGGTAAAATTGGCAAAGTTACCATTTCAATCAGTTGAACGGAGCACTAAACCTCTAGATTTAATTCACACAGATATGTGTGACTTAAAGTTTGTGTAAACTAGAGGCGGTAAAAAGTATTTTATTACTTTTATTGACGATTGCACAAAGTATTGTTATCTTTATCTTTTAAGAAGTAAAGATGAGGTGATTGAAGCTTTTAAGAACTTCAAAAATGAAGCCGAAAATCAACTAAGTTGTAGAATTAAAGCAATTCAAAGTGATAGAGGTGGAGAATATGTTGCCCCATTTAAAGAGTTATGCACAGAGCCGGGTATAATTCATCAAACTACGGCTCCCTATTCACCACTGTCTAATGGTGTTGCTGAATGCAAAAACCGAATTCTTAAGGAGATGATGAATGCTTTGTTGATAAGTTCAGGATTACCAAAGAACTTGTGGGGGGAAGCTGTGTTAATAGCTAACTATATCCTGAATAAAATTCCACTTAAGGGTACGGATGTGATGCCTTACGAGTTGTGGAAAGGACACACGCCGTCTTATAAATACCTCAAAGTGTGGGGGTGTTTGGCTAAGGTTGAAGTGCCACTTCCTAAACAAGTTAGAATCGGCCCTAAGACAGTTGATTGTATCTTTGTTGGGTATGCACTTAACAGTAGCGCATATCGATTCCTTATTCACAAATCGGAGATTCCCGAGTTGACTGAAGGAACGATGTTGGAATCGAGGAATGCTATATTCTTCAAGAATATCTATCCTTGTAAAATTAAGGATAGAGTAGAAGGTAGTTTTGAGAAACGATCTTCTGAAGTTGCTACTAGTTCTGATCCTGTGGATGAAGAACCGAGATGTAGCAAGCAAGCTAGAACGGCAAAGACCTTTGGTCTGGATTTCATCACCTATATGTTAGATGATGAGTCAAAGTCTTTGAAAGAAGCTCTATCTAGTCCAGATGCTGCGTTCTGGAAAGAAGCTATCAACAGTGAAATTGATTCCATAATGCAAAATCACACTTGGGTGTTGACAGATCTCCCAAGTGGGTGTAAGCCGTTAGGATGCAAGTGGATCCTAAAATGAAAATATAAGACAGATGGTTCTGTTGATAAGTATAAAGCTCGTTTGGTTGCCAAAGGCTTTAGACAAAAAGAGGGGTATAATTTCTTCGATACCTACTCACCAGTAACAAGGATTACATCTATTCGGGTGCTTTTAGCGATTGCTACTTTGCACAATCTTGAAATTCACCAGATGGATGTAAAGACCACGTTTCTGAATGGTGAGCTGGAGGATGAAATATACATGGAACAACCTGAAGGGTTTGTTGCACCATGGCAAGAACGAAAGGTGTGTAAACTTGTTAGATAGTTGTACGGTCTGAAACAAGCACCTATTCAGTGGCACCTGAAGTTTGATAACGTAATGTTATCAAATGGTTTCAAAATCAATGAGTGTGAGAAATGTGTGTATATAAAGAGCAGTTCTAATGGCTATGTCATAGTCTGTCTTTATGTAGATGACATGTTAATCATGGGCAGTAGCCACCAAGTGATTGTTGAAACGAAACAAATGTTGAAACGAAATTTCGACATGAAAGATATGGGCCTAGCCAATGTGATCCTAGGAATTAAAATAGTACGTATAACTGTTGGAATTGTCTTAACACAATCTCATTACGTAGAGAAAGTGCTTAAGAAATTCAACGCTTTTGATAGTCCGCCTGCTAAGACCCCGTTGGAACTCAATGTACACTTGAGTAAAAATCGGGGAGAACCTGTAGCTCAAGAAGAGTATGCAAGGGTTATTGGGAGTTTGATGTACATCACTAACTACACTAGACCTGATCTTGCATGTTCTGTGAACAAATTGAGTCGGTACACGAGCAATCCAAGGTTTCCTCCTGTACTTGAAGAGTACAGTGATGATTCACTGGATATCAGACACAAAAGACTCATTCTCGACTTGTGGATTTGTTTTCACTATCGGTGGTGGAGCAGTGTCGTGGAAATCCATGAAACAGACCTGTATAGCCCGCTCGACCATGGAATCTGAGTTCATCACTTTGGATAAAACGTGTGAAGAAGCAAAATGGCTTCGTAATTTTCTAGAAAAAAATTCCATGTTGGAAAAAACCAGTGTCGTCAGTGATGATTCACTGTGATAGTCAAGCGGCTATCGGGAGGGCACACAATGCTATGTACAATGGTAAGTCTCGACACATACATCGGAGACATAATACTGTGAGGCACATGATCTCAAGTGGGATTGACTCAGTTGACTATGTGAAGTCAATAGATAATCTAGCGGATCCACTAACCAAAGGGTTAAACCGAGATCAAATGGCTAAGTTGCTAGAGAGAATGGGGTTAAAATCTACACTCTAAGAATGTTTGTAGTGGTGACCCAACCATGATGACTGGAGATCCCAAGAACTTGGTTCAATGGGAAAACTAAGCTACAGATGTTCGGTTTGGTAGCACTTGGAAACTAAAAAGTGAACATTTCCCTGTGAGCAAACCAAGTGCACACCTGTCAATGTGGTGAGGATAAGTCCTATGACTTTTAATGATTCCTAAACCTAATGAGGTTGAGTATGGCAGGATACTCGGAAGAGAAGATCACCTATATAAGTGAGAAGTGGGGGCCTCTTCTAAGAGATACTTATGAATTCAAAGAGGTTGTCCATGGCCTAAAAAGGACACAAACGTGAGAATAGATCATGTTTGAAATACAGCTATTTTCAATACTATTGTCTCGGTATACACTAAGGATGTATAGTTCAAGGCATCATGTCCACTAAACAGACGGTATAGTCGATAGTGTTGGAATATGGAAGGTTCAAGGTCACAACCTACCTATCCTATTGCAATTGTGTTTCTAGATAATTGGGTTGCTTGTCTGCATACATGCATGCACTATTTCCACTCATGTGGGGGATTGTTGGAAAATAGGATTTATTAAATTGAGTTTTGACTCATTTTATCCGATTTTTCGTGATCGAGATATTTAATTTTGGAGGAATTAAATACCATACGATTGTTCTATATTGTGAGTAGATAATCGTAGTATTTTTATTTGCTCAAATCCGATTTTCGGTGAGTGAGAAATAAATGGTTGAAGTTGGTCACACGATTGGGCATTTATGGTATGTGGGATAATGTGTTTAAGACACATTAAATAATCCCACATTGATTTCTTAATCAATTTAAGAAGTGTATTTAAGTGTATTAAAACTTAAGTGAAGTAATTAAGTGCACAAGGATGTGGGTCATGAGCCCACATGCGCACACACGCGCGTGCCCATGCTCGTCTCGTCCCCGTCCTCGGACTTAGATCTTGGCAATTGGAATTTGGGTGGACTTTGGGCGTACGTGGGTTTCTAGGGCTTAGCCGTATCAGTTTTATGGTCCAGAAACAGTCGAATCATGAAGCGGGTCGACGGGTCGTCATTCCGAAACTGCGGGTCCATAACGGCCGTGGAACAGATCTGTTGATCGGGTCGTGGGTGCACTTAGTGGTGCATGGTGCTTGTCCAGCCTTGAAGGGTGTAACTCCCATGAGTTAAGAGGCTTCAAGTGTGTAACTGCCACCAGGAGCTGGTGGAGTTAGTGGCTGGACTGTAACCGACAGTAACTCTTGTCGGGAGTCAATGTTTGCCGCTGTCTTGGACACATGTCAGGCTCTGCACAAGGTAACTCCTGGAGGCTTAAATGGAAAGCTATAACTCCTGGAGGTTACAACACCTGGTTTGAATGCCCTCAAACCATGTTGTCCCCTCAGTGGAGATGTGCCTATAAATAGGACATCCTGCATGGCTTCCAATGCTACATTCTGCACAAATCATCTAGCTGCATACAAGTTCTCTTCGAGTCTTCAGCCTCTCAGTTCTCGACATTGTCTAGTTCGCCAGAGCCTGCCGGACTTATGGTGCTACTGCCGGAAGGACGAAGCCATTTCATCTTTGAAAGACATCCGCCAAACCGTGAGCACTAGCCGGGGCATATTTGTCTTGCGGAGATAGGTCCCCTTGACTCGGCTTGTCGGAATCTACATACCGGTTCAGTTTGATTATTCTATTCAATTTCAGTTTATTGTAATTCTATCATTGTTCTACTCTTTCTATTTCTTGTACTTCAGTTGTAACATTCTAGTAAAGTGTAACTGAAAGACTAACAATTGCAGCAATAAAATTGAACACAATGAGATTTAATTATTCGTAATTTGCTGCCTAAATTGTATTATGCTTCCTCTGCTTTGATGATTTTTTGGATGTTTAGTAAATAGAAAAGTAGATAGAGGACCAGCCTAACCATTACAATTGTGTTGTCCATTTCAAATATTAAAGGGAAACGGAATAGACACAGTATGTAATGACATTTTTTTGAGTAAATTATAAATACAAGTGACGAGAAAAAAATAAAAAAAAACGACACGTAAAATAGATTTAAGGTGGTTGTGCATGTCCATAACCATGTTTATACTAGCAATCAAACAGATAAATGTTTGAAATCGGCATATTGCTCTTTGTCACCCAACTATAGTTGTTTTACATTTTAATATTAAAACTATTTGTCCTATTTTGCGATCTAAACTGCTTGGAATCAGCAATCAAAGATAGGTTTCTGACTTGTCACAGCAATAAATAAACAAAAGGAGAGGCGCAATAGGAAAACTAAATTCCGTATCATATGTGGCATTTACTATATGCCAAACTTTTTTTTAATTTATTTTTTCAATTTTTTTTATTCTAATTTATTATGATTTAGTTTAATTTTAAATTTGTATTTCGGGTTTATCCTTCTTCAGTTACGGTATATTAAAAATATGAATAAAAATATAAAAAAAAACTAGTTTTGCCACTGGGTATGTACGAATTGACACATGAAAATTTGATAAGGGAAAATGTGTGTGTGTGTGTGAGAGAGAGAGAGAGAGAGTCAGACCATAGAATGAAAGAAACGAGTATGCAAACGGAGGTGTAGGGGTGTAAAGGTACGGCATACCTTACTTTTTTTGTTATACCTTATACCTTACCTTAATTTACGGTATGATAAAAATCATACCGTTGCCGTACATTTACCTCCGTTATACCTTAGTTCGGTATACCTTAAGTTCAGTATGACACATAATGCAGAATATGGTAAGTATTATAGTATTATATACCATATCTCATTTTATTTTATTTTTCTTAATGATTTATCATAATTTTTAGTCTAAAGATTAAAGAAGAAAATAAGATTATTATTTATTACATTAGATTTCACATTGTTCAGTTTTTAATTAGGAGTTTTGTATTAATTATATGAAATACAATATTTTCCTAAGGAGCACACTTGTGTGAGACCGTCTAACGGGTCTTTTACGTTAGACGGATCTCCACCCAACCCGAATCAAATTTAAATGTAAAATTAATGTTGCTTCTCTTTCTCTCTCCCTCTGTGCGCAGCGCCGCTCTCTTTCTCTCTCCCTCTCCGCTTCTAGCACCGATACTCATTCTCTCTCTCTTACCCCTCACTCTCATTCGATTTGCAGTCCATCGATCGCCGCCTTTCTCCACATCACACTGGTGAAGCCCTGTCGCGATTGTCTCACCACGTCATCTGTTGTTCCCCAACTCGAATTTTAGTTGTGATATGTTTTGGTTTGTTGGTGGAAATTATGTCTTTTAAATGTATTGGTGGTGAAAGTATTGACGGCGCGAACTCCGGTCTCCTCCGGCGGGAGCTGAGGTGGCTGGTGGAAGATGCGGTGGAGCAGCCGAGAGTGGTTTGGGAAGAAATGAGTGAGGAGGACGGGGGGAGGTGGCAATGAGAGCACGCTTGGAGGAGCTGTACGAGATGTGGAAGGAAAGGGTTGAGGAGAGGCAGCCATTTCAATACGTGGTGGGGTGCGAGCACTGGCGCGATCTGGTGTTAAGCGTTGAAGAAGGGGTTCTGATTCCTCGACCGGAGATGAAGGCAATTGTGGATTTAGTTGATGCGGCCGTAAAGACGGATGAGGAGTTGAGAGATGGTTGTTGGGCTGATTTGGGGACTGGTAGCGTGGCGCTGGCGATTGCGATTGCTAGGGTTTTGGGTAGCGGCGGCGATGGAGGAGGAGAGAGAGTGGCTGATGTGGACTTGAGCCCTATTGCTGTTGTCGTTGCTTCCTACAGTGTGCAGAGATATAATCTGCATGAGAGAATCAGTGTGAGGCTGGGGTCGTGGTTCGATCCTCTCGAGGATCTCCGAGGAGAACTGAGCGGGCTCGTTAGCGATCCACCGTACATCCCGAGCGACGACATTGACGGCCTGCAAGCTGAGGTTTCTAGACATGAACCCAGACTTGCCCTTGATGGTGGACCTAATGGTATGGATGACCTTATCTACCTCTGCAACGGAGCTGTTTCGATGTTGAAACCTCGTGTTTTTTTTTTTGCATTCGAGACAAATGGTGAGATGCAGAGCAAATTTCTTATGGAGTACATGGATACTAAGATGAAAGGAAGCTTCTGCAGATTAAATATTATGTTTGATTTTGCTGGAATTCAAAGATTTGTGACAGGGTATAGAAGTGCGTGAGTTTTTTTTTTCAAATATTTGTAATACACTAGAGCATTTTGAAGTATCTAATTCTATTCATTTTATTGCCATATGCTCAATTGCTTACACTTATAAGCAAATGTGGTGAAAGTATTGCGAAAAGTAAACATCATGGTGTTTAATTGATTGCAGAAGTTAATTATATTTTTTGTAATTGGTTCTTCATATGTTGTTTGCTGATTTTTGTTGAAGAAGAATCGATAATTGGGAAAGCAGAAGAAGAATCGAATCCAAGTCTCCAACAATAAAAAATCCTCTTATTTTCTCTTTCTCGAAGGGGCAAACAGATTTAGCAGAAGAAGAATCGAATCCAGGTCTCCAATACCAAAAAGCCGCTCTTCTTCTACGTCAATCTAATTTTGATTTTTTTGAATTGCGTGCAGAGGTACATGCAGCAGTACAAGATCCAGATCCTGTTGAAGATTTTTAGAGATACTTTTATTTGTAATTAGTGTTACTTGCTTTTGTAATTAGTGATACTTTATTTTGTAATCAATAATATTTTTCTCTATGCTAATGAAATAATTTTTTTTACTCAAGAATGAGTTTTTATTGTATTCATAGACCCAATTCTCAATTTGAGATTATGTTTTAAATTGATGCTTTTTTTCTAATTAGTGATTCTTTTATAATTAGTGATACTTTCTTCTGCAATTAGTCGTACTTTTCTTTCTAATTAGTGATACTTTCTTCTGCGATTAGTGATATTTTTCTTCTAATTAGTGATACTTTTTCTGCAATTAGTGATACTTTTCTTTCTAATTAGTGATACTTTCTTCGCAATCAGTGGTACTTTTCTTTCTAATTAGTGATACTTTCTTCTGCGATTAGTGATACTTTTCTTCTAATTAGTGATACTTTCTTCTGCAATTAGTGATACTTTTCTTTCATATTAGTGATACTTTCTTATGCAATTAGTGATACGTTTCTTCAATTAGTGATACTTTCTTCTGCAATTAGTGATATTTTTTTCCATAGTGATGAGACTTCACTTCAAAGGTAATGATACTTCACCGCATAAATAATGATACTCCTATGTGAGTTAATGATACTTCACCTCATAAATAATGATATACTTGAGTTAACGATATACTCCACTCATAGTTAATGACATTTATCTATTCTTGATTTAATAATTAATGTTTAATCATCAATAATATCATATTATACCCCACTTCCGAGTTAATGATACCTCATCCCTAATTAATGATACTTCACACACAGTTAATGATACTTCACCAGATATATATATATATATATATATATATATATATATATAATGCTACTTCACTTAATAGTTAATGATATTTTGCCAAATTTATATCTAATGATACTTAACTTCATAGTTAATGATACTTCATTTCATAGCTAATGTTACTGATATATCTTGTTATTGGTTTGATAATTAATGTTTAATTAACGAGCTACTCATACTTCATATCATAGATAATGATACTTTACTTTATAATTAATGATACTTCTTTTTTTTGCTTAATAATTAGTCAACCGCCAAAAAAATAAAATATTTTTAAAAATAAATGTATATCCTAAAATGGAATTAGTGAACCTTAAAATTGAATTGAATAAATTTATTTTCTTAAAATAAATTTTATTTTTTTATCCGGCATTTCGCGCAGTGCACTCTCTCGATAATTAATTTTTTTGAAATAAATATATAACCTAAAATTAAATTGAATTAATTTAATTTTTTTATTTGATATACAATAATTATTAAAACAAAAAAAGAAAAAGAAAAAAAGAAATGAACAAAACGAGAAGAAAAGAATGAAGGAAGAAAGAGAATAAAGAAAAAGATAGAGCAAAAAATATGGGCCTGGTTAACACAACACACAAATCTGAGCCTGGTTGTGAGTGTGGCCCAGTTTGTTTTTTAAATCACCACAGCACATCACACATGTCATATGGGCTTGGGCTGCACTAGGGCCTGTCTCGAAATGGGCGGGTGGGCGGGTTTTGGAGTGAGTTTGGATATTATTTGACCCGTCTAACGTAAGAGATCCGTTAGACGGTCTCATACAAGTTTTTTGTCTTTTCCTAAATCTTTATGATAAGCATATATGAAGTATTATAACATCGTATATTATATCTCATCGTATTTTAATTTTTTTGATAATTCATCATAACTTTTAGTCTAAAGACTAAAGAAGAATATAAGATTATTACATATTACATCTAATTTCATATTGTTCAAATTTTAGTTAGGATTTTTGTATTAAATTATATGAAATATAATGTTTTCCCAAATGTTTATGCCGAACATACTAAGTATTATAACATTGTATAACATATTTCATTTTATTTTTTATTTTTTTATTTTTTTATTTTTTTATTTTTTTTTTTATAATTCATCATAACTTTTACTCTAAAGATTAAAGAAGGATATAACATTATTATTTGTTACATATTATTTCACATATTGTTCAATTTTTAGTTAGGAGTTTTGTATTAAATTATATGAAATATTGTTGGAAATTAAACCGATCTGAAACAAATTTCAGGTCGAATAAAATCCGTCTTTTCGATCAAATCGAACGGGAGCGGAAGCAGTATAAATCAGACAATAGATCGTTATATAAAAATATAATATCCAAGCGAATTAAATTTATTTATGCTAAAGAAGAGATAAAGAAAATATCTTTTTCTTAAATGTTCTTCGTCTTTCTTTGTTCAACCTTTGAATCTTGAAGCTCGTAAACACCACCATCTTCCGATTCGATCCTTCCTTTGAACGGTAGTGAGTGGGCACCGAAATAAATCTATTAAGTTCCTAACTTAATTTTTCTATGATTATTTCAACACATGAAATCACAGAATTAGACTGTAGTATTGGGAGGATTTTTAATCTAAATTAAATATGAACACCGAGAGAAAAAAGAATTAAAAAATCAAAACCTTTTTTATTTCTTAAAACATCATTGCCGTGAATGATGTTTAAGCAAGGATGGATAATTGTGAAAATCAATTCTTTGCTTATGTTTTTCTATATCCCAATTCACGTCACACGTGAATGATATATATATATATATATATATATATATATATATATATATATATTTATCTTATCTTAACTCTTTTCTCCCATGTGATATATATATAATCAGATTTAGGTCAAATCCCAATACATATCAGTTTCTTATCTTAAATAGATTCAGGATCATAAAAGATAAGAAAATAAATTAATAATTGTCTCTAATAATTATTAATTATTACTAATATGTAAATATTATAAATATCTTATATTTATTTAATTCCTAGCACACAGTCAAACTGTGAAATATCATATATTCCCGGAATTAACTAATATTTACACATAAGCCCAAACTTTATGAAAACTTATTTTTCATAACACTTTAGGAACTTAAATATTATTACCAACCCGTCAATAATGTAGGAAGGCGAATCGGGGACCATGGACCTATAATCAAGAGCTCCAATAAATTGAATAAATAATTAAACTCTTTAATTAATTTATTCAACTTATTAATTCCGATATTATTCCACTAAAAATTCAGAATTGCACTCTCTTTAATTATAGAACATATTTACTCTACGAATTTGAGCAGTCCATTGATTTAATCATTTCATATGAATTAATCCTCCATAGATAATTCATAATTGAAGACAGGTAATATCCGCTAACCTCTTCAATTATTTATTTTCCTCATTTACCATTAATTCACCAGTGAGCGATTAATTTATAAACAATTTATAAATTAGAGATCTCAAATCACTCAGTTCCAGAATTAACAAATGAGAGAATTATCTTTCTACTTCTCAAAAGAAGGAATGGATTCCATATCTATAAATTACATTCTCAGCTATTTAATTCAAACGTGAATCTAAAATGCAAGTTTAGAGAATGTTGACAAACAATCTTTAACGAGCAGATTAAGAATCACATTCAAATAAACAGGAGTCTATAATCACTCAAGATTAAGATTATTCATATATGATCATCTTGTGATTTAATTTAATATTCCTTTTCTTTAACGGAATTTGAAGGAATAATTAAATTAAATCGGTCCAAGTCCTGTATGATCATATCATATATAAATGCACCCAACTGGATGTCTCCACATCAACGGTTTGGATAAAACGGTCACATTCATAATGTCATCGGGCTGCATTAGTGACATTTTAATTAAAGATCCCATACTTTAATTAAATTCGTCACGGAATTCATTTTTAGTTTATTTTCCATAATCTTAATCCTCTTGTATATAACACTTATATACAAAGATTATGGTAACATCAAATAAACTAGGGATTTTCTGTGATGTAAAATAAATGCATACAAGAAGCATATTAGTTCGAAAATAAATGTCGCTTTTATAAATAAGATAAAAACAATTTACAATTACTTTAAGGGCACAATCCCCAACAATCTCCCACTTCCCCTAAAGCATATGGGACATGTCTCTTAATCCAAAATTATGAATATGCCTCTCAAACACTTTTGCAGGCAGAGTCTTGGTGAAAGGATCAGCAAGGTTGTCAGCAGACGCAATCTTGAGAATTGTCACGTCTCCTCTTTGTACTATCTCTCGGATCAGATGATACTTCCTTTCTATATGCTTTGACCTCTTGTGACTTCGAGGTTCCTTTGAATTGGCCACTGAACCACTATTGTCACAATATAAGGTGACTGGTCTATCCAAATTTGGAACAACTTCCAAATCAGTAAGGAACTTCTTTAGCCATACTGCTTCTTTAGCTGCTTCAGAAGCTGCTATATATTCAGCCTCCATAGTGGAGTCTGCATTACTGGATTGCTTGATACTTCTCCAGACTATGGCACCGCCACCAAGAGTAAACACTGACCCAGATATCGACTTTCGATTATCCTTGTCTGATTGAAAATCAGAATCAGTGTATCCATCTATTTGAAGGTCATCACCCGAATAGATAAGCATATAGTTTCTCATTCTCCGAAGATACTTGAGAATATTCTTCACTGCTATCCAATGATCAATTCCTGGATTTGATTGAAAACGACTGACTATACCCACCGCATAACAAATATCGGGCCTAGTACACAACATGACATACATTAGGCTGCCTACTGCAGAGGCATAGGGTATGTGTCTCATGTTCTCTTCCTCTTCAGGTCTCTTGGGACATTGTTCCTTGGAGAGAACGACTCCATGTCGAGTTGGTAGGTAACCCTTTTTGGAATCTTGCATTCTATAACGCAACATCATCTTATCAATATAAGATGCTTGAGACAGTGCCAATAATTTATTCTTGCGATCTCGAACAATTCGAATTCCAAGAATATAATTCGCTTCTCCCAAATCTTTCATTTGGAATTGCTTGGCCAGTCAATCTTTAATTGCAGATAACGTTTCCACATCATTCCCAATGAGTAGAATATCATCCACATATAGCACTAAAAATACCACTTTACCATCCTTGATTCTCTTGTAGACACAAGGTTCATCAATGTTTTGGTCAAAACCATATGATTTAATGGTCTCATCAAATCTATGGTTCCAAGACTGAGAGGCTTGCTTTAGTCCGTAAATGGATCTAAGCAATTTACAGACTTTCTGCTCTTGCCCTTCGGCTATAAAACCCTCTGGTTGTTGCATGTAGATATCTTCATCTAGATAGCCATTCAAAAAGGCCGTCTTGACATCCATCTGTCATATCTCATAGTCAAGACATGCAGCGATTGAAAGAAGTATACGAATGGATTTAAGCATGGCTACAGAAGAGAAAGTCTCCTCATAGTCGACTCCTTCCTTTTGGGTATAACCCTTAGCCACAAGCCTTGTTTTGAAAGTCTCTACTTTCCCATCCACACCTCTCTTTCTCTTATAGATCCATTTGCACCATATTGGTCTGACACCTTCAGGTAGATCTACAAGAGCCCAGACAGAATTGGAATACATAGACTCCATTTCTTGGTTCATAGCCTCAAGCCATTTCTCTTTATCATAATCTTCCGTCGCATATTTAAATATTAATGGATCATCATCGACTCCATCAGAAATGGCAACATTTGCCTCTTCATCTTGACGATAGCGGATTGGTGGAACAATCACCCTCCCACTGCATCTAGGTGCCATGATATTCTGATTTGGTTCAGTGGTATCATTAGTGGTTTCACCAACAACTTTCGTGGACTGTGGTTTGATCTTATCATTAAGTAACTCCTCGAGTACAACTTTACTACGAGGTCGAAAGTTTTGCATATAATCATTTTTAAGAAAGATAGCATTAGTCGAAACTATTACTTTCTTTTCTTGTGGATCATAAAACAAACCTCCTCTTGTTCCTGTGGGATATCCTATGAACAGACACACTTCTGATCGTGGATAAAATTTTCTAGTCTTTCCTTTAAGCACATGTGCTGGACACCCCCATATGTGAAAATGGCGTAAACTAGGTTTACTTCCTTTCCACAACTCTAGAGGTGTCTTTAGGATTGACTTAGACGAAACTACATTCAAAATGTATACCGCTGTTTGCAACGCATATCCCCAGAACATATCGGGCAGTGTGGAGTAGCTCATCATGGATCTAACCATATTAAGCAAAGTCCGGTTTCTCCTTTCAGCAACACCATTTTGCTGAGGGGTGCCAGGTGTTGTGAGTTGATGTAAAATACCATGCTCTATCAAATAGTCTTTGAACTCGGTATCAATATACTCGCCTCCTCGATCAGATCGAAGACACTTCAAAGATTTACCTAGCTGCTTTTCAGCTTCTGCATGGAATTCCTTAAACTTGTCAAATGTTTCGGATTTCCTATGCATAAGATAAAGATATCCATATCTAGAGTAATCATCAATAAAAGTGAGGAAGTACTCAAAACCACCTCTAGCTTGTGTGGACAAAGGACCACAAACATCACTATGTACAAGCTTAAGAGGTTCTTTGGCTCTAGACCCCTTTGCCATGAAAGCTCTCTTAGTCATTTTTCCTTCTAGACAGGATTCACAAATAGGAAGAGTGCTAACATTTAGCTCTCTTAAAGGACCATCCTTTACTAGCCTATTTATCCTATCTAATGAAATATGACCTAATCTTAGATGCCAAAGATATGTATCATTATCATGAAAAACCTTTTGCCTTTTAGGATGTTCTACTCTAAACATTTCGGCATTTAGCAGTGGTTGTTCGTTTGGCTTAATTAAACAGAGTCCGTTTTCAACTTTTGCACTACAAATATTACACCCATTCTTGGAAATAATAATCTCATTATTACTGAAAGAAAGGGAAAATAATTGTTCATGCAACTTTGAAACAGAAATCAAATTTCTACGAAAACTAGGAATGTAATAAACATTGTACAAAACCAGATGCCTATCTATGAAATCAAGTTTAATAACTCCCACTGCTCTTACCGAAACCACTGCACCATTGCCTACTCGCATAGTGAAAGAATCATCTGCTAGCTCTTCATAAGAGTTAAGCATCTGCAAAGAAGAACAAACGTGATTAGTAGCACCCGAGTCAACTACCCAAGTAGAAGAATCTTTAGCCACTAAACAAGATTCAAGAATAAGTAAATCAAATTTACCTTTCTTTGTCTCCTTTAACTGAGCAAGGTACTTGGGACAATTTCTTTTCCAATGTCCATCCTCACTGCAATGGAAACATTTTCCCTTTGGTTTCTTTGAAGAACTGTTCTTCTTTTCATAAGAAACTTTCCTTTTCTTTTATTTTGATTGTCCACCTTGACCTTTGCCTTTTCTCTTCTTAGAAGAAGATTGCTTATTCTCGACAACATTTGCCTCCCCTTCTTTGACCTTTCCAGTTGAAATGGCCTCAAAAGTTTATAATTCATTCAGCAACTGAGTTAATGTATAACTCAACTTATTCATCACATAGTTGCTTTTGAATTGCAGGAAAGTAAGTGAGAGTGATTCCAAAATCATACTCACTTGGGTGCCATCATCAATTGTTGCACCATGGGTTTCGGCTTCAGTGAAGTAGTTGATCATGTTCAAAACATGTTCTCCCACTGACTGTCCCTTCTTCATCTTAGCATTCATGGCCATCTTAATAGCCTCATGCCTTGATTGAATAGAAGGTTGACCAAACATCTCATTCAGAGACTCCATCATTCCACGGGCAGTCTCTGTATTCTCATGTTTTAGTCTAAGCACGTCATTCATACCGGCAAGCATATAGGCACGAGCCTTATTGTTTGCCATAACCCATCTTTCATAATTATCTCGTACATTACGAGGGGCGTTTGCAGGGGGTTCAGGCGGAACATTCTCAGTCAAAACAAATTTCAGGTTCTCACATGCGAGTGCAATATTATTGTTACTTTTCCACTTGACAAAGTTGTCACCAGAAAATTTTTCATGAAGCAGAGCAAGCATTGGACTAGACATATTGCTGAAAAATAAATAAAGCGACATAAATTTAAGAACAAACATCACATAACATTACTTTAGGAATCATAAATGTGATGCATGATGCAATAACAATTTATCCTACCAATTCCAAGGTAATTTAATCTCACAATTGATATGCCGCCGTAGGGTGGGTCAAATCAAAAGATAATTAAATAGAGACAATCTCCATTAATAAAATAAATAATCAAGACATCTCATATCTTCATTTATTTTATTAATCACCTTTTATTTCAGTAAAAAATATTAATAAACAATTTATTAATATTTTTATGAGTGTGACCTACTATTTCAGTCTTTTAAAACTAATTCATAATCGCCGTCGTAGAGTAGGAAGATTAAGAATTAAATTTCAAAGACTTATCCTTTCAGAGACAAAGCCTTGATTATTGATTTTTAGTGAAAGCCTTCCGTAGGGGGACGAAAGCTAGTCGTCGCGAGACGTCACTAAAATCTCACCTTGCTTTTATCAATAGTGGAGACTGTAGGTATTACTGTCATAAAACCTTCTCCCACTCATTATTTATAATAAAAGCTTCAAAAACTTTTAAGTTATAAAACATCAAATGTTTTAACAAAATACAATCTTATTGGTTTACTTGATTAAAAATAATTACATTTCAATCTAACAATTAGATTAAAATAAATTATCTAACCATAATTTTATAATAAAAGTTTCATAAAATTTTAAGTTATAAAACATCATATGTTTTAACAAAAACCAATCTTATTGATTATTTGATTAAAATTAATTTTCAACAATCTAACTTTTAGACAATAAAAATTAAATATTTAATCAAATCCTTAAATTATCAAAATAATTAAGGAATTAGGATGATCCAAAAAGAACAAAAATAAACACAAGAAAAATACAGAATTAGTCCATCTTAAAATTCGAACAATTCGATTGTTGCCCCCGATGGACCGAACTCGTATTTTTATTTTATTTTCATTTTTTTTATATATATAATCTAATTTTTCATAAAAATCGGATTTAAATCATCCATCACAAAAAATAATAATAATCTATCTCGTAGATTAAATCTATCTTACAGATCAATCATAATATTAAACTCTTTAAAATTATGAACATGCTCGGAGTGGGTTTCATGAATGACATAATAATGCATGGCACATATATCACATATACATAAAATAATTTGCAAGAAATTATAAACGATGAATTGGATCGGTGCCTTAAATTGCACCCCTAAATCTAAACAGAAAAAAGTAAATTACATAGTGGGCAAATCAGGGAGGGATAGGCAAAATCCAATCTATATAAAATTACAACTTCTATACCCTTTAAACTTAGGGTGTACATCATGATCCTATCAAAAACCAATTTAAGGCATCAATACAAAAACATCCATGCATCCATTCATTCATCACAAAAATAAGATCAAATCCTATAGCCCACTCCTAAATAAATTTAATTCTATGGAATCATATTCTTATATCAAAACAACCTAGCTCTGATACCAATTGTTGGAAATTAAACCGATCCGAAAAAAATTTCGGGTCGAATAAAATCCGTCTTTTCGATCAAATCGAACGGGAGCGGAAGCGGTATAAATCAGACAATAGATCGTGATATAAAAATATAATATCCAAGCGAATTAAATTTATTTATGCTAAAGAAGAGATAAAAAAAAATACATTTTTCTTAAATCTTCTTCGTCTTTCTTTGTTCAACCTTTCAATCTTGAAGCTCGTAAACACCACGATCTTCCGATTCGATCCTTCCTTTGAACGGTAGTGAGTGGGCACCGAAATAAATCTATTAAGTTCCTAACTTAATTTTTCTATGATTATTTCAACACATGAAATCGCAGAATTGGGCTGTAGTATTGGGAGGATTTTTAATCTAAATTAAATATGAACACCGAGAGAAAAAGAATTAAAAAACCAAAACCTTTTTTATTTCTTAAAACATCATTGCCGTGAATGATGTTTAAGCAAGGATTGATAATTGTGAAAATCAATTCTTTGCTTATGTTTTTCTATATCCCAATTCACGTCACACGTGAATGATATATATAATATATATATATATATATATATTTATCTTATCTTAACTCTTTTCTCCCATGTGATATATATATATATATATATATATATATATATATAATCAGATTTAGGTCAAATCTCAATACATATCAGTTTCCTATCTTAAACAAATTCATAATCATAAAAGATAAGAAAATAAATTAATAATTATCTCTAATAATTATTAATTATTACTAATATGTAAATATTATAAATATCTTATATTTATTTAATTTCTAGCACACAGTCAAACTGTGAAATATCATATATTCCCGGAATTAATTAATATTTACACATAAGCCCAAACTTTATGAAAACTTATTTTTCATAACACTTTAGGAACTTAAATATTATTACCAACCCGTCAATAATGTAGGAAGGCGAATCGGGGACCATGGACCTATAATCAAGAGCTCCAATAAATTGAATAAATAATTAAACTCTTTAATTAATTTATTCAACTTATTAACTCCGATATTATTCCACTAAAAATTCAGAATTGCACTCTCTTTAATTATAGAACATATTTACTCTACGAATTTGAGCAGTCCATTGATTTAATCATTTCATATGAATTAATCCTCCATAGATAATTCATAATTGAAGACAGGTAATATCCGCTAGCCTCTTCAATTATTTATTTTCCTCATTTACCATTAATTCACCAGTGAGCGATTAATTTATAAACAATTTATAAATTAGAGATCTCAAATCACTCAGTTCCAGAATTAACAAATGAGAGAATTATCTTTCTACTTCTCAAAAGAAGGAATGGATTCCATATCTATAAATTACATTCTCAGCTATTTAATTCAAACGTGAATTTAAAATGCAAGTTTAGAGAATGTTGACAAACAATCTTTAACGAGCAGATTAAGAATCACATTCAAATAAACAGGAGTCTATAATCACTCAAGATTAAGATTATTCATATATGATCATCTTGTGATTTAATTTAATATTCCTTTTCTTTAACGGAATTTGAAGGAATAATTAAATTAAATCGGTCCAAGTCCTGTATGATCATATCATATATAAATGCACCCAACTGGATGTCTCCACATCAACGGTTTGGATAAAACGGTCACATTCATAATGTTATCGGGCTGCATTAGTGACATTTTAATTAAAGATCCCATACTTTAATTAAATTCGTCACGGAATTCATTTTTAGTTTATTTTCCATAATCTTAATCCTCTTGTATATAACACTTATATACAAAGATTATGGTAACATCGAATAAACTAGGGATTTTCTGTGATGTAAAATAAATGCATACAAGAAGCATATTAGTTCGAAAATAAATGTCGCTTTTATAAATAAGATAAAAACAATTCACAATTGCTTTAAGGGCACAATCCCCAACAAATATAACATTTTCGTAAACGTTTATGTTGAACATACTAAGTATTATAGCATTGTATAACATATTTCATTTTATTTTAATTTTTTTGATAATTCTTCATAATTTTTACTCTAAAGATTAAAGAAGAATACAACATTATTATTTATTACATATGATTTCACATTGTTCAATTTTTAGGTAGGAGTTTTGTATTAGATTATATGAAATATAATTTTTTTCTAAACTTTTATGATGAACATACTAAGTATTATAATATTGTTGTAACACCCCGGAAAAATATAGTATTATTTTATAGCTAGAAATTTCATGAAATTAGAACCCAACTATTTTGGCTAGTTAATTATGGTCTTAGAGGCACAATAAGACGAAGAAAAGTCTCGACCTTAGTTAAGTTTTTAATTAATATTAAAATCCATATTATAGAAATAGACATTAATGGGATCGTTTTGATATCAAGATCATCTAAATCGGATTTCAATTGAGTTTCCAATGAAATTTATTTCATGTGATAATTTGAGCCAAATTTATTCTACCATGACCAATATTATAAACTCAAGCTCAAATAATCAATTCACTTTCAGCCCAACTCAAGCCCATCTTCGGCCCATTTATTTAGGTCCACTTCCAACTAATTCTTTAATTATCATACATTTATCATTAAGTGGGCCTAGTCATTTAAGTAAATAATTGGAAGAAGGAATTTTATTTTTCTTTCATTTGGGATAATTGCTACAACTTTCAATTAAATATACGTGAGCTAAAGTGTAGAAATGTGTGTAAATTTGGAAGGTTGGTTAAGTAATAATAATAATAATAATAATAATAATAATAATAAGAAGAAGAAGAAGAAGAAGAAGAAGAAGAAGAAGAAGAAGAAGAAGAAGAAGAAGAAGAAGAAGAAGAAGAAGAAGAAGAAGAAGAAGAAGAAGAAGAAGAAGAAGAAGAAGAAGAAGAAGAAGAAGAAGAAGAAGAAGAATAATAATCTTAAAATGGATTAGTATACATATATATAGTACACATGTCCTACATATATTTATGATGTATGTATATATATAATATGGGGGGGTGTTCGGCAATGGTTAATCAAAAGGGAAAAAAAAGAAAAGACAAGAAAAATAAACGAAGAAAAAAAAAGGAAGAAAATTGGAAGAAAAAGGAAGCAAAATTAAGGTGAGATTCTTAGCATCGAAGTTTTCTTTCGATTTAATTTTCGGTTAATTTGATTATTCAAGTTTTAATTTTTTTTAATGTCATTGTAACTTCATGTTATAAGTTTTATCTCCATTATTTCCAAATTCTTTTTAAACCAATATTATTTGATATATTAATTCTCAAGTTTTGCCCATAATATATTAAATGAACTCAACTCCCAAATTCACATTTTTTTTTATCAGTTCAAATTTATTACTTGGGAGTTAAATTAGGATTTTTAGAAAATGTTATTTGGTCCTATAGTTTCTAGATATTATATTCTCCCAAAAGAAATTCTAAATATTATAATTCACTCCTAGGTATTAAACCAAGCTTCCTGATAGTCATTGAATTCCAATTCATCTTTTGTGTTTGTTCAATTCGGCCCAGAAAGTTTGATAAAATAGAGTCACTTATTTGACTCAGTTCGTCAAATGCGCATTATTCGCCCATTTCCCTCTATTTCAATTCCAAACGATCCCAAAGCATAGGAAATCCTTATTTAAGTTATTGAGGATTCTAAGTTAGAATTCTAATTTTGTAGGTCGAGACGATCGGAGAGCATAGTAGCATTTCACGCATAAATTGCACTGCATATTGAGATCATCAAGGTGGGTTTTTCTATAACTCACAACTATGTTTTAAATTCGTCCATGAAAAGTATGTTAAATGTTTTAATAGCATTGTTTACGTAATGATTGGATGTTATGAGACTTCATGCACGGAGGAATTCCGACTTACAAGCATAGACGGTTTACTTTGTGACTAAATGTCTAGATAAGTAACCGTAAAGTATTCATGTGATCACATTGGGTCTCTCATCCAATGAAGAAGAGTAAACTTTGTTATAAAGTATCTCCATGGTTATTTTCCATGATTTATGCAGCATAACAGTTTTAAAGCATGAAAGAATGACTTGGACGAATATTAATGCCCACTGAGTGTGTTCTGGCACTCAACCCAAATATTTTCAAATGTTTTCAGGACCTGGAGATCAAGTTGGTTAAGGACGGGCTGTTGGAGTGGGTTTGATGGTTGACCTTTATGTTGTTTTGCTTAAAACCATCTTTAAACTTATGTTTATATGTTAAATATTAAATCCTTTCGTTGATCTCTGCAAAACTTATAAGTTTAAAAGTTGTTGATCCCAGTGGTCAATTTTTGATTGTATATATAAATATTTTGAATGTATATAAAGGTTGGCCGTGAAGTTTTGGAATATGTGGCCTGTTTGGATATATATGTATATTGCTTGTCGACAGGTCATTTGATTATGTGTGGGTCAGTGATTTTGAAAGACCTTGTTGAAAGTTGACTTTGAGAACGCTTGAGTGCGTGGTTTGAATATTTTTTTAGTTGAGGTGCTTCTCATTTACAAATTATTTATAAAGTTAAATCTTATTTTTGAAAATTATTTATCACGTAAGCATGTACGTATGTTTTTGGTGACGTTTCAGTCCTAGTGGGATTGAGGCGTTACAATTGTATATAATATTTCATTTTGATATATTTATCTATTCATCATAACTTTAAGTTTAAAGTTTAAAAAATAAATAAAAGATTATCAATAACATTTGATTTCAAATTTGATCAATTTGTAGTTATAATTTAAGTATTAAATTATATGAAATTTAATCATTTTCAAAACCTTCATAACAAAGTATATCTCATTTTCTTTAAAATGTTTAGACCATTCATCATAACTTTTAGTTTAAATATTGAAAAATAATATAATTATTATTTATTACATTTGATTTCACATTGTTTGATTTTTAATTATAATTTAATTATTAAATTATATTAAATATTTCACGTTTCTGAACTTTCACAATGAACAAACTACGTATTATTTTTTTATAAATATATCTCATTTTCTTTTAACCGTTTCAATCATTCTTGTTAACTTTTAGTTTTAAAATTTGAAAAAAAATAAAAAATTATTATGCATTACATAATTTAATTTATCTTTTATTCTATTTAAATAATTTTATATCTTATAATTTACATATACATCATTTAATTTTAATTTTTATTGGTTATTCATTTTAACTTTTAATTTTATTGATAAAAAAATAGAAGATTATTATTTATTATATTTTAATTTCAAATAGTTCATTTTTAGTTATACTTTAGGTATTAAATTAAATATCAAGACATAACCTTTATGATAAACTTACTAAATATTGTATTATAGATATGCAAAATATGTGTGTGTGTGTGTGTGTGTGTGTGTGTGTGTGTGTGTGTGTGTGTGTGTGTGTGTGTGTGTGTGTGTGTATAGAGATGGGATCATATGAGAACCACATCCCCCTATGAGAACCGAGAACCAATCTCAGCTATAGATTGCTCTAATTTGGATGGCCAAGATCTGTCTCAATATTGAAAAAAACGCGGTGGCATATTTGTAATATTAGCGACTTTTTAATGAAGCAAGGATATTTTTATAATTTAAGAAATCTGTTATATTTGGAATCAATCTGTTAGGAAAAACTATCAAGGAACCTCTAGATTAGGTTTTGATGAGATGTCAAAATTATTTATGAAAAACTGACTAAAATTCAAGTTGTAGATCAGAGCTGATCGATCCAAAGCATCAAAAAGGAACTCAAGTAAAGCCAAAGTCAACCAATCTGGAGTATGGTCTGTAAGCTGAAGGATAAGTCATCCAGTTATAAGCCAACTCAACTGAGGAGTCAAAAAGTCGAATCAGTCGAAACAAACTGACAACTAAGTCAGCTGAGCTGAGGGAGAAAAGAGTCGACTAAAACTGAAGGAACTGATAAGAGATCAGTTTAAACTAAAGACTGGAAGTATCCAACTGATGGCCAAACTGAAGTAAACAAGACAGATCAGCTGAAGGCCAGAACTGAAGTTAGCTAGCTTATGATTAGTCAAGCTGACAGGAAAGCTCAAGAGAAATCAGTAAAGCTGACAAGCTAACCAAGAACTTGAGATCAGTCGAACTGGAGAAACAAAGCTCAAAACTGCCAACTGAGGCAATAGCCAAACTGAGCTGACAAGCTCAAAACTGCCAACTGGAGCAATGGCCAAACTGAGCTGACAAGCTCAAAACTGCCAACTGGAGCAATGGCCAAACTGAGCTGACAAGCTCAAAACTGCCAACTGGAGCAACGGCCAATCTGAGCTGACAAACTCAATAATACCAACTGGAGCAATGGCCGAACTGAACAGACAAGTTCAGTACTGCTAACTGGAACTCAAAACTGAAGCCAGAGAACCCTGGAGTTATTGCTCAAACCGGTGAATCTTGGAATAAATGCTTCAACGAAGATCCTGGAATTAAATATCCAATGAAGATCGATTGGCAAAGTAACGGCTATTTCAACCAAAAGCTCCAACGATCAATAAAGACTATCTGCCATTGATGAGCCAACAGAGCCACCGATCAATGGAACTCAACGGTCATAAAATCACTCCTCTATAAAAGACGAGTGAATCAGAGTTTTAAACACTCTTCACCTCCACAACTTTCACATATACATTCTTGAAATATTCAAGCAAAAGCTTTTCTTTCTCCCTCCCACTTAAGCTCAGGTTCAGCAATTGATAAAAACTGCGAGAGTCCAACTAAGAAGAAGAATTCGCAGAGTCAAGATATTCAGCCAGCTGTTGATAATCCAGCCAGGGCAGCCTTCTCAATTTCAGCAATTCAACGATCAACTACCCAGCTCAATTGAAGGAGCCCATCAGTTGATACCCCATGTTCAAGACTAACCTCTTGAAGATTGAAAGAGATCTAAAACCTTGTAAAGACGACAATAGTACCTACCTTCCTAGCGAGCAGTTAGGGACTTCAAGTGTGAGCCGTCGACCCACTGAGGTAGCGAGCAGTTACCAGGTTCAGCCAACTGTCCTTCATTGTGTAATTTTTAAAGAAACTCAAGTTATATAGTGAAGTTGCCCTTCTGCGGAAGGAAGAGAGGACGTAGAAGTTTAAGACTTCGAACCTCTATAAATCACTTGTGTGTTATACTGTTTTGATTATTGTATACCTTTAAACTGTACACAAGTTCATACAATCTGCACCAAGCAGTCATAACTGATCAACCAGTTTGTGCTTAAATAAGTTTCTCTAAGCGAGTCAAAGGGCCCTATTATTCCGCATTTGAAGTAAAAAGTTTTAAATCAGTTTATTCACCCCCCCTCTAAACTGATATCGACTCGTCCGGGACCAACAAGTGGTATCAGAGCGGTTGATTCTAAGGATCAGCCATTTCTGCAGATCAACTGAATCAGATCTACTTATCTGTGCTAACATTCCAGCTATGGGAAACCATAAGCTACCTTTGTTTTCAGTTGAGAATTATAATAACTGGATCAGGAGAATGAAGGCGCATCTCTGCTCAATTCATGAGAATATGTGGGAAGTCATTGAAGATGGTCCAATCATCATCATGATGGACAATAATGCTCACATAGTTGATATCAATCAACCAGCAAGGATCCCAAAGCCAACTAATCTTCTCATCAGTGAAGAGAAGAAGTTAAAGAATCTAGAGTTCGTTGCTCAAGCTGCATTATTTCAAACTCTAGATGAAGACAAAATGAAGGACACAAAGAATTGCACAACTGCCAAGAAGATATGGGATATTTTAGCAGATCTATGTAAAGAGTCCGAAGCCATCAAAGGAAACAAGCTCCAACTGGCAGTCGACAGATATGAATCCTTCAAAATGCAGCCAGAAGAGATCATCTCAAGTCTTGAAACCAGATTTCTAGGCATCATCAGTGAGATGACCAACCTCGGGAGAAGTTATCCCAATTCTGAGATGAATTCCAAAATATTGGATAATCTCACTGAAGAATGGGACATGAAAGTGATAGCTACAAAAGAATCAAGAAATCTCAACAGCATCACTCCAAGAGAACTGTTTGGCTCTCTCAAAGCTCATGAGTACAGTCTAAACCGAAAGAAGGAGGCATCTACGTCGTCAGCTCAAGATGCAGCTTTCTATGGTGAAAGGAACCGGTTTAGAGACACTCGGGGAAGAAACAACTTCCGACCTAGGAGCTCACCAGCCAGAGAAAATCAAGGCGGATCTTCATCCGAACAAAAAAGAGAAACAACTGAAAAGAAGGAGAATCTAACTGAAGACATCAATGATCAAATCCAATCAGTTACCAGGTTGCTAGAGAAGTTGAAGAGAGTTCGGGATAAACAATCAGTTCCACCTCAAACTGATGAAATCCCAAAAGATGAGAGAACTCACCAACTAGCTGAACGGTCAGCTGAACCATTCAGGGGTGACAATCGAAATTAAGGAGAGTGTTTTCACTGCCACAAACAAGGACATTACAGATATGAATGTCCAGAACTCCCTAAAGACAAGAAAGCCAAAGTGAGGAGAAGCTTCTTCAAAAGAAAAGCAATGGTTGCAAATTACGAGAATGCCGTGCTAGACGATTCAGACTATCCATCTGGAATTGATTCTGACGGCTACGGCTCAGATGATGAAGTGCTATTTTACCTTATGGCTGACAATGATGAAGAGGTTAGTACAGCTGATTCTCAAACCTCCTTCTATCATATTAATGAAGCAACTGTTTCTAGCAATGAACTTGACATGAAACTTATGATGCTAGAAGATCAATTAGCTTCAATATCATGCCTACATGTTGAACTGAAAGATGAAAAAGATGAAATGAGAAATAGAGTTAGAAAACTGAGTATTGATCATGAAAGATTGAATTATCTTAAGTCTCAGTTTATAGAATTTGAAAATTTGAAATTGAGAACTGCTGTTCTAGAAGCTGAAAATCAAAAACTCAAGCAAGAGATCCATGAGAGAGAAAAAGTAACTCTGAAGTTCAAAAAGGGATCTCAAACTCTAGATGAGATATTAAATCATCAAAGAACTGGAACTAGCAGCTCAGGGCTAGGATATAGCAAGTTCACTGCCCTAGAGAAAGGAAAAGCAGTTGCTCAACCCAGTGATAAAGGAATCCTAAAAGGATTCACTAGATCTCATGATCAGCTAGCTGAGCTAACCAAAGGCAAAGGAATATTGAAAAATCCTCAAACTCAGCCCAGACTACTTGGTCAGTTCTACCAAACAAAAACACCAGGCCAACTGAAGCCCAACTTCCATCCAAGACCATCAGTTCAGTCAAATCAATCCACTCGTTTAAAGCCTCCAGTTCAACAAAGACCACCAGCTCAGTACAAAATGCCGCCAAGGCAAACTGATAGATCAGTCCATTTTAAAAAGAAAGACCAGTTTAGATCTCAAGCCTACCCTGTCAAGCAGTTCAATCAAAACACCTATAGGAGAGATCAAAGAAACTCATTTCAACCCTATCATCACTATAATGAGTACCTGGATTCCATAAATGAACCTAGAGCTGACCCAAAAGGGTTCAATCCAGCAAACTGGAAACACACAAGGCATTGGCCTGATAGAAGAACTCAAAGATCTCGGGATAACAGCATTTTAGTTGAATTGTTTTATCCTACTAACTTTCAACGCAGGTATCATTCAACTGATTCAACTCAAAATAGAAGAGTTGAAAGAAAGTCAAAACTGATCAAGCGATCCAAATCAGTTGATTCTCTGAGTGATAAAAAGCTAAAAGTTTGGCAAGTTTGGATTCTAAAAATCTTGATGTATCAACAAGGACCCGATATGAAACGGGTCCCTAAATGCTAATCCTTGTTTTTGCAGGACAAGAGCATCCTATCTATGAAGAAAACCAAAGATATTTGGTATCTAGATAGCGGGTGCTCCAAGCACATGACCGGAGACAGAGAAGATCTCGATGGTTATGAAGAAGTCAAAGGTCCACTTGTCACATTTGGAGACAACTCCAAAAGCCGAACCATTGGAGAAGGGTTCGTCGTTAAGGGAAAAGTTGTAGTAAATGGAGTCTCCCACGTGGATGGACTAAAACACAAACTACTTAGCATCAGCCAGCTATGAGACAATGGCTACTCAGTTGACTTCACCAAAAACTCGTGCAGCATAAGAGACAAGTCAACTGGAGTAATTCTTCTCACTGGAATAAGAAGAGGCAACATGTACATTGTTGACTGGTCAACCGGCTACTCAGAAGCTTGCTTTCTTTCAAAAGGATTAACTGAAGCAAGCTGGCTATGGCATCGACGACTGAACCACCTCAACTTCAAAACAATCAACTACCCAGTCAAGAAAGAGCTAGTTGAGGGGCTTCCTAAGGAATTATACAAGAAAACAGGTGTATGTGGACCATGCCAAAAAGCAAAGCAAGTGAAGTCATCCTTCAAGAATATGAGTCATCCACCAGGAACAACTGATTGCCTCCAACTGCTACATATGGATTTGTTTGGTCCAGTTAGACCACAAACCCCAAAAGGCAAAAGATTCACTCTTGTAGTAGTTGATGATTTCTCAAGATATACATGGGTGGAATTCTTGAGGAGCAAAGATGAAACTTATGACAAGCTAACGGCGCTGATCAGAAGGCTACAAACTGAAAAAGAAAGATCAGTTCAAAGGATTCGCTCCGACAATGGAACTGAATTTGTAAATTAGCAAATGATCAGCTTTCTCAATCAGCTTGGAATCACTCATGAACACTCAGCTGCAAGAACTCCACAACAAAACGGTGTAGCCGAACGACGTAACCGAACACTCAAAGAAGCAGCTCGAGCAATGATAGCTGATGCCAACATAGCTGAAGGTTACTGGGCTGAAGCAGTCAACACAGCTTGCCATACTCAAAATCGAAGTGCCATTGTAGCCGCACATGACAAAACACCCTATGAGCTGTATAAGGGTCGTAAGCCTTCTATTTCATATTTTAAAATATTTGGCTGTAAATGTTATATTCACAACAATGGCAAGACTCAATTGAAAGCCTTTAGTGCTAAAGCTGATGAGGGAATATTTCTTGGGTATAACTCTCCCCATGCACAAGCTTACAGAGTGTTCAATAAACGAACTCTTGTTGTGGAAATAACATGTCATGTGGTATTTGATGAATTTGCTAATGAGTACAGGAACAAAGAAAGAATAGACACATCAGTTCAAGTGCTACCTAGTGAAACTGAGAACTCGCAGGACTATGTGGATCACATTGTTCTAGAGCGGCTTGAAGTTTCACTAGAAGAAGGCAATGAAACTGGTACTAAACCAGTTGAGAACAACTTGGTCAATAAAG
This sequence comes from Perilla frutescens, assembly GCA_026008535.1. NCBI lineage: Eukaryota > Viridiplantae > Streptophyta > Magnoliopsida > Lamiales > Lamiaceae > Perilla > Perilla frutescens. Next base: position 40,773,321 of record BRKX01000001.1, read on the forward strand.
ACACAAATCGTGTTGAGACCATAAACCTCACAACTGAAACAGGGAGAAGAACTGATGAAAATGCCAAACCAACTGATGAAAGGGCGACTGATGACGTCACTACGAGTTCTCAGTTTCACTAGGTAGCACTTGAACTGATGTGTCTATTCTTTCTTTGTTCCTGTACTCATTAGCAAATTCATCAAATACCAGCTGAAGCTATCTTGCCTAAATGGTTCCGAAGCCACCCAACTAACAAGATAGTTGGAGATCCAAGAAGTTGAGTCCAAACTAGAAGTTCAACTGAGCATGCATTATTCACATGCTTCATATCTCAAACAGAACCAGCAAACGTCAAAGAAGCCTTAGAAGATTCAGACTGGATCATGGCCATTCAAGAAGAACTGAATCAGTTCACAAGAAATGACGTATGGTTTCTTGTTGATAGACCAAAAACCCAGAAGGTCATTGGTACAAAATGGGTTTTTCGCAACAAACTGGATGAACAAGGAGTGATCACAAGGAACAAGGCTAGACTGGTAGCCAAAGGATACTCACAAAGTAAAGGGATTGACTTTGATGAGACATTTGCACCAGTTGCAAGATTGGAAGCCATCAGACTGTTCCTAGCCTATGCAGCTCACTTCAATTTCACAGTCTACCAAATGGATGTCAAGAGTGCTTTTCTTCAAGGAATGCTCAAGGAGGACGTGTATGTCGAGCAACCGCCAGGCTTTGAAATTGGTGATCAAGTCTTCAAACTGAAGAAGGCCCTCTACGGATTAAAACAAGCTCCTAGAGCATGGTATGAAACTCTCACAACATTTTTGCTGAAAAATGGGTTTCAAAAGGGAGTCATTGATCGAACTCTATTCCGAATAGAATGATCAACTGAGATCTTAATGGTTCAACTTTATGTGGACGACATAATTTTTGGATCAAAAAACAAAGATCTATGCAAATGATTCGCTCAACTGATGCAAAGCGAATTTGAGATGAGCATGATGGGAGAAATGAAATTCTTCCTAGGACTCCAAGTGAAGCAGCTGAAAGATGGGATCTTTATCAGCCAGGCCAAGTACACTAAAGAGCTAGTCAAGAAGTTTGGCATAAGTAAAGGAAAAACTCTCAAGATTCCTATGAATACATCAGTTCAGCTAACTCTTGATGAAGAAGGAGAATCAGTTAGCCAAACATATTACAGAGGAATCATTGGATCGCTACTTTACTTAACAGCTAGCCGGCCAGACATCTCTTATTCAGTCGGTCTATGCGCACGGTTTTAAGCTAACCCAAAGAAAAGTCATCTTGAAGCAGCAAAGAGGATTATCAAATATCTTAAAGGAACCATAAATCTTGGACTATGGTATCCCAGAGATGACAGTTTGAGTCTAACTGGTTATTCAGACTCAGACTTTGGTGGATGCAAGATCGACAGAAAAGGCACCAGTGGAACATGTCAGTTTCTGGGAAGCAAACTGATATCCTGGTTTAGCAAGAAGCAGCACTCAGTTTCCACGTCAACAACTGAAGCAGAATATGTAGCTGCGGGAAGCTGTTGTGCTCAGATACTCTGGATGAAGCAACAGTTGAAGGACTACAAAGTAGAAACTGAAGAAGTACCTATCTACTGTGACAACAATAGTGCAATTACAATATCTCAAAATCTAGTTCTACATTCAAGAACCAAGCACATTGACATAAGACATCACTTCATCAGAGATCACATCGAGAAGAAAGACATATGCATCAAATATGTCAACACTGAGAAGCAAATAGCTGACATCTTCACCAAACCATTACCTGAAGCAAGGTTTATGGAGCTATGCATACAATTGGGACTACTCGAGAGCTAGCATCACAGGATGAAGATGATCAACTGGAAGAAAAAGGCCAAGAATCCATTCCAGCTGAAGAGAGGAACTGAACCAAAAGGCTTCAAACTCCTCATAACTAGTTCATAACTAAAAAAGTCGTTGAACTGATCAATTGAACACATAAGCCATCAGTTTGAAATGAATCAAGAAGCTGTGGAGAGAAAGTAAATCAGAACTGATCAGTCTATCTCATCATCTCAACTAAATCATCAGTTCATTTGCTCAAACTTATGATCCAGTCAGTTATGCAGAACATACCAGCTGCAAATTGATCAAACTTATGAAGAAATTATAGGAGCTGGAATCAACTCAAAAGGAGATATCAGCTCAAGAACCAGCTGAAGGAAAACATCTGAACTGAGAAACAGCTGAATGGAGGTCCAAGCAGTCAAGACCAGTCAGGAACTGATGAGAAGACATCTCAATTAAATTTGATCAACAGAAAAGATCATCAGTTACAGTCGAAGCCAACTGATGACGTAATCAGTTTCAAGTCAAGGAGAAACTGCTAGAAGAGAAAAGATAAGTTCAAAAACTTCAATAGTGGAAACAGTAAAAACACGTGTCACTCAAATGTTACCGTTGAACTTTCTCTCTCTTCTCTCATTTATCCCCAACAGATAGAAATGAAAGGCCAATCGACGGGTCGATTGAATTAATCTGACCGTTGAACTTGGGCATACGAAGCGACACAACCGTTGGATGAACCCCATCATCTCCTATAAAATGGATGGCTGAATTCTCATTTTTACTTTTACCGATCCAAAGTTCAGTAAAGAATTAAAGCCTTTCTCTTTCTTCATCTCTTGAAACTATTCTGCAAAATTTACGAAAGTAAAAACTCAGTTCTAAAATTCAGTCAAAACAAAATTGTCCCTTATGAACCATTCATCTCAAAAACTCAATGGCTGATAGACACACACCAACTGCTCTACGAAAGTTCGACTTTAAGAGAACTGGTGAATCTTCACAAAGATTCCAGACGAATCTCTACAGAGATAAGTTCCTAGATCTAGTTGCTTATAGAGAAAGGTGCTCAAATTCTTCTCTCTGCAACTCACTGATCACGAAGTTAGAGCAAAATGGATTGAAGAGTTTCACGGAAGATTATCCATCAAAGTTCTACCCTGAAGCCGTAGTTGAGTTCTACTTGAACTCCAAAGGATACGACGACAGAATAGTCACTGAAGTTCGTGGAGTTAAACTGGTAATAACTCCAGAACTGCTCGGAAGATTATTTAAACTCCCCACTACTGGAACACGATTACAAGATGTAGAAGTTGATCAAGAGGAAGCCTATAATCACTGGAAGCGAGCTGAATGCGCAGATCCGTATAAAAGCAGTACACTCATGTCCTGCTTTCAAGAAGAATACATAGTTCTAGAATCAGTTGCAGCTAGAATGATTACTGGGACGACTGGGAGCCATTCAGAGATGTTGGAGCACAAGTCAAAAGTCTGTGCAGCAATCATCAGAAGCATCAACGTAAACTGGGCTCAGTACTTCTTTGAGCAAATAAAGAAGTATGTCGACATTGTTGAAAAACACTGGACAGTAACTGAGTTCCATCAGAAGATGTGCTACCCCTGCAGGATAAGTAGCATATTGGAGAGCACTCTTAACTTCATGTCAGAAGAAACTAACACGTTGATGATCGATAAGCTAGATTTTATACCAGCAACTAGCAGAAGGCAACCAGCTGCAAAACCCATAAACATCAAAAGCAGTCAGCCAACTGTTGCCTTCTCAAAGAGAGCAGAGGAGCCTGCAAAAAGAAAAGGCAAGGAGATTGCTACTGAAATACCTCAAGAGGACTCCGACTCGGATGACAATGTTCCAATAAGTCAAATGATTGGAACCACAATCAAAGCTAAGCCTCTGCGACAAGTTCGATGTGGATCAACTATTGATTCACCTGAAGAAGAGATCTTTACCAGGCCAGTTCAGGCCAAGGAAAGAACTGGCAGATCAAAGAAGAAGTCCGCAGCAGTCCAACCAAAAGGGAAGAAGAAGAAGAAATCAGGACCTCCACCCCCTCCACAACTGCCTCCTCATAACATCAAGGTGTTCGATGTTGTACCAGTTAAAGGAGATGATATTGTGCCTCTCAGGAGAATTCCACCACGGGATACAAGAGCTGACTTCTTCAGAACTGCGTGCCCTCCGATGGGAGAGACTGAAGAGAATATAAGAGCTCTATCAAGAGCTGAAATCGTCAAGTGATGGGCTGATGAACAAGTCCAGAAGTTCATAGCTGAAAACTTTATTGAAGATGTGATTGGCATGGCTGCTCTGTATGCAGCTCCATCAAGGTACGTTTACTGGTACCTTTGGAGACACTGCTTCAACTCTGAAGCCCATTTTCTCCTAACTGCTCTTCATGGGATGAGCTTCTGGAGAAGGGAAGAGAGGTGGAGCATGCAATGGGCTGGACAGGAGACTCCTGAGCAAAATCCAGTCATTACCTTGAAGAGAATGCTTGCCATTCGAAGGAACCACCCCCATCCAGAACAACAAACTTTGTTGGACGTGATGAATGATTTACTAAACTGGGCCAACATCAGACTGCCACCTCTGCAAACTCAAGCTAAACAGCAACACTGGAGAAATCCTCAAGTTCAACAGCACTGGTTGCTCAAGGAACTGCTTAACCTCAGACAACAACAGCATCAAAAGGTGCAGGACCTATTTAACAAAGAAACTCAAAGCAGTCAGCAAGGGGCTGAAACTGCTGCAGTTTACAACACAAGGCAAACTGTCATAGCATCTGTGGCTAGGCAGTTAACATTCGAAGAATCCCCTCAAACTGATGACATCATCATTGATCTCCTTGATGATTCCCCTGAGGTGAAAGCTGTTGACGAGTGAACAGCCAACGATCTGGAGTTTGAAGAAATGCTCAAATCTTCTATTCTACTAGATCTTCTGATGAGACCATGGCAATCATCAAATCGGTCCATCCAAAGCTGCCATTAAAGGATCCCAAGATTGTTACTTTGTTAACAATTAAAGATTGGAGATCAAGATTTGAAGAGCAATGCATGAAGATAGAACTCATCAAATTGTGCATGCATGGCAGATTCGCATTGCATGGAGTTTTCGTCCCTTAATTAATTTAATTATGGGGTTGATTTTATTTAGACTATAGTATTTATTTTATTTAATTAAGACTATAGTTGGATCAGATTTTTAATTATTTATTATGTAATTTTCGTCCATAATATAGTCATAGTTGACTAGAATTGTATTTAAGGCATCATCATCTTCCAAGTGATGAAGAGCCACAGAAGTCGACTGAAAAGACTTGACTGTCTGAGGAGCCAACTGGACCTCAAATTGCTCATCCCCAAGAATCAACTCCAGAGCCAGCTGAGTCTGACCAGCCAGCTGGAAAGATTGCTCAAGTAGATGAACAACCTGCCTATCAAGATACACTAGCAATAACTGTGTACATTGATCCAATTCAAAGAGCTCTTCAAGCTGCCGCTCAAACTCCTGCACCAGAGATCTCATCAGAATCAAGTTATGATGAGACCATCATTATTGAGACAGACGAAATATCCCACACAGTTCCTTGCGAGGAACTAATTGGAACTGAAGAAGGAGAGGAAGTTGACTCAAGAGCAGTTCAGTTCGGTGCTCAACCAAGCAGTTCCACAGTCCAGCTCCCTCCTTATTATGAAGAACTGATTCGCACCCTGCAGCAACAGGTTAAACTGCACAATGAGAAAATCAAGCAGTTGCAAGCCCATCCCATCCAAGACTCAAGTTAGCTGAAACTAAGTCATCAAGCAGCGATGAGGATGAAGAAGAGGACATCACTGAACCGCTTGCCAAAAGGAGGAAAACTGATCACAAGAAGGACTAAGTGGCTGATCAAGTTAAAACTGATTAGAAAGCCCTAATTTTACTTCTTGTTATTCAGTTTGTAATTATTTATATATATATATAAAGATTATCTTTTTGATTTCAAATAAATGTCGAACTTCACATTTATTTTTTGAAAATTTTGACCGTTGCAAGATAATGACACGTGTCAAAGTCATTAAATGCCAACGACCAAAAGAGGCCAGAGGCTAGTACCATTCCAACCATCAGATCTATGAGCCTGTCCAAACACTCATAAAAAGCCTCCTCTTTCAAGCCTCTCAAAAAGCCTCCTCCTTCACCTAAAATATCAAAAACTCTCTCTCAAAGATCTTGAAATTCCCAGAATCTCAGCCAACCCCAAAGATGGCCGAATTATCCAGATCTTCAAATTTTTTTAAAGAGCAACTTATGAGAGAGAAATTCCTTGATAGGAAGAAATTCCAATTGATTCTAGATGAATCAAACAACCCACTCCTTCTGTCAAATCTTCACAAGACAGACATTCTTTACTACCTGGAAACACCACCAAAGTTCTTTAGACAAAATTTGGTGAGTGAATTTTTGCTTCAAGCAAAATTATCTGCAGATGGAAAGACAGTGTCATCAGTGATTCAAGGACGGCCACTTCAAATCACTGAAAGAACAATTGCAGAAGTATTTCAACTCCCACAGGAAGGTTCATCCGTTCAAGAACTAAAGGAATCTGCAGAGTCATACTGGAGAAAATGAAAAGCTTCAACCTGCAACAAGCAATTCAGTTTTACAACAACTAAAACTGATCTGAAGCCCGAGTATGGTGTTCTACTTGACATAATGAAAAAAATGTTGTTCGGGGCCATTGGAAGCCTGAGTCAACTCACCCAAGAGAGATACAAGGTTATGATTCACCTTGCTGAAGGGAGACAAACAAACAGGGCAGAATTTGTCTTTCAACAATTCAAGCATCAAGTCATCAAGGCCTCTGACTCAAAGAAATCTGGCAAATTTGAGTCCAAGGTAGGACTTGTTCTAAGAATGAGGAAAATGCTTGAAGACCTGATGAAACTTCCAAGTGATAAAGCACTACCAGTTCTCATCTCTGACTGGATTTCCAAGAAAGGAACTGCCCATCTTCAGTCACTAAAAAAAAGAGAAAAGTCAGGGCCAAGACAAGCAACCACTCTTCGCGCAACTCAACTGCCAACGTCGTTCATTCTCCAAAATCAAAGAACGGATCACCAGTTGATTTCCAGGTTTACTCTGATCCAGATGAGCTTATTCCATTCATTGGAATCCCTCATCCAAACTAGGGAGCAGACTACTTCAGGAGCACTTGCCCTCCTCTCCAACTGACTAAAGAAAATATTCGCACTTTCTACAGTGGTGAATATGCAGTCAAAGGTGCACAAAAGGAAATGACCAATCTCCTTCTCACTCACTTTGCTTTTGTTGCACAACGTGACCAAAAGCTGTTCAAACAACTCCACCGGTATTTCTACTGGTATAACTGGAGACATTCTATGTCTATCCAGTCTCACTTTTTGCTAATTGCCTTTCATAGCATGAGCTACTGGCAACGTGAAGAAACTTAGAGCATTAAATGGATAGGATCGTTAAATCCATTTCCTCCAACTATTGTGCAAGTCCAGCATATCATGAATCACCGGCTTGTCAACAAGATTCTAGCAACCACCTTATTAGCAGAATTTAAGACCAGCATCATGCCTCAAGCAGTTGGGATTGCAAATCAATCAGTCAACTGCCAAACTGGCTCGCTTTGTCGAAAACTGAACTTTGATAATTTATCAAGTCAGACAGCTGAGCCATCACAACAAACTCCACCTGTCACCAAAAGGATAGAACCTCATCTTTCACATACTGAAGCCGTGGCTTCTCAGAAGAATCCAAGGCATGCTGATGAGAGCGATAGTGATGATGAAGACACTGCCACATCACCAAGCCTCCTATCCAAAAGCTATGTCACTCCCTTACTCACAACCAGCTCAAAAGGCATGCAATTGCCTATGAAAAATGATCAGTTTCGATCATCGCCAAAGGGAACTTCACAATCCCTTAGTCAAAGGATGAAAAACTCGTCAGTTGCCATCCAGCTTCACCTTCGCCAAGCCAGGAGAACAGCAAGGCCTGAACTACCAAAGAACAAAACTCCCTCCAAATGAAGCAGTGCAGCCAGTCCAGCTAGGCCCTTCAAGAAGCGGAAACTGTCTACTAAAGGCCAAGCAACTGATCAAGTCAATTGATCAATTCAGTTCAGTTGCAGCTTCAGCTTCAGCCAGCTCATCAGCGACAACTGAAAACCAAGACTCAACTGATCATCCAACCGCTGAGCATTCAATCAGTTGGACTGTATCCCAACTGAATCCGGATAAGTTTTTTTTAATTTTTCAAAGTTTATTATAATTAAATTGTTACCGTTGAGATTATGAAATTTCTTATATTATATTCAACGGCTACAATTTGAAAATAGGGCTCTATCTCACAAGTTGTCTTTAATATCTCTGTATTGATATTAAATCAACTCTTCAAAGATGAAAAGGAAAATATAATTTCCTAATGAGATATAAATAGCAAGATCTGCAGAAAATATTTTGCTATTTATGACAACTACCCTATTTTCAAAATTGCTTCTTCTCAGCCACACGATCATAAAGTTACCTCACGATCGAACGGCTGGAATGCATGCATCATTAATTCAGCTAATCATCTATCAAATCGGATAGCTGATCAGCTAAGAGAAGCAATCGAGTGTCCTCGATTCCTGCATGCAAAGCTGAATAAATATGTGCTAGGAGATGAAGGCTCCGATCATCTGCAAACTCTTTCTCACTCTTGCTTTGATCACCTGCAAGTCCTCTCTCTCCTCTCAACACACTTGCATATCTAAACAAAAACAGCATCTCTTTGCAGATATGAAGCCCCCATTTTAGATGGTAGATGTCAAATCGTTAGAGCGCAAGATGAAAAGGATAAGACTCTAAATCTAGAGCTTCTTAATGCACGTCTAGGCGCCGACAGCTTTTAAAGAATTTATCGGCCATTGGAGGCAACCGGGTTGCTGCCATTCTTGACATTAATGCCAGCCATGAACATACCTACTCAAGTTGCAGAGTTCTACCACAATGTAACCATTTGCGGAAACAACATCATCTCCACCGTCCAGAATAAAATGATCACGGTGACAAAAGATACGATGATGTCTACCCTTCACCTCTCCAGCGACGGCCCAGACATAATGGAACTGAAACTGCCATGCAAATATGCACTGTGGGGTATTTGGAAGTATCCTCACGTGAACCACCATGACTATTCACACAGGCTGAAGGAGAGCATGCCCAGTGAGATCATCCAACTCTTGGATATCACCGGTCATATCCTACATGGCAACTTTGAGACGGTCCAGTTCTCCGAGCTCAAAGCACATCTCACTGCCGCTCTATATTTCGGATGTAAAGCTGACTGGGCCTCTTTCATTCTTGCTCAACTGCGAGCAAATGTAGAGCGAGCGGAATATGATCCCTCAACTGGCTCATTTCGAGAGAAGGTCGGGTTTATGGGTCGCATAAGCCACATCATTCTAAGCCAGCTTGATGAGGTCATCCCAACTGGTGAGCAAATCGGAAGAAGGGACATGCTTTCAACTATCTACTGCCATCAGATCCTGAAGCGATCACGTCAACAAGGACCTTCCGACTCAGGTCATGGAAAGGCACCTTTGGAAGCACCCGTCAGCTCATCTGACGAAAGACAGCTCCTGATTGAGAGCGAACCTCTCTCAAGACTGAGTGATCAGCCTACAATATCAGCCAACTCCCAACCTCTAGCCTTAGACCATCGCGACTCCATTGAGGTTGAGTTTAAAGAACTTTTAGACCACCACCTCAGCAGCTGCTTCGGTCTCATTGAGGGCACCGACCCCTCTCTATTTGAGCAACTGAGACGGTACCTCCAGTAACCACATATGGCGATTCCAACTGGATGAGACAACAATGTTCCACCTCATCCACACCCGTGGATCCACCTTCTGGATCAACGAAGGAACATGGAATAAAAATTAGATGAATCATCCACTCTCCTCGCCACCAATGCTCTCGGAGATAATGGATTCGATGATCAAACGAATCCAGCTCAGCATACCAGCCGATGCTCCTCTTCCCGACAATGAACCAGCCAACTCCTCATGTACACCATTTCTTAAAGATCTACCCATCGCTTCAACCGATGATATCTTCACCAACTTGGCCTCGATGAACTTCAGAGAGCAAGAAGTCTCTCTCACCTCTGATCAAGGTCAGTTCATGACAACTGAAGACGCCTATGCATGTCTCTCCTCGCCCATGCCAATTACTTCAGTTCCCCCAGTCCATGATGACAATTTGGCAACTGCCTTCACCTTCTTGCCAAACTTGTCAATACCACCATGCGATCCATCCCAGCTTTTGGATGATGCCAAAAGGGGGAAGATGGACAGTATGATGATGGATGCTTAACTCTTTGGGATCAGATTCAAAGAGAAATTCATCATGAGGGGGAAGATCAGCTTCATGGGGAAGCATGGAGAACACAAGGAGTCCAAGAAAAAGGAGAATCGAGCAGAAAGAAAAGGAGCAATTTCAGGAAGTAAATTAGCAGTTTTAACATATAATATGCTTTAAGTGAATATATAATACATACTTCAATTCTTCAAATATCATGTCTCAAATCATGTCTTGATTATGTTTATAATGCTCTGATACTTGAAGTTTGAATGCTCTGATACTTGAATGAAAGCACGCCGAGCTTGAATGCTCTAATACATGAATGAAAGCATGCCCAAAATGAAAGAAAGCTCTGAAATTTTAAGTCTAAATGCTCTAATACTTGAATTTCATGCATACCTTGAATGCTTTGATACTTGAATGAATATCATGAATCAAATTTACTCTGATTTCAAGAAACTGCTTAAGCAAAATACAGTATGTATATCAAACGTACATTTGCAGTTTTTCCATCATCATCGACAAGATTTTGACATCATCAAAAAGGGAGAAATTGTTAGGAAAAACTATCAAGAAACCTCTAGATTAGGTTTTGATGAGATGTCAAAATTATTTATGAAAAACTGACTAAAATTCAAGTTGTAGATCTGAGCTGATCAATCCAGAGCATTAAAAAGGAACTCAAGTAAAGCCAAAGTCAACCAATCTGGAGTATGGTCTGCAAGCTGAAGGATATGTCATCCAGTCAGAAGTCAACTCAACTGAGGAGTCAAAAAGTTGAATCAGTCGAAACAAACTGACAACTAAGTCAGCTGAGCTGAGGGAGAAAAGAGTCGACTAAAACTGAAGGAACTGATAAGAGATCAGTTTAAACTAAAGACTGGAAGTATCCAACTGATGGTCAAACTGAAGTAAACAAGACAGATCAGCTGAAGGCCAGAACTGAAGTTAGCCAGCTTATGATTAGTCAAGCTGACAGGAAAGCTCAAGAGAAATCAGTCAAGCTGACAAGCTAACCAAGAACTTGAGATCAGTCGAACTGGAGAAACAAAGCTCAAAACTGCCAACTGGGGCAATGGCCAAACTGAGCTGACAAGCTCAAAACTGCCAACTGGAGCAATGGCCAAACTGAGCTGACAAGCTCAAAACTGCCAACTGGAGCAATGGCCAAACTGAGCTGACAAGCTCAAAACTGCCAACTGGAGCAATGGCCAAACTGAGCTGACAAGCTCAAAACTGCCAACTAGAGCAACGGCCAATCTGAGCTGACAAACTCAATAATACCAACTGGAGCAATGGCCGAACTGAACAGACAAGTTCAGTACTGCTAACTGGAACTCAAAACTGAAGCCAGAAAACCCTGGAGTTATTGCTCAAACCGGTGAATCTTGGAATAAATGCTTCAACGAAGATCCTGGAATTAAATATCTAATGAAGATCGATTGGCAAAGTAACGGCTATTTCAACCAAAAGCTCCAGCGATCAATAAAGATCATCTGCCATTGATGAGCCAACAAAGCCACCGATCAATGAAACTCAACGGTCATAAAATCACTCCTCTATAAAAGACGAGTGAATCAAAGTTTTAAACACTCTTCACCTCCACAACTTTCGCATATACATTCTTGAAATATTCAAGCAAGAGCTTTTCTTTCTCCCTCCCACTTAAGCTCAGGTTCAGCAATTGATAAAAACTGCGAGAGTCCAACTGAGAAGAAGAATTCACAGAGTCAAGATATTCAGCCAGCTGTTGATAATCCAGCCAGGGCAGCCTTCTCAGTTTTAGCAATTCAACGATCAACTACCCAGCTCAATTGAAGGAGCACATCAGTTGATACCCCCTGTTCAAGACTAACCTCTTGAAGATCGAAAGAGATCTAAAACCTTGTAAAGACGACAATAGCACCTACCTTCCTAGCGAGCAGTTAGGGACTTCAAGCGTGAGCCGTCGACCTACTGAGGTAGCGAGCAGTTACCAGGTTCAGCCAACTGTCCTTCATTGTGTAATTTGTAAAGAAACTCAAGTTATATAGTGAAGTTGCCCTTCTGCAGGAGGAAGAGAGGACGTAGAAGTTTAAGACTTCGAACCTCTATAAATCACTTGTGTGTTGTACTGTTTTGATTATTGCATACCTTTAAACTGTACACAAGTTCACACAATTTGCACCAAGCAGTCATAACTGATCAACCAGTTTGTGCATAGATAAGTTTATCTAAGTGAGTCAAAGGGCCCTATTATTCCGCATTTGAAGTAAAAAGTTTTAAATCAGTTTATTCACCCCCCCTCTAAACTGATATCGACTCGTCCGGGACCAACAGAATCCCTTCCATCTGCAATTCGTCTTCTTCCTCAACATCTCCCCATTTTTCTTCCTCGCAATAGAGGGCATCAAGAAAAGATTTTTCTGCATTTCTGCATCTCGGTTCTCTGTTCATTATACAAGGAAAAAAGTAGCAGAAAGTAAAGCATACCTATACCCCCATTATTTTCTTCTTTAGCGGTTCTCGAGATGTCATCGATCGATCCTAGCGTCCGGGCGTCGTCTTCCGCTTCGCTCAACAATTCCAAAGATCTAAAGTAACAATGACGTTGTGTTCATTATTTTTTTTGCAAGTGTGTTGTGTTATGTTGGAGTAGAAGAGAAGTTATGGAGTTGCTGAACTAGGTTGATTGTAGTTGCAGTGATTTTTTGTTGTTCATTTGCTGCTTTTGTTATATTTATTTATTTGAGTTGTTCGAGCATGATAGACAAGTTAGATACAATAGTTTCGAGGAGCAACGACAACGAAATCGATATATAACCTATTTTAGCACTACTGTGATCTATTTTAGCATTGTTGTAACCTATTTTAGCACTACTGTGAACTGTTTTAGCACTGTCATGTACTTTAGCAGTACTACTGTGATCTATTTTAGCACTGGTGTAACCTATTTTAGTACTACTGTGAACTATTTTAGCACTTAGGTTGACAAAGTTGATTAAGCACTTAGGCGTGTTGATATACTCGGCTTTTTGCAATTCAATGCTGCAAATAATGCAACTATATTTTTTGATGCCACAACTGTATCTACGTACTCGTATGTCGGGACAGATTGGATTGGATACGATGATACTACTTCGATTGAGTACAAGATCAAGTTTGCTAAGGCTCAGGGCCTTGAAGGGTATTTCTTTTGGGCTCTTGGTGATGACAGCAACTGGACTCTTGCTAAAACAGGTATAAAACTATATATGTATATACTTAATATTCTTGATTGTATATATAAATATAATTGATCACTTTTGTTTTTCACTATAATGTAGATGGTTGTAAATTGTAATCGTATGACTAATGCTATATATACTGTTGTGTGCATTGCAGCTTCCGTGGCGTGGGACAGTGACAATTGATGATCCAGATTAATGGAGAGTTGTATTGTATGTTGTTTCATTCTTTGTTCTTCTATTTAAAGAGCAACAGCTTTGTATGTATTATAACACTATTCCATCATACTTAATACATATTCTGTTTAAATAAACATCATTTGTCAATTCCCAATTGTCATGCATACTTTATTTTTATCCATCTCGTTGCAAAAAAAATAAAAAAAACTGAGCAAAGAGAAATGTAAGTAGGAAGATGTAAAAGGGATAAAAATCTACAAAACAATTCTTTCAATAAACCTAAATGCACTCTGACATTCAATCCAAAACCAACACCAGCAATAAAATTTTTATTGCCGAAATATAAGTCATGACAGTGCTAAAAACCCTAAAAGAGTCATGCTAAAATAAGTCATGACAATGCTAAAGTAGAAAATCACAGTGCTAAAACCTAAAAGAGTCATGCTAAAAAAGGCCATAACAGTGCTAAAATAGAAAATGGCAGTGCTAAAACCCTGAAAGAGCCATGCTAAAATAAGTCATGACAGTGCTAAAATAGAAAATGATAGTGCTAAAACCCTAAAAGAGTCATGCTAAAAAAAGTCATGACAGTGCTAAAATAGAACAATATGGGTTGCGAGTAGAATGGGGATCATGCATTGGAGGTGTTCTATATTATGGAATTTACCATGTAATTATATATTGTTTAATTTTAGGTATAAGCTTGATGGAAAGCTTAGATGTAATAATAGATGAAAGTTAGATCACTATATTTGCTTTCATCTAGATATATATATATATATGACCTCAAATCCTCAATGAGTTCGTAGTCAGTTCAGATCCTTAGAAAAAAAAGTTAATGAAACTACATATATAGTGCTAGCTAATTAATAATTTAAATTTCTTCATTTTTTTATTATCAAAAAGCAAAAATACCTACCTATATTACTAATTATATAGATGCGGTCTATGTAACATGATTGATACAATTCAGAATATTATGGTGATTATTCATAAAGGACCGTATATTTGATAATAGACTAATAGCACACATATCCCAAAAATATGAATTACCTAGCCATATATGCCATGCATGACAAAAATTTAGTAATCTAAAAAATAAGTCATGACAATGCTAAAAAAGACCATGACAATGCTAAAAAAGGTCATAACAATGCTAAAATAGAAAAATGACAGTGCTAAAATCCTAAAAGAGTCATGCTAAAATAAGTCATGACAATGCTAAAATAGAAAATGACAGTGCTAAAGCCCTAAAAGAGTCATGCTAAAAAAGGCTATAACAGTGTTAAAATTGAAAATTTATCAACATTTATATAACATGAACTTTTATCGTATTTTACTCATCACTTAATAGAAAATTTATCAACATTTATATATATATATATATATATATATATATATCTAGCCAATTCTTTGTTATCACTTCTGTGCCTTGCATAGTTATATTAGCCTGTCAAAATTTAAATTTGTAAAGAATTTCTCGACTACATATAACACTTTTCTTAATTTGAGTTGAGGGAAGAAGTTGCAAGTCTCTAGCTCTTTTTGCATAACTAGAGATTTCTACAGCTCGGGACTTTGGATGTGCTCGAAAGAATCTGTAACATTAAATTAATTAATAAAAGAGAGAGAGAGAGCTTCACATTATAACATTTACAAATTCTTCTTATCTTTTCTTTTTTGGAGATAAATACCGTATACAAAAACTAATCCATAATAGCTTTCATAAATTAAAATAACAAAATCTGACATACTCGCTAACATCGGATTCTTCAATCCACGAGAAATCACTCGGTGGTACAAGAATTTGGCAGATGTTCGCACGTATTATTACAAAATTCGATCTACTGGAATAAGACATGACAATGCTAAAAAAGACCATGACAGTGCTAAAAAAGGTCACGACAATGCTAAAATAAGAAATGACATGGCTAAAACCCTAAATTGAAAAATATACACGTAAATTTTGAGTATTCATATATTTTTCAATTTTACCCTTACTAAGATTCAGGGGCAGCGCAGTTGGACGTTATTAGGAGATTGCCACCGCGTTTTTTAAAATATCGAGCAGATCTAGACCGTCCAAATATACCGGATCTATGACTCAGATTGGTTCTCGGTTCTCACCTAGGGTGTGGTTCCTTCTGAAACTCAACCCTATATGTATATATATATATAAATTTCGAAGTACGGTATGTACCGATATATACCGTCATACCATATCGCGATATATGCTGAAGTGAAAGTATGTACCGGTATACCGATATACCAGTACATACCTTCACTTCGACATATACCGCGGTACGGTATGACGGTATATACTTTCACTTAGGTATATATCATGGTACAGTATATGCCGATATATGACAGTATACCGAACTTCCGGTATATGCCAGTATACTTTAATTTTTAAAAATTCATATCATTATCTTACCTTTAAATTCCGATAAGGTATTATACTTTACCTAAAAACCGGTATACCGTAAATATCGATATCTTCAGTATTTTCTCAATACGGTATAAACGATATTCCGACATGACAGTATTTTTTGCCAGCTCTACGGAGGTAGACCTGAAATTAGAGTTATTGGGATGAATTTGAAATGAGGGGGAGTCTGGGATTACTAAAAGGATTTGAAATCCACTGATTTAGGTTATAAACTAAACAAGTCATCATGGACATGGTATACAGGAAACATAAATGCCTAAATCCAAACCCATTATAAAATAGACTATAAGCATAAACCAAGATATATCATAAGATATTTGAAAATTCAATATGTCAACCAAACACCTACCAAATGCAATAAATACGCTCAAACATAACAAGTAGACAATATTTGCCTCGTTTGAAGAGTTATGCATTCATCAATCACCATATTGCAGATGACTGAACCAAATAACATTGAAATAAAATGAGTAAGCAATCATTAGATAACAGTTTTATATATACATACAAAAGTGGATGATTTTAGCAACGAGAATAAACTGGTTAACGCAGACAAAAAAAAAACAGTGCACGTTCTTATATACAGGTTCATAATAAGGATCATTCACGGAGCTGTACTAAGAATACAACAAGAATGTATGCATCAATTCAAGTCCCACGACTCAAAAGCGTAACAATTATCGAACACGATGTTCAAAGCAAGACCCGCTTCGCGGAAAGATGAAACAACTGCAGCTCATTTGCAGTACTACTTGTTTAACAAACGAATTGAAGCCTTGAAGCACTTATTCAAGCGATGATTGGTGATAAGTCCTTTTCTTTGAGCTGCTGGCCGATTGCCTGTTTTATAAATACTCAAGTTCAAACCTCATGCTTACAATAATTTTTGCATGGAAATTTGAATATGAATTTACTTACGAATCATCAGAACGTTCTTTACTAGATGATGACTTCTGCCAGCTCGTGGATCGTCCAGCAGCCTGTGAAATAAGCATCAATATCATTTAGCCTCTCATATCCAACCTGTCTCCTACAGTAAGCAGTTGAATGCAGCAATGGCATTGTGGAACAAATATCTGACATTTAAAGATCCATCATCATAATATTAATGCCATTTTTAACCTAAATCACTGTGTGCCTTGAAGAATTGGCTTTTGCTAGATTCTTAATGTTTCCTAAAGTGGCATCCATCAATCGGGAACAGTTTTAAATAACTGACTGGCCAACAAGTCCGTTTCTAATTCTGGCCGAAAATGCATCAGTACTATTTGAGAAAATGGGCAAAAGCATACCGATAGTTAAAGGTCAACTACCACATTCTACAAGAGAACTCTGCCCTAAATGATTTATTTGTTTGTCTAGATCCTCAAGAATTCTGCACTCAAAAAAATATATTATCCTGCAAGATACAGTTCTCAAGAACTTCCAAATCTAAATCAAGTCTTGGCTTGACTTCAGCTAAAGAATAGACCTTTACAAGAAAGGGAGAATAGTTTCAATAATCAGTACTTGCATAAGCTAAATTACAAAACATTAGGCTCAGTGAGGAATACCCCACAGTGCAGCTCCCGACCTTTAGTTCTACATGTGACTGTACTTGGCTAGTGGATAAACAACAAGATAATTACAGACATGTAAATTCCTGAGAAGTATTTGAACAATAAAGAAGATGAATTCTAAGACATTCCTATCTCTAAAAATAGATTCCTGTATACTATTCTTGAATGCCACTGAGAGCTAGAGAAAAATAAATTTTCCTGGATAAGAAAATTCATGGTTACCAAAAATTAAAAAAAATGAACCTAGTAATGTAGGTACCAGGGCCCATGTTTTATGTCACACACATAACCCAAACAATTCACATGAAATTATCAACAATAAGTATCAAATATACTAACAGTGAGGTGTAATCTTCTGCCTGCTTGAGTATGAGCTTCCAGGTATTCTTCATATGTCTACAAAAAGAAATGAACATTGCAGAATTAAGAAGAGAATAAACAAACAATAATGGGGTAACAATGAAAATTTGGCATTTTGAGAACTATTCTGGGAGGGTATCGGGGGAACATGTTCTCTCCTAGTTCATCGCCGTCATTGATTGCAATGATAAAAACAAGAAAAAATTTCAAGATGACATGGGCCAAATCCACAAAACAGTCGAGTTTCAGCTCAAAGACATTGCCTAGTGGACTGGAGCAACATGGTATGGAAGAAAAAATAGGTTCTGTAGAGGAACAAAGCACCAATTTCAACAAAAAATATGTTTTGACAGACAGATACTTTTGCGCCGGACAGGCATGTCAAGAGAAAGATCAGAGGCAGGCCGCCATACAGTACCCAATCGGGCCAATCCAAAGAAAAATAATTTTGTTTACATTCAGAAAATGAACGTTCAAGAGAATCAAGACGAAGTTCCATTAATAAGTTTTATTGCAGCCCCTATTCTGTGATCACTTACTCCACCATAGGAAGGAGGACTACACTAAGTACCCAATACACGAATTGGTAATTCAGTAATTCAACATATGAAGAAACAATCCTTACCATTTCCAGTATATCATCTTCAGTGAAATTGCCAATGAGGGTGCTCCCATCTGCTGACACACCCCAACTATCAATTGTGGAACTACTATTGATCTTATTAGCTGAGCTTCCATTTATTTGACTATGTCTTGACTGTTTTACTTTTGATGACTCAGGACCATTTGAGATATTATTCAGTATTACATCAGCTCTCTGGTAAGGCAACTGAAATCTACTTGCTTCTGCTTGATGGTGGTAAAGCAAGGATGAATATAGTAGAGGAGACATGTGCATTGGAGGCACGTTAAAATCCTCATCTTGTACTGAATGGAATGGCTCTACGTAAGGCCCTCTTGCAGAAAACCCATCCCCAGATATCTCATCCCTTCATTAGATAAATTTAAATTATAAAAATGCCAAAAGAGAAACAGACGAGAGAAACAAAAAAAAAATATTGTAGAGCTTAATAGATTAATAATTGGATGTAAAATATACCTAAACAAGTTAGTATTCATATCATTACCCTCATCAAGAAGCTCACAAAGAGCTGCACCTATATCCCCAGGCAACTCCTGACAAATAAATACCCGATCATACCTTCATGTAGCATAACCATACATCAGAAGGCTCTTAAAAAGCTCAGACAAGATACCTGACAATCTCTGCTAATTTTGACAGGTTTGAACTCATTCCAGGGATTTTTCAGATGGAGAGTCTTCTGAAATGGCAAATCATGTAAGCGCAGCCATTTTACTTTAAAACTGCGGCCCCAAGGATTATTTTTCCCACCTCCTTGACTCCAAATGTTATCCCTTCTCCAACCAACGGAAGACATCATTTGAGCATATCCTTGGAAGAACCCACTCATGTTGACACTAAATATAAGAATTACCTTGCCAGAATTCTGCATAATCACTTAAATCGTATTATTTGTATGATACTGTCTTCCTATTTTTTAGGTGGAAATCACTCTAGCACTCTAGAGAGAACAGTCATCTAAACTCATGCCGGTCTATTATACATAAACATCAAAAAACGTTACTAAGAATCACATTACAAGAACAAAAAAAACAAAACAAAGAAATGTTACTTGAAATGCTTCTTCAAGAATGGGCTCATTCATTACTTGAGTGGCCCAAATTCCCTTCTTTATTGACATTTGAATATTTTGATGATTCAGGCTCTTGATAACAAAATATCTTGTATTATTCAATTTATCCTTCTTCATTTCACTTGATGTTCCCACCCGATCACAAGAATGCAATTGTTCCTCGGCTGCTGAGTGGCATGTTTCCTCATTTGACCTACCTCTTGGACTCACTACAAAATAATTCGGGATATTTCATTTAGAAAGGCATCTAGTAACTCATGGATTATGATAACGACTAACATAAGCACGTTAACCACAAGAAAAACCATGAACCATCACCACCATATTAAGATATTTTCATGTCATTACTTCAGACATCTTTAATCAGGCACCAGGTCCAGTTCCCCACTAAATAGAGGGGAAAAAGAAAAAGACAGCAAAGAATCATTGTTGCGTTCAATTTATAAACTACTGAAAGTTAAATTCAATTTTGTAATGCACTCATGCATTATATGCAGAGCCCCACATTTGGAAGCAAAAGAACTAAGAAACAACTTAATAGTCTATAATTCTTAATGTCGTGCATTAAAGTGGAAAGTGTTGTTTGCTCCTGAGAGATAAAATATGAGATCAATCATTCAAGAAAATTGAGAGCTCAATTACGAAGCCACAACAAACTGCTTGTCATGCCGCAGCTCAACAATGGAGACCAGCAGCAAAGAAGCAGCAAGGTCATATAGGCCGGATATCAGGGTCACTCATTCTAAGCATACAAGAAAGACTAACACCAAGAACTTTTCAAATAGACATCCTTCAGTTCAACATTAGTCAATTACATTGCCTACAACTTGTGTAAGCATTCAATAGTCAATGACAATGCAATCAAACACGACCATTTACACTGAATTTTAAATGATCTATACAGAACATAAAACCATATAGATGTATTTTACAGATCATGCAAAATACAGGGCCCTGACACTGTTGGACTAATTTCAAATGAAAGACAACTCATCAAAATCCCAGACCAGAGCTAGTATACATTTGACAGACTAAATTAGTGTTTCAGCAGCCATAACCAGGTAGATATTCATCCATCAAACTTAAAAATCCAAACTCAACAAACCTCCTACTTTGCTAATGAAAATAAATGACAAAACATTCATTTGTTCCTTTCCTTTACAATGCCTAAACTTCTATATTTCGCTTAAACGGCTAGATGTTAGTCTCTCTCATGATGACATAATAGCATACGCCAAACCAATTTGATACTATTTCTTATAAAGGATTCTGCATTGAATAAAATAAGGGACTAGTGGAATACAATTAGCTTCAGCTTGCTTCCTTTATTTTGGAAGCCTGCATTCATGGCCCAAACCCAAACTACTGCAAATTCTTAAACTAGATAGATGATGACTTTGAACAGGAAAAGCATCAATCATACAAAGAAAAAAAATCCCAATGCTAACAATGAATCTTCACTTCTAATTAATCCCAATATCAGAATTACACAGTTCAAATTTCAAATCGAGTTCCATCATCTACAAATGCAGTAATTGAGAGCAAAAGTTGACTAACAGAGAGAAACAATACCTGCATCATGCAAGTTCCTCATGTCTTTTTTGGATTCTGTGACTAACAAATCGATTACAGCAGGTACATGTTCTTTTGCAGTTTCCGACGGCATGCCTTGATATCCCACTTACTCTACAGAAGCAAAACGAAGGAAAACCATAGTGATATTTACAAAACTCTCGCATGAAACAAACTCACACAAATGACTGAAAATGAAAATAAAGAAATAAGTTAAACATATAGCCATAGGTACATGCTTTAATAATGATTTCTAACACAGATTTCCAGTACCCAGGACCTGAGTAGGTAGGTTAATCATACTAGGAAATACCAGGAGCAGGTTTCAACAGAAAAACACAAGAATGCATCATCTTAACATGAACATTGTATTCTCTTCAAAAATATATATATAAAAAACATGAACATTGTAATTTGAGATTCAAAGACCCAGTCAGACTCATTGAAACTTCCATAAAACTAGAATCTCCAAGGAACACAAACCAAGTGCAAGAGCTATAAGAAGCTAAGAAAGTTAATTAAGACATGGCACATTAGCACCATATTTTAGCTAAAAGAATTTGAATATCTCAGTACTATTGTTGTCTGTAGTAATCCATCAAACTCAAATAGAGAAATAAGGTTGGACATTGAAACAACCAGATTACACATTCAGAAAGCATCAGTATCCTTTTACTTTTTCTCCATTCAAGAAAAAATTGGTAGAGTGTTAGAACATATATGATTCCAGATTTACTATGATAAAAATGATGGTGATTTTGGTCATCCATAATGAAAAAACAGTAAAAGTGAAACCAGGCCCTAGAAATACACATGTTTCCTTACACATAAATATAACTTTTATGATTTATAACTCCAACACTCCCACATAAATGGCTCATTAAATGTTCTGACAACTCAAGCGAAAGACTAAAGATCTCATAATTAAAGGATAAGTATATAATGTAACAGAAAAAAGACATTGAAAATCATAGCAAATAAATGTTTAAGCATATATATAATTATTTCATCCATAATCATCATCTCTAGTGCTATAGCTTTAACCAAAAAAACTACATACTCAGATCACACGTCTCCGGTCTCCCTAATTAGCCAATGGTCATCAAATCATCCCCCTAATTGAATCTATTTTCTATTTTTCTCCTAATAATCTATCTCAAACAAGAAAAGGTTCAGCTCTCTGCTTCTCTCTCTCTCTCTCTCTCTCTCTCTCTCTCTCTCTCTCTCTCTCTCTCTCTCTGTGTGTGTGTGTGTGTATGGCACTAATTTCCACACAATTCCACATTATTCAACTAATAGGATTGTAGAACTAAGAATGCCAATCCAATTTATGGATGTAAATCCACCAGTTTTTTACTTTGAAGACTACAAGCAAAACCTAATCAGAATCCAAACACATAGAACACAGCATTCACACCAATATAACTCTACTTTGTTCTCTCTGGTAATTTTAATAATCCAGATAAATGTTATCCTATAATCTAAACCTGTCTTATTCCTCTAAACTCATCGCATTGCCTTTCCACATAACATCATTGCTCCATTCACCACTCCCTTTGTCTAAAACATAATTTTCTTGTTTGAGCTCCCTCTACTATCTTCTTTCTGTGTGTAGGAGACAAATTTATCGCCTACACTATAAGACTTCAAAACTAAATATATTTCATGCTTTCTTCCTGACCTTTTCCCATTCAGGAAAATAACTAACGTCACATCATCTCTCTGTATCGTCACCAAAATTACTTTTCTATTTGTTCTTATAACATATAAGAGGGTTGTTCTCTGCAAATATACCATGTCAAAAACAGTACAAATTAACCGTCCGATTAGTGAAACGGAGCCTAAACGTAAACTTGTTCAAACCCTCGACTTGATATCTCATTGAAGAATTCAAACACAACCACTTCCCCTTTTGCATTAGCATTCACACATCAACCAAATGCCATCGGAAAAACCAGTATAAGGCTGAGATAACAGGTGATACCTGACACCGCCACCGGAAAAACGAAAAATGCTCATAGAAGGAAATCAAATAAATGAAGAGCAGTTGGCAAGCACGCAAACAAAAAACAGAAAGTTTTACATTATTGGAGTTCAATCAAAATTTAACTTGAACATTTTATATGGAGGAGTGAGAGCGCAAACAATTTTGAAAATAGGCAAAAAAGGTAAGAGAATTAAGGAAAAAAAGTAGCAACGTACCTTGGAATGAGAGGGAATGGAGGGGGATTTGGTGAGAGAGAGAGAGGGGGAGAGAGAGAGGAGAGAGAGAAACGAGCGAATGTAGCGAGTGAAAAAAAAAAGTTCTGATAAGATCTCTGCCCTAATTTCTTTTACCCAAAGCAATTCATTATGCATAACAGCATGAGTCCTTTTTTTCTTTTTCTTTTTATATTTTCAATTTTTTTTCTTTTTCTGATTAAATATGAAACATAGCATAACTCAAATATATATTTATTTATAAATGAAAAGGAGAAACCTGCTATTATTATTTTTTATTTTTATTTATTTGTATAGCTATGCTATAATTGTTGAATAAATAATTATCCAATCATCATAATGGGATGAAAAAATATTGACATTTGGCCAAAGTTCCTATTCCTTTGGGTAAGTGAGTTTTAACTTTTTAAGAAGATCTCCAACAGTCTGCACTATAATACAGCATCACTATTACTAAAATGCAGCAGATTCTCAATTCCATCTCCAACAGTTTGCACTATAATTTTATACTAAAAGAAAATATTCTAGAATATTCCTTTTATTTCATTTACAATTATTATTTTATAATTGATAACATATAATGATTTATGAAATTTCATTTAATGGATATCTATATTTAAATTCAAATTTTCATAATGATTATTAAAATATTTTATGTTTTATTTTATGTTTTTACTTCATGTACTTTTATCTATTTTAGTATTTTTATGTAGTTTTATTGTTGGTGTAATTTTTTATTTATTTCAGAATTTTTTATTGTTGATCAAATTTTTATCTAATTTAATTTTATGTATTAACATTTGTATTTAATTAAATTTATTATATATAACAAATTTTAATATTAATTACAACCCATTATTTAAAATACAATATAAATTACAAATAACATACACAAAATACAAAACAAAACACTAAACAAATTATAACATAAAAGAAAATTAAAAAATAAAATAAAAAATTTTGGCGTCCATAAGAGAGAAACGGCCTCCTCTTCACTAAAATGGCGCTCCAAATGCGTCTCCCCTTGGAGCACAATTCCACAGCATTTTAGTGTTTAGCGTCTCCAAAGGGCGTCCCAAAGGGAGACGCCCTAAGTAGTACCGAAAAAACAATCCTTAATAAAACTATTAGCCTGGAAGAGTTATTTTTACAATTTTTCTCTCTTTTAATAAAATTACAGTATTTTCTAAATAAATTACAAAAGATATTACAATCGTAATAACAATCTCATTCAAATCAATTAAGGGGTGTATTGGATCCAAATTTTATTAGATTTTTTTAGATTTCAAAAAGTCCATGGATTTAAAAAATTCATTGACTCCACACGCTAGACCCCAACACCCGCTAGCCTGGACTACGTAAAACGCAGCCAGCAAGCGTTGTATCCCAGCGGGCGCTGGCCCCAACTGCGCAAATCACAACGAGCGTGCGTTGCATCCCAACAGACGCTGGAACTACAGATGTCGAATGAATATAGAAGCGGGCGCTAGAATTTTACAGATGTCGATAGCAATTGAATGGATACATATGAACAATTGTCAAATTATGGATGATTGTGTTATTGTGTATAAACCATTTATCAGCATAATATTCAATAAAAAAAAGCTATATATTCTTTTTTTTCATTCAAGAAACTCAAAAATCAAAGACAAATTCAATCAATAATGAGCAAAAATGTACCAAAAATCAATTTCAACGAGAAAGAATAGCAAAAAGAATACCTTTATGGGAAGAACAACGAATGGAATAGGTTGTAGTTGAGCAATAAATTTTTCTCTTCAGAGCAAAATGAGCAAAAATGAGAAAAATACATGAATCTGGAGACTTTATGGAGGTGCGGCCTTCCATATCCAGCGGCCGCTGGATCTCAGCCGTCGCTGAGATATTGACTGACTTATTCCCAGCGACCGCTAGAGTACACCGTGCGCTGGGGTGTTCGATGTTAAACGCCTCAGCGGCCGCTAGGTCACACCCGGCGCCGAGGTTTACGAATCCATTAAAATCTCATGGGCAAAGGTCGGATTTCATCCTTTGTATTTTTTAGGTGATTTTGAGGTAAAATCCAATAGAATCACTAACATTTTAAAGTCTAAGGAGTTTTGAATACACTTGGATTTTTTAAGACTTTTTAAAATCTATGTTGAATACCTCTTGATTTTTTAAAGACTTTTAAAAGTTTGAATTGAATACACCCGAATTTTGAATTCTTATTCACATCATTAGATTCGATTAAACTCGAACTTAGGATACTATTGTCACAGACTTAAACTAGATCAAAGATTCTTTGCAAATATTAATACTAAAATTGCAACAATTAAAAAAAATGCACCAATTGAATTTATCTACTTCAAAATAATTAATATATTCATAGTTTTAATGAATAAGAAGAAAAATATATTTCGTCATAATTATTGTAATTTAGTGATATTCATCACCTTTATAAGAGTGATCGAAACTATAGCCTTAATTTTTCCACCTAACTCAAAAGATGTCTCCCTTTCTTGTAACTTTATTGAAGAGTAAAAATAAGGGCAAAAAAAAAGAACTATATGTTCAATCTCACATAGATGTACGAACTATTTTTTGGGCTCAAATATATATCTAAACTATTTAAAAATACAATCGACCCCCTAAACTATTCAAAAAGGAACAAACTGGCACTTGATGTTAACATTATTAATTAGTTTTTTCTACTAATTAAAATGTGTCAAGCTCAATTTTATCACTCATGAATGTCAATCAGACAAATTAAAACCACGATCAAATAGCCCGCACAATGGAGTTTCAAACCCATGCCTCTTTTAATTTCAAAATACAGCATTGAATCGGTATCGGGATTTAAAATCTAGTTCATTGTACAAACTATTGTAATCGATATTTCTTCATGTAATTATTCTATTGCTTGACACCCGATTGACAAATTGAGAGTGTAATTATAAAGACCATGACGATGGCTTTTCTAACCATATACCACATTACATGATATCATAGTCCGAATCAATCATAATTAGGTTGAAGAATTCATGTGCATTTTATTTAAAGTAAAACTAACGGTATTAAACGAAAAATATGAATTTGATATATTTTAAATAGTTGAGGAGATCGATTGTACTTTTTAAATATTTTAGATGTATATTTAGGCAAAAAAAATAGTTCATGCATCTAAGTAGGACTTGGCATGTAGTTCGAATATTCATTTGGCTCTTTACCCTAAAAATAAAAGAGTTGGTCTCATGTACATCCGATATACATAACGCATTGGATGCACACGAAACACATGATGTTTTTCATTATTATAAGTATTACTTTTTAAATTTCCCAAAAACGTAGTAACAGTTACAAAATTATGTCATCTTTTCTTAATTTTTATTTTTTTAGTAGTACTTTTTAGTAAAATAAACATGATAATTTCAAATATGAGAATTATCAATCAAAGGTCCGAAAGATAGTTTTTCTATCGACATAGAGACTGAAAGATAGATTATATTGATTTAAAGTTTAAAAGATCTAAAACTATTGATTTAAGGCTTAAAGATTTAGCGGTATTGAAGTTCCATCCAACAAAAGGTGACAAGACCATTAAATATCCACATCATTTTGACACATCATTTTTATCTTAAATTAAATTAGATTAAATCAAACACAACTTTACATTAATTTCCTTAATTAAATTAATAGAGGACTTTATTAAATTCTGTTAACCAAATCTCAGCTTAAGTTAATAAGAGATCCTTAGAAGTTTAAATTAAATTCAGTACGTAACTGTAATAAATTTGTTTGGTTTCCTATAACAATAATAAATTGATATCAGGAGTTCCTTTTGTTTTATTTTTCAATTTTAATGGGAAAATGATTATTTTAAGAAGAGATTCAAAGAGGAATATAAACTAACATTAATTAATGTATTAGATATTTCAATAAGATTTAATAGTTGACCTTGTAATTAAAATCATAATAACTAATTATAAATATAATAAAATTTAATTAATCAAACAAACAAAGTTGAATTCTCCATTTTAAATCATACCAATAATACGAACAATAATGGGCATAGGAATTTAGAAATGAATTATGGCGCTGCATTGGGAGTTCGAATTCTCGGCTGGAAATTTCAAAAACCGAAATTTACTAGATTACGAATACTAATATCTTATAAATGCTTTTATCTCTATTTTTTGCTTGTTGGACATTAATACCCTTGATAAGTTTATGGATAACATAAATGCCACGTTAGGTTTGTGGGAAATAGACAAAATCTGGTTCACACATTGAAACCCAGTATGCGTAAACTAAATTCGAGTCTTACATTTTGATCATTTTTAAAAACTGATCCATAACAAAACTATTAATTAAACAATTCTCAATTTTTGAAAAGTTCTGCATTTATATCATGACCTCAATTTTTGGCACCCAAAAAAATGCATGCATGGATGCTCTTAACATAAATAAAATATATGACGTTGAAAAAACTAAATGCACATCACACCACAAGGCGACGTCATTTTGATCCAATGCCTCTTTTTCCAATATTGTTTTTTTTTTTTTTCCCAGATCATCTACTTAGAATATCCACTCACGAATTCAACGACCCACCCCATTTTTTCAGCATTGTAAACGAGTCCAGATAGATTTGCTAATAAACTGGATATTATTTAGTTAATAGTTTTGATTTGGATTATTTTTTAAAAAGCAATAAAAATGTAGGACTTACAATGCAATTTACCCCGCCCAGTATCGATGAAGGGGATATAGCTCTGATCCTTAAATTAAAAATGATATTAAATATTGAATTTTAGTCCGTACAATATATGAAATCATAAGCTTCAAGAGCAGAGCAGCAGCAAAAAAGGAGAGATGTAATTTCTCCATGTGTAGAATATCTTCACATACCAAAAATTTCTCCATTTGTAGAATAGCAAAACTCATTCAAACTTACTCGTTGCCCATCTCTGCACCAGAAGGCAGCTCAAATCTGTTTTTATTCGATTCATCTGCAACGACCTCTTCATCTCCGGTTTCCATGGCAGAGCCCTTCACGTAGTCGACCTTGAAGTTGTAATCATCATCCCCATCATGTTCCATTGTAGACGACTGGTTAACCTTTTTCCGCCTTTTCTTATCTGCTTTTCTCAACTTGGTATTTAGCATGCCTTCCTCAGCATACAGCTTTTCATTTTGTCTACCGGTAGCAGATTTCTCCTTCACGGTTGTCTTTTCGTCGTCTTCTCCTCCAGATTCCATCGGCTGATCATCACTATTCCCTTGAGGTGCTGCTTGCAGTGGCTCTTTATCCTGCATATCATCAATTTTGGTCAATCTAGAGTAATCGCGGAAATGAAAATTCACTGATAGATAAACATGAACAAGAGCATTCACGATGAATCCACATTAATCTTAAGTTGAGCACAATACTACCACACGCGCGCGAGCGCGCACTTTCTTGTTAATTAGACAAACTGACATCATGATGAGCTATAAACACAGGTAGACACGATGATGACTTAATCGTATTAGACAAACGTAGGAGAGAAAACCAACCTCAACCATCATCATATCAAAATTCAAAGGACAATTTGAAGGAACTTCAATAGGATTGAAATCATTCATGGATTTCAAACTGCCTATAAATGACGATTCACCACCATAAACTTCATCCACATTAAACTCCTTCCCAAGTTCAGTGACAATTATTGCCTCGGAAGGCTCCTCTGCATTCCTCTTGGGAGGCATGGTATAATACGGGATTTTACCTGCAGTGGTAAGGAAAACAAAGTTAGCTCAGCTTAAATTATAGGCTAATAATGCAGAAATGAATAATTCCAAGTTAAGTGTTTCCATAGATGAAATTTTTCTTTCTTTAATTTTAAATAAATCATCACATAAAAAATGAATAATCATCCATTTGAATTGGCATAGTAATGTGATTATGAATGATATGTTTGATCATAAAGAAAATCTTAAATGTTTAAAAAATATTGACACACACAACATAGTTCCCAACTTTTTTTTACTTGTATTGGCTCAAAAACTTTAATCTATTTTTTTACTAAACTGAAATTATTTATAAAATGTACAACATTCTTAACCAAAAAGAAAACAATTTTCCATCTAAATAAACTACTGTAGCATAGGTGGATTTGAAGAAATAAGAAGCCTCTTTCAATTTGATGATAAGTTGATACAATATATTCATAATGGCAATCTATCATGTTTTTTCCAGTTTTTGTCATGTCTATTCTCTCATTTATTTTCTCCTGAAAATTGGAATTCTCATGAACTAGAGGTGAGAAAACCAGGTCCAGAACCCCATTTAGCATTCCTTCTTTTTCTTCCACATATCCACTTTAGTGTTTTAAGCTCTTTACTTATTTTTAAGCATATCAAAGAAGAACCCGCAGACATAGCCTGCAGTGGATTTTAAAGTTACTCACAAACAAGCCCCTCCCATTGCTTAACTTAATATCTTTCTCTGAACATGCAGTCTAGGAAATACAAGTCTTCAAATGATCATGTCATTTAAGTGGTATGAGGAAGATGTGTACCTTCATTCCAGTCGTGCAAAATGATCCTTGCTGTAGCATCAACATCTACAACACCACCCTTTTTTAGCTTTCCCCTGACTGTAGCAACCTTCTGAAGGAAGTCATCAACAGAATCAAAAGCCGGGACCTTGTAAAGTGTTACCAATACTCTATCTGGACAAAGCTTGAGGATTTCCTTAACTGCACCATTAAAAAGACAGCTGAATTTTAACCAACCAGCCATCTCATACAGCAGGAAATATGTCGCTATACCAGAGAGCAAAGTGGACCTACCAGGACCAATTGGATCATCCAATTTTTCAATTCTTTTGCAATTTCGAAGTGCGATTGAAGCATCATTTGCTGCAGATTTAAGCATCACAACACCCGGGCAATCCAATAATCTAACATTTTTATCCAGATGAACCTCTTGCATAGATCTTGTCAACCCCGGAGTTGCTCCAACATTGACAACATGAGATCTTTTCAAGCTATTAATTATACTACTTTTACCAACATTAGGGAGGCCTATAATCCCCACCGTAATAGATTTCTTGATCTGCATCCAGACATTTAATAATAAAGAAAGCGGTCAACCATCGCATGCACTCAGCCAAAATAGGTTAAAACATGTGTGATCCAGCATGAAAATAGGAAGGTAATCACATAACTAACAATTCCAGATTATTATTAAAATTTTGAACTATACCTCATAACTTCTTGAGTAGTTTTTCAGCAATTTTATAAGAGTCTCAGCTCCAAGACAGTCACTCGTTTGCAGAAGATTGTTCGCCTTTCCAGACTTACCAGCCTTTGGAGCTGATTTCCACCCAAGATTTGACTTCTGTTCTTGGGTGCTGCATTTAAAGGCAACCGCAGGTAATTCCTCCCTAAGATACTTGAGCCACTTCTCCACGGCCTCACGAGGGACAAGATCTGCAATTTATATAAGCAGTTAAGCACAGTTATTTAGGTTTCATATTCAACACAGTTTCTACAAACTCCCACTAATAAGAACCCAATCGTAGTTTAAAAAATATCTTCAAAGCCCAATCTAAACACAATCCAAAGAATCAGTTGAAAAGGTTCAGAATTGACATCAGTTGGTACAATTCAATTAAAAAAAGTTCAGAATACAAAAATCAATACAATCTGACAACTTACTGCTGCCACAAGAAAAGGATTGTCATTCTAGCTACCAATAAAACTCACAAAAGAAAGCACACCTATTTTATTGAGGAGGAGAACAAGACGCTTATCAGGCCCTGAACTCATCACCATCTTTTCCATGTCAACACAGCGAGTACCAAGGGGATCACGAGCATCAAGAACCTCCAATATGACATCAGAAGCCTCGATGACTTTCACTAACTCCTTGTAAAAAGCCTTGTCTGAATTATCTGCAACAAAGTTCAAGAAAACAGAATGTCTATAAACCTAACATAAAGAACACAAGTACAATAATTAAAACACACACACACACAACAAACCAAAAAAGTCCTCCACATACCGACTTTCCTAGTGATGCTGGTGGGATTCTCAGTCATCCCCTCCTCTCCATCTCCTTTACTTTCGTCATCGTCCAAAAGCCCTAATTTTCTCTTCTGAGCCTAATCACAGATACAAGGAAATGAAACAACATGAAAATTATGATAGCACGCATACGAGCAAGCATGAGCCTAAACAATGAGGGAAATCTATATACATATAGGCTGTAACTGGACTAAACAACATAAAAAGTTGTAAACAGCAGCTGAATTGAACCCAAAAAAAAGGAGTAGAATGAAGATGAATATGAATACCCTCTCCTTTCGGGCGGCTTTCTTATCCTCGAGCTCCTGAATCGCGCGTTGGCGGCGGGCCTCGAGCGCCTTGAGCTCCTGCTCCTTGAAGGGCCAGTCGTTGGGGATGCCGGGATCCTTTTCAATTTTAGGCTTTTTGTCGAACCCCAATTTCTTGGCCTCTTTCGCTTTCTTCTTCTGGTGCTCCTTCACCTTCCGTATAATCTTATATTTCTTCCTCAGAGGCACCCTCTTGCTCTTGCTCTCTGTGAGCCGAATTCATTCCCAAACACACAAATGTTAATCCATTCAATCAATTAATCAAATATGATGAAAAGGCAGTTGTCAATTAATTATTCGTAGCGAAAAGATTGATCTTTTTTACTTACTTTTGCTCTTCTTCACCATGTTAACGTTCCGACAGCGACTGGAAGGGCGGCCAGGGAGAGAGAGAGAGAGAGAGAGAGAAGTAGGGCTTCTGGTTACAGGCGGGAGGTTGAAGAGGGCGAGATAGAGAGAAGTAGGGTTTTGGGTTACAAAACTAAACCATTTTGCACATTTTAGGTTTAAATTTTATAATTTTTTAAATACAAATAAATAATTAAAAAATAGCTTGATTAAATATTATATGGGTGCGTCTGTTATTTCTCTAGATGGAAAATAGTCACGGTGGATCTCGAAATCAAAACGTTTAAAATAAGTCTACGATTTGGGTGTTTTCATAAGGGGAAATTCTAAACGAAGCCTCTGTTTTTCTCTTTATAGCCCCCATATCAAGTACAAATATTAATACGATAAGATTTTTTTATCTTTTTAATTCACAACATTAAAAATTTAACATAGTCCCAAACCTGTTTTATATATAAAATTAAAAGAATAAGAGAAACAGAAAATGAGATTATCATCCGAAATTGCTCAATCTTGAGTTCTGTTTATCTTTCAATCCAAACTAAATCATTTTTTCCCTTTCCAACCGTGAACAACGTCTGCTGCAAATTGCAATCAAACTTCAGCACGACTTTAATTGATTGATGTGTGCGTATTTTTATCGAATGTCATTCAATTTCATTGTTTTGTTTGATTTATTTTCTTTATAATCATTAAATCAACAACCATAAGTTTCTCATCATTGGCATTTGTTCCAATTTTCATAAACCCGGATAAATCAAGAATATAATGTAATTAATATTTTGCAAGCCGAACTTAATGTAATTCACCCAATGGAAAAGAGAGTGACTGAATACATAAAAATAGATTGCCAACTATAATTGTAGAAAGAAAATAAGAAAAATAAGTAGTAGTTGTTCACGGTTGGTGAGGAAAAAAATGGTTTTTTTTGGATTGGGAGGGGGAAAAAAATTAATCTGGAAGAGTTCATGATTGATTCCAACATTTGCAATTCAGCTTCAAGCTCTGTTAATTTGAATTATATAAAAGAGAAATGGGGGCTATAATGTTTTGGAAGTTATGTAATTAGGGTTTTAAATATTGGATTAATGGGTAAAATAGTCTTATCATATTAATATTTATATTTTATAAAATAATGGGGGCTATAAAGAGAAAAATGAGGGTTATATTTAGAATTTCCCTTTCATAAGAGGATTATGGGCTACTCTCCTGTCCAGGAGACTGATGGGTCGGCCCATTAGACGGGTCGGTCTATTATCCTGATCAGTCCAATTTCAATTAGGAGTCCAAATAAAAAAAAAGCGGAGAAAATCTGAAACGCGAGAAAAAGAGAGGAGAACTCGCGGCTGAGACGGAGGCAAGAGGGAGGAGCCGACCTCTCGCGAACGCCGCCACCATCACCACCGCGCTGGAAGCTCATGACGGCGATATCATCTTCGACGTTGAAGAAATTCAATTTTGATTCCTTTTTTCTGCAGCTCGATAATTTGAAAGTGAGTTTCTAGAATCCAATCATATCTATTCAGTTGTGTGGATTGCAGTTGTAAAATTAATTTTGTGTATTCTAACAATTGAGTATTTCGGGGAATTTTTGTTGAGAATTTGAAAATTAGACTTGGACGTTTACCTTTATTGCTTGCTGTCAGGAGAAGCGATATGCTTAGATAAGCTTAGTTGTTGGGAGTGATGTTTTTGTAAGCTAGAATCCATATTCTTCTAATTGATGTTATTAATTGCAGGAACAAACAACAAGTGTTGTTGTTTGTCTTCATTCAATGATTGAACTCATCGGTATTTTTTTATTGTCACGACCTCTGATTCATTTTCTAGATGGGAAGCAGATTTTGAACGATTGTTACCGTCCTTTAATTTAGTTGTATACAGTGGAAGCAACGAAAACAGGAAGTATATTAGAGCATCAGAATTTTATGATAGAGGAGGTTGCATGATGGTCCAAGTAATCATGTCTTCTGTAGAAGTTGTTTTAAAGGTATGGAGATCACTTCACCACTCCAATTTCTGTCTAGATGTTAGTGGCTTCACTGACTTGCCATCTGATCGGTGTTAGGTGTCCCGAAAATCAGAACATATTCATTTTATATGGGTTTTCTTCTTAATTACCTTCCATAATATGTACAAGTTCAAGTGTCTTTGTTTGTTGTCATAGCATTTTTATTTGGTTTTCAATGTATTGGAAAATTATTAATGAAGCATGTTATGGTTCATTACTTATTGCTTTAACTTGGATTAACCATGTAGGATTTAGAGACAGTGAGAAGCATACAATGTAAAGCCATTGTAATTGATGTGTACCAGTACTCAGTGATAGCAAATGAAATCAAACAAATTAAGATGCTCTCGACGGAGATGAGAACAATTCTTGTTAGTGATCACATAAAGGTATGTTACAATTTGTCGTCTTGATGTTTTGGTTGTTATAAAAGTCTTGTGTTTAATTTCCTACTTCTACACCTCAGGATATATCTGAGCACTTTAAAATCTTATCATTGGTAGATCTGCGTATTCTTTTACTTTACAATTAGAAAAAATGAGGATTCCTAATGGTTTCTTTGATACCTCATTTATAGTTAGAAATGAGCACCTCGTTTGTTTTAGTTGGATATCAGGTTGATACATGTCTTCAACACAATTGATACTTCCATGCTTAATAAATTATACTTTTTCTATCTATCTAACCTATTTCTTAAATTTACTTTGCTCTGACTCATTTCTTAAATTTACTTTGCAGATTCTTGAATTGAAGATTCCACATTTTTTAAAATTTATCTTAGGATGGTTTAATAGTTGAATTTGCATCAAAATATTAATGGGATTTTATTATGTAACAAATTTATAATTTTGGAATACTATTATAATGTAATTTCATTTCTTAGACATTAATTTATGAAATTTATTTCCAGTTTTTTTTATAAATTTTCCATTTCAAAAGAAACATATACTCATTGGGTGAGATATGATACATTCTTATGCTTTTTAAACTGATATTATATTTGATTCTTAAATGGTATATTTTTATATGTCAATTGATACATTTACACCGACTAAATGATACTCTTCAGGATGTAATGTTACCTTTTTTTTTTTTGAAATGTGATACTTTATAACTTCACAAATGATACTAATATCATTTCTGAAAATAAATTTGCCTTTCCTTGAAATCAAATTATGTATACCAAATGATATATTCACATCGAATAAATAGTTACTTTTTTATTGAACATTTGATACTTTATAACTTACCAAATGATACTACTATTGTTTCCGAAAATAAATATGGGTCTCGCTTGATACAGGTTATGGTAGTTATTGAAAGGACAAAATTAAAAATAATCATGTATACTTTATACAAAATTTATTCCACAAAATAACATCTTAAATGATACAAAATTTAAAATAAAATAATACTAATCACCATTCCACTGATTCAAAATAAATAATTCAAAACATTCATTCACCATCATACATACCACAAATAACTCAAGAACAGTATTTTATCCCATCCAATCATCTCCAACATTACAAACAACTTTATGTTCCAACCATAATCAACTACCCACATATAACAAATCCAAACCACCAAATCAAAACATACCAAAGTGTTGTTCAAATGTATCAAATATTCAGAAATCAAGAAATAACACCACAAAGTATCCAAAAATAAATACAGAATTCTCAATCACTTCTTTCTACTCATGAATACAATTACAAACTTAGCAAATCCACCACTTTACTTTTTCCATCCAAACTCTACATTAGCCACCTCATATGACCTCAACTCTAAAGTTTTTGGATGATTTATCTCCTCAAGAAAAACAACAAACTCATCGCGCTATCCAAGAAAAAGAATACAAACAAGTTATCAATATAAATATATATATATTAACAATAAAAAATGAAAGAAACATAAAGCATGCAATTGATAAACACTTACCAACAAAACATGACAACTGCCAGTA
The DNA here is from genome assembly GCA_026008535.1 of Perilla frutescens. NCBI lineage: Eukaryota > Viridiplantae > Streptophyta > Magnoliopsida > Lamiales > Lamiaceae > Perilla > Perilla frutescens. The sequence goes on from BRKX01000001.1 coordinate 40,809,471, forward strand.
AACATAGTCTTCCACACTTGAATGCTTCATGCTATCCAAGTGGTGGATTACCCCTCACGAAAATGCACACACATAAAAACATAAAAACAAAATATGACCTAACTTTGATACTTATAAGCATCTCATTTGGTATTAATCAGCATGAAAATTGATACTCCATACAAAAAATGAAAATGCACACAAATAAAAACATAAAACAAAATCTGACCTAACTCTGATATTTATAAGCATCTCATTTGGTACTAATCAATATGAAAACTGACACTCCACACACAAATGCACACACATTCAAATAATGAAAGAGGCAAAACAGACTAGATTGAATTTTAAAGACATAAACATAACATCTAACAAAACATATAACAGACAAAAATTGTGGAAAATTTGATACCTGTTTCTGATTCAATTGGTACTAATAAGCATTGTGAATGATACTTAACATGATAATTCATAATAATTATATAAAATTTCAAATTAACCATTCAAATCAATACATCAAATAGTACCACTCAGTTTCCAATGTCATACGTAATACACAAAAGTCAAAATGCATAGAAAAATACAAAATCAAATATGTCCTAAAATTCAGATACTGACAAGTATCTAATCTGGTACTAATCATTAGTAGCATTAATATTCCAATTGGTACCCTTCTTTTTCAATTGGTACTCCTAAGCATCACAAATGATACTTAACAAAATAAAAATAAAAAATGATACTCCACAAAATACTTAATAATAATCATATAATTTTACATCAAAACACATAATTGAACATCTATGAATAAATACATTTTTTTTTCAAAAAAATACAAATAAAATGGAAAAAAATTACAAAACCCTAGCAACAAACTTTTTACAGCAACCGAACATGATTTCAATAAAAGAAAAAAAAAATCAACAATTACCTGACTGCATATACTGAAACACGATGAAACAAAAAACTCGAAGAGAGATCGAGATCGATAGAGAAATGGATCGAACTAGACGGATCGAGAGACGAAGAAAAGCGGAGCAAGAGAAGATTAAATCTCCGACTAGGAAGCGATGAATCAGCCATAAGAGAAGATACAATTGGAAAATCTAAAACTATATCGAGATAAAGAAAGATAGGCGACTGAATGGTTGGTTTACAGAAATCTTAAGGGTGACACATGAGCATAAAGGAAAGCTTCAAAACACCGGTGACGAAGTGCTAATCGACGACGGGGTGTGGATTTGATCGGAAAATTAGAAATATCGAGAGAGAGATGGGGAGAGAGAGTATGCGGCTAGAGTTCAGAAATCGCAAAGGGGAAAATACGAGAAAACTGGGTCTCTGAAGCTATTTATAATCCGGGTCGCGGGGACGGGTCGGGACCGTCTGATGGGCCGACCCATGCACCTTATGCACATGAGTTTTTGCGGAGGATTATACATATATACACTGATTATTATATTGAGAATTTTTTACGAGGTTGGAGAAATAAAAATATTAAAATAAAATTAATTACATTGAATTTTCGGGCTGAAAAATTAATTGAATATTAGATTTATAAAATTTTAATAAAAGTAGGTACTTTGTTAATTTTGAAAAAGTAAATTATTTTTTAAAAAGATCTCAAAATATAAGTATTAAAGTGTAATTTAACCAAAACATAAATAATAATTACAAAGGATTTTAGTCTTCACACTTAAAAAAGGGTTGGTCTCCGCTACAGAGACAAATCAAAAAATTAAATAAAATAGCTTGATACTCGACTCGTGATCGTTCGTTAAAAGCCCGGTTGAACTCGCTTCAATAAGCATATCAAATAAGTATTTACATAATTTTGTGCTAGATAAAATTTAAAGTTATGCTCGAACTCGAGCTCGATAAGTAAAAAATGAGCAAACATGTGTTAAAATATCAAACTACTCACTCGAGCACGACTCGTATCCGGCTCGATTAAAGTTCATTTGAGCTCGACTCGATAGATAATCAAACAGGCTCAAACATAAATTTTAAAACTCGATATCATTTCAAACAAGTTTGAACATGCGTATGTTCGGGATCAACTCAACTCATTTACGCCCCTAGCTGCAGAGGTCTTGTAACATCTCGATCAAACCCAAAATAGAAACTCAAACCTTTTTTCAAAGGTCATATTACTAAAAAGTTCAACATTTTTAATAAAATGCTCAAATATGGGAAATATTTATTTACTTTTAGCACATTTTAAAATATGTTTATTTCCACCTCTTTGTTATTGGAACTAGACGAATGAATACATTAGACGACAATACACATCGATATAAGCTCATTTGATCTGGCTTCACTCAAATCGGAATCTAATTGATCAAGATATGAATTAGTTTAAAAATTATTTATGATTAGGGTTTATTTATGAGGGGTATAAATACTTGTCATTGCATATTAAAAAAAGTTCTCCCCCTCTCTCTCTCTCACACACACACACACTCTTTTTTTATATCGAGGGTAACCCGCAACCACTACTAAGGTACGCACTGGATAAACCTGCAAACTACACAGGGGAGGTAAACCACACTTAGCAGGCCGGGTGTGACAGGCTCACACCTAATGGTGTTGGTGGTAAGATTCAAATCCAATTGATCACACATTAAAAAAAACAGTTCTTTCTCTCTCTCCCTCATCCCCTCGCTACTGCTGACCGACCACCACCCTTCTCCACCGACCTAATTATCCCGTGAAAGATTTAACACATGTAATATAATTTTTTGAAGACACAAATTTGTATGAGACCATCTAACGGGTCTTTTACGTTAGACGGGTCAAATAAAATCCAAATATGCCCCAAATCTATTTTCGCGCCCAGGCGTGTGAGATACACTCACCCCCACGCGCAGAGCGTATATCTCATGCGTCTGTTGTTGTTTTTTTTTTCTGGCGGTTTGACTAATTATTGAACCAAGAACAAAGAAGTATCATTAATAGTAAGATAATATATCATTATTTATGATATGAAGTATCAGTAGCTCTGAGGTTAATAAAACATTAATTATCAAACCAATAACAAAGATGTAACAGTCACATTAGCTATGAAATGAAGTATCATTAACTATGAAGTGAAGTATCATTAGATATATATCTGGTGAAGTATCATTAATTGTCATGTGAAGTATCATTAATTATGAGATGAAGTATCATTAACTAGGAAGTGGAGTATAATATGATATTATTGATGATTAAACATTAATTATCGAATCAATAATAGATAAATGTCATTAACTATGAGTGGAGTATCATTAACTCAAGTATCATTATTTATGAGGTGAAGTATCATAAACTCACATGTGAGTATCATTATTTATAGGGTGAAGTATCATGACCTATGAAGTGGAGTCTCATTACTATGAAAAAAGTATCACTAATTACAAAAGAAAGTATAACTAATTAGAAAGAAAAATATTAGTTTAAACATAATTTCAAATTGAGAATCGGGTCTATGAATACAAAAAATTCATTCTTGAGTAAAAATATATATTTCATTATCATAGAGAAAAATATCATTGATTACAAAATAAAGTATCACTAATTACAAAAGAAAGTAACACTAATTACAAATAAAAATATCATTAAAAATCTTTAACAAGATCTCAATCTTCCACTTTGCAAGACCAATAATGACATCCCCAACGCATATGTGACAACAGGTCGGCTACAAACTCAAAACTCAGAAATAGATCTAAGAATTACTCAAAACAATACAAATCTCCATACACGTAGTAAAATTCGTGAAAAAGAGAGGGGATGGGAGACAAACTTTTATCACAATAAAAAAAACCCTGATTCGAACTCGAAAAAAGAACCCTAGAAAAATTCTCTCAACAAAAGCTATCAAATTTTCACTAACATTTCACACTGAAGTAGTAGTATATATTTGATTGAACTATTCTCTTCATTAAAATAAAATAAAAATAATAATAGTGATAATAAGAAGGTTTAAGGGATGAGAAACCAACTAGGTTATAGGAGATAACAGTGGAGGAGAAGTTGCCGCGAGAGGGAAGGTTGGCAAGGAAATTGGAAGGGCCGCCACCGTCACCATCGCCGCCATCGAAGGTAGCCAAAGCATTGCCCAATTCCGAGAGAGAGAGAGAGAGAGAGAGAGAGAGAGAGATAGAGAGAGCGCAAATCTCACACGTGAGAGAGAAAGAAAGAGAGTAAATCTGTATTTTATTTTTTAATTATATATTTTACTTAACTCGGATTCGGGTTGAGATCCGGCTAACGTAAGAGACCTATTAGACGGTTTTATACAAGTGTGCCTCTTTTTCGAATCCTCTCTTCCTCCTCTACTTAGTTATTTAATTATTTTTATGATATATTTATGATGAGGCCTCCGAATTTCTGATCTAAAATTGGGAGAAACTTTAGCCTTTGAGAAACTCATGTTGTTTTTTCTAAGGTTAATAGGTTCTAATATCACAACATTTTCATCTTTTTTGTTTTTTCACATAACGTTTCAATTTTTGCAATAATGCCATAACTTTATCTTTTTGTTGGAATTAAGCCATACGATGAAAAATAATATGACGTGATCTAAATTTTTACACTTTTGCACTCATAATCTGATGTAGCATAAAATAAATTAGAGTATCTCTTCCATGCGATGCTCAGATGTGATACGTATAATTTTATTTGGTTGAAATTATAATTATGAAAAAATTAATAAAATAATTACAACGAAATAAATTAAATTTATAACCTTTTGAATTATAGAAATTTTTGTATTATTAATTTTCTATTAATTGTAATATACCATTGTGTTCATTATTAATATGATGTGGTATAAATTAAATTAGAATATATACCGTTCGATGCATAAATGTGATATGCATAATTATATTTGTAAGAAATTATAATCATGAAAAATTTAAGAAAATTATTACAAGAAAATAAAATCATGATATATCAGATTAAAAATGTGCATATATAAAAAATTAAGCAACCTGAGATTAATTTTAATCTCATGTCTTAATTGCAACAAAAATGTAAAGTTTTGAAAATATTACAAAAACTGAAACGTTGTGTGAAAAATCAAAAAATGTGTAAAGGTTGTGATATTATAGCCTATTAACCCTTTTTTCTACACTTATTTACGGAGATTAAGAACTATTTTTTTACGATTCATGAGTTGTTTTAATATGTTTATAATTAATTGTTGGGAAATTTTTGTGCATGTGAGTGTACGTGCGTAGATCTACAAATGAGTTTAGGTGGTTTTATTTATTTTTTTGTTGTCGAAGGTAACTCGCAGCTGCTATCGAAGTGGGCACTGGGTAAATCCCACCCCTGTGTAATAGCCTGCAGACCACACAGGAGAGGTAAACCACACTTGGCAGGCCAGGTGTGATAGGCTCACACCTAGTGGTGTTGGTAGTGTGATCGAACTTGAGACATTTGGCATCAAAATAACACTAGTCCACCACTAGGCCATCCCCAAGGGGACACGTTGGATATGCTCTTTTTTGTTTGGATGTCGAGGGTAACCCGCAGCCGCTATCGTGGTGCGCACTAAGTAAACTCCGTCCTTGTGTAATAGCCTACAAACCTACACAGGGGAGGTAAACCACACTTGGCAAGCCAAGTGTGACAGGTTCACACCTAGTGGTGTTGGTGATGGGTCGAACTTGAGATCTTTGACTTCAAGAAACACCACTCCACCACTAGGCCATACCCAATGGGACTCGTTGGATATGCTCTTGTTTTTATAAGCTAAGGTGTAAGGTAAAATCATTTTAATTAAGGATAATTTTATTCACAATCCCAACTTCTTTACAACCCACTATATTAATTATAATATAAATATATTTTTAGATCTTTTTGACCCTATAACTCGAACTAATTAAAAAATATAGCAACATAAAATGCAACCCCAACTAATTTAAAATAAAGAAAATAAACTATAACCCCCAATGTGTAGCCATCACTACTTAAAATCTATAATAAAATAAAATACACCCCCATTTTATAGCCATCACTGTTTTAAAAACTCTACCAACCTAAAATTCAACTCCAATTTATTGCCCCCCAAACCATCTTTATAATAAGAAAAGATGAAAAATGAAATAAAAGAAAAATACGAATAATCTTTATTAATTAATTCTTGGATATGTGAAAAAAAAAACATAATGCACATGATTAAAGTTGTGTCGCATATATGAGCAACACCATCTTATGTTCTTACTGAACTTAACTGCAGTTGCAATGTGGAGGATTGACGCATAGTCATTTCGCGCTTAAAATAATATTTATACTCATGTGCCTATAGCGAGCATAGCTAACTATGATTCTATCTTTGGGTCACCAATCATAAAATGGAGTTCAGTTTGTATCGTCACCTTACTAGAATGTAAATCTACAAAATAACTAAAGAGAATATCAAAGAACAAAAGTTTTCGGAGTTTGAACTATAATTTGATTTAGGCTTAATTCACTCGATTATGGACACACCGATGTTCCTGCATTACTAAGTCACCCAGTTATGGAGACTAGATTCCTCGCTACGTCTCCTCATTCGTCCGTTCAGAATAGGTTTAAAAGTGATCCCTCATCGATTAAACTCTTAACCTATCACCCACCCACCTTATTCCCCAAAGAGATGTAAATGAATAGGCAGCGGTGTGCTCTAGATGAACCCAAGTTTGTTGTATTTACTGATTCCTCGTGTGCCCACAACAATACACTGGTTTTCCATTTACTATTTGAATTAACACAATCACGATTCGCTAATTCAATTAGTCCTTGTGTGCCCTCTATAAGTAAAGAGTGATAAGCCACATTAGTCATTTTAAACACATACTCACTTGGAACAAGATCAAAAATCGGCAAAAACCATTCATGCAGTAATATATACCCACACGGCCTCAAGAGTTCAGAATTTTGCCTAAACCATTATCTATCGTTCAAATCCCAGAAATGGAAATCTAACTACTCATGCTAGACGCAATTAAAATTGCAGAATTTAAAGACATAATGAAAAGAAATGAACTTATTGATTTAAATAGATAAACGGCTCAACTCCAGCAATGAGCATAAAACAAAATCCTAATTCCCGATGGCATAAGGCTTCTCAGATGGTTTGGCTGCCCGAGTTTAATTCTGGACCAAGAACTGCCCAGGAGGCGAGATCGACCCGAATATATTGGGTTGACAGGCTCATAGCTAAAAACACACCTTTGGAATCGACCTAGAGAGCCGGGTTGATCAAGCACCATTCACTCGCAGGATAAGTATGTTTCCTTCTTAAGTTAGTCACTTAAAATGAGAAAATTTTAGAAGGAAACTCACACATTATACTTAGAGAGAGTTCTTTTAAGGATGGATTCTCTTAATTCTACATGTGAAGATTATCGGTATTATCTATTTTTTATCTATGAATATTCAAACTATTTATTTATAGTTTTAAATTATGTCTAGCTATATTTTGACTAGGTTCTAGAGTTGTGAATACTAGGTATTTTATGATTATGATTTGATTTATTTATTTTTCATAATTTTTGGGTACAAAAATCTATGTTCTTGTTTCTCATGTATGAATGTCTGATCACCATTTATCTATGTTAGTCAATTAATTAAAAGGACCGAAATGTGAATAATTAATCGGTGAAAATATAAAATTTCACGTTATGTATGTTTAGAAGGATTGAGAAGTGAATAAACAATACATAGTATTTATAAATATTTGTGGGCTTACTGTGAGTGATAACATGGTGTGCAAATGATTGATAGATGAAGTGTATGCTTATTATGTTCATATTATGACATGTTTCTTTGAATAATTTGATAACAACTTCATGATTGTCTACCATTGATGATTTAAAATTGGTTACAAAATCAGTGAATAATTATAAATGAAATAGTACGAGCATTTCTTTGAATCTACCTTTAATTATTATCAAGTTTCGTGATTTTTTTAATTGATTCTTAATTAAGTTTTTAATTTATTTTCATGTGTTTATTTTATTTTATTCTAAATTATTAAGAAAACTCCAAAAATAAGTTAGTGTTTATATATTAAACTAAGTGTCTACGGTTGATTGCACAAAATAATTAAGCAGTCTATGTGAGAAAAGGATACTCTTACTTGGGTAAGTATTATAGTAATACTGTACAATTACTGAAAAATCTGATAAAAATTAGATCATTTTCGTTAGTACCTCGAGTCCTCTGGGATAGGGATGCTACATGTCTAATATATATGGCTTATGTCAATGGGTGGTACATGTATTCAAAGTAATCAAATTCAACCATCAAAACTAAACCTTAATTAACAACTTAAACATAGAAAAACTAACATATCTATAAGGTTTTGAAGACAATCAGATAAATATTACTCCTTCCATTACATAATTGTAGTTCATTATTCTTTTATGGGATGCCCAAAATTATAGTCCTATTTTTTAATTGAGATTGTATTAAAACATTCTTTTACAAATATAAACATATTTAATATAGTATCTATACTTAGGGGGGGTGTATTGGATGTGGATTTCGTTGGATTTCATTGGATTTTTAAAATCCACGTGTATTCAATCCAGACTTTTAAAAGTCCAACGAAATTCTGGTGTATTCAATCCAGACTTTTAAAAGTCCAATGAAATCCTGGTGTATTCAATCACGACTTTTAAAAGTCCATCAAAATTTTGAGGTATTCAACAATCCACGGACTTTAAAAAGTCATTGATTTCGTTGGATTTCGGATGGATTTCACGTGAAAATTATGAAGGATGAAATCCGACCTCCAGACACGAGATTTTGATGGATTTGGAAAATTCGGGGAGCGTTGTGACCCAGCGGCCGGTGGGTACACGAAATTGGGACTCCCAGCGGTCGCTCGACCCAACGACCGCTGGATACGCTGAGGATGGCACCTCAGCGTATCCAGCGGCCGTTGGGTCGAGCGACCGCTGGGCCTGGCATAATCCGCTAATAAATATTCATTCACGGTCTCTTTTTTCCTCCACAATTTCTCTACGAACGGCAGCGGCGGCAACGATTATTATTCCCTAGCGGTGGCGCCTACAATCTTCATCAGGTACTCTTCATACTATTTGATTATGATTATTATTTTTAACTCGTGTATTCATTATTGATTAAATTTGTCTTGAATTTATGGCATGTAAGAACAAAAAAAATTTACATTAAATTTTAAATTACTCTCTTTTGGTTTTGATATAATGTGACTGATTATTAAATCATAGATAACTAGTATATATGGTGTTATTATTAATGATAAGATGATTAATAGTGTATACACCATAATATATTAGTACTATCATGGGGGACTCATAACAAGATTCGAAAAAGAGGACATCTTATGAACCTTGGAGTAAGGAAGAGACTGACCTTCTGCTAGAACTTATGGTTGATGGTGCGCGTCGCGGATGGCGTGATAATAGTGGCATATTTAGCAAAGCCACTGTGGAAGAAAGAATACTTACTGTGTTTAATGAAAGACTCGGGTGTAATAGGACCTACAATAATTATCAAAGCCGGCTCAAATGGTTTAAGAGTCGTTGGATCGGTTATTCGAACCTATTGAAGTATAGTTCTGGTTTTGGATATGACGATAATATGAAAAAATTCACGGCTACAGATGAAGTGTGGGATGCGTACTTATCGGTATGTATCATATTGGAAAAAAATTATTATTCAATATTTTTATTTAATTAATAAAGTGAATTAATTATTTTGATTTTATTTTTTTATAGTCTCACCCGAAAGACACACACTTGCGATATGGAGATACCACTGATTATGAGGATTTGAGGATTGCGGTGGGTAATGGTGTTGCCGTCGGAAGAAATTCAATTGGGTTCGGAATTGCTACTGATGCAAATACATTAGGAGAAGATGAAAATAGAAATGCGCGCATAGAAGATTTAACGTTTGATCCTGAGAATGATGCGTTTGTCGCACTATCACAAGATGAGCAACCGCCGTCTAGTTTCACACCACCTTCTGGGCAGCCTGAAGTTACTAAGAGCTCCACTCAAAGACCGAAGCAAGCCAAAAGAAGTAGAACTCAGTATGAAGCAACTTCTGGCTCTAGTGAAAAGATCATGGCAGAGGTGAAAGCACTGTTTGGTGAAGTTCACGGTCTCTTACTGAAAAGAGATAGCGAATTGGAGAAAAGAGAAAAAGAAAGATCGTACACTACATGGGATGCAATCAAAGAGATCCCAAATTTGGATGCAGACACTCGGATTAAGGCATTTGACTTGCTTGTCACGAAGTCCCAAAAAGATGGTTTTTTAAAGATGAGTGTTGAGGAACGAGCTCAGTGGATAGCTTACAAGATTAAGAAATAGGGATATTTTGCTTCATATTTGACATACTTTGATGTTGATTTATTATTATTTTTTTGGATGTCTTGTTAGAATTTATGTTGATTATTTATTTGATGTTATGAATTATGTTTTTTGATTATTTAACATGTTTGGTTTATTCGAAATTAACATTATGTTTTTTTAGGTAAATTTTTTTTTATTTGTTGATTTATTAAGTTGTATGCATTTGGATATATTTTTTATTTAACACAATTGCTGTAATCAAGAAATTTTATTTGTTTAAATGTAGCATGGAACATCATGAAATATTGGAAGAAGAAATAGAAAATGAAGAGATGGAAGAAGAAATTGATGAGAAAGAGGAGACAGAATTCTATGAAAATGTTAAGCTCTTACTATTGACAGCCAAGACAGTGTTAACACTATTAGGGGAAATTGATATGATGCGTCAGCATATTGAACATTCTTTGCAGCGACGACCAATTACGAGAATTGGATATCATTTTGTTAAAGATATGATTGAAGAAGATCCACAAAGTTTTCGACAGTTGTATAGAATGTATCCTGATGCGTTTCTGAAGTTATGCTCTATCATAAGAGATAAAACGCCTCTACAAGATACAAGACACATATGTGTTGAAGAAATGGTGGCAACATTCTTGATCATTGTCGGGCACAACGACATATATTGTAATGTTCGTCAAAGATTCAGTCGTTCTCATTTTTCCACAAGTCAAAATTTCAACAAAGTATTAAAGGCATTGAACATGATAGCACCGGACATGATGGTTAAGCCGTCTATACAGACCCCAGCTAAAATTCAGGATTGCACAAGATTTATGCCTTTTTTTAAGGTATGTATCATTTATTATGTAATGTATTTTAAACGTTTTATTTGTTTATATATTATCTTGACTTTATTTTAGGATTGCATCGGAGCTATAGATGGAACTCATATTCCGGCAACGATAACAGGCCGAGAAGTAAGCAGTTTTTGTAATCGTCATGGTATGCAATCACAGAATGTTTTGGCAGCTTGCAACTTTGATTTGCAGTTCATGTATGTGCTAAGTGGATGGGAAGGTTCAGCACATGACTCCAAGCTTTTAAGTGATGCATTATCTAGAACAAATGGCCTTCAGGTGCCACAAGGTATGTACCATATTTATAATTGTGTGTGTTTTTTTAAATAGTGTAAAGGCATCTATTTGACAAATAATAATAAAATTGTTTTGTTGTAGGTAAATATTTTCTGGTGGATTGTGGATTTGCTAATAGACGTCAGTTTTTAGCTCCTTTACGTGGTGTTCGATATCATTTAAAAGATTTTGGTGATCAAGGTCGTCACCCCAGAAATGTAAGTGAATTATTCAATCTCCGTCATGCATCGTTAAGGAATGTGATTGAGAGGATTTTTGGTGTCTTCAAATCTAGATTCACAATTTTCAAAACGGCACCTCCCTTCTCATTTCAAATCCAAGCTGAATTAGTTTTGGCTTGTGCTGGTTTACACAATTTTCTCCGAAAAGAGTGCCGCTCTGATGAATTTCCAGTGGAATATGAAGGAGATGAAGATTTACCACTTCCTCCTCCGGAAGAAGAAAAAATGGAATGACTATCTCAAAGCCAACTACAACAAAGAACGGAAGCTAATGCATAGAGAATGAGCATTGCCAATGCTATGTGGGAAGCGAGGCCCACGTATAACAGCGATGGAAATGATGATGATGAAACTAAAGATGAAAATGCTGAGTAATATTTTTTTTAATTGACTATGAAACATTGACTATAATTGGTATTTTATAAACAATTTGTGCTTATTGTGTTAAATTTTTATAAAGAATTTGAATCACACATTTTTTTATAATTGTTGTATTTTTCTTCCACAACTTGTGTATCCGATGAAACATCATACTTACGTAGTAGACATAAAAATAGTTGAAAATCCACATGATAAAAAAATATTCGTCAAACACCGTTTTATGTAAAAAACATAAAGTCCAACGGCCGCTGGTTGTGAGCGGCCGTTCGGACGGCCATAATTCAAGCCCAGCGGCCGCTTTCTGCCCCACGTTCCCAGCGCGCGCTGGATCCCAGCGGCCGCTGGGCTTGAATTATGGTTCCTTTTTTTTCCCCTACGAACAAGTTACGAGTATATGTGTTCTATTTTATCGAAACTATTGTACGACCAAATGAAGTTTGAAATGCAAACTTTTGTGCCCCTCAACGCACAACACAACAAATACACCTCATTCGCGTTCACTTTATTCGCCTGCTCTTTCCCAAACACATTGTAAGCAAGGAATTTGTGCACAATTGCCAATGCCGGGTCTTGAATGTACCCATTCGACTTACCCGTATTATTCCAATTATCAAACCCAGTCAATTCACGCCAACCCGCTTCCACACTAAACGAATTGGGTCTCCCCCGTTCCCCACCAATAGGAAATCCAAACACAGTTTTCATTCTAGGCAAACTAATTTGGTAGTCTCTCCCGTTCATCCTAACCCCAAGCTTCTTATGTTCATCAATCACATACATAGTAGACAAAAATTCATAGCACAAGTCTCCATAACCAAAATAATCAACATGCTTAGCATAGTGTTCTAACCCCAAAACCTTCAAATATTTCGTCACTTTTGCAACAATTTTTAAATCTTTCAACAAATCCCAATCAAGGTAACGAGGCATGGTAACCATAGATTCATTGAATTTTGTAAAGAGTTGTCCCTCCCATTCAGTTTTTAGAGGAAATGGACATTCGTACCTCGTCGTGAGGTCCTCCTCTTCGACTTCTTCGTGTGCCCCGATGTTGGGATTCTTCGTGCGAGACATGATTGAATGTGGTAGGTCGTGGGCTTCGAACGGTCGGTGGAGCGGTGGCTGGAGTGCAGCGGCGGCTGGATTTGAGGAAGAATTTTAATTTTCGCGTTTTCTGCTGTGAAATGATTTTTAGGGCCTGTTCTGCCCGATTTGAGGCTTTCTGCCCATTTAAACTCTTTATTCCCAACGGCCGCTGGGTGCCAGCGGTCGTTGGCTTTGTTCGACTCGTGCCCCAGCGGCCGTTGAGGCCAGTGATCGCTGGGTTCTTTCGGCTCGCCACCCAGCGACCGCTGCCTTCCAGCGGTCGCTGGGTTCAATTTTTTTCCAAACACCACGATCGTTGTATTCCAACGAGCGCTGGGTAGATGGATTTGAAATCCATTGAAATCCATTGAAATCGGTCAAAATCGGTCCGAAATCCATACACGAAATCCACCAGACTCTGCGTGGAGTTGGGAGACTCCATGTGGAGTCTATGGATTTATAAAATCTATAGACATTTAAAAATCCATCAAAATCCAACGAAATCCACATCAAATACACCCCCCTTAATATAACAAAGTAGTGCACAATTTTCGAGTATAAATTTTCCGCTAAAAAATGTCCAATCATAAAATAAAAAAAATATTGCACTTTTCAATTGATTAAAATATTAACTTAAGCAAAACATAAAATATTATTTTTATGCACTTTAATTCCAAAGCTTAAATAGCTCACACATGATCATTCCACAATTCATAAGATAAGATTTCAATTACTAAATAATATTGCTTAAAAGATAAGATCGTCTTATATACCGCCACACAACGTGTGGGTGTTAAACCAGTGAATGAAAATAATAAAGTGGAGAATAAGGGGAATATATGATAATTATTGTAACTTGTGTAATTCCAATACATATTATATACGATTTTTAAATATGCGTGAAAATGAAAAGTGAATTACAATCATGAGACGATGGAAATAAAAGATAAATCATGTGCTTCAAAACACCCAAATGATAAATACCTTGTATAAAATGGATACATCACATATCCCCTAAAAGAAATAAGACAATTAAAACTTATCTAAAATAATAATGCATCAATTAGCCACGAATAGAAGACCAAACTCCAATCTCATCTTCGTAAAAAAAAAAGAGACGTGTTGAGTTTAAAACCCACCGCACCTTCCCCGTTCAACTTTTATCTATCCTAAATTCCGGAAAATTCTATGTTATCACATAAGGTAGTATTTATCTGTCACAATAGACCTAATGTGATACTTTCATGTGTCACAATTGGTACGATAGCACATAAAAATATCTTTTTAAATCTATTGTGACATTGTGAGCACTACCTCGTGGGATAGCGTAGAAATTTCCCACTAAATTCCTAATCGGTACTCAAATGTGTCCGGTGACCATACCAAATTGCAATTCCTTTTGTTATATTTCACACACAATCGGTACTCAAATGTGTCCGGTGACCATACCAAATTGCAATTCCTTTTGTTATATTTCACACACACACATATGTATGTATATTACGTGTTACTTAATAAAACTATATAGTATTTAATTCACATGACAATAATAAATTTAATTTAAAAAATAAATATAAAATTTTACACAAATGACCAAGTTGGGCTGGTAGTTTCATCCCAAATGTGGGTCCATTAATATGAAAATAAATTTAAAGATATATTATACCGCCATAAAAGGAAAAGACAAGCAATGTTCCACCAGCTCTCATTTTCATAAATCAGGTCTGATAAATTATAATAAGTTCCGGCTTCTAAAAAACGTTCATAATAATTTCCGCCGAAATCGCAGCGCTAATCCCACAGCCTGCGTGAAATGGCGGCCGCCGCCGATCAAGAAGCACCGCCGCTGCTCATCCTCCACCGCCTCCCGAATTTCAAGCTCTCATTTTTCCCTCTCCTCCGCGCCAAATACACCGTCCTCGACCCGCACGGCGACCCGCCCGACCCGTCATTCCCGGCGCTCTCGAAGGCCGCGCGCCTCATGTTATGCGTGGGCCCGACGCCCGTCACCTCCGGCGTCCTCGACGGCTACCCCGCAGTCGAGTGCGTGGTCGGCTCCAGCGCCGGCCTCAACCACTTTGACCTCGCCGCCTGCCGCCGACGTGGCGTCCGCGTCACCACCGCCGGAGATTCATTCTCCGATGATGTGGCGGATTACGCCGTCGGGCTCGCCATAGATGTTCTGAGACGGGTGTCTGCTGCGGATAGGTTTGTTCGGGCCGGGTCTTGGCCCGTTCAGAAAGAATATGGTCTGGGTTCAAAGGTACCTACTGCCTGTTTCCAATTTTTTCATTTAATGTGTCATTTAAATTTACTATCAAAAATTAATTTTGCATTTGTGATGAGCAGTTGATTGGTGGATTAGAGTACAAAATGAAATACGTAGCTAAAATAACAAGACCATATCGATGCATGACGCATGCCAAATCTTCTATTATATTAAAAACCTCGTTCTCTTAAATATGATCACAATTAAGATACAATTATTTTCTCAAAAAAAGGGAAAAAAAAAGAGGGAAGAAGATACATTAAATAATTGATTACTTCTTTCATAACAAACATCTATAGATACAGTAACATGTTTGAAAAATTATTCGCAGCTTTGATGAAAAGTAACACTATTATATTATATTGTAGCCAACATGATTCACGCATCACATATGTAGAGTGTAGAATAGATCATAGGTCTCAATAACATGGCTAGAAATATTAATTGTTTGATATGGAGTTATGTTGTTGTACAAATATATTAATTAGACCATCCAAATAATTACCAAAAAAAATAAAAATGTATTGTTTCAAAATTACTTTTTACACCACACCTATTTACACAATGTCTTTTGTACTATTTATTTCAAAAATATCATTTAACTAGTAGTAAAATAACTGAAACAAAAAAAAATTAAATACAAAACGAAAACAAAGCTAGAAGAGACGCAACCTTTTTCTCCGGTGAGTCCACTGCTCGTCATCTGGACAGCCGCCGCCACCCTTCTCTCTCTATTTCTTCTCCACTCTCTCCTCTCACAATTGTCACTTTTTATTTTTAACTCGACTTACAAAGTGGTAGTGTTTATGCTTCGGTAGCCTCAAAACTGGCTGCAAAGCTCCAAATAAAGTAACAAATTACTTAGAATTCTTAATTTTCATAATCGTCCACAATCTGATAATATATATAATGAACATCTGAATAGATATAAACTAGAAAATATGTGCAACTAATAGCATTCACATCCTATTAGAACGTAAGCCCATTCCGCCGTAGAAAAGATGAAGATTCAAAATTCAAAAATTTGTTTGAAAAGTGTTGAATCCTGTCACGTAGATTCAGAAAATTGTTTCTCGAATGCACAAAACATGTTCGAAAACATATTTTCAAACGCATATATAGGTTGTTTTCATAAACTTGTTTTCCAACCGAGTTTTGTCGTTGAGGGCTGGTTTCTTCCGGGGTTGCCGCCAAAACTAACGATCTCCCATTCTTAAAATGGAAATGTTGGTTACATATATTTCTTCAGGTGAGTGGAAAACGAGTTGGGATAGTGGGACTCGGAAGCATCGGCTCAAGGGTGGCGAAGAGATTCGAGGCATTCAACTGCAGCATCGCCTACAACTCTACAAAGGTGAAGCCTAACGTTTCCTACACCTACTACGCCAATGTCGTTGATCTCGCCTCCAACACCGATATACTGATTGTTTGCTGCGCGCTGACAGACGACACGCGCCATCTCATCAACGAGGAGGTTATGACGGCGCTCGGTAACACGGGCGTGGTCGTGAACGTCGGGCGTGGGGCGCATGTTGATGAGAGGGAATTGGTCGAGTTTTTGGTGAGGGGTGAGATCGGTGGTGCCGGTTTGGACGTGTTCGAGCACGAGCCTCGTGTTCCCGAAGAGCTGTTTGCGTTGGACAACGTGGTCTTGTCTCCGCATCACGCTGTTTTGACTCCGGATTCATTGGGAGCCCTTGAGGACCTCATCTTTGGCAACATACAAGCTTTCTTCTCGAATCAGCCTTTACGAGCTGAGCTCGAGCTCGAGTTTAATTAATTCATGAAATGACATGTTTGACTATATTAATGTAATGCAAATTGATGAACTGAGAGGGAGAGTTGAATCTCTCATGCAAAGATCATATATATCAAGCTTGATTGATATATATATATCATGGTTATGAGAATAAATGATGTGTGAATAAGAGTTAATTGAAACTTACTATACAATTATGATCCCTATTTGTTACTTTGGATCCTATGTTGTAAAATGGGCTGTGTACCAAGTCACGCGTTTGTAAATTCGCTAAGTCTCATGTGCATCAGGTAAATGGGTCGGCCCATGAGACGGGCCCGCTCCGACCCGGGCCATCCCGCATCTGACCCGCGCAAAAAAAAAAAAAAATTCGCCAATAGTACCAATTCGAACACTAAATAGTACCAATTCGTGTTTTTTTGTGTTTTTTAAGGGTTTTTTTTTTCCTGTTTTTTGGGGGTGTTTTTAGAGGTTCATTATATATTTTTTGGGGATGTTTTTAGGGGTTTATTTTGTATTTTTTAGGATTTTTTGGGGGTGTTTTTAGGGGTTTATTTTGTTTTTTTAGGGTTTTTTGGGGTGTTTTTAAGGGTTTATTTTCTTTTTTTATAGTTTTTTTGGGGGTGTTTTTAGGGTTTATTTTGTGTTTTTTATAATTTATTTGGGAGGATTTTTTAGGGATTTATATGTGTTTTTTTTAAGAAAAAAAGAAAATGAAAAATAGAAAAAAGAAAAACAGAAAAAAGGCAAAAAAAACGAAACAAAAAAAGAAAAAAAAAAAACACGGGCGCGTGCGAAACACGCGCTGCGCGTGAGTCTCGTCTCACCCGGTCTCACAGGGGAGGGGAGGCTCTTGCACAGGAGACCTCCCCTTGTAAATTAAATGTATGATATAGACCAAATGAAGAAATGCATTGAAGAGTAATCAAGAAATGCAAATTTATTTTTTATTTTTGCTTCTTCTGATTAAGAATTGAGCAGATGTTGAATTCGACGAAACAAAAACATTAATTAGTTTATTTGGGATGATTTAAAGATGGAGCGATGTAAAGTTGAGATCGGAGTTCTCTTATCTAAATCACACCAATGCTATTCACACCATCTAAATCACACCAATGCTATTAGGTGTGAATGTACATGAGAGCCTAGAGGTCCGGATCAACTCCGGTGTAATTGCACATTAACCTTTTCACGAGTAATTTTAGTATTGTAAATAGATTTTATATGTTGTGTGGTGGTCGTACGTTTGTTAATTAAAGAACATTGTATCTAATTATAACTTTTAATTATTAATAAATAATTTAAAAAATGAATTGTAACCACGTGTCAGCACACAAGGGCGGCATGAGATATTTGGGCAAATTCACAAGTGTTGTAAGAAAGCAAACAGATTTTCTTTCCCAGCCGAAACAAAGTAAGAAACTCTCCCAATCTCACCGCCACATATTCTCACTCGCCTTATCTTCTTCCTATCTCCTCTCCCCACTAATTTCCCACTTCTTTCAAATGCACCCATTTTCCCAAACCCGCCTCCCACTCCCCTCCTTCCGCCGCCGCCGCCCCAGATGGCGTCAAGACTTGGTTTCAACCTTTCAAAACCCAGACTTTTCAATGCCCAAATCAGAAAGCCATTCATTTCTGCTTCTTCGCTGCCGTCTTCTGCTCCCGGAGTTCACTCACTTCAGTTTGGTGCCAAGAAATTGACTTTCCGGCGCCGACTGCTAGTTATTTCTCCTAAGGCCACCAGTGATCAGCCAGGTTTTGTTTCGGCACCCACAAATTAATGATGATCTCATAGGATTAGTAGCTGATCGCTTGTTTCTGTAGATATTTTAGATTCAAATATTGATGGATTTTCGTTCTTCCCCTTTTAAGCCATTTGGAAACTTAATCAGAGTAGAATTACCAGCATAAGTCTTATGAGTTTTTTTTTTCTTTTAGTGTTGTGGTGCGTGTTGGCAAGAAATCATGCAGGGAAGAAAGATAAGAGTAAATTTTGCAGGCTACAAAAGATAGTGTCATCATTTCTAGATTTTGGATTTAAGATAAATGAAAGTAGAATATTGTGAGGACCACTGTGCACATAAGTAATTGAGTGAAATTGGAACTTTGTTAGCTTTATTCTTGAATTTGACTATGGTGCAACAAAGCTTTGTTGGATAGATGGATGGTGTAGTTTTGAAGAAGAATTCTTTGCTTTTGAAGACTTTGTATGAACCAGACCTGTGTGTATTGCCTTGGAGAGCTAATGATGGTGTTGTGAACATGATATAAATCGGAATAATTGACTCCGTTTTAATGCCCTGACTACAGATTGGTTTATATTGAAGTACTAGGAAAAATAAGTTAGTGTTAAAGTCATATCTTGCTGCTCACGTTGGAGATTATATGTATTTCAGGTCAGGTCCAAGAAGATGAGGTTGTTGATGGCAATGTCTTGCCCTATTGCAGCATAGATCAGAAACAGAAAAAGAGTCTCGGTGAGATGGAGCAAGAGTTTCTTCAAGCACTTCAAGTAATTATGCGCAGTCCTGTTTTTTCTTGTAGCTAGTTGATTTTGTCTTATTCTATAGATCATGCACCTATGTATCCATATTTACACATGTTATCTATAGACACCTATTTCCAGCAATTATGAAGTGTTCTCTTCATTCCTAGCCTAGATCAAAAGTTTGCACTTCCATATTGTGTATCAGATTTGATGTTTCCATTATGTTACTTAATCACAGGCATTCTACTATGAAGGAAAGTCTATCATGTCTAACGAAGAATTTGATAACCTCAAAGAAGAACTCATGTGGGAAGGAAGCAGTGTTGTAATGCTAAGTAATAATTGTTCCTTGTTACATCTTCTTAGTTTTGGAAGGCTTCAGATTTTTGGTGCTACATTTTCTGTTTGGCCTAACTCTGTCATCCTGGGTATTCAGGTGCCGATGAACAGAGGTTTTTGGAGGCTTCAATGGCTTATGTATCTGGGAATCCAATTATGTCGGATGTAGAGTTTGATGAGCTGAAACGAAAACTTAAGGTATGTAAAAGCCGGGAGAAGAAAAAATAATGTAGAAAAAGCTATATATGTTAAATTTTCATGGAGAACAAAGCTCTTTTTCAAGTAAAAATGTTCTTTTAAATTAACTCATATGAAATGTATCTGGATGTGTGTGTCATTGTCTGGTGGTCAGTCTTGTTTTTTGATGCTGTTGTCTATCATTGTTATATTAGATGTTTACTATTTCCTACCATCTTTGTTATTGCCTTATTTGACATTATTACTTTATTCTTGGTGTTGTTTTTTGTGCGCCTTTCCTTCCCTTTTTATTGATTTTATTGGTATCTTGTAGATTGATGGCAGTGACATTGTGGTTGAGGGACCTCGATGCAGTCTACGTAGTAAAAAGGTTTGCTACTTTCCTCCTTCCTTACATATATGCTCGAGGACTAAGGCCTTTATGTTACACAGTCATATTTCTTGAACTCTTCTCAATAATGTAAACTGCAAGCTTTAGGAACTTGACATTTAGCAGGTTTGTGCTAGCAGCATCCTTATAGCGAAATTGTAAGTGTTATTTTACTATTACAAACTCAGGTTAGTCAGACACTCCATTCTGATTATCCCGACCTCCAAATGCATTATTTCATCACAGGTTAATATACTTAGTACTAAGATACAGTAATAATTTCAGTTAATTCCCTACATTAAACCTCATCTTGGGCCAGAAATATCACTGGTGAGTGACTGAGTGGTGATGTACACCGAACTCAAGGAACACATTCTAAAAGTGTAGTCAGTTTTGTGCGTGACTAAAGCATAGAATGGGCTTGACCTTTGTCCTTGAGGCCTATCATTTTGTTTGCCCAAACATAGAATGAATTTACAGTTTAAATTCTTGAGAGGAAACATGACATCATCTGATATCTTTCACCATTTTTTTATTACTATATATTTTCATGATGATGGAATTATTTTTAATTGGTTTTCTTACATAAGGTTTCCTCTTAGTTAATTAAAAAACATTAAATTTTACAATAGGAGTCTCGCATGCATTAGTTTTTGCTTGGTTCAAAAAGGAATATGAGCTTGTTTTGAAAAGCGAGAAAATGGGTATTGTAATCCAGGGGATGTGTGTTTTTTCTTAACTTCTGTATGTGATAAAGAAATGAAAGGTGTTTCAGAGAAGCTTATTCTGATGAATTTTCTTATCCACGTATTCAATTTGAAGTCTCGATGCCTTATTTTATTCCTTTGGCTCACTTAGTCTGTCCAACTTGGAAGAAAAGGAAAAACTATTTAGAAGCTTGTACTTCCATAATGAGATAATGCCATGTTCTCTTCTTGTTCTGCTTCAGGCTGTTACTTACCAAATAAAAAAAAACCTAATTTCATTAATAAAGTTATTTCACATGAGTGACTACAATGAAAAATATATCCATCATTTCAGTTCTCCTATGTTTGTCACATGTCTGCATTAAGTGCAGTCAAAGAAGTGTGCAGCTGTGAGTTGGTAATTCTATTTGGTACATCTAGAAAAATAAAGATTCACTATAAGAATTCTCATTCTCTTACATTATTGCAGCAACTGTATGTAGCATGATATCATTCGGTTGCTGGAGACGATTCTTTGTGTATTTCAGTGAAATTGATATGATGAAAACTTTGATATTGTGGGCCGTTTTATCTTTATGCTAAAAATGTGACACGATATCCTTGTATCAACCTTCTTACTAATTTATCATATGCGAGTTTCCTTCTGCACCTCATTTATTTTGAACCTTGCAGGTTTACAGTGACCTTTCTGTTGACTACCTCAAAATGTTTCTTCTGAATGTCCCGGCTGCAGTTGTTGCATTAGGATTGTAAGTGACATTGTATTTTGACATCTATGCTATTTTAATTTGGAGAAAAAACTCTCAGCTGTATTTAGATGTTATTTGATTTAATTTGAATCTAAATCTTCATTATCATTTGTATCTCTTTGCTTTTGTGCTCTTACATTTTCATTTAGAAGGGAGCATAAAATACTCGGCTTAACAAAATCTTACTCTATCCTCTCTTTCCAGGTTTTTCTTTCTTGATGATCTGACTGGATTTGAGATCACATATCTTTTGGAGGTCAGTTTCTGGAATTTTGATATTTACATTATTGTAGAACTTTAGAAACAAACCGTCTCATCTGCAACCGATGTCACTTATCATTGATCATAAGATTTCACAAAGACCACTAGAAAGTACTAGAAGTGCGTAGTAATTGGCCAATACCACCATCTTACCTATCTGCAGTTTAAATTAGATTTACCTTCCCGAAATGGGAAGTGGAATTGAAGCAAAATTCTTATCATCTGCACCTACTCTGATATTATTCTACGCTAACTCGAAAATTTTTCTTTGCAGCTTCCAGAGCCATTCAGTTTCCTTTTCACGTGGTTTGCCGCTCTGCCATTAATACTATATTTGTCTTTCACAATTACAAACTTCATTGTGAAAGACTTTCTGATCTTGGTGGTAAGATTCTTCTGAATTCTTGAATTGCACCATCTAAATTGAATCTCCTTATCACAGTTCTCAGGTTAATCGATACATTTAACATTTCAGGGACCCTGTCCAAATTGTGGCACAGAAAACACTTCATTCTTTGGTACCATATTGTCAATATCTAGTGGGGGAATCACAAACCAAGTAAAATGTTCGAAGTAAGTCAACGTGCCTGATGATTGTCATCACATTTGTATCTGCCATTTGGCTCATAATTCTAACTATCATTACATGATTCCCAGTTGTGCAACGGACATGGTGTACGATTCTAAGACACGGTTGATTACACTTCCTGACTGAAGTGAGGCATGAATTGAGGTAATCCCTTGACTGTTCGTTTCTCTTTTAAATTCTAACCATAAATATTCACACTTCATTTGAACAGCCAAATAACATGATGAGAGTAATCCTCAAAATATATGCATGAAAAAAGATAATGCAGTTATTGGGAAGATAAGAAAATAAAAACAGAAAGCAACACATTGCCTGCTCAACTCAACTTACAATTAGGGGGTCTTAAGTTTTGCTCTGAGTCTTTGTCACATTATTTGTTAATGACTAATATATTCAAGAATCAATAATGTTAGATAGTTATCAATCAAAAATCAATTTTAAGTATAAGTTATGTTGCTCCGAAGGAAATAACTCTCTATTTTTGTAGCATGTGCCATACTTCCAGAGTTGATGTGATGCCGTTCGCGGAGAAGAAAATAATGCATGAGCAGTGTAAATGTGAGGATGTAGAAAGTAGTTCCCTATGTGAAGCTAGGCTGCATAAATTGTTGGTTCAAAGCTGTATTGTGAGTCCATATATGTATATTATTCTACACAGAATATATCAGACAGGTTGAAGTTCTTACAAAAAGAGATGCTTTGATAGATTGGATGACGAATCTCATGTTAATTTACATTTGATGTCGTTTTATCCCATGTTGTCTTGATATAGATCTTTTTCTTGTGCCCTCTATGTATGTCTATTATTGTTTAGCTAGGTTTGTCATTTCTATATGTTGAAAAAAACAGTTTAGGGTTTGTTTGTTTTTGTTCCATTTTGAAATTTCTAACTTTTTACTATTCAAAACACTAGGAACATGTTTATTTTACTCATTTTCAATTTTAATTTTCACTTTTTTCAATCCTATATATAACTTGTTCAACTCACACACACACACACACACACACACACATATATATATATATATATCATTACAGTGGGATCCTTTTATTTAAATATTCATTAATTCATCATAATCATACATATATTTACCTTTTTATCTCAATAACAAATTTAAATTGAAAATTTATTCAAACAAACTTTTATGTTTGTTTTACTCATTTTTAATTTTAGTTTTCACCTTTTCTAATTCTATACATAATGGGACTCATTATTTAAATATTGATCAATTCATCATATTCACACAAATATTCATTTTTTCATCTCAACCACAAATTCAAATTGAAAATTTAATCTCACAAACATATTTTTATTTTCCAAACCTATAACTTTAAACATTAAATCATGTCTCATAACAAAATAATTGTACTTTTTTTTCAAAAATCAATACATCTCGTACATTGAATTGAAAATATTCAAAATTAAAAATTGATGTTGGACATAAAACTAAACACCACGTGAACTTTCTAGAGGGATTTTTTTTTCACATATATTTTTCATACAAAATTCTCTCTAGCAGGTTTTGATTCTATAAGCTATAGGATTCTCTCGATTCCTCGTTTTTTTTGGAATACTTTGTATTTTTTTTATTTGATTCTAGTTATATAATATCTTAATTATCGTCGTTTTCTGCAACTGACTGCGTGGTACGTTTTTTTTAATTGGTTCGGCACTTTTGTAATACAAAATATTTAATCATCTAAAAAAAATAAAATTATTAAGGACCTATCAAACAATCGTTAATAATTAAAGATTTAATTATGCATTGAATTGAAAAAGTAATAGTTGTATTAGTTTAAAAATATGTTTATATTTCAACTAAAAGAAAAGAACTAATAAAATGCAAATTAGTCTTTCTTACATATGGTTTTTGTTTTTGACCTTATATACTTTCATTTTTCAAACTTCCCCATTTTAAAAAATAAAAATAAAAAAGTCAACAAAATAAAGGTCCAGGTGCCAAAAAATCTGTAGAGGAAAAGTACAAGGGGTGAAGGGGTTGAAATCCAAAAAAACATATAGTATACGAAATAAATTTAGAAAAAATGTTAGAACTCATGATATGAAGCAAACATATTAGCCATATAGGCTGTTAAAAGAGAGAGGAAGCAAACATATAGAAATTATGTATAGCAGTCAATACGTTTTTCCTCTTAAATAATAATAAAAAAATTCGCACCGTTGACAAATAGGATTAATTTGATATTTGATGCCGTAAGAATATGATCTAAACATACGTGGTTTCAACATTTGTATTTTTTATCCCAATTTTTTTTAGGCCTCAACCTTCAAAAAAAATTATATTTTTAGTTCCAAAAGTGTCAGTATTGGAACTAAAAATGTGGTTTGATTGAGGCTAAAAATAGATAGAATTGGGACAATGTGTTTGGACTCTATACTAGATGAGATTAAAAGTGAAATTAACTCTTGAAAAATATATTTAATTTTTTTTTGGAGGATACAAAATATATTCAATTATAATAGTTGCATATTTTAAAATTTTTAACATAACTTTGAAAAAGAATTATCATTGCGAAAAAAAAATATTATCATTGATTTTTTTTTTAGCATATGTACTTCATTATTATATTAGAGTGCGAATGTGCGATTATGTGGTCCAATTCTCTTATCCACGGGTTGACCCATTTGCCACTCCTTAAATTTGTAACTAGAGAAGATTATCCTATTCATGCAAAATTTTTTAATTATGAGTTTAGTTCCATACATTGAACATCTAACTATTCTAACTAACGAAAAAATTCTCTCAAAAAATAAACAAAAAATAGCACAAACCCATTAATTATTAGTGCAAGAACAAAAAAGACATGCCTACACGTTTTCAGACAAATTAGGACATAAAAAATATTGCGGTTAGACTATGTGGTACCAATAAATCAATTATCCCTCCAAACCAACCCTTTAAAATAAAATTTTAAATTGTTTGACTTGGAGTTGCATGTTTGTGAAGGTCACGTAGTACATTACTAAATGTACGATGCTAAAACTATATAAACATCTCATTTCCAAGTCAATTGGACATCACATATTAATTTTGCAGATAATTAAGAGCTAACAATAGTAGCAAACTATAATTAATTAAGCTAAGGAAAACATGGCTTCTTTGCTTCATTCATGGCGTCTCTTCATCTTCTTCTTGGTGGCGGCGGTTGTCGGCGAGGCCGTGTCAGCCAGGTACATCGCCACGCCGGTGTTTCGTCCTACCCCGTGGAAACTCGCCTATGCCACGTTTTATGGCGACGAAACAGCTTCTGAAACTATGGGTACACATTTATAATTCTATTTAAAATTTACTTCAAGAATTAACAAATTTAACCAATTTTTTTTATTTTTATAAATATTTGTTGGATTATTATTGCTTATGGCATGTATTATACGTTTATACTATACAAATGTTCAAAAACGTTAAATTAACGTTATTGAATTTGAGAGGAAACATTTTGTGTGTTGAATTCATGAATTGGATGGATGTAGCCTTATTAGTAATACTTCCTCAGTTCTATTTATATATTAGTTCATTTTGAAATTTTACACAAATTTAAAATTGTATTAATAAAATAATTACTTGCAGGAGCAAACTTCCTATAGTGTCATATACAATTATGAATTAAGTATAAAATATTTTAACATATTTTAAATTCACATGTAAGAATAATTTCAACTAGTAAACCACTAGTGCAATGCACAACAATCAAACATTTGAATTGGACGGTTGCATGCAGGTGGTGCTTGTGGATATGGAAACTTGTTCAACAGTGGTTACGGCACCGACACGGCGGCGTTGAGCTCCGTGCTATTCAACAACGGGTACGGGTGCGGGCAGTGTTTCCAGATCCGGTGCGTGAATTCACAGTGGTGCTATAAGGGCTCGCCGTTCACCACCATCACCGCCACCAATCTCTGCCCTCCCAACTGGTCGCAGGACTCCAACCACGGCGGCTGGTGCAACCCACCCCGAACCCACTTTGACATGGCCAAGCCAGCTTTCATGAAGATTGCTCAGTGGAAGGCCGGCATTGTACCCGTCATGTTCCGCAGGTACAGTGCAACACGGCATTTAAACGTTACAATTTCAATTATATATCTGTACTTGATAGATGGTGGGTGTAATTGAGGTAAATCAATCATTTCTAATTAAATAGGTGGAGCCCATATATGTGAGGAAAATGTACTATGTAAGTCAAGTCATATGGATTCGGGCAGTAAAATGTATTTTGATGATATCATTTTATACACGTGACCTGATGAATTCTGGTGGATATATTTTTGTAGGGTCCCGTGCATAAGGAAGGGCGGGATCCGGTTCACGTTCCAGGGGAACGGGTACTGGCTGCTGGTGTACGTGATGAACGTAGGCGGAGGAGGCGACATAGCGAACATGTGGGTGAAGGGCAGCAAGACCGGGTGGATAAGCATGAGCCATAACTGGGGGGCTTCTTACCAAGCTTTCGCAACTCTTGGGGGGCAGTCGCTTTCATTCAAGATAACCTCGTACACATCTCATGAAACTATCATTGCTTACAACGTTGCCCCTGCTAACTGGCATATTGGCATGACTTATGCTTCAAATGCCAACTTCCATTGATTCATCATTAAATGTATTGCATTTCATGCTCTCTTTTTTTGTCATGTGTAAGCTATAGTTTTACCTTTTTTTTTTTTTTTTGGTAATTGGTTTTGAAGGGAATGGCTCACTCGTACTGATCGATCGATCACGATCATGTAAAGAAGTGGCCATTTTAAATGTCATTATGAGAAACGGCATTTGAAATCTGAACAAGACATATCATTCATTCATCACATATATATACATATATATATATATATATATATATATATAGATATTCGTATATGGATGTCCGTGTACACAAATTAAAAAAAACTTATATTAGATTGTTTAAGGAGTCAAAATCCACGTAGGTGATAGTGAGATGAAATCCTCTGCTACATTTAAAGTTATTCATTTTTTTATTCTGTTGTTTCTTTGATTTTTGTTGGTTTTGCTTTAGTTTAATTTTACACTTTTTAATTAGGGCTCACTTTCCACAATTATGGTATATACTTATTTTTCAATATTTAATTCTATTTTTAATTAATAATTGATTATTTTCTAAAAAAATAATTATATACTCTAATTGGAAAAAGTGAACTCTAATTAACAAGTAAAATTAAACTAAAATAAAATCAATTGAAATCGAAGAAAAAAAAGAAACACAAATAAAAAACACTACCATCAAAAGTGTGAGTACCATAGTACTATATATCATATCAACATTCACACATAATTACATGGATGTATGAAGGATTAATAAGGTCCAAACTCGGCGGATGGGATCCTCTATTCCAGATTTGGTGTTCCAATCCGTATTCCACGATCAAATTTATGAGGTTTTCTTCCATTTTTTTCATCAATTTTAATTTATTATGTTTTAGTTTAATTTTATGATTGTTTTTAAGGTTCACCCCACCCAATTAGGGTTTATAATCATTTTTTTAGTATTTAATTTTCAAAGAAATGATTATTATGGTTGATTATTTTAAAAATATGATTTATAATTTTTAAAATTTCAATTTTTTGTTGATAGATGTGACTAGGTCGATATGTTATAATTAGTTTTTATTTTTATAATATCTATTATTAAACTTGTTAAATCGATCATGAAATACGGGTTGAAACACCAAATTTAAAATAGAGGATCCCATCCCCAAACTGGGATGTGAGTACCATACTATATACCCTGTCTGTGTAAACATACCGTTGATTATCTACCAAATATATAGTTTATTCAATATAGCATATAATAGACATAATTTATGAAAAAACAAATATTACAACTAAATTGAGGCTTCTTTTATACTCAACTGACGACTCACAAACTAATACATGTTGGTGCAACATTATATATACATTATATATTCCTCTTAGGGATAATCTAATGATGGAGTAGTGTAAATTTAAGGTTAAATGTTTTAAGTTCGAATTTCACCATCAACACCAATAGGTGTGAGCCTATCAAACATGATGTTTCAATTAAGTGTGGTTTACCTCTCTTATTTGGTTTGCAAGCTATTACACAGGAGTGACAAGTGTGGTTTACCTCTCTTACTTGGTTTGTAGACTATTACACAAGGTTTACCCAGTACTAAGTGTGGTTTACCTTTCTTATGTGGTTTGCAGGCTTTCACAAAGAAATATGGTTTAGCCAGTGCGCACCTCGGTAGCAGTTGCAGGATTACCCTCGATATAAATATATATCGGCAAATTACTCTTTAATGGGCGCTTTTTTCAAAAAGTAACAACTTTTTCAAAATTAACAAAACATTACCAATTTTTCAAAAAAATTGAAAATCTAACATTTGATCAATTTTATGATTTAAAAATCGTGCGTAAATGATTGTGTTTTAAGATTTTTCTAACATAATGATTTTTTTACGCGGTTGGGGAGATATAAATATTTTTTTTAGGTAAAGGAAATAGAAATATTAAAATAAAATGAATTGGATATCATTTTTAGGTCGTAAAACTGATCAAATTAGATTTGTAAATTTTTGAAAAAATGATTACTGTTTTGTTAATTTTTAAAAAATACGTTACTTTTTAAAGGGATAAGGTCCAATTTGACCCCTAAACTATTTTCCAATGAGCATTCTAACCCTTAAACTAAATTTGGTCCCAGTTAGCCCATTGAACTTTCAAACTCAACTCAATTAGCCCCTTGAACTTTTGAACTTGGCCCAGTTAGCCACTTGAAAATAAAATGTTTTGTTTTGATTGTTTAAAATAAAATAAAAAATAAAGAAAAATCCATAACTATTATTCCCACCAAAAAATATGAATATACGAGAATTTCTCATTCAACATGTCCAAATATATATAAGCTAGCATAATTTGATGAAAAATATAAATTAATGAATTAATTGAAATCACATTATCACAAATTAATTCACTATAAATACAATCCGAAAAATACTTCATTTTTTATGTATGTATATATTAAATTATACTATATGGATTTCAGGAATGAAAGTCTATATATTCTAATAAATATATTATATTAAATAAATTATGTATAATATACTTATAACGTTGATTATATTATAATAAATTATTAATGTCTATAAATTAATCAATTTAATATAGACCATTATATATATATATATATATATATATATAGGTGAGCTTTAGTATGTGAACTAGAGGGTGTGTGTAATTTGTGGACAAATCTTGGCCATTAAACTCTTAAGATCAAGAGATATTATTAATTTATTGTGAAGATGCTTTTTTACAGATTTCAAATGCACTAGGGCTAAAATTGTACAATTAACTTTTTTGTATTTTTGGTTGTAGCACGGAATTTGGGAAGGAAAATTACATCATCTTTCATATCAAAACGGATTTTCTAATTGGAAATTTCGATACTTAAATTGATTATGATAATCGTTTTTTCTAGCACTGTTTTTTGAGATTACACAATTAAAAAAAATATATGCTTGCATAATTGTCGATCTTTGTGAATTTGTTTTTAAGTTTTCTGGTGTTGAGGTGTTCCTTCGATGGGATTCTCAATTGAACCCCGTGAATGACAAAATGAAGAGCAAGAAGAGGCATTGGAGAGAAAACAAGTGATAACCTATTAAAATAATCAAAATATTTCGTTTCTTTATTATTTATCATATCTGATTAAACTTTTCGACTAATGCTATTTATTACGTTTGAATTGCTATTTTTTAAAAAAAATTAGGAGTTTTATTATTTTGTTGTGATTACCTTTGATTATGGATCGGTACTCATCCACACACTTAAAATGCGAGATAATTTTTGATAGATGTTATTTATCACTTTTGTATACTTTTTTTCATCTTTTATATTGTTGTTTTTCATTTTTCTAATTATTTATAGTTTTGACGATTGCAATTAAGCTGGGTTGCATTGGTATTTTTTCTAGTTTTATAGTGTTACCGATATTTTGTTGTTAACTTTGTAAATTAATGATTACAATTAGAGTAGCTTTATACTTTTATTTTTATAGTTTTGTTGAATGATATTTAAGGTTTCTATAGTGCTTTATTTCAACTTTTATATTATTTTATATTTTTTTTGGTAGTTATGTATTGTTTTGATAACTAATGGTTTTATGTGTTTGTAGTGCTTTTTTAATTTTTAAAAGTCAGCACTAAGAAGTGAGAAAAAAACACTAGGAAAAAGATAACTAGCATGACAAAAAACTATTTTTAATTCTATGAGTAACATGAAAATATATGCATCAACGTGATTTATTCCCAAAAATTAAAAATCAGCACTAAGAAGTCAGAAACAAACACTAGGAAAAAGATAAATAGCATGCCAATAAACTCTTTATGGTTAGCATGATTAACTCCCAAAAAATAAAACATAAAATAAAACACACATGTTAATCAAATAAAATAACATCATGCGATATATAACGAAGAATATTTAAATATATTCATAATATTTAAATAAAATCAGAACATATTTTTACGGTGCTACCAATGCTCTTTGCGTTGCTGTTTCTCCAATTCATATAGTATTGCTACTTTTTTTACGGCTTAAGAACGTGTATAATCATTAATATTCATAGTTTACTAAAAATAAAATAGTTATAATAATGACATTTTTTTATTTTTTATGGCCTTTTCCCCTTTGGTGTAGTGCTGTTGTTTATTTTTCATAGTAACAACCCTGTATGGACCATTACTTGCCATTTGTATGAAGCTGATATATTGATAGATAAGTGGGAGTAAATATACTGACAGATAAATAATGGACCATTGATCGTAAACTCATGATGAAAATGGCGATAAAATCTGAAAAGAAAACATTTAGTAAAAAGTGTTTTTTTGTCATCATATATGTTATTTAATATGTAATAATGAATCACTTTAAAACCGTTACTACCAAATATAATAAAAATCAATTGTACAATTTTAACCTTCAGTGCATCTGAAATTGAAAAAATAACATTTTTATATCTTTCATCATTGATTAATAATGTCCATTGATCTTAAAAAATAAATGGATAGGATTTGTTCATAAATTACACATGGGACATGTGTTCACAAATGAATGAAACTATATATATATATATATATATATATATATATATATATATAGGGAATGGATCAAGTGAGAACCAAAGCCCCATGTGAGAACAAAAAACCAATCTCATCCATAAATCTAGTTGATTTGAGCGGTCTGAATTGCTTCAAATTTTCGGTGGTAATCTTGTAATTTTTGATAAATTTTAGGGTTGTGAGGTTATTTATGTAATTTGATAATTCTAATTAGAGCATGTGAGCTTCTTTTCTTTCTTCTTCCCGTAAGTTTTCTCTCTCTGATTTTCCTCCTTTTCTCCTTCTCGTAAGCTCTCTCTCTTGTCTTCTTTCTACTTCTCGTAAGTTCTCTCTCCCCCTCTTTCTTCATGTAGTTATTCTTTATGTGAGTTTTTTTTATTCGCTATTCTTGGATGAAGACGCCGGGTAAAAATACGAGTGTTGTACTTTTCCTGAATTTTTTTAATTGATTTTGTTTTTGATTTGTTCGATAATATCGATGAAGTTGATTAAGTTGAACTTTTAAATTTTCACGATCAATATGTGGTTACAGTTCTGCAGATTAGTATATCTCTGCACATTTGTTAGCATCACAACATGAGTTATTAGAATTAGAGACATTATTAGCATTATGAAACTAGTTATTAGTATTGTAAAAATAAATGAGTATTAACGAGAGTATTTGCACGAGGAACACTGTATTAACACTACTATTACATGTTTTAGCACTGCTGTAGATTAGTTTTAGCACTACTGTGACCATTTTTAGCATGATCGAAGAATATATTTTTTTTAGCATTAACGTGATTAGTTGTATATTTTTTAATGTGCAAATTGTGTTGGCTCCATTTTGGAGTTTTCTCCTGGATTTTCTGAATTTTATACATCTAACTGTGAACCATCTATGAAGCCTGCATTGAGCAAAACTTTTCTTACTTTGGATGTTGGTATAACCTTTTACAAGGTTTATGCTTCATCATGTGGATTTGATATTCGTTTGTCTACTACAAAGAGGTCTAAAGATGATACTATAGTTTGGAAGTATGTTGTGTGTAACCACGAGGGACTTAAGAACACATCGGTTGATTTTGGTGAAACATCGAAGAAAAAAAGACGTCGTCTGTTTAAGAGGACTTGCTGTATGGCTAGGATAGGGTTGAAGTATATTGGTTCTGATGGGTACACTGTTAGACTATTTGAAGACATTCACATTTTCTTGTTTTAGATACACATAAATAGTTTATAAATCTGAATAGGAATATAGACCCTTCACATCAAAGTTTTATTCTGAACTGTGCTCTGCTTTTACATTTGATTATGAAGTTAACAAGAATGATCCGTTGAGATGTCTGTTTTGGGCTGATCCAATATCAAGAAGGAACTTTTCGTTATTTGAGTATGTTGTGTCATTTGATGCAACATATAGGACTGGCATGCTAGTCTACTTATTATTTAGATTGCCATTCTATGATTTTAACATTTCCATACGAAATTTTAGCATTGGTAGTTGAAGTTTTAGCACTTTCATTTCCTTTTTTTAGCATTGGTAGTTGATGTTTGAATATTTGGTAGGTGACAATGTTAGCATTTGTAGTCTTTTTTTTATGATGAGAAAGACATTGTAATAACAGATATTTGTGATCTTTTATATGTTGGCAGGTATTCAATGATTTTTGCACCCTTTACTGGAAAGGACAATCATGGGAGGTTTGTCACCTTGGGAGTTGCTTTAATGTTGGGTGAGGATGCTGAATCTTATTCTTGGGTTCTTCAGAAATTCAAGGACTGTATGGATTATTTTTTGAATTTTATGAGTTGTCTGCACCTAGTGAAGTTGAGGTGCTTCCACCTGACTGTGTGAAGACTAAAGGTAGTGAAAATCGTATAAAATCAAAAGAAGATGCAAACGCTGAATGCAAAAAGAAACCTTTAAGGACCTGCAAGAAGTGTAACAAAAAATGCAGTCATGATTCTAGAAACTGCGGGAAGATTAGATATAATTTTTTTTGTACTTCTCATACTCATTTTTTATTAATGCTACTAATATTCTTTTCTGTAATGCTATACACATAGTTGATATTCTTTTTTGCATTGCTAATAAAGAGTTTAATAATGCTAATAAGAGTGTCTGTACTGCTAATATAATTCTTTATACTGCTAATATGCCCTTTACTTTAAGGATAATGCATTAAATTTAGTTATTAACATGATAAAAGTAATGAACAACAGTGTTAAATAAAATTCTAAGATCATTTATGCTAATGGTAAATAAAGTGTTATCGTAATGCTAAAAAGAGAGATGACAGTGCTAAAATTCTAAAACGATAGTGCTAAGAAGCAAGAAAATGTGCAGATAAATCACAGATTGACAACAGTTGTAGATTTACCAAAAAAATAAAAAATGAAGCTACTAAATCATCATGAAATAATGCTAAGGTGAGATTTATGACATTGCTAATTTAATAAAACTGTAATGACATTTGTTCATGATTGTGTTTTATAATTTAATGATAATGCTAAAATGAGATATGGTGATGCAAATATAGTTAACAATAATGCTAGTACCACAAATCACATTTGTTGGTTTGTAATTACCATGACAAGTTTTTTATCACAATGCTAATAAAAAGGTTATGTTAATGCTAAAAATGAGAGATTGCAGTGCTAATAGTGGTTGCACTATATTGATAATTCAACAACATGTAACAGTGTTTGTTCATTGTTTTTTTACAATGCCGATGACATTTTTTTATGCTAATGATAAAAAAGAGTCATGCTAAAATAAGTCATGGCAATGCAAAAATAGGAAATGACAATGGTAAAACCCTAAATTATGAGTATTCATATATTTTCAAAATTTCCGATTTTACCCTTAGTAAGATTCAGGGGCAGCGAATTTTTGACATTATTACGATAATGCCACTGTTTCAAATTTTAAATTTGGGCCGTTATTATAGGGAGATTGGATGATAGAGATTGGTTCTTAATTTTCATAGAGGTATGGTTCTCTCTAGAACCACTCCCTATAGATATAATCATAATTATGGTCAATCCTATGTTTATATTTTCAATTTTAGTGGTTTAATGTTTTAATATGTGATAAATAAAATGACAATTTATGTACTCTTAAAATTATTCATAAGAAAATGTTTCATTTTTTATTACTGTTATGTATATAATTTTTTTTATTTATTTAGAAATAAGTGAAATAAAATTATTTATCTTTGGGGAGGTTAACTTGGTCAAATTCAATAGTTTGAGAGGTTAATGAGCTGAGTTCAATAGTTTTAGAGGCTAATCTAAACTGAATTTAATTTAAGAGTCAGAATGCTCCTTGACTCCTTGTGAAATAATTTAGGGTCAAATTACACCTTATTCCTTTTTTAAAAGAGTCTAGAATATAAGTGTTAAAATATAATTTTCTATAATATTGAAAAACACTTGTCAACATCACATGATCATTAGTGTTCGGACATGAAAAGACGTAACGGATATGAAAATTTCTTATTGTTAAACTTCAAACTCTATCAGTTTCAAGAGTTTTGTGATATTAAGAAATGTTGGCCTTCGAATTCTGTCGGGTCGTTTTGGTTTCTTATTTTGGGCTTTTTTCCTAATTAGCCTGGTCTATTTCGAATTAGGAATTATATATATGAACTCCCTAATCTTAAGCTAGTTCCGTATTCTCCTTTATTTATTCTGAACTTTAGTCAGTTTTGTAAAATTATCCTGATTTTAAAATATGTAAAAAAATAGGTAAACTTTACATTTTTGCAAAAATGCTGTCTTATGATTTAATTTCGAGTATTTGATTGCTGATAAGGCAAGTTGGAATATAGTGTGTAAAATGATGCAGAAATCATACTTAATCTCAATATATAAAATAATATGATTATATTTTCAATATCATTTTAAAGGCTGAATTTGAATGTACTTTATTCGCAACCTGAGACTAGAAATTGAATTTGAGAAAATATTTTTACAAAAAATTGAAAAAGTTTAGGTATCTTTTTAAGTTCATGACACCTTTCTTACATTTCTTTATAACAAGAACGTTGATCAATTAAATCAGTACTGATCTAAAAAAAATACACACATAAATAATGAAATTAAGAGATAGGAAGCAATTAGGTACTGTAATTGAATAATTGGAAGGAAAATAATTAAGCAAGAATGTAATGGTCCCCATTAGAAGAAGCGATGTTGATGCATGGGTAGCCCACAAAGTGGTTGGAGTGGGGGACATGTAATCACAACACACAATCATATTAATTATTATATATATGTATACAGTATGTATATGTTTGATTAATTATTAAATATATATAGTGTGTATATGTTTGATGATTAATTATTATCTCCAAACACAGTACTACTTCACCTTCACTCTCAGCATCGATCCCATCCATCATTCCCTTTTTCTGCCTACTTTTGACTTCAATTATAATCACACCCACGCTCCCTAAATCATTCCCCCTCACACCATTATTCACATTCTTTACATTAATTATATTCACCAAGTCATGCACTGCATTTTAAGGCAAGCATTCACAATATTGTAATTTTAAATTAAGATTATGAAAAAGGGAGATGCCTCGATTATCATCCAATTTTATAGAGCCCAATATTCCGATAAGCGAGTGGTTTGGGATTATTCTTTTTGGGCATCAAATTATTTCCTACTTAATTAGGGGAAAACTGTTTTCTTGCTTGTATCCTAATTTATGAACCTTTTAATCTTTGATGTGTATATGCTTATTGATGATCATGATAATGGACTATCTAGCTACTAATACACGTGGTGTACGCTTTAAGCATATATATAATTATTTCATCCATAATTATCATCTCTAGTGCTATAGCTTAACCAAAAAAATACACTCAAATCAAACGTCTTCCTAAGTAGCCAATGTTGATCAAATTATCCCCCTAATTGAATCTACTTTCTATTTTTCTCCTAATAATTCATCTCAAACAAGAAAAGGTTCAGCTCTGGACCTCTGCTAATCTCTCTCTCTCTCTCTCTCTCTCTCCAAAGAGAACAACCAATTGGGAAACACTGACAACGTCCCTTCCAAAATCTCCTCGAATTCTTCACACAAAAATATCAAATCAAGCATAAGCCAACATTCCCAACAATATTTCTGTGATCAAGAATCAATAAATGGGCTCTCTCTCCACCATCACTCTAATTTTCCTATCACTCACAGCCTTACAAGCCTCAAGAATCGAATGCCAAGAAATAAAATCAGCCCGGCTGCTCGACCTCCTAATTCGTGACTACACATTCAAATCATACACCAAGAATTTCAAGACAGGCAAACTCCACAGAATCAACCTCCCATCAAACCTCTCCGGCATAAACGTCGACACGGTGAGGCTCCGCTGCGGCAGCCTCCGCAGATACGGCGCCGCCGTCAAAGAATTCCACCTACGCGTGGGCACCTCCGTCCACCCTTGCTCGACAAGAGTCATGATCATTCGACAAAACCTCGGTTCCAACTGGTCATCCCTTTACTACGACAACTTCGAGCTATCGGGTTATCAGCTCGTTTCCCCTGTCCTAGGCCTCTTAGCATACAATGTAGGAGCCACCAACACCACCACCATTCCCTCCGAGCTGGGAATCCAAGCCGGGAAGAGGCCAATCACGATCGACTTCAGCAAAATGACGGCGAATGAGTCATCATCATCATCATCATCAGGGATCATTCCTCTTTGTGCTAGCTTCGATCAAGATGGGAAGGTGAGCCTGTCGAGCCAGGCGA
Organism: Perilla frutescens; assembly: GCA_026008535.1. Taxonomy (NCBI): domain Eukaryota; kingdom Viridiplantae; phylum Streptophyta; class Magnoliopsida; order Lamiales; family Lamiaceae; genus Perilla; species Perilla frutescens. The sequence goes on from BRKX01000001.1 coordinate 40,847,205, forward strand.
GGCCTAATGTGTGCGTGGCGACGAGGCATGGGCACTTCGGGCTGGTGGTGGAGTCGCCATTGATGCCGTTGAAGAGGAAGGTGAGTAGGTTGAAGGTAGCCATTGGGAGCTCGATCGGAGCGGCGTTGGGGGCGTTTTTGCTGAGTTTGCTGGCGATGGCGTTGTTCGTGAACGCGAAGAAGAAGGCGAGGATGGAGGAGATGGAGAGAAGGGCTTATGAGGAGGAGGCGTTGCAGGTTTCCATGGTTGGTCATGTTAGAGCTCTTACTGCTTCTGGGACAAGAACTGTGCCCACGATTGAGCATGAACATCACTAGCTACTAATAGTATAGTATAAATCGAATTAATTAATTTCTAGTTTTTTTTTTAAATACAATGTTTTGTGTAAGAATTGTGATTTATTTGAGGTATAGGAACACTATTGATGTTTGTGTTAATTAGAGGAAAAAATGCTGACAATTTGTTCATCAGTTCTGCTGATCTGACTCCATTTTGTTGTATCATTTTGAAGATAAATTCAATGTCTCTGTTTAGTAGATTTGATAAATTTTATGGACATTAATATAATTTTATTTTTTCAGTAGATTTGATAAACGTCCACCTCATATAAAAGAGGTCGCCTATATGATCTGACTTCTGAGCCCGATTCCTTTGTATGAATATAATTTATATTGATAATTCATTTATTTTTTGAAACGGGAAAAATGTAATATTAGTAAGATTTATCCAAAGAAACCATATTGTGTAACCATGTAGGAAAACCTTGTCGAAGCTGGGGAAAAGTCTCCTCTCTCTTGCTCACCATAAATATATGTCTTTATCAAGATACAACCAAGTACGAACCACAAAAGATACGTCATTTCTCCTATGCATCAAGTGCATGTCAGACGGTCAACGCAAAAAAAAAAAAAAAAGTCGAAGCAGATGATACCTTTTAAGATACATGTGATACATTTTGAATTTTGAGTGATACTTTTTAATGTTATGGTTGATATTGATTTAGACTGTTTTTTTTCTTTCTAACTGATACTTTTAAGGATACAAGTAATACTTTTGAATTTTTGAGTGATATTTTTTTAGTATTATGGTTGATACCAATTTTGATTTTTTTTTTGCGAGTTGACTGGATCAATGCACATTGACAATCTGATGTGCACCTATTGCATAGAAGACCTACCCTAAAAGATATAATCTGTAAAAATTTCCAAAGGCCCAACTCAAGCTTAAAACACGAGACCAAATTTATAAAGACATCACACATTTTAGCCGCAAGGAGACCATAATTTTTTCATTGGAGACCATGCTATTTTGCACTCATAAAATAAAATAGGAGAATTATCAATTTAAGATCCAAAAGATACTCTATCTATCGATATAAATTCTGGAAGATAGATTCTATTGATTCAAGACTTGAAAGATTTAAAACTATCGATTTAAAGCTTGAAGATTTAACGGTGTTAAAATTTCGTTCAACAGAAGGGGATGTGACCGTTAAATAGAGCTGTGCATTCGGTCGGTCCGGTCCAAGATCGGATCGACAAGAGAGGACCGAATAAACCGATAGTTTTTTTTTTCTAGACCGGACCGACTGAATTAAAATTTAGGACCGGACCGAAAACCGACTGATTTTTTCGGTCGGTCCGACCGAATTATTTTTTTCCCACCTAAATTTTAATAAAATCATTTTATATAATATTTTATATATTTTTTATCAATGAAGTTTAACTTTTTATATAATATTTTATATACTTTAACTATATAATTATATGATATAGTTATATATATTATCTAATATATTATATATATATATATATTAAATTATTAATAATATATTATTATCTTAATCGGTCGGTCGGTCCGTCCATTTGTATTTTTTCCTGGGACCGAACCGACCGATTAAAAATTCGGTCCATTAATTTTGGAACCGACCCGACCGATTATCATATCCGGACCAACCAAATGACCCAATTTTCGGTCGGTCCGGTCGGTCCTTGCACAGCCCTACCGTTAAATATCCACATCATTTTTATCATATATTAAATTAAACTAAACCAAACACATATTTATATTAATTGTTTTAATTAAATTGAACAAGGATTTTATTAAATTTCGTCAAGTAAAAACCACCAATTTTCACCGTTAGGATCTCATTACTTTGTAGTTTGAAATTAAATTTTTGTTTGTTTGATTAATTAAGTTTTGTTTTATTTTTAATTGATTACTATGATTTTAATTCCATGACCAAACTATTAAATATTTAATAAATTCATTAATGTTAATTTTATTCACTCTCTATATTTTTTTTAAAATAATTATTTTCCCCATAAAATTGAAAAAAAATAAAAAAGAACTATATCAATTTATTATTGTGATAGGAAATCAAAAAAATATATATTACAATTACATACTAAATTTAGTTAAACGTTGAATTTAATTTAAAACTTATAATGATAACTTATTGAATTGAGCATATATCAAATCGGCATAATTTAATAAAGCCCTCTATTTAATTTTATTAAGGTAAAAATGTAGATTTATGTTTATTTTTAGTTAATTTAATTTAGGATAAACATGATGTTTCAAAATGATCTGGATATTTAATAACCACGTTGCCTTCTGTTGGATAGAATTTTAACATCACTAAATATCGAAGCCTTAAATCTATAGTTTTAGATCTTTCAACCTTTGAATCGATAGAATCTATCTTTCAAGATCTATATCGATAGATATATAAAGCAATTTTCAGGCCTTGGATTGATAATTCTCCAATGAAATACTATACTATTTTTTGAAAAGAATATATTAAATATGTATATAAAAAATTGGAAAAATGTCTAATTTGGTCCTTTAACTATACCCGAAATATCAGTTTGGTCAAATTTACCAATTTCTCAATATGTTTATCTAATTCAACCAAAATTGATCCCTCAACTTTTTAAAATGTTTAAAGTTAATACTTTCGTTAGTCTCTAAACTAATTCTTGTTAACATCTGTGACTAACGACGTTACGTACAAGTCTTATTTTAGGCGAAAAAATCACCAAATTAATTTCTTAAGAGAACTAGGGTTTGAACAAAAAAATCACCAACTTGATTTCTCAATTCCACTCCACTAGAAATTCATAACTCTTGACATTTATCTAAAAAATCCACAACAAATCCCCCTCTAGACATTCTGGAGAAATTCCCTCATCTCAAAAGTGGACAATGACGGTTCATGAGGTAACAATTGGTGGTCCTCGAGTTGAAATTGTATCCCTCACTTGTCGGGTATGATTCTGACCATAAGGTAATAATTTTTTTTACTGGTTAAGCTTTAATTATTAAACAAAGATTCTTGGTGGTGGTCCTCGATATTATAATACAAAGATTGTGATGAGATTTAAATATTTGTTGCTTTCATTGACTTCAATTTTCATCCTTTTTGTATTTTTTTTTTTTTACTTTGAACTAATGTGTATCCTTGTTTCTAGATTTGGGATGGGGTTCTTTTAGGGTTTCACTATAAATGGAGAGGGTTAATGTGATTTACCATTACAAGGGTAGATGCGTGCACATTTTGGAGTTAGCATACATTGAGGGTTATAGTAAATTGCCTGAAAAGACGTTGATTATCTATCATTTACTCACATGCTTAAAACTTACAAGGAAGAATTTAGGGTGTCAAGTTTGAAAAAAACTGTGTTATGTGAAACTTGGAGTAGCATTAGCAAGTGGACAACTCAATGTGATTGAAAATGATGATAGGATTAATAAGCTTATAGAATTGATATGGCTGAGTTTTCATCATACTGATACTTTGCACATTTAGCCATTAAGTGATGGTGGTAGTACAACACTTATAAGTACTAGACGTAGTTCTTTTCAAAATGATCATGATCAATTAATGGATGGCATAATCAATGAGTTGCTAGATGAAGAACATATTCAATCTAATGATAAGGAGCAACGGGTTATGAAAACTGATTGTGGGGAAAATATTTAACAACACAGACAGGTTATGTTGGGTTTTTCGAATTAACCCGCCACATGATCTATTTGGATACCATTAATTCTATGCTCATGTAAATCATAATTTTTTATTTGTGGCATTAATTAACATATATTGAATTAACATGCATGTTCAATTTCGAATCTATTGCAGCGGAAGAAAATAGAATCTATCAAAATTGATACTTACAAATGTTGTCGGGTTGATCATGGGATTAAAGCTCTAATCCCGTTGTTGATGGAGAACACATGGACGACAACTTCATTTTCCATGGTGTTCGAAATTTTCATAGCTCCAATATTCTATTTCTCGATCTTCTGCTGTATTCCTGAACCTTGTCTAGATGTAGGGTGGGCTACAAACTACTATACCGTATAGAAATCCTAGGGAGAGCACGAAAGAGAGGCTGTTTTTGAGTGACTATTTTCGTGCCCCCCTCCCTTTATTATAAAGGAGAGGACGAAAATTTCATCTCCAAACCCAAACGGGTTTGGGCCTCCAATTCTTGTTCTATTCCCAGTCCATTATGATTATATTGGGCTACAACATGAATCTAGAAGAATATTAGCTTACTGATAAGGAGAAAGGGTTATAGAAACTAATGATGAGAAAACTGGTGAACAACATAGATAGTCTAACGTTAAGGGCAAATGGGCCATGGAAACTAATGGGGAAACTATAGTTGAGGATAATGTGCACTTAGATTCTAAGGAAGATAAATTTGATATTGTTTCAGAGACTGTAAGTAACTATCTAGTTAATTAACCAGAACATGAGAAAGATGAAGTATGATATAGATGGTAAGAATCCACATTTCATATTAGGCATGTCATTTAAGAATGCATTTGAGGCTAGACTTACAATTAGAAGATACAGTATTGCCAAATGTACTCCTTTGAGAATTAAACTAAAAGATTCTAAGAAAGATACAAGGGTGCCCATTTCATTTGTACATTTCCAAAGATGGCAAGACTGAAGCTATGATGGTGAGGATGATTGAGGGTGAACATAATTGTTTGAGAGATGTCAATAATAATCTAGCATCTGCTAAGTTTCTTGCACTTGAATTTAAGGAAAAAAAAATATGCAAACCCAAACACATCTATGAAAGATACAATTGTGAAAATTGAGAAACATATGAAATTATATGTTTCTAAATCAAAAGGTAAGAGGGCTAAGAGAATTGTGACGAATGAGATAGATGGTAGTTTTAAGGCTAAGTTTGCAAACATAGGGGCTATGCAGCAAAATTCAAAGAAGAAAATACCGGAACAACTGTTGAATTGGAAACATGTGAGGAATCTTTGAGGAAATAAGACAAGTTTGAGTTCAAAAGAATTTTCTTTTGTTTTGATGCTTTGAAAAAGGTTGGAGAGTAGGTTGTAGGCCAATCATTGGCATAACTAGTTATCATATTAAGGTTTTGTTAGAGGTCATTTGTTGGCTGCTGTTGGAAAAGATGAGAAAGATCAACTATACTCAATGGCATGGGCTGTCATTGCAATAGAGAATAAGGATATCTGGGGCTGGTTTTTGTAACTCTTGATTAAGGATCTTCCGATTGAGGATGTAGGAAGGAATCTAGCCATACTGTCTGATATGCAAAAGGTTAGTTGCTTAACTTTTGTCAACAATTGTAGTTATTTTATAATGCAACTTCTACTTATTCAATTTAATGCAAGGTTTAGTGCATGCAATGTTTGAGATACTACCTTATGTTGAGCATAAGTGTTGTGCTAGACATGTATGTGTCAATTGGAGTAAAAGTGGCATGAGGAGGAGTTGAAGAAGTGATACGATCCTAGCTGGGGTGCTGATGATCGAGTTCGAGCGTTTAGGGAGGCTGACATGAGTGGCAGCGCGAGTCCTGGCGCGAGTGAACCGGTCACGCCAATAGGCATGAGTTACAGCGCGAGTGGTGGCGCGAGCAGAGCTTTCGCGCCTGCGACGTGTTCTGCTTTGGGCTGGGCGCGAGCTACAGCGCGACTCGGGACGCGAGTGGGCCTGTGTCACGCCAACTTGGACTGTTCCAGATTTATCCATTTATTTATTTATTTATTTTATTTTTAGATTAGGATTTAATTTTAGGGTTTTATTTTATTTTTCCCACCTATATAAGGGCCTGTTCGGAACATTATTATGAGATAGATTATTTTTGATATTGAATATTGATATTTCTCTACGGAGATTTTATTTGAATCGTTTGATTCAAACCTCCCCGACTTATCAAATAACCATCCATATCTGTTTGTGGTGTCACCATTATTTTTGAGTTCGTGTTTCCAATTGATAGCTAGTTACGCATTCAATTGATTCGTGGTTCAACATCATTGTGAGGCTAGGGTTTGAGATTTTCCCCAAATTCCACCATTGTAACCTGATACTCCTGGGAGGATCGCATCAATAAGAGATTTTGGTGGTGTTCTTGGAGCGGTTTTAAAGAAGAGTTTGAGAATAATTTGAAAATTTTAGGGGCTACTAGTGAGAAAGAAGCTGAAGACTTTATGGTACATAATCCAAGTGCATTTTGTAATGGTTCACAATAATATAACTGAGAGCTTTAGTTCAAGCATGGTAGATGCTAGGTATAAATCTATTGTGTCAATGCTTGATGATATGAGGCTTAATGCCATGAAGAGGTTGACAACTAATAAGTTCTTGTTTGATACCTGAACAACTGAGTGAAGTCCAACTTGTTTAGAAACATACCAAGAAAATTTGGAGAATGCATTTGGGTGTAGAGTGATATTCAATCGAACTAATGGATATGAGATTGATCATGGTGATTATAAACATAAAAAAGTGTTGTTGGATAGGTGTATTTGCACATGCAGGTCATTGAAACTCACTGACATTCCATGTATACATGCAATTTGTACCATTAAACATGCCAAACAAGACCCTAAAGCAAAATGTAGAGCCTCATGCACCTATAGTTAAGTCAACTGGAAGGATAAGAAGGAGAATGAATAGAGTAGTCAATGAGACCGGGAGAGCGAAAACTGGTAGGGTACTAGGCAAAAAAGGAGTTGTAATGAGTTACTCAATTTGTCATGGTATAAGACACAATCATTCTAAATTCCATAACAACAACTCACATATATCACAACCATCTCAATTAAACACCATCTATGTTGTAGAGTTTTGAAACTTTGAAACTTGCTTTAACACTATCTATTTTGCAGAGTTCATGCATTCCTTCTGCTGGTAATCAAAGAACTTGGCCAAACTGTACCAAGAAGAAATCATCTGGAGCTGCAAGTGAGTCCCTGTCTCAGCCATCATCTGCAAATCCAAATGAATCCATCCATTATTTAGAGTTGAGTCCATCTATTAGTGATGAGATCGAGACAAGCACTGAGGATTTGAACCCGGAGTTACAGCTGAGAAGTTCAGTGACGAGATTAAGAGCCAAGAAGCTGCAAGGTTACTTCCAGTGCTATGTTCAAAAGAAGTTGGAAGATGGAGCTAATTTTAGACAGTACAAGTTGGTGACTTTGACGAGCATCGAGGAGAGTAATTGAAGTGGCAGTCATGCATATGGACGTGTGTCCATATTTTTAATTCAGTTGTTTTATTTTAATTGGACCCAGTATTTAATTTAATTATAAGCCCAATTATCACAACTTGTTTGGTGTTATTGGGCCAATGAATTTATTTATTTTATTTCAAGTTTAATTCGAAAATCCAAGCCCATTAACTTGTGATTTTCATTTTCCCTAGGCTAATTACTTAAGCTGTATGAACGTATTGTTTTTCTCAGACTGGAATTGAATTAAATCGGCTTTTATGCTACTTCCTGTCTGAAATACAAATCGTGTGTTCTTGGTAGAGTTTGAGGTTGGCAATCCAAACTTAAAATCAAGGGATTCATTCATGCATCCAGTAGTGTACGGGTTAATCTCGCTATGAAGTTCGCTCCATATTCGCGTTTCAGATTCTTGTCGATCCGGGGTTCGTTTCGGGTAAGCTTCTCGATCCTTCCTTCATTTTCCATCAATCCACCCTTCACCTAGCATCATCCACACCTCCATAATCATTTCACATCATCCACAACATCACCAATTTCGTCCATACCACCAGCCATCATCAGATTTAATCTTCACAAGTCTTTCGAACCCTAAATCGCCACAAAAGTGTCCACCGAACCATATCACAAACCACAAGTGCGTTTTTCCTGATTTTTGGATATGTTATTACTGACTCTAAGTTGTACCCTGTCATAAAATTTGAGCTTAATCTGACATCGTTTGATAGGTCAATTGATCGGGTCAAATTCTAGGGTTCTTAGGTTATAAATTGGGGATTTTGCTATTTATTTCTTGTTTGAATTTATTGGTTGTTTTTAGGTCAGTTTATTTGGGTTATTTGATCATTATTGTTCAGTTAGTATTGGATTGAAGCATCATTTATAGTTGACGTTGTTCTTTCCTTGGCTTCCACATCGTATCGTATTTTGATTGGTCGTATCAGTTAGTCATCATCTGGAGCTGCAAAGTTTATCTGGAAGAATAAAAGGACTACTGGCCTTGGAATCCTTTTTGATGAAAATTCTGGAAATATGATACTTAATCTGATTATTTTTCTTAAGCTTGGAATTCTTTTCTCAACATACTTGATTTTCATCTGCTCCTTTCATTAATTGTAATAATTTGTTGTGTCAATTTAAATGTAGCATTACTCTCTCTTATGAAATATTGGTGTCATAGAATAATCATATTGCTAGCCAAGCTCTGAACTCAAATCCAGAGGTTAATGTGAGTTACTCAATTCATAATGAGAAAGAGATTAGACAAACAACACATTCTTCATGAAAATTCTGGAAATATGATACTTAATGTGAGTATTTTTCTTAAGCTTGGATTAATTGTTTTCTCAACATACTTGATTTTCATATTTTCCTTTCATTAATTGTAATAATTGGTTGTGTCAATTTAAATGTAACATGACTTCTCTTATGAAATATTAATGTCATAGAATAATCATATTGCTAGCCAAGCTCTGAGCTCAAATCCAGAGGTTAATGTGAGGTATTCAATTCATAATGAGAAAGAGATTAGACAAACAACACATTCTTCAAGAGTTTTAAGAATCAGATTGCTCTCTTTCAAACCACCAGGCTTGAAATGGATTGGTCAGAGATCAATTACTACAACACAACTTCAGAATGAACGGACAAGAAAAGGGCTAAGAAATGGGATACCAAGAAATCTTAACTTGATGTTGCCTAACCTATTATTTATCTTTTGTTCATCTTAATGGTATTAGCTTGACAAACAATTTGATGTAGCATGGTCTTTTGTTTATCTTTTATACATCTTATTGATATTAGCTTGAAAAATAATTCAACACTTAGCCTGAGCTTTTGTTTATGTTTTGTACATCTGCTCCTACTTAGGTTGCCTCTTTTGTGGCATGTGACTTTTGATGTGAAACATTGAGTCTAACAGTTGATATTTTGAATGAAACGGAATGCTTGTGCTAGACTATTACTATATTGATTTTGTTCTCTTATTCAAATGTTCATTGCATCAAAATGGCCATGAGTATTCATTTATCATTCTATGAAATGTTTTTGCATCATCCATTACATAATATATAACACAGTAAATACCATTCCAACAAAATTCATTTAGCTTAAAGTTTCTCCTTCAAATCAAGGATTACAAACAGATGTCATAACTAAACAACACAATAGATTACATAACTAATGTTTACGACAACTTAGACATTCTAACTAACACTATCAACCATGTTAACACAAGAGCAAAATATGCTCGATTCAACTTCTTTTACATGTTATTTAATTCAACACTTGTTTATTTTTTTTAAAGCTCATTCACATCTTCAGTCAAAAGTCAAAGTATCAAGTTCCCTCATTGAAACCACTCTGGTCATTAATTCATTCTTCGAGCAAGATTTTTTTTTCAGCCTTCAATTCATTTATCAACTCTTTAGATCTACCTTCTATTTCACAATCATACCAAAAGAAATCAGTACATCCTTGTTTCTGGACTCCATCTTTCGGTGGGTGAAATCATATAATCACATGAATTTAAACAGACAATGAAGGATTTGAGCTTAAAAACTAAAATAAGTGGATACTTAGTTACATTAAAATATCGACAACCATAAAATCTTCTTCTGGGATTTTCTCGAATCCATAAAGTCCGCAAAATCTCTTGAACACCACACTACATTTTCTTTGTCCCTCTTAAGATTCATGAACTCATCTTCAACTTGATGATGATGTGGTTGTTGATGATTCCATCAATTTTGCATTTGAGTGAAAATAAATATGAGACACGTGGAGATGGCTTTTGGATTATTTCAAATTTTGTTAATGATTTGGAGAAATGAAATTCATGCAAGATGTGTTAAGCTCTTCAATTTGGGGACTTTTTCACCTAAAACAAGACTAGTAATGTTGTTAGTGACGGATGTTAACGAGAATTAGTTTAGAGACTAACAGAAGTATTAACCTAATACCTTTTAGAAATTTAAAAGACCAATTTGAGCCAAAATTTTTATTTTATGATCAAACTGAGATTTCGAGTATAATTAAAGGACCAAATTTGATATTTTCTTTGAAAAAATTGGTTGGGGAGGGCTTGGGCCCCGCCTTCTGGTTCATCCCCTGAACCCAGGGCGCGAAGTAGGATGAAATCCTAGTAATAAAAACAAATGATCAAAAACAACTTTGGTAATTTGTTTTTATTATTAGGGTTAACTGCAATTTAATCACTTTTTTTTTTCTACTAAATTTGTAATTTCAATATCATTTATGAAAACATTGCAGTAATATCTCCACCTATTGATTTGTAGTAACTTGGACACCTTCATTTTTATCCCTAATCAGAAATTCAACATTGCTGATGTGGCTCAAATATGACATGTTTATCGACATCCTATACAAGTTCAATACTATATTGTTCTCAATGCATAAAATAATATCATACATGATCGCCGTAAATTCAGTTCCAAAGCCAACTCGAAGGATTTCAATTTAAAATTCATCTTTAAGTCTTCTTTACTGATCATTTTAATACACACACACACGCACAAAGAAGATTATTAAATCAAGTAAACAAAAATAATGTTAATATTAATGAAATTGTAAACTGGATATATGGCTCTAATATGATTATAGTCTAATAATTTTTTAAAATAAATATTATGAAAACTACAATATTATCCTAAAATCAATTACTTATAAAGGATCTAATAGCGTATCAAATTTGGTAAAAAAATATACAGTTTACAAGATATAATAGATAATGGAATATTATCCTTCCACTTAGACCACTTTCAACCGAAAAAACTCATTTTCAAATTTAAAATGTAGTAACTGTCGTATCAAACAACAAATAACTTCTAACTAATAAACTCCAAAAAAATATTCTTTCCCTTTCATACTTGATTTTATTTTTTTTCGTTAACACCCATATGATTATCAAATTTACCAATTTCTCAATCCATTGTTATTCATGGTTTAGTTGTCATCATGTATTTTATTTTTAGTACTACAAATGTATTTATTTTTATTCTTAATGTTGGCTATAGGTAATTTCATGGTATTCCATGTATTCCTATATTCATTATTCGGAATATGTTAATTATTTTAATATTGTTGTTATGATTTTAAATTTAATTATATGTAGTTATTGTATAAACTTAATTAACTTTTACACCAATGATTTTCTTTAATATTTACAACTATAATTACTCGCATAATAAACATCGTATAAAACAAAGTAAAGGGAAAAATTACTTAAATAAAGTAAAACACATAAATAATAAAAATTATTATTAAAGTACTAAATAATAAAAATATTATTAAATAGGAATATATTGCAATTTTCAAAATTGCGGATTTTTTTTTTTACTTTTTTGCATTTTGTGAATAGTCCAAATACATATTTGAGTTCGGAGGAGAGAGAAAATGATAAAATTGCAATTTGTGATTGTGTTGGATTGTCAGTTGAAGCAATTCTTTTACTGCGGTTGGAGACGTTCTTAATTATACCGAACTAGAGAGATTCCACATATTACAACGGTTTTTTTTCTTTACATGTCGACACCTAAAATTAGATAACTAATATTCTAAGAACGGTTACTTCGGTTGATAAATTAGATAAATTAAATTGACCGTACATAATATTGAATGTTGAAGGATTACATACTCATAAAAGCTCATCAACATTGTTTAATCCATCAAAATAAATGGTGGATTATGCTGGATTAATTTGATAATCTATTCAAATTATCTCTATCACCAAATGTCAACGCTATTAAAATAAGTCTCATCTTAAAAATTGAATTTGAGACTTGAGATTAATCACAATATATATAGTTACCATGCATATTTAAATTAATACATACAATATCAGAAGAAAAATCTATAACATACCTGAAGTGCCTGAGCTAGAGCTACGTCTATGATCCGGAAATTAATACATACAACATCATAATTAATTTCAATATTAATTATGTTATCAGAAATTATTTTAAATGAATATTAGAAAAGAAGCCCAGTTTCAATATAATTAAGAAAGTTGAGCTATTATATATATCTTAGTTGACATTCTCTGCAAATCCATTTAAGAGAAAATCTAATTATGAGGTTGGTTGTGAATCTTGATCCTATCATCAATTATAGATAAAAATCTCACAATTTCAAAAAAATTGTAACTTTTGATTTGTGTAATTTAAATATGCCTACACAAGAAACCTAAAACCTATCATGTTAAAATTGTTTCTGATCTTCAATAATTCCAAAATTAATTCCGTATCCAAAAAAAATAAGATAATCTCCATTACAAAATTCGATAGCTCCCGCAATAAATACAACATTCCGTTATATTTCCCGGGAATAGCAATTAAATTAGTTTAAAGTTAAACCCCTCCACCACCATCAGCCGCGACTCCTCCGCGAACCACCACTCCGCCGCCGTGCACCACATGCAGGACAGCGGCAGCTCCACTTCACCATCTGGGATCTCATAAATTCCAAAAAAAAGGGCCAAAAAAAGGAAATGGAAAACCCCAGCACATGCACTGCCACCGGCGATTCCAGAATTCCGGCGGCGAAGGTCATCAGCTCATCCTACCGCCGCCCTTTATCCTCCGGCGCGATATACGGGGACCGTTTCATTCCGAGCCGTTCATCTTCCAATTTTGCGCTTTTCAATCTTCCTAATTCCACTACCTCGTCTTCTAATATTGACACCGATTCTGCCTACACTTCCCTTTTGAAGTCTGCCCTTTTCGGGCCCCAATGCAGCGGCGGCGTTGATTTCTTTCAGCCATTGGCGCCGGAGAAATTTGCATGCGGTAGAAGATTCGGAGATGGGAATGGTGATGGCAGTTATTTTCAGATTAGTCCTCCTAATTGTAATATATTCAAGTACAAGACCGAAACCCGGAAATCTTTGCGTTCTCGTTCTCGTTCTATGTTTGAGTTTGATGGTCAGCTTCGTGGGGTACCTTATAGTCCTGTCAAGATTCGCAGAAAAGTTCCTAGCTCCCCTTATAAGGTTCTCTCTCTCTCTCTGTTTACCGGTTTCTTGATATTAGTTACCTTTGTTTCTTGCTATCTCTGTCTGATTCAATCATTTTGTGATGAGTGTGATAATTTGGGTGTCTTCATTTCTCCTTTTCTTGTGGGTGGGGTGGGGGAATTGTATATGTTTCCAATGTGCTTTATTTTGTATCAACCTGTTGTTATTGTGGCATTTTATTGCAGGTTTTAGATGCACCTGCACTACAGGATGACTTTTATACGAACCTTGTAGACTGGTCTTCACGTAATGTGCTGGCTGTGGGATTGGGAAACTGTGTTTATCTATGGCATGCTTCTAGCAACAAGGTGATTATTCTTTTCCTGCAGGTTGATATTTTGTTGGTTTGATGGTTGACTTTTGCACCTTCATGAAATGTTATTGCCAATGTTATATGCAGGTAGAGAAGCTGTGTGACTTGGGAGTTGATGATAGTGTCTGTTCAGTCGGCTGGGCACAACGTGGTACACAACTTGCGGTTGGAACCAGCAATGGCGAAGTTCAAGTACGAAATTGAATTTTTTTAAGGCCTCTTTTTATTTCTTGATCAAAGGTTATACATTAGCCATCAGTCTCAAGTTTTGAAGCTTTTCATTCTTGTATTCTTTTGTATCTTCCAATTTCCTGCATAGAGCTGATGAGGTATATCAGTGGTAAGATGGTGCCTTCAGTTACTGCTTTAGTTGATTGGCATTTACAACTAGATGGAGAATACTGTGGTGTCCTGATCGTTAGAACTCATACGGGTCACTTAAACATAAATCATTGATGTATGCTATCCAACTTCAAAAGGGGGGCGAGAGGGAAGGCATGATGCTTATTGTGAGTTATCAAAGGGTGAAATTAACAGTTTGTACTATAAACTAACTGCCTAGTTTCTTGAAACTTGATACTTACAGAGGAATATCTATTTCAATATAACTGGACATGCAAGAGTTGTTTTTTGCTGTCAGTTTCATCTGCTCGCAGATGTTGTTCCTCTGCATCCCATAAATCCAAAACCAATTGTAGAAGTATTTCCGTGATGGATTCTGTTATTTGATCTCAATATTTTGCTTTGTCACTTTAATGACTGGTTCTTTAACCTTATGCCATACAGTTATGGGATGTCTCTTGTTGCAAGATGTTAAGAACTATGGATGGTCATCGGTTGCGAGTTGGTGCCCTTGCCTGGAGTCCGACATTGTTATCTTCTGGAAGCCGAGACAAAAGTATTCTTCAACGTGACATAAGAACTAAGGAGGACTATGTTAGCAAGCTAAATGGACATAAATCAGTGGTCAGTTTCTTCATGGATTTGCTTCAGTTGTGCATCCTACTTACTAATGTTTATTATTAGTTGTGTAACATTATGTCATATGTAATGTTTTTAAGTAGTCTGAATCTAAACTATCATTGGTTTAGGTCTGTGGATTGAAGTGGTCTCATGACAACCGAGAATTAGCATCTGGTGGAAATGACAATCGAGTAAGTATTTATTTATCTCTGATTCAAATACTAATATTTTTTTAAATTTTTAACTAGATATTAATTCATTCATGCCCCTTTTATTGCTAGCTTTTAGTATGGAACCAGCATACAACTCAGCCTGTGCTGAAGTACTGTGAACACACTGCGGCTGTAAAGGCTATTGCATGGTCACCCCATCTTTATGGACTACTTGCTTCTGGTGGCGGCACTGCTGATCGCTGCATTCGATTCTGGAACACTACTACCAATAAACACATCAGTCGTGTGGAAACTGGGAGCCAGGTAGCCTGCTTGCTTCATGTTTAATTAATTCCCTATGATGACTGATGGCAGGTTTTTTTATTGAAAACTGTCTGTTAGGTTTGATATTTCTCAAAATTTTGTGAATGAGTGAATTGTACACATATATTTCCTTGATGTAATTCATGTGGATATCAGTTCAAACCAGTAACAATTACTTGACTCTCTTCTAATCACATAGAGAAATTTCAGTTTCTTAAAATATAAGAGGGAGAGAGCAATAGCACAGTTATCTTTCTGGTCAGGAGGCCTTCGGTTGTCTAGAAACTGACTTGAAATGTAACTATGCCAGGTGTGCAATCTGGTGTGGTCCAAGAATGTCAATGAACTTGTGAGCACGCACGGCTACTCTGAGAACCAAATCATAGTGTGGAAGTATCCAACGATGTCAAAGGTAATACTGACTGTACGTCTAAGAAGGAAAATCGATGCATGAAATGATATTTTTCAGCAAATAACAAGTTTATTTTTTTTCTTTCCTGGTGTAGTTGGCAACCCTTACAGGCCACACACTCAGGGTACTTTACCTTGCCGTTTCACCAGATGGACAGGTAGATACATTAAACCAATCATTCCTTTTTCACTTGCCTCAAATGATAAAAACGGATTTAGTATAATTTTCAATGTGTGCTAGGTTTTCCAACGTACGTTAATTTTGTTTTATTTTATTGCAGACAATTGTCACGGGAGCAGGGGATGAAACCCTTAGGTTCTGGAATGTTTTTCCATCTCTGAATTCTCGGGTAAGTCTTTGGATTATCTCACATGTTGGTATCTTCAGTTTCCAATATTTCCATATCGTTACTTTCTATTTATCCATCTCAACTCATGCATGAACTTATTTCAAAACCTCCTATCTAGCAGAAGACTGAGAGTGAGATTGGGGCATCATCTCTTGGAAGATCTCTGATCCGTTGATCCTATAAGGTCTATGACTAGATTTCCGGCCGGGCTTTATTTATTTTGTCGAAGAAAACCAAAGTTATAGGTTGCATCATAGGATGTGAGATCCTGTGAAACTGGTAGGTATCAAATCTGTGAATGCCCTCACCAGCAGTAGTAGCTTCAAGCGTTCATGAGAACCGGTTAGGGACAGATTAGGCGATGGTGAAACGCAGAGGTAGGGGATGCTTTCACATCAGGCTCTCTTCAATGATTTTTTTCATATTACAGAAAGGGGAGTTGTTTATATGTAATTATGTAAACATCTCCTTTTCCATATGAGCTCATAAAATTATTGCAGCTTCATATTTGTAATGTAAATATATATATATATTTTTTGGGTGATGTTATTTGCACTACAAAATATACTCTTTGCATCATAAATTAAAAAAATATATAAATATTAAATAATTTTGAAATAACTTAGAAACCCTTACTATATAAAATAAAAAATAATCTAAAAATAATTTTCTCTCTCCTCCACCTTCTTCTCTGACGGAACCTCCTCCTCCGGCAAGGTTCCACCAATGATTTATCTCTACTTCCCTTCTCCGGCATAATCCATTTTTCTACGACGAAACACCGATCTTACCAATCATTTATCACTTCTCCCCTCTTCTCTCTATCTTTTTTTCTTCTTTTTCTCTCCTTCCCCTTCTCACTACGCATCTCCGTTTTTTTTTTGGTGTTGCTATTAACACCACTATTTTTTCTCAATGCACCACAAAATAAAATTAATTAAAAAATTAAAAAAAATTATATTACTAAAGTATCCTTTTTTAACTTTCATGCACCACTATTATTTCTCTATACACCACTAATTAAAATAGCATAATAAATATTAAAAAAAATAGTAAACACAACTCTGATATCAAACATTGAGCGTGAATCTTTATGAGGGCAGTTGAAAACTTGAAGCAAGCAAACTAGAAATTTTATTTCTCAAACTTTGGATAGCATATTATGTGTCTAAATCACCATGAAGTTCAAAAATGAAGAAGGCACGAGCAATGTAAGTGATTTTTTACTATTTGCACCGTATTTTTTTCAATTTTCATGTGGTGTGTTGAGTTAAGAATTACAAATCGTCGCGATTGGTTCGAAAAAATACAGTCTTCACAATAACTTGAATGTTCGAAAAATCAATTTTCAATTTGGTATACTTTGGTTCGGAAACTACATTATCAATTGACACTCATAAGGTTCGGTAATTAGTTTTTCGAATACATATCAAGTGATTCACAAATTCAATTTTTCAAACCCCTCATTATTTCGAAAATGTTTGTTTTGAACATGCTCTTATGTGTTTGGAAATCAATTTTTCGAGCAGTGCCTTCCATTATTTTCAACAATTTTGTAGGAATTTACGGAGAGTGGTGTAGCTAGCCCATTGAATGATGAATTACAACCTGATTATCAAGATGTATTCACCATAATTATACAAAAACATTATGCCACAAATTTGTGATGCTATAGAGACCGGATGATGGGATGTAATAGAAGCTGCAATTTATTGCTTTAGTGACACCGCAGATAAGGATCATTGGTTTGTTTAGCCTGACATGGAAAAAATTTGTTACAAATATGTCCTCATATTACATTTCAGTGGAGAGAACACCGTAATGATTGAGGAACTGAATGGAAAAAATTGTTACAAATATTAGTGGTGAAAAGTGCATCTAGGAACTTATGTAACTTATATTGTTCGAGATTTCTTAATTTATTTTTTCATATGTATTGACTTGTAACTTATCAACTTGTGTTTGTTCGGGATTTATTTTTTCACATATTATTTTTCACATTTATTTTTTAAGTACATAGCAGGAACTGTGTTTGTTCGAAAAATATATTTTCCAAACTGAAAAGTGCAGATCGAAGAACTGTTTTTTGAATGCCCATATATCGATCTAAACATTTGATTTTAGAACCCAAACAATAGCATTCAAAGATGCATTTTTCGAACCAAACTATCCAACACATCTAATACAACTAATATGAATATATCCAGAATATCCAATTATTCTTGTTGAGCATTTTGAATGTGTGATGCCTCATTGCGTTCTGCACATCGTCTCCTTATAGACGCGGTGGGTCTCCTACGATAAATTGATGCTGAAATATTTAAAAAAGATGTTTGTACAATTTTATCAGTACTGAATGAGTTCAAAAAATTGTTTGCCAAATTCTACAGAGTTACTCTGAACAATATGTTTCCAAACAGTCAGTTCAAGGAAAAATTGACTTTTGATCCAGTCTATTCGAAAAGCAGATTGGTGAACTTATCAAAATGCTTTTGATAAATTGTTTTCCAAACTACACACATTTAGTTCACTATTCTATTTTTCGATTGTCTAGGCAATCAATCAACAATATACAGTCCAAACTAAATCACAATGATTTTCCCCCAAATTTAATCGTTCAAGTTCAACAGATGATTACAGCAAACAAATTCAACAAATTCATCAATTCTAGGTTTAGGTTCAAAACAAGTTATACAAATTCCCAAAATTTCCAAGATCGAAACCTACAAAACTTAAATTGAAACTAAGAAATTCAATGGGTAACAATAAAACCTAAAAAACTTACCAAAATGTTCGATGAGGGTCAAATTTTCAATAGAATTCATGAGGTTTGAAGATTCCATGACGCTGCCGCTGCTCTAAAGTATCGAAAAATTACCTTTCGACGGATTCGGTGTCTTTACTCTTTTTCTTTTTTGTCTTTTATCGTTCGTTTCTTCGCTAATCACTATTCATCTTCCCAGGTCATTCTCAGTGTTTTCATGGATGTATGGAAATGATATATTATTTCTTTTCATTTGATTTAAGTTACTATTTTTAATATTTTAATTAAATAATATATTATTTTTAAGAGAAAGGGTAAAATTGACATTGTGTATGGTGCATTGAAAAAAAGTGAAAAAGAAAAAAGAAAAAAGTAGTGGTGTGTAGAGCAATTGTGGTGCATTGAGAAAAGGTAGTGGTGTTAATAGAATCACCTTTTTTTTTTGGCTTCTTTTCTCTATCCTCTCTACACAAAATTACGCTTTTTTCAGCAGAATATGGGGCTACTGATTGAGTTCGAATAATAATTTTTGAAAATAGGCATGTGGTTCGAAAAATATTTTTTTAACAATGCATAAGATTCGAACATCGTTTTTTGAAGGCGTTCGAAAATATTTTTTCGGAGGTTGGATTGTGGTTCGAAAATAGTTTGGTGTTCAAGATAATTGTTGTTTCAGGTTTAAGTCTACTGGATAGAAAATTGGAAGCTTCAGTGTGTGTGTGTGTGAGAGAGAGAGATTTGTAGATTTGTGGTGGTAAAATTGTTAAATGGTGGATGGGAGGTGGAAGGCCACTGATGGAGGAAGAAAGACACCGGTGATGACTGTCTTAACTCTTCAGATTTTTTTTTTCCATTTTTTTATCAAGTTAAATTAATTTTTTGTGTGAGGGGTAAATGAGTAATAGTGTGTGATGTAAAGAATAAAAGTGCATGGAGTAAGTGAAGTGTAAAGAGTAAAAATTATACTACAAATAGCAAATCTCATTTTTTTAGCACGAAATTGTTTGTTGTATGTAAAGTCTAGATGTTCGAGGTTTTGAATGCAAGAGCGGCTAATTTACTGGCTACTAGGGGTGCACCGTGCACACGAGTTGAATTGGCCGGGTTGAGAGTATTTAAATAGGTCATTAATCTGATATCTTTTTTTTTTTTTTTCCCACAATCCAACCCTACTTTTCACATAGATATAAAAGTTGGGTTCATCAAATTATGAAAAAAAAAACTTTAAAATCAAATTTACCAAAACTTATTTAATTTTCTTTATATTCTAGATCATTAATCATATATTATAAACAATATTAACTTGGAAACCTATCAAATAAAATAAATATCCATGTCATAGAATTGGAGTTGGACTGATAAAGAGAAGATTAAACTCATATTCAGGAAAGAGAAAATATCAAATACAAATACAAATACAAGAAATTATTTGGAAATATCATAAGTAAATATAAAAAATAATTTTAACTAGCGCATTAGCATGTAAGTAAATAATTACAAAAAGGTGTTAAATTTATAAAGAAATTTAGCATTTCTCCAACAATACTGCAAGTTGGTGAACCTATTGATGACAAATTCTAGAGCCAAAATAATATATGTTCCATACAAAATCAATTGAACAAATAAAAAGTTCAGCAAGACATTACCCGACAAAATGCTTCACCTCCAACTATGTTACATAAGGTTTTACACATATATTAAAAACATATAAAAGAATAAATAAAGAGTAACGGGTTGTACTGGATTGGTTTGGATCAAGACCCTTAAACTTGTGAGTCGATTCAATAAGACCGGTCTACAGTATTTATAAACCGTAATAAATTTAGTTTGTCATCATAATGAGTCAAATAGTTTAAATTTGATTTGAGTTGGCCGGTTTGGTCGGCTCGGACAATTTTTTTTGCACCCCAAAGAGGCTGGAAAAATTCATAAGGTGAGGGCTATTTTAGGAAGCATCTAATTTTTATTCTAAAAAAGTAATAGATTTTAATTTTTTGCGCTTAATTTATTTATTGCTCTATTTTTATTTTTAATTTAAATTGTTTTTTAAGAAGATGTCAAAATGATATGTTCAAAGGATATGAGTAAAAAGGGCTCGAGCCCAATGTCGACAAATTCAAATTTGACTCGTTTAAAACTGGAGTTGAATCAAGTTTAATTCACGAATCTAAATGAGCTCTATCGAGCTTAAAATATTTAGCATGTGTGTGAGTTAAATTAATTAATAATTACTCAATATAGAATATTCAAATAAATATTATAAAAATAAGGATTAATTATGATTAAATAGACAAATTTTAACATGATTTTTTATTTTGACACAAATTTTAAAAGTTTGCAATTAACATACAAATTTAGATTTTTTTTGCAAAATAAACACCTCCTATTTCTTTTCCAACGAATGGAAACTAACTTGGCAAAAAAAAAAAACACAACAACAACGTTGTGTTGTGCTTAGGTGGAAAATATTTTAAAATCTTCATTTAAACAAAATGTTATTTTGAACCTAAAAAAAATAAAAAGTAAAAAATTCAAAATTGTATAATATTTGTTTAATTGGGAATGTCTAATTTGTAAAAAGATGCAAGTTTGTGTTTCAACCGCAAACTTTTAAGGTTTGTATCTAAATTACAAATAATGTCAAAATTTATGTATTTAATCGTAATTAATCCTAAAAATAACTTGTGAATTTATTAAAATTGACATATTAATGTAATATAAGTATAAAAGATTATATAAATATGATGGTCTAATTTCAAACTATTAGTGAAACATTCCACAGATTAAAGTACGAGTTTATGTCAAGTTGACTAATGAGCTAACAAATTGAGTAGACGTGGTTTTTTGTGCATTAGATGTATGGGTTCAGGCCCATTAGATTGAC
The DNA here is from genome assembly GCA_026008535.1 of Perilla frutescens. NCBI lineage: Eukaryota > Viridiplantae > Streptophyta > Magnoliopsida > Lamiales > Lamiaceae > Perilla > Perilla frutescens. The sequence goes on from BRKX01000001.1 coordinate 40,868,917, forward strand.
CCAGATCCATTAACGCCCAACTGGTCCAACCCCACGCGCCCGAAATTTTTTTTTTTCTGATTTTTTTTTTGCAATTTTTTTGTTTTATTTTTTCTCTAAAATTGTATACCCTAAAATACCATTAATGAACCCTAAAATTGAAATGAATTAATTTAATATTTTTGAAATGAATATAAATATATACTCTAAAATTGATTTAATGAACCTTAAAATTAGAGTGAATGATATATATTTTTAAATTTGACGACTAGCGCAATGCACTCGCCTGATGCTAACGTGTGGGCTCGTGCATCGCGCTCGATAATTAATTTAATTTTTTTGAAACAAATATAAATGTTAATTGAAAATTAAAAATAAAAACATAATTTTGAAATAAATATATACCCTAAATGGAATTACTGAACCCTAAATTAAAGAGAATGAATTAATTTTTAAAAAATAAATATAACCCCTAATTGATATTAATAAATATAAAAACACATGAACTCTAAAAACACAACATAAACTCCTAAAAATCTAAAAAATACTAAAAAAAAAAATCTTAAAAACCATAAGCCCTAAAAAACCTAAACTACTAAACTCTAAATATTAATTGAAATGGAAAAAATAATAATTTGAACTACATAAACTCATATAAGATTAGTAGAAAATCTGTTACTTTTAATGAGACAAGTGATACCTTTTAATGTTAGAACTGATACTTTTTTTTACGGGTCAACACGTGTTGATCCGCATTGATCCCAACTCATCTGATTAATGTATAAATCTTATTGGACCTGAGATATGTATATGAGACTTAACCAATTGAGTACAACAAAGTTCTTTTTTTTTTCCCATAGCGACTTTCATAAGAAAATTTTCAAGTAAAATTTTAAATAGCACGTTTACGCTTATTAAGAATTAAGATCGAACTGGATTACTTGCTGTGCACCTTTTTATGTCAATTTTTTAATGATTAAACTTATTAGTTCCTGTTAGTGCCATCATCATGCACTAAGTTTTGTTTTGGTGATATATATTCGACAATGTGTACTTGGGTATGTTCCTGAAGATAAAAGTTCCGCTGTGCAAGCAATGAAGAACAATTGCTAAACTGTTCGCTCTGATGTTCCAGACATAACCAGAAATAGTTTAATTATGGCAGTTTCCATATTTGGAAGATCTTGCGCCAATCCAGTTTGGGAGGTCAAGATTCGTTCGTTTGACTGCCTTGTGGAGTAGATGTCGTGCTGAAAATAAATCTCATACACAAGGAAAGCATCTACACATGTTTGGGAAGATCACAAACCATTATTCTCTTGCCAAATTACCGACGATTGAAGATCAACGGTAATATTGAAGTAAAGCTATAAGAAGACCGATTCATTGCAGCAATCGGTGGACGAATTGATTAGATTCTTTTCGTATATTATTTGAGAGTCATTTACTTTGTGATCTATGTATTAGCTAGAAGTTGTTCCGTAATCTTTTCAATGTGATAATCTAGCTTTTGAGTGTTTTGAGTGAAACATGTGAGGGATTTTATTAATCCATTTTGTACGCAATCTTGGGAGAGATTGTAAGTTGAAGTCATGGGTAGCTAGAGGGAGTCTAGTGTCACGGTTGTGAGGGAATCTCATAGCTTTCATTCAGTGAAAGAGTTCGTGAAGAAGAACGGGAGACATAAGGAGGGAGTCCTATATGTGTAAGTTCCTAAATACACTTCATGAAGGAGTAGTGAATGAATCTTCAAGTTTGGGCGAAGTCTCCCCCAGAGTAGGTTGGTTAACAGAATTGGGTTACCAATTGTGTGCGTTCTTTATTGCTTTTTATTTACTATTTTTACGCCTGTTCCCAATATTTCTAAGAATACTTATATGCAGTACACATAAAACACACTTTGCACGGATTGAGGTTTTTCAATTGGCACCAGAGCGGGTCACCAGTTATACAGGTGTGATCTTGGGTTTATTAATCCGTGTGTTGTGTTTTTTTTGACGAGATGGACAAGATGAAAGAAGGAGCGTCGACAGTGCGACCCCCGTTCCTTGATGGCAATAATTATGCCTACTGGAAAGCCAGAATGACTGCGTTCATTCGTTCAATTGATGAACGTGCCTGGAAGATGTTGACAGAGGACTGGAAGCCTCCCACAAAGAAAGATGAGAAGGGGAAAACTGTCATGAAGCCGGAAGAAGAGTGGGAGACTGATGACTACCAGGTTATGGGGTTGAATACTAAAGCCATAAATGCCATCTTTTCGGCTGTTGACATGAATGTCTTCAAACTTATCTCTACGTGTGACAAAGCTAAGGATGCATGAGACATTCTGTAGGCCACTTATGAAGGAACAAGCAGTATTCGTGCCTCACGAATGCAGTTAATCACCACCAGATTTGAGAATCTACGGATGGATGAGGTAGAAAAACTTGCTGATGTCAATGCCAAAATCTGTGACATTGTAAATGAAAGCTTTCATCTTGGAAATGCCATTTCTGAAGAAAAATTTGTTCGAAAAGTTCTTCATTCCCTGCCCAAAAGATTCGCTTACAAAGTCACGGCAATTGAAGAAGCTAAAGATGTGAGTAAGATGAAGTTGCAAGAACTGATGGGGTCCTTGCGAACCTTTGAAATGGGCCTGACAGAAGAAGAAACTGTGCAAAAGAAAAGCATTGCTTTTCAGGTGGGTTCCAGTACTGATGTTCCCAGCAATGTTCCTGACAAAGCTGATCTTACAGAGTTAATTGCTATGTTGTCTAAAAACTTATCTAGTTTGCGAAACACTATAAGAAGTCCTCTCAAAATAATACTGGCAAGAACAGGTTCTCCAAACCTCAAAGAAACAAGGATGATGATCTAAATGAAGACAAACATAAGGAAGTGAAGTGTAGAGAATGCAGTGGTTTTGGTCATTACCAAGCCGAATGTGCTAATACTCTCGAAAAGAAGAAGTCTTACTGTTCTACCTTAAGTGAAAGTGATGATCCTGATGATAGTGGAAGTGATGAAGAATGTGTAAGCAATCATATTGCCTTCATGACACATTTTGTCAAAGACTTTGTGCCTGCATCTGTTCCTGACGATGAGGCTGAAAAGACATCTGAATACAGTGATGATGAAGAATTTACTGAAGAATCAACCATCTAGGCATATAAAAAACTGCATTCAAGCTGGATCATGGTTGTTAAAGTTAATGAAGACCTGCTAAAGGAAAATTCCGATCTCTCAAAAGAAAGAGATAATCTTTCCATTCGTCTTAAGGAGTTGCAAGATGAACTGTTGCAGTCCAGGAACAGTACCCACGCTCAAACTGGTGAACTTCAGCACCTAAAGAAGCTTGTTAAAATGATAAACTCTGGATCATCTCAACTTGATGAAATTCTCTCTAAGGGAAAGAGCCCTCAGGATCATACCGGGCTTGGATATAATGGTAGTCAGACCTATGACCGATTCTGTCACGGACAGACATCTGGAACAAAAGATTCAACAGTTGCAGAATCAAAAGTTGAATCCAAGAACAAGTAGCATCGAAAGAAGGTACCTCAAAAGACACGTGTTGTGTGTCATTACTGTGAAAAGCCCGGTCACATTCGACCACATTGCAGAAACTACATCAACGATCTAAGAAGAATGAGAAGAAGAGGGGTGTCTCAATCAGACCAGTTCTCTAGAGGAAACAATAGCAGGAATAGATCAAGGAACACCCACAGAAACTATGTGGTTCATAATGCTCTCAACATTCATGCAAAGAGCAGTTGGTATTTCGACAGCGGATGCTCGCGTCACATGAATGGAGTTGCAAACATGTTGAACAATATTTAAAAGAATTGTTTTTATTAATCTGTCTCCTTTGGAGACGGTGTCAAAGGAAGAGTGCTTGGACGTGGTCAGTTGAATGTTTAAGGAATGCCCAACTTAGAAGAAGTGCTGCTTGTGGAGGGACTAAAGGCTAATCTAATTAGCATTAGTCAGTTGTGCGACCAAGGTCTCTTTGTGCATTTTACAAGAGATAAGTGTCTGGTCAAGGATAAAGAAAGTGTTCTCCTGATGGGTAGGAACAGATTGCGAGATAATTGTTACATTCTCAACATGAAGGATACCTGCTTCAGATCTTAGCTTAGTGAAGCAAATCTATGGCATGAAAAATTTGGCCATATCAGTTCCCGAAATCTTCAAAAACTTATGAAAACTGAAGCTGTGATTGGTGTTCCAAGATTGAATATTGATCGATGAAAGGTATGCGGTCCATGCCAAGTTGGAAAATAGATCCATGTCTCTCATAAATCTGTAGAGAAGATCACTACTTCAAATGCCTTGGAATTGTTGCACATGGACTTGATGGGGCCTGTTCAAACTGAAAGTATTGGATGAAAGAAATTCATATTTGTTTGTATAGATGACTACACCAGATTTACATGGGTGGAGTTCCTAAGAGACAAGGCAGAGACTTTTGAGACCTTTGAAAAACTGTGTCTCAAGCTTGAAGTAGAGAAAAGAACAAACGTGGTGAGAATAAGAAGTGATCATCGTCGTGAGTTTGAGAATGTGTTCTTCAAACTGTTCTGTGAAGAAAAAGTCATTGGTCAAGAGTTTTCTGCACCGAAAACACCACAACAAAATGGTGTTGTTGAGAGGAAAGATTAAACTCTTCAAGAAATGAGTAGAGTTATGATGAAGGCTGATAAGTGGTGTTTTTGCACAACATTTTGTGGTTGAAATGAAGTGATTTGAAGACTTTAATGTGTGCTTTAACCCAATTTGCGCTTTTAACCTCCCGGTTTGGAAGTTTTGTTTGTTGTTTGACTTTCACAGGAAATGGAGAATCAATCAATGCATTTTTGAGTGATCCAATGCCATGAGAAGATAGAGAATCGAATGAGGAACGCGCTGCAAGTTGAATCACCTCAATCGGATAAGAAATGAGGGAGAACGGAGCAAAACCGTGAAAGGTGTCGGTGCAGAGTTGCTGGCGCGAGTGGCAGCGCGACCGGAGGCGCGACCGGTCTGCACTCGCGCCAGAGACAAGATTTTCTTCGATCAGGGCGCGACCGAGGGCACGACCGGGGGCGCGACACGGGCACAGTTGCGCCCCCAGCCCAACTTTTCTGATTTGTGCGGCCCATCCCCTTTTTATTTGATTTTTTCCTCTCATTTTCTCGACAGAACACACACACATACACAACAGATTTTTTCTCCACAAAAATCCCCAAAACTCTCCCAACACCAAACCCTTCTTCCCTCTCCCATTTTCACATCTCACCCCTCAAACCCACACCCTAGCTAGGATTTCCACCTAGCTAGGGTGAATTAGGAGCAATGGCCCGAAGATGGAGCAAAGAGGAGACGAGCGGAGGCAAGGGTGGAGTCGAGGCCAACTTCTGGGTTGTTCTTAGTTTCATTTTCTTGTTTTTGTCTTTAATTTTCTTTGAGATAATTTAATCCTTACATTGTTTAGATGTTAGGTTAGATTATCTTGTATTTTGGGATTGAACATATTTTGGTATTTATGCATTTCTATTTTTATTGATTGTTTATGACTCGATTTTATTTATTGTGCTTATGCTATGTATGAGTGTTGATTAATTGATCACTAATTTACACGATTTTATCTATTGATTCATGAATCGAGAGATGAGTCTCAATAGACGAACCCTAGGCACGAGACACCTATGTCGATAAATTCGAGAGAATTGGGGCTTAGTGTGAGGGCTAGAAATCTTAGGAGTGTATATGTGTAAGATTCGTTCGGAGACGGTGAACCTAGCATGTACCCTCCAAACTTAAGTATCTCGAGAGAGAGCTTAGACGAGATTTTCCTAGTGAAATTTAGCACCACAAATAGACATTCAATAGGATCATTAGTGCCAAGTACCGAAGAAATCAATCCTAAAAGTACCTCTACCTTCTTGTCCCAATCTCCATTTAATTGTCCTTTTATTTATGCTTTCTTTAGTTTTAGATTAGTTAATTATCTTTTCGTTTTCTTATCGTCTAGATAACGATTGAGGTCCGATATTATAGTACACACAATTAGGTCTAATTTGTCTCTGTGGATACGATACTCTTGCTCGCTATATATACTATAATTGCACCGTATACTTGCGGTATAATTTTAGTCGAATAAAAAAGTCGATCAAGTTTTTGCAAATCTGTCCCTGACAATCTTTGGGCTGAAGAGGTGAACACGACTTGCCATGTTATCAATCGGATTTACTTCAGACCCAACACACAAATTACTCCCAATGAGCTGTGGAAAGAGAAGAAGCCGAACGTAAAGTTGTAACACCCCAGATTTTTGAATAAGGTTTAGAGAATTCTTAAGCATAATTGAGAAGTAAGGAAGAAATTTTTATAAGGTTTAAGTGAAGTCAGATGTCAGTCACGACTTTAGGGTTCATTTTTCGTGAAATCGTCTTTTTTGAAAATTTGACCTTAACTCAAATATGGCCCGTACAAGGCTAGCACGGCCCGTTCAAGGCTTCTGTAGCTATGTTTTGTCTCCAAGTGTGTTCGAAACTCGAGTCTTTCAAACCCTCGTGTTTTCTAAAGGTTCTAAAGTCGTGTAATCGGTGTTTAAGTCCTAGTTAAGGAATGAAAGGTTAAAGGTTGTTTAAGTTGTTGTTAGAGGTTATAAATCTTTGAAGGAGGCCGCTAAGTCGATAAATCGACTTTTGTAGGAAGAGGTGAGCCCCGAGGAGAACCGAGGAAGGATTTGTGACTCGTTGCTTCCTCTACATGCTCGTCGTCGAGGTGCTCGTCATCGAGGTGGGTAATTCTAAACTAAGTATAAAGTTTGAGCTAGTAAGCTCTAGAAGCATGATATGGCAAAGGTGAAATATCCAATAAAAGTATTTTATGCTCTGCCTGTTTAGTCTCTGTAGAAGGAAAGGAAAGGAAGAAAGGAAGTTTTATGCATGATTATGTTGAATTGTTATTTGAGTTTGATAAAGTAAAAGAAGTTGTTATATGTTAATGAGTTCTCAAGCAGGTTTAGATATGCTAGAAATGTTTAACTACTGTTTATGCTAGCATGAGATAATTAGAATTACTTTAATTGCAATTTACGTTTATGCATGTTCATTTCCTCGTATTTGAATGTTAGATTTTGCTAAAGCTTATTTAGCTAAGTATTGCCTTCTAGGGTAGTGATAAATCCTTTATAGGCCAAGATCATGCTAAAATAAAGGTTTAACCTTAGACGATTGCTCTAGGCTTGGTATTTGCTAGGAAGGTTAAGAAAGGAAGGAATGTTAAGAAAGGAAGGAAGGTTAGGTGAAGAAGGAAGTTAAGAAAGGACATAGTTTCTATTGTAAGTAGGTTATCGAGCTCAAAGAACAGTGTAATTGCTTTATCATGCTGTGACCTTTCTGTCACTAAAGTTGAATCTTGATTAATGGGAGTCATTGCTGGGTAATCCCTTCGCATACTCAGGAGGATACTTGAGGTAACCCCTCTTTTATCCTAAAGCAGACCTAAGGGTGCAGTAGATAGTGGGTTTGAGCCAGGAAAGGCGCCAGAGAAAGAAAGATAAAGGTTTTGCGGATATTGAGAGGGCTTTTGCGTTTTGATCTTCATATACCGCCAGTTGTTAATTGGATATTTCTAAAGTTTATTAAAGAGTTTTTTGTAACAGTCCGGTCCCGAGATAGGGATTAATGAATGGAGACGGGGTGTTATTAAGGGATTAACGAATAAAACGGAAGATTTACAAGAAAGGTTTTGGGACTAAAGACCTATTTTTTTTAAAGATAGGTGGTGATACTCGGGTTTACTTAATTAAGAAGGGAACATGATTTAGCGGAATAAAACGGCTAACTAGTTCAGATACCAACAAGCACAGACCTCATTCATAAGCGAAAGGAAAATACACTTCGAGAGACAGGCATAAAACTTATAATGCATCCTTATGTATATAGATAACCATGTCTTGAGGAAATATTCATAGAATCTTGATAATCATAATCGAACTTGAACGGAATTAAAAAAAGTGAATCAGAGTAGCAGAACACATAGTGGGATCTCAAAAGAACTTATATAATAGAAAAACAATCTTGGCAGCCAACCCACATCCACAACCACCAACATCCTCAGCATCTCAACCTGAAAATATTTGAAAAAGAGGGGGGAGGGGAGAGGGGCGTGAGCACTAATGTACTCAGTGGGTTTTAATGAAACACTTTAATAAACTTCAAGATATCCAATAATCAACTGACGGTATAAGGAGAGCAAAACGCAAAAGCCCTCTCTATATCTGCAAAATATTTTCTTTTCCTTTGGGCCCATCCTGGCTCAAACCTAATGTCAACTGCACCCTTAGGCATGCCTTAGGACATAAGAGGGATTACCTCGAATATTCTTACGAGTTTGCGAGGGAGTAAACCCAGGAGTGACTCACTTAACGATCAAGAGATCAAAGTTCTACTTAGCTCAAATTCCTGCTTAAACAAAACACTAAGTTCCTTCCTTCCTTCCTTAATCCTTGCTAGCAAAACCAATCCTAGAGCAACGTCTAGGGAGCTAATACTTTATTCTAGCATGATCTCGGTCTATAAGGGAATTGTCCCTCACCTTAAAAGGCAGTCCTTAACTAATTGAAGCTTAGCAAAATAATAACATTCAAATACGATGAAAAGAACGCACATAAACACGATTTGTAACTAAAGACAATTCTAATATCTCAAACTAAACGAAATCAATACTTAATAATTCTAGCATTTCTAAACATGTTCGAGAACTCGAATAACACAAATAATTTCCTTTCCTTCCTTCTTTGTACAGAGATCAATTAGGTAGAGCAAAATATTTTATTGGATATCTCATTTACCCTAAAATGCTTCTAGAGCTTATTAACTCAAACTTTTAGATAAGTATAGATTTACGCACCTCGATCACTGAGCAGAGGATGAGGCAACGAGTTGCTGATCCTCCTCCGGATTCCTACGAGGCCCACTTTCTCCTACAAAAGTTGAATTATCGACTTAGCGGCCTCCTTCGAAGAAAATAACCTTCTAAAGCGGGAAATAACACTATCTAACTCAAAGGCTAAAATCTAAGACTTAATTACAGATTGCACGACTTTATGAATTTATAAATTCCAAGAAGGATTTGTTTGAACAACACATTTCGATTTAACAAGTTCGACCTGAAAAGTTTATTCAAAATAACTCGGAGATAGCTTGTGGATTTTCTTCAAAATAACTTGGAATTAGCTCGAGATTAGTTTGGAAAAACACAACTCGAAGGCTCAAAAAAGAGGTTATGAAAAATAACCGAAGATCGACTCGAAACACACGGGGAAGGGGGGTGGCGCCGCGGCGCAACCTTGCGCCGGCGAGCACCCGCCCGCCGCGGTGCTAGACGGCGCCGGCGGGCACGCCCCCGCCGCGGCGCACCCTTGCGCCGGCGGGGACTTGCTGGGCCGAGGGGGTGTGGTGCGACGCCGCACCCCCCACCCGCGGCGGCGGCTCACACATTCTCTCTCTTCCGCTCTTTTCTGGGCAATCTTCAACTGGGTTCTTTGGTGGTCGTCGATTCCTTCGACGAACACCAAGAACATGAAGAACACTCATAAAATTTTCTTTAAAAATGTCATACTTCGATAATTTTTTAATTAACACGAAACGGCATGCTTTAACTTAAAAAGAAATCGGCATTATAACGGCATAAACACGATAATCCCCCTTAATTTTTAGAATAACAATGAAATCTTTATTTATAGCTTGGACGGAATTTAAACGGGAATAACGAGACTAAATATACAAAATAATGACGAGGATTATAACGACAGGAATAAAGCGTGGAATATAACGTAAACGTTATTAACTTGTAACTTTAATAAGAATGGAATTACAACTTAGACGGAAGGTAAATGTGCAATAATGAAGAACACGAAGAACATGAAGAACGTAAAGTAAATGCGAAATTAAAAGACGGAAAAAGAAATGAAATCGAGACCGACGAACAAGAATGGACGGAGTTAGGTGCGTCGAAGGAAGGTGGCTAGCTCGGCGTCTCGTCGAGTCGCAACGGCGGCATGGCCGCCTGCTACGACCCAACCACACCCCTAGCACATTCCCTCACCGTATCCCTTCCACGCCACTCGGCTCGTCGTCTTTCAGAATACTCACGAAGAACGCTTTTTACTTCGACATAACTTTCTCGGCTTTCAAAGCTTTCTCACTCTCTCGATTTGGAAGTGAATGGATGGTAAAAGAGCAAGTGAAAGTAAAAGGGGTGGTCCTCTATTTATAGGAGGGAGTTTGGCTTCCTTGAGAAGCCACTCCAGTGCGGAAACACTGTAAGAGTTACCCCGGGTTCGGTTATAAGCTGCTTTATTCGATGTCGAGGTCCAAATGACCTCAGACACGAAATCTAAAAATATCAGGAGGTTCCTTGCCTTGAATACTAGTGAACCAAATTGACTCGGGATAAAGATGGGATCGTCAGAAGAAGAACGAACGAAGATTCCCTTTTTGGAATTACTTTTTACTATTCACTCAGACTGGCATATTTTGCTCCCGAGCGTTCGATTGACCTCAGAATGAAAATGCGTGAACGCCAATGAAATCCTTGAGTCATTTCCCATAAAAGGGGCCTGACAGAACTAGACTCGGATCAATGAGGAGGATTTCAGAAATTTCTCAAAACACGAACGCATGCAAAAGTTACTATTTATTCATCTTTTAAATATGTTTTTCATCACCAGGGACTCAAATGACTTCAGAATTAAAATCCGAAAACACCAGGACACTCCTTGAGATAAAACCTTTCTAACGAGACCAAGTTTGACCAAGATAGAGTTAAGATCAAAATTTCTGAAAATACGATTTCACCAGAAATTGACTCCTAAAGTCGTGACTGACATCTGACCTTAATTAATCTTAATTAGATTTCTTCCTTAACTATTTAATTACTGTTAATAATTCTTTTAATCCTTATCTGAAAATCTGGGGTGTTACATCCTACCCCCTTAAAGAAATTTCATCCCGAAATTTACTAACCATGATAAGGGACATCAGGGTACTTCTTCAGTAGCTCCGATTCGAGTTCCTAGGTTGCCTCCTCCGAACCATGATGGTTCCAGTTTACTTTCACAAGACTGATCTCCTTGCTCCTCAACTTCTGGATCTTTCGATCCACGATGGCCTGGGGCTTTTCTTCATATGCGAAGTCCTCATTCAGGACTATCTCTTCTTTGCTAATCACATGCTTTGGATCGAACACTTATTTTCTCAACATTGAGATATGAAAGACATTATGAATGTCACTCAGGTTGGGTGGTAAGGCCAACCTGTAGGCTACTTCATTCACCTTTTCTAAAATTTCAAAAGGTCCAATGAATCTGGGCCTTAGCTTGTTTCTTTTGCCAAAATGAACCACTCCTTTGGAAAGAGATACTTTCAAGAATACTTTATGTCCGATGTCAAAGCTGAGCTCCGTTCTTCTTTCATCCACGTAGGCCTTCTGTCTATCCTGAGCCTCCTTAATTCGTTGACGAATTAACTCGATCTTCTGGATTGCTTCCTGGACCATTTCAGGTCCAAGTATTCTTCTCTCTCCAACCTCGTCCCAATACAAGGGCGATCTACACTTCTTTCCATACAGGGCTTCATAAGGGACGATGCCGATCGATGCTTGGTAACTGTTGTTGTATGCAAACTCTACCAATGGCAGTAACTCCTCCCAGCTGCTTCTTTTATCGATGACTACTCCTCTAAGCATGTCTTCTAGAATCTGGATAGTTCTCTCGAACTGGCCATCCATTTGAGGATGAAAAGCTGTGCTGAAATTAAGCTTTGATCCCATGGCTTCCTGTAGACTCTTCCAAAATCTTGATGTAAATCTCGTATCACGATCCAATGTAATTGAGACCGGCACTCCGTGCAAATGCACAATCTCTCTAACATATAGCTAGGCTAATTAATCTAGCCCATCTGTCATCTTAACGGCAATAAAATGCGCGACTTTAGATAAACGATCAACGACCACCCAGATGGCGGTATTCCCCCGCTTAGACTTTGGCAAACCTACCACAAAGTCCATATTGATATGATCCCACTTCTATTCGGGGATTTCTAAAGGTTGGAGCGGACCCGAGGGTTTTTGATGTAAGGCCTTCACTTGCTGACAGTTCAAACACCTTTTTGCGAAAGCGGCTATCTCTCTCTTCATGTTATTCCACTAGAAGTTCCTTTTGAGGTCTTGGTACATCATGGTGCTTCCGGGATGCGCTGTATATGGCATATCATGTGCCTCACACATGATTTTCTCCTTTAGCTATTCTTTTCTTGGCACACAAAGCCTTCCTTTGAACAAAAGTGCATTGTCGGTGGCTTCCGCGAAGTCTTGCGAGTTATCAGAACGCACTTCCAGTCTTTTCTTCTCGAGAAACTCGTCTCCTTTCTGGGCTTCAATTATCCTTTGCCTTAGGTTAGGCTGAGCGACTATTGTGGCGATCTGGGCTTGAATGGTTTCAGGTGGTGTTAGCACCTCGATTCGTAACCTTTCGAATTCTTTACGAAGATCCTTCTGGACTTGAACGACTCCCAATTCCGACTTTTCTTTCCTACTTAGGGCATCAGCTACCACGTTCGCCTTCCCTGGGTGGTAGTGAATCGTGCAGTCATAATCCGTGACAAGTTCTAGCCATCTCCTTTGCCTCATATTAAGATCCTTTTGCTTGAAGAATTACTTCAGGCTCTTGTGATCTGAGAAAATCTCACACTTAGCTCTGTAGAGGTAGTGCCTCCAGATCTTTAGTGCATGCACAACTGATGCTAACTCTAGGTCATGCGTAGGATAGTTCTGCTCGTGATTCTTAAGTTGTCTTGAAGCATAAGCAATTACTTTTCCTTTTTTGCATGAGCACACATCCTATTCCTTTCTTTGATGCATCTGCATAAACCACGAAATCTTCATTCCCTTATGGAATGGTCAACATAGGGGCTGTGGTTAGCATCTTCTTCAAAGTTTGGAAGCTTTCCTCGCACTCTGGCGTCCACTTAAATTTCGAGTCCTTCTTTAGCAGTTGTGTTATGGGCTTGGATATTGACGATAATCCTTCAATAAATCTTCGATAGTATCCCGCTAGTCCTAGAAAACTTCTTATCTCTTTTACGTTCCTCGAACACTTCCAGTTTCTTACCGTTTCGATCTTAGCTGGGTCCACCTTGATTCCTTCTGCCGAAATGATATGACCTAGAAACATTACCTCCTTGAGCCAAAACTCACATTTACTAAACTTAGCGTAAAGCCTTTCTCTTCTTAACGTTTTCAACACCACTCTTAGGTGCTCTTGGTGTTCCTCTTCACCCTTCGAATAGACGAGGATATCATCTATGAAGACTAACACAAACTTATCCAAATATGGATGAAATACCCGGTTCATCAAATCCATGAACACTACTGGGGCATTGGTCAAAGAGATCGTCTATTCTTGGGAGAGGGTATCGATTCTTGATGGTTAAATTGTTTAACTCTCTATAGTCGACGCACATTCTCAATGTGCCATCCTTCTTTTTCACGAACAAGATTGGCGCTCCCCAAGGCGACACAATAGGTTGGATAAAACCCAGGTCTAATAACTCCTGTAGTTGAACTTTGAGTTCTTGCAACTCCTTAGGCATCATTCTGTAGGGGGCTTTCGAGACTGAAGCGGCTCCTGGTTCCAATTGGATGGCGAACTCCACTTGCCTATCTGGAGGGAGTCCTGGCAATTCCTTCGGGAATACATCGGGGTATTCTCTTATGACTGAAACGTCCTTGATTGACAGCTCTCCTTCTTCTTTCTTTGTCAGACTAACAAAGATTGATTGGCAGTTACTTTTCCTTACTAATTTTGCGGCTTTCAAAGCGGATATCACTGGTACTTTAGTTCCCAGCCTTGATCCGTAGATCTTTATTTTGAGTTTTCTGGGTGGTCGAAACACTACTTCCCTCTCAGGGCAGCTTATGGAGGCATAAGCTGAGGCTAACCAATCCATTCTTAGGATTATATCGAAGTCCTGAATCTTTATTATGTAAATATTTGACTTAAAGATTTATCCTTCTATGTTCAATTCTAGGTTAGAGCAGACCTTCCTAGACATCATTCTTCTTCCAGAGGGAATACTTATCTCAAGAGCATTCTTAGCAATTTCAGGCTTTATCTTCAATCTCTTACAAGCAGACTCAGCTATAAACGAATGCGATGCTCCAGTATCGAAGAGAGCTAAAACGAGTGTGTCGAAGAGGGTAATCATACCTGCTAGATTACCTGGGGCCTTAGCAGCTTGCTGCTGAGTGAGGGCATATGTACGAGCCGGCTGAGTGGGCCTTTGTCCCTGATTGGACCTCTGATCTCGCCCTTGGTTTGGTCTTGGATTCATTCCCGGCCTTTGTCCTTGATATCCTCCTTGCTGCAGCCTTGATTGATTTCCAGGGAATTGTCGAAGCGATATTGGGTACATGGGTTATTGCGGTGTCTGGGATCGTCTGTTGTTTCCTTTAGGACATTCTCTCTTGAAATGTCCCTCTTCTCCACAGTTGTAGCACCCAGTTTGGTTGGCTCGACAGGCTCCAAGGTGCGTCCTTCCACACTTTTGACATGGCCTTGGGGCTAACTGCGAGGTACCCCTGACTCCCGGCTTTGCCAGTGGGGTTTCTTTCCTTTATCATCTCTTCTTCCTCCTTCCGACTTTCTCTTTCCTTTTTGATCATTTGCTGGCTGAGGTGGCTGAACTCTCTCACGAGAGAGGATGGCTTCTATGCTTAAGGCCTTGGCTAGGGTTCGAGCATAGGACATATCATCTTGCCCGGCGAGGGCTATGCCAATCTCAGACCGAAGTCCCTTCTTGAACTTGCGTGCATTCTTCCCGTCAGAATCCACTAGATGTGGAGCATGCCTTGACAACTGGTTGAACTCTCTGTCATACTCCGACACGGTCTTCCTTCCCTGCTTCAGGTTCCAAAACTCCATTTATTTTTCCTCTCGATAACAATCCGGGATGTACTTCCGGTATAAGTCGTGCTTGAAATCCTCACAACTGTACTCCGCCCATTGCTCATGGGTTATTGTCCTTCGAACAGATTCCCACCAATAGTCTGCGTCATCAGTCAGCATAAAAAGAGCGCAACTTAACTTCTCTTCTTCCGAACAGGCTATGAAATCGAAAATTCGCTCTAAGGAATGAATCCATTTTTTGGCATCCATTGGATCTCCTAAACCATTGAAGGATGGAGGGTTGTGTTTCAAAAACACATTTTCGGCTCTTAGAACAGGATTGGTGACTTGCTCAGGCTCATTTTCATCTTCGTTCTCGGCTTGTCTTTTTCTTGGCGGCATTCTAAAGAACTTAAATATTAGCGACGCTCGATTGAATTCGCACAAAGCAGAAAAATGCCTTTCAATAAGGTCTTTTAATTTATGCCAGGTAGATCAAGTAAGGCGAAAATTTAAATGACACTAAGCATAAAAGAAAAATTGCCTCGCTAGAGGACTTTGGCAAATTGCCTCGCTATGAGGACTTTGGCATCGATAATATATAAAAAAGAGTTTTCTGGGTTACAACCGAGATAAGGCAGTCTTATGGAAAATTCACTGCCACTATTTAGAGTTTAGAAAAGTTAATGCATAATTTACATATTAGTATCTAAGTTAAAGTAGATTAAACGGACATCAGATAACAGGCAGACAGATAGATGGATTAGATAACTAGGTGTTCTAACACCTCCTACACCTCCTACTATAGCTTAATTATAAGTCGGAGCCTTCCATTTCCCCTTGCATGGCGACCTCACTTCCTCCTTACCTCCCTCTTCCGGGTCTTCCTCTTCTTCCTCATCTTCAACTGTCTCTGGCATGCTGAACTTGAATGTCCTCATGTTGACATTTCCTTCGGGGTACTGATGAGACATACACTGCCCCAGACTCTGAGAAGCATATGCAGGGGTCCACTGGTTCATTTGAGGAGTGTAAGAAAATAGAGACTCGGTGTGATTCACGATCCGGACATTTAAGGGTCCCGCTCCTGAGGCTCCTTCATCATGGAGATGCGGTACTTGGAATCCAGAGGGGACTGTTGAGGGTTGCCCTTTGCAGTTCCAGTTCCACCACTAGAGAGGGGTTTTGCTCGGCTGCTTGCTGCTCGTCTAAAGCTTGAACATGGCCATAATCCGACACCCAACGAGCTATCAGGGCTGAGGAGAACTCCGTCAGGTTCCCGATTTCAGCATATGTAACGGGATCACGGGTGATGGTGTTTTGCAGGATGTGGTATATTGTGGGCCTCCAAGCCGGCGGCGCGTGCTCACACATGCGGATGCACGTTTCCAAGTCAGATACACTCCCGGGCTCTCCTCCATAACCATTAGCCCAAGCCCACCTTTCCAGATACCTCGCCATGAAGGACATCAACTGCTCATTACCGTCCCAAGTTTCCCTTCTGAACCTTTTAACTCTTTCTTGAACCGGGCGAAAAAGGGGCACGCTTTTCCTAGCAGTCATACGGCGCTTAACCATCTAGAAGAGAATAACTTAATCAGTCTAGATTATAAAGGAAGACCTAAGGTTCTCCTGAGGTCTTAATAACGTCTAGATTTTATCTTGCATGCATAGCTCCTTGCAAAAGCAGTTGACGTTTTTATAAAAATTTTGGTGCCCAAGGTCTTTTAACATACATGTTTACCTTTTCATTGAGTCAAAATTTTTGAGTATGAATGTAAACCTTTTTGGGATCGAGAAATCTTTTCACAAGCTTTTCATTCTCAGAAATCATCTTACCCGAACACCTTTTACTTAGAATTTCATTCTTACGGTTTTTCTCCTATCCATGAAACAGGTATGCTTGCTCAAATCTTTTCCTTTCCCTGTATTCCAAAAATCAAAATCCAAAATTCAAAATCTCTATACTATCATACCTTGATTTTTGGTTGAGGATACGAGGGTGATGGCGAGCTGTCTGTTGCTGCTTTGTCTTGGAACAGAATAAACTTATACATACAAAAGCTCATACCTTTATCTAACAAAGAGACAGGCCTGCAGAGTTACAAACCTGGCTCTGATACCAACTGTAACAGCTCGGTCCCTAGATAGGGATTAATGAATGGGGACAGGGTGTTATTAAGAGATTAACAAATAAAACGGAAGATTTACAAGAAAGGTTTTAAGAGTAAAGACCTATTTTTTTAAAGATAGACGGTGATACTCGGGTTTACTTAATTAAGAAGGGAACATGTTTTAGCGGAATAAAACGGCTAACTAGTTCAGATACCAACAAGCGCAGACCTCATTCATAAGCGAAAGGAAAATACACTTCGGGAGACATGTAAAAAACTTATAATGCATCCTAATATATATAGATAACCATGTCTTGGGGAAATATTCATAAAATCTTGAAAATCATAATCGAACTCAAACGGAATTAAAAAGAGTGAATCATAGTAGCAGAACACATAGTGGGATCTCAAAAGAACTTATATAATAGAAAACAATCTTGGCAATCAACCCACATCCACAACCACCAACATCCTCAGCATCTCAACCTGAAAACATTTGAAAAAGAGGGGGGGGGGGGGGGCGTGAGCACTATTGTACTCAGTGGGTTTTAATGAAACACTTTAATAAACTTCAAGTTATCCAATAATCAACTGACGGTATAAGGAGAGCAAAACGCAAAAGCCCTCTCCATATCCGCAAAACCTTTTCTTTTCCTTTGTGCCATCCTGGCTCAAACCTGATGTCAACTGCACCCTTAGGCATGTCTTAGGACATAAGAGGGATTATCTCGAATATCCTTACGAGTTTGCGAGGGAGTAAACCCAGCAGTGACTCACTTAACGATCAAGAGATCAAAGTTCTACTGAGCTCAAATTTCTGCTTAAACAAAACACTAAGTTCCTTCCTTCCTTAATCCTTGCTAGCAAAACCAATCCTAGAGCAACGTCTAGGGAGCTAATCATTTATTCTAGCATGATCTCGGTCTATGAGGGAATTGTCCCACACCTTAAAAGGCAGTCCTTAACTAATTGGAGCTTAGCAAAATAATAACATTCAAATACGATGAAAAGAACGTACATAAACACGAATTGTAACTAAAGACAATTCTAATATCTCAAACTAAATGGAATCAATACTTAATAATTCTAGCATTTCTAAACATGCTTGAGAACTCGAATAACACAAATAATTTCCTTTTCTTCCTTCCTTGTACAGAGATCAATTAGGCAGAGCAAAAATATTTTATTGGATATCTCATTTGCCCTAACATGCTTCTAGAGCTTATTTGCTCAAACTTTTAGAAAAGTATAGATTTACCCACCTCGATCACTTAGTAGAGGATGAGGCAATGAGTTGCTGATCCTCCTCCGGATTCCTACGAGGCCCACTTCCTCCTATAAAAGTTGAATTGTCGACTTAGCGGTCTCCTTCGAATAAAATAACCTTCTAAAGAAGGAAATAACGCTATCTAACTCAAAGGCTAAAATCTAAGACTTAATTACAGATTGCACGACATTATGACTTTATAAATTCCAAGAAGGATTTGTTTGAACAACACATTTCGATTTAACAAGTTCGACCTGAAAACTTTATTCAAAATAACTCGGAGATAGCTTGAGGATTTTCTTCAAAATAACTTGGAATTAACTCGAGATTAGTTTGGAAAAACACAACTCAAAGACTCGAAAAAGAGGGTACCAAAAATAACCGAAGATCGACTCGAAACACACGGGGAAGGGGGGTGGCGCCGCGGCGCAACCTTGCGCTGACGGGCACTCCCCCGTCGCGGCGCTAGACAGCGTCTGCTGGCATCCCCCGACCGCGGCGCACCCTTGTGCCGGCGGGGGCTTGCTGGGCCGGGGGGGTGTGGCGCGGCGGCGCACCCCCCTTCCCGGGGGCGGCGGCTCACACTTTCTCTCTCTTTCGCTCTTTTTTGGGCAATCTTCAACTGGGTTCTTTAGTGTTCGTCGATTCTTTAGACGAACACCAAGAACACGAAGAACAGTCATAAAATTTTCTTTAAAAACATCATGCTTCGATAATTTTTTAATTAACACGAAACGGCATGCTTTAACTTAAAAAGAAATCGGCATTATAACGGCATAAACACGATAATCCCCCTTAATTTTTAGAATAACGATGAAATCTTTATTTATAGCTTGAATGGAATTTAAAAGGGAATAACGAGACTAAATATACGAAATAATGACGAGGATTATAATGGCAGGAATAAAGCGAGAAATATAACTTAAACGTTATTAACTTGTAACTTTAATAAGAATCGACTTACAACTTAGACGGAAGGTAAATATGCAATAATGAAGAACACGAGGAACATGAAGAACGTAAAGTAAATGCGGAATTAAAAGACAGAAAAAGAAATGAAATCGAGACCGACGGACAAGAATGGATGGGGTTAGGTGCGTCGAAGGAAGGTGGCTAGCTCGGCGTCTCGTCGAGTCGCAACGGCGGCATGGCCGCCTGCTATGACCCAACGGTGCCCCTAGCACATTCCCTCACCGCATCCCTTCCACGCCACTCGGCTCGTCATCTTTCAGAATACTCACGAAGAACGCTTTTTACTTCGACATAACTTTCTCGGCTTTTAAAGCTTTCTCGCTTTCACGATTTCAAAGCTTCTTTATTCGATGTCGAGGTCCAAATGACCTCAGACACGAAATCTAAAAATACCAGAAGGTTCGTTGGCTCGAATACTAGTGAACCAACTTGACTTGGGATAAAGATGGGATCGTCAGAAGAAGAACGAGCGAAGATTTTCTTTTTGGAATTACTTTTTACTATTCACTCAGATTGGCAGATTTTGCTCCCGAGCATTCGATTGACCTCAGAATGAAAATCTGTGAACGCCAACAGAATCCTTGAGTCATTTCCCATAAGAGGGGCCTGACAGAATTAGACTCGGATCAATGAGAAGGATTTCATAAATTTCTCAAAACACGAACGCACACAAAAGTTACTATTCATTCATCTTTTAAATACGTTTTTCATCAGCAAGGACTCAAATGACTTCAGAATTAAAATCCGAAAATACTGGGACACTCCTTGAGTTAAAACCTTTCTAACGAGACCAAGTTTGACCAAGACAGAGTTAAGATCAAAATTTCTGAAAATACGATTTCACCAGAAATTGACTCCTAAAGTCGTGACTAACATCTGACCTTAATTAATCTTAATGAAATTTCTTCCTTAACTATTTAATTACTCTTAATAATTCTTTTAATCCTTATCTGAAAATCTAGGGTGTTACATTTTCTCATAAAACCCCACTGAGTACATTAGTGTTCACGCTCTCTTTTTCAAATGTTTTCAGGTTGAGATGCTGAGGCCGATGATGTGCTGCTGGTGGGGTTGTCTGAAGTGTCAAGTTGTTGCTCTATATGGTTACATGTTTTTCTTTCGCTAAGTTTCTGATAAGTACTCTGATATTAGTATTTAGTCTCGATTAATGTAACTTGATTCTTGATAATAACATGTCTTAAATGCTATGGTTCCTATTATCAATAAAGTCTTGAGAAAAAGAAGCATGTGTTCAGTTGGCACACCCATTTATTTTTTTGATTCTGAGTTATTTAAATAAGTCAAATCCCTATTTATAGTCATTAGATTCTGTTTCGATTGGCCTATGATTTGGCATTCCTTCGACTTGATTGAACCATTTGACCCCCTTGAATCATTGAAAACGATAAGTTCTTCCAAGTCATAAAGTTAAGTTGCCTAAGTTTTTGAGGCGCTAACTTAGTCCAATTCTAAAAACACCCCCTGTATTTCTAATTTTCGCTGCTGTTTTTATGCCTAACACCCCATCCCCGTTAAAAATGACTGCTTAGGGACCGGGCTATTACAAAAGTACTTTCACATCTTCGGAATTACTTGTTACATGTTAAGAGGTTGAGAGTATCTTGGTAAATTTGATGCCAAAGGAGATGAATTCATTTTTCTTAGATATTCAAGAAATAGCCGTGCCTACCGTGTTTACAACAAAAGAACCAAAACTGTCATGGAATCAATTAATATTGTTGATGATCTGGAAGAACCTGCTGCTCAGATAGATGATAAAAGTCTTGATGTTATTATCTATGTTCCGGCATCTATGCCAGACAGTTGTGAAAATAGTGATCTGACTCAATCAAGGACTGAGAAACAAGATATTTACAAACCATCAAAAGGAGTCCAGAAGAATCATTCTGTATCGGACATCATTGGTGAAATGAGTGATGGGATTCAAACAAGAGGAGTTCGTAAGAACTATCGTGAACTAATTGCCAATGTGTGCTACACATCCACCATCGAGCCCAAGAATGTTAAAGAGGCTTCGAAGGATAATCGATAGATCCATGCCATGCAAGAAGAACTCTTGCAATTTGAAAGAAATGAAGTGTGGGATCTTGTTCCACAACCTAAAGATGCCAATGTGATAGGCACAAAGTGGATCTTCAAAAACAAGACCGATGAGAAGGGGAACATAACCAGGAACAAGGCAAGATTGGTTGCCCAAGGATATTCCCAAGTTGAGGGAATTGATTTTGAAGAAACATTTGCCCCCATTACTCGTCTTCAATCAGTTCGATTGCTTCTTGTCTTGGTAGCTTAGATGAAATTTAAGTTATACTAAATGAATGTGAAAAGTGCCTTCTTAAATGGGTATTTATCCGGGGATGTTTTTGTTAGCCAACCCAAAGGCTTTGAAGACCCTCACCATCCTGAGTTCGTGTACAAACTGAAAAAGGCACGGTCTCAAACAAGCTCCACGAGCTTGGTATGAACGTCTAACCAAGTTCCTTCTAGAAAAAGGCTATGTTCGCGTGGAGCTGATAGAACACTCTTTGTCAATCTGATGTGATCATCGTTCAGATTTATATCGATGATATTGCAGTATCCGTGCCTCTCGCTACTCAATGCTTATCATAATTTATATAAATTTTATATAAATCTCATGTGTTTATTTTCATGCAATTGCATATATCTGTCAATGTACGTATATTTATTTGTTTATTTAACATGTTTATTATATTAATTATTTTTAGATTCTAATTTTAAAATTTATTAGCGTAAAAGAGGATATACTCAATAGATAAAATAAATAAGTGTGTGTATATTAGTCTAGCTAATTGATATCTGTGTATATTAGTCTAGCTAATTGATATCCTATTATAAATGGAGAAATTAAATAATGATATGTTTTCTTACACTTGTAAGCATTAGGCTAGTGAAAAGTAAAAAAAATATAATGTTTCCTTATGTTATATGCATTACACGTAGCTATAGGGAATTGAGAGGTGGAATGTGTTGGATATATAAATATACATCCATATAGTAAGTATACGTGTCCTCTTGTGAATTAAAATAATAAATTTATATATTATAGTATAGCTTTAGAGAATTCTATAATTTGCTCGACCATTTCGTATATTTTTCGGAATGAACAAGATAGATATATTACAAAAAATGAAATGAATTAATTTGCCAAACTTGAGGAAAGCTTGCAACCCAAGGTTAGTATTTTTTTTAATATCTATGTTTCCTATAAATTTAGTGTCTAATTTTAGGATTTAAAATTGGTCATAAAGGTATGGATGGGTAGAGTTTATGGTGCCAATGGTTATAAAATTGATTTTCTTATAATCATTAATATGTTATTAAATTGGATGAAATTAGATCAAATGATATTCACGACAAAAGCATGGTTAATTGAATGATATTTTTATAATTGAATTGAAAGTGGTAATAATATATTAGTATTATTAGTTGAATTTATAATAGGTTTTATTTTCGTTAATTTGACTATATCTCATGACGATTTATAATTGCTTTGTGTCTAGGAATAATTATTACTAATTGTTATAAAACTATTACGGGTATGATTAGTGATAAATTTTATGGATTCATCGTCTTTTATATTTAATAGTATTATGGTTAAATGATAACAAGACTTTATATTGGTATTAATATACTATTATCTTTCATTAACACATCAAAGTTATTTGAGTAATTAAGATAGAGTGACTAAAATAATGATGTTGAGATTTTAATTTTAAAGAAATGAATGGAGTGGTGAATAAATCCATTTAATTAGAAAGAGTAATTGTATAAAAATAGTTATCACTCTTTTATTAGATTATATATTAAACTCGGTAATATGTTTTGAATAGACTTCCTTGACAAAGTGCGTAATCTAGAATTCCAGTTAGCATAAACTTTGGACTCGATTGAGGTAAGTAGAAATCCATTTGCAACTATAATGCATGAATATATTATTATTTGATTATATGTGATTATTATTTGCTATTGTGTTGTTATAATTTATTACCTCATAAATGTATGATGTCATATGCTTGTGGCGTTCTATCTATTTGCATTGAATATCTTGTACATGATCACGAGCATATGCATGCACGTCATGTAGATATTGTCGAGTTGCATGCATGAAATAGTTTTGAGAGAGAGAAAATGTTTTGTTTGGGATTGGTCACCACCAGCCCATGTTGTGCTGTGTTGATATTTGTGCCTCGAGTGGGATGACTTCCATGTGGGATCAAAGGGAACAGGCAGGGGGCGTGTCCCTTGGGGACCAGGGAGGATGGTCCACTTCGACTGCACCTTTGAGGTGATGAGTGGCTGATGTGGGATGACTTTCATGTGGGATCAAAGGGAACATGCAGGGGGTGTGTCCCTTGGGGTCCAGGAAGGATGAGCCACATAAGTGCACTAATCACATTCTGGCCAAGTGATGTTGAATATATTATGAGCTCATGACTCATGTTGGTGTCCGGTGAAGGGAGCTAAGTTCCTAAACAATGAAAATGCTTTTGAGATGAAAATATTTTATATCACGAGCATTAGCCATGGTGTGGTATCTTCTTTATACGTCGTGTATGAGGTCACACGCATGATTTCTGCTTATTGAGCTTTAGCTCATGTAGTTCATGCAATGTAGGTGACTCAGATAAAGCATGAGAATGCATGGTACGGGACGTAGAGTTCCTACAAGTTCCTGTGGGTCTATGTATATGGATGATGACCTGTTGGGCTTTTGTTTATGAGCTTTTTGCACCACTTTTTGACTCTGTTTTTTTTTTCAAGCGTGAAACTTCCTCGAAGTTTACCGTTTTGATTGTATATAAAATTTTATCTTCCCTATTGTACTATTTTGACTTCAGATTACTCTATCTTCACTTAATATATTTATGTAAATTATATGTGAAAGTAAATCTTATCCTTTCTCGAGTGATCCAATAATTTTCTATTTTATTTCGAAAAAAAACAAGGAACACTCACATTGTTTCTCTTTTCTTCTGCATCCGTTTGAGGGGTGCCACAGAGTGGTATCTGAGCCCAGGTCATACTTCTGTAGACTGTGTCCATATACATGATCTCTGGACTTTGGAGCAACACGTGCCCGTAAGTTTTATTTGAATGATTTTTTTATGTTTTTTGTAAGATTATGTTTATTGTGCTTATATCAGACTACATATATAAGTTATTTCACCATGGTGAGAGGTCGAGGTATGGGTGGTAGTGGTGAAAGAGCATCTGGTGAGGGAACTTCTAACCCAGGGATCGATAGAGATGCTATTATTAATCCACTTACCGAGCTTGTAGAAAGGCAGTCTAGACAAATTCAGGAGCTTATCCAGCAGAGATAGGCAAATCAACAAGGTGTGGATGATGAGAATCGAGTATGCCATCAAGCTAACCATGTGCAAATGGTTGGGAAAAGATTTAGAAAACTAAATCCTCCAACTTTTGAGGATGCGATGGATCCTACTTATGCGGAAGATTGGCTGAGAACGTTAGAGAACATGTTCAAGTATAGTAGAGTTCCTGAAGATGAAAAAGTTATATGTGCCACTTTTATGCTACGTGGGAGTGCAGGACACTGGTAGGATACTGTAACGAGCATTTAAGATGTTGCTGCCATGAGTTGGGAAAGATTCAAAGAGTTATTCAGGAACAAATATTTCACAGCCCCTATTCGCACGCTGAAGATGAATGAGTTTATACAACTTAGACAGGGGAACATGACAGTTGGAGACTATATTAGAAAATTTGAACAACTGTCTAGCATCGCATATGATTAATACGGAGGCATTGAAGTTAGAGAGATTTCTTGAAGGACTGAATCCAGAACCGTATAGAGATGTGAGTATGACAGGAGTACAAAGAGCAACATACTCACAAATTGCTGAACGAGCTTTAGTTGTTGAACAAGCTGAACTTAGAATCTTTTGTGCTCAAGAAATGCGACGTCAGCTTAGGCAAGGGCAAGGGCAAGAGCAAGGTCAAAGATGGGCTGGAAGTGAAAGAAGGACACAATCTTTACCTCATGGCTAAAGACCGAAGTTTCAACCAAGACAAGGGCAGCAGTCATGGGATCCGAACAAACACCAACGAACAGATCAGGGTAAGGCACCTGTAGTGCAACCTACATGCCCGGCATGCGGTGAACAACACTCAGAAAGATGTTATGCAGAATCTCGTAGCTGCTTCAAGTGTGGAAAACCTGGTCATGTTGTCAAAGCTTGTCCCGAGTCTAATCCTAATGCACAAAAGAAGGTACCAGCTAGAGCATTTACTATTACTAAAGACGATGCAGAAGCAAACCCATCTGTTGTTACAGGCAAAATTTCTATCTTTGGAATTCCAACATTTGTATTGTTTGATTCGGGAGCTACGCATTCATTTGAATCCACTAAGTATGTGAAGAGGTTGGGTAGGATACCTGATATTGCTGCAACTAGTTATAACATAATGATACCTTCTGGTGAGTCAAAGCAAACTAGTCAAATTTTGAGGGCTTGCTCTATTCCCATAGGAAATAGGAAATTATATGCATATTTGATAGTTTTTGCGATGAACGACTATGATGTCATCTTGGGAATGGATTGGTTATCAAAATATTATACGAGTATAGACTGCAAGAAGAAAGAAGTAATATTCCAACTATCTGGAGAGGAGCCATTTTCTTTTGTTGGGATTCCAAAGAAACTCAAATTTCCTCTAATCTCAGCGGTGAAAGCGCAAAAGCTTTTAAATAAAGGATGTGAAGGGTATTTGGTGAGTGTTATGAATATTAAGGATCGAGGCCATTCTCTACCTAGTGAGGTACCAATTGTTTAAGAATATGTTGAAGTGTTTCCAGATGATCTTCAAGGATTACGACCTGATCAGGAGATAGAGTTCGTTATTGACCTTCATCCAGGAACTGCTCCAATATCTAGAACTCCCTATAGAATGACGCCAACTGAGCTGAAGGAATTGAAGATACAACTTCAAGATCTACTTGAGAAAGGTTTTATAAGGCCTAGCTTTTCATCTTGGGGTGCATAAGTTTTATTTGTTCGAAAGAAAGATGGTACTTTAAGAATGTGTATAAATTATCGAGAACTAAATAAAGTTACGATAAAGAATAAATATCCTTTGCCCAGGATTGATGATTTGTTTGATCAGCTCCAAGGAGCATCTGTGTTCTCGAAGATTGACTTACGTTCAGGGTACTATCAATTGAAAGTAAAGGAGGATGGTATTCCCAAAACGGCATTCAACATGAGATATGGTCATTATGAGTTCTTGGTTATGCCTTTTGGACTAACCAACGCTCCTGCAGCATTCGTGGATTTGATGAATAGAGTATTCAAAGACTATTTGGATAAATTTGTTATAGTCTTTATCGATGATATCCTAATATACTCTAGAAATAAAGAGGAGAATGCAATACATTTAAGGTTGGTGTTGGAGGTGCTGAAAGCAAAATAATTGTATGCAAAGTTCAAGAAGTGTGAATTTTGGTTAGACCAAGTGATATTCTTGGGACATGTCATATCAGGTATGTGAATATCGGTGGATCCAAGCAAAGTCAAAGCCATAAATAATTGGCCCCAGCCAACAAACCCTTCAGAAGTACGTAGTTTTCTCAGTTTTGCAGGATACTATCGTAGATTTGTTGAAGGATTCTCAAAGATTGTATCTCCTATGACAGAGTTAACTAGAAAGAGTGTGTCATTTAAATGGAAGAAAGCTTGTGAGCAAAGTTTTCAGGAGTTGAAGAAAAGGTTGACAACGGCACCAATTCTATCAATTCCAATTGGCACTGGAGGTTTTGTGGTATATAGTGATGCCTCAAAGAATGGTCTAGGTTGCGTATTGATGCAAAATGGCAAAGTGGTAGCATATGCATCCAGCCAATCAAAGGAATATGAGAAGAATTATTCAACACATGATTTGGAGTTGGCTGCAGTGGTATTCATACTTGAGATTTGGAGGCATTACTTGTATGGAGAGCGGTGTGAGATCTATACTGATCTCAAGATTTAAAATATTTCTTCACCCAGAAAGAGTTGAACATGAGACAAAGGAGATGGTTAGAGTTGGTGAAAGATTATGACTGTGTAATCAATTATCATCCTGGTAAAGCTAATGTGGTAGCTGACGCTTTGAGTAGAAAATCCATCCAAGGTGGAACAACTACAACCATAAGTTCTATGCAGAAATAAGAGTTAGCTGATTTACAGAAGATGGGTGTGGAAGTTTTGGACCATGAATTAATTGAGGCTAGATTGACAGCTTTATCAATTCGACCCACTTTAATTGATAAGATACAAGAAGGTCAACCAGATGATGAGTGCTTAAAAAAAGAAATGAAGAAGGTTATGTCTGGAATATGTTCTGACTTTACACTGTCCAAAGAGGGCATGTGTAATACCTCGAAATATTTTAGAAGGTTTTATTCAACTTATGTTACCCTCTGGTAACTTAGAAAAATAAGTTAGGTCCTTAGAGGATTCAAATAAAGGAAAATCACAGCTAGGGAAATCTGTTAAAATTTAATTTGGTCAAAAATTGCTTTAAAAATATGTGATGATATTTTTCTCGGGTTGATAGAAAAAGTTCCAAGGATCGTGCCAATCTTTGAATTTTTTAATTTCGAGTTTAAATGAACACTTGGCACAATTTTAAGCTGAAAGGTAATAGATTTGAATAGAAAAGGCACATCCGTCATTATCCAATTTCTTTTTCAAAACATTATCCTATTCCTTTTCCATTATTATCCTATTCCATCATTATCCTCTTTCTTTTATTCGTTATTATCCTATTTATTTTTCCTCTATAAATAGGAGATTAATGTTTCATTTTTCATTCATTTTCAAAATCGAAACGCCGAGCAGCTTCCAGAGAAGGTACGACTCTAGTTTCCTATTTCAATTCTGAAATAGCCATTTTGAAGGTGTCAACACGTAAATCATGAATACGTGATTGAAATGATCACACGACAGACGATCATGATGGAAAACTGTCGTGACCACCGCTCGTAGTCGCTTTAAACCGGCGATCTCTTTCGGATCACCGGATCAAAATGTGCCTTTAGGGTTTTATATTCTATATATATTTATATACATTTTTCATGTTGTCACTTTTTAATTTCGGGTATATTTTGGGTATCCGAATTTTAAATTGTAGTCTTTTTCAGATCTATCCTTCATGGATAACCCTATTGTATATTTAGTCTCAAAAGTTGTTCCGTCTCAAAATATAATATTTTTATTTAAAGTTTTATATTTTTCTAATGGGCGGATCTTGCGGTATGAATTTATTTGTACCAAATTAATTTTAGGATATGGATTTGACTACCCCGTATGCCAAAACTTCCAAAAGGGTTTTTCTTTATAAAAATGCCCTGAGTAAAGTTCCCTTAAGAGTAAAAATATTTTGATGACCCGGATGCTGTGTATTAAGATAGTAGATATTATAACATTTACTTAATAGCTAAAAAATGTTAGATTTTGACCTAATGATAGTATTTTATCAAAACTAAGTTGCCAGATAATCTTGTAGGCACACAGAAGAAGGAGACTCTAGTTGTGACTGGAATCAGAGATCTAGCTTTCCAAATCAGTTTGCCAGGTGGGTTTCTATTATATAAAAATATATTTTAGTTATTAAACCCTGATATTTATTAAAATGAATGTGATTGAATATCCAACTCATAACTGTATTTAATGTGCTCTCCTGACTCATGTAAGTCTTACTACTGTTTTTGGTGACGAAACTACAATGGTTCACGATATCGAGCCCCAAGCAAACAGGGCAGTGTCCAACCTTAAGCAGCCGAGTTGTGTAAACAAACCGCTCACCGTAAGCGTTCTAGGGGAGAGTGGCGCGCAATGATGGAACTAAAGTGATTTTTGTATATATGGAATTCACAAATTTTCTATTTTGAAAGCTTTCCATGATATGCTTAAAATATGATTGGATATTCTGTTTTATAAAATGATTGTGAAGGTTTTTCTCAAAAGTACCCACTGAGTGCACTAGTACTCACGCTTAAAATCTTTTCAAATATTTTTCAGAAAAAGCTGCGGGATGGTGGACGGCTGTGCTAAGGCTGAAGGGCTATCGTTTGATGTATATGTTTCCTTTTCCGCTATAGAGTCTAACTGAGAACATGCTTCCTTTTGAGTCTGAATAAATGCACTACGTTCTTTTTCGCTTACTCTGATTATTGCTACGGAGTGTTCGGTTCTCCGAATCTCGTTTTCTTTACAGTTACGGAGTGTTTGGTTCTCCGAATCCCATTTTCTTTATTGTTACGGATTGTTCGGTTCTCCAAATCCCGTTTACTTTCCGTTCCTGACAGGCAAAAGCCTGGCATTTATTTACTTCCTTATTTAGACAGGCAGAAGCCTGGCTTTATATTGCTTTCACGACAGGCGGGAGCCTGGCATCTCTTTACTTCAAGTATTTGGACAGACATTAGTCTGGCCTTTTTCATGCCTAACCTATTAACAGTTAACCTTTGAACTGTTATTATTTACATTGAAGTTTGCCTTCGTTACTCTTTCTTTGGTTCATTCTAAGAGTCATGGTATCTGGTTTGAGTCATTTCGTACGCTTTAAAAGTGTGGATTAATCCTTTTATAAGGTTATGCTGCCCAAATTTTTGGGGCACTAACCCTATTTCTTTGATTGCTTCTGTTCAACAACCCCTTTCCCCCTTCCCCCAAGTAGCGCACCGGTCTCCTGCCCTTCTCGCGGGATCGGGACGTTACAGCATGTTGCGCTTTAAAGATCGAATTTGTATACCTGATAAGAAGAAAATTCGAGAAGAAATTTTGAAGGAGGCTCATTCAATGCATTATTCAGTCCATCCTGGTGCTACTAAGATGTATAAAGATCTGAGAATGCACTATTGGTGGCCAGGTCTGAAGAGGGATGTTACTCAGCATGTTGAACAATGCTTAACATGTCAGTAGATAAAAGCAAAACATCAAAGACCAGTAGGAACTTTGCAACCACTACTAGTTCCAGAATGGAAATGGGAGAGGATAATAATGGATTTTGTGGTAGGATTACCAAAAACAGTCAAAGGTCATGATGCTATTTGGGTTATAATTGATCGATTAACCAAATCAGCTCATTTTCTTCCTATCTCATCAACCTACCCCATGGATCATTTGGCTCAGATATATACAAGAAATAGTAAGACTTCATGGAGTACCACTATCAATTGTTTCAGACAGGGATTCAAGATTCTTATCTACTTTTTGGAAAAGTTTGCAGAGGGCTCTAGGGACACAATTATCTTTCAACACAGCTTATCATCCACAGATAGAAGGACAATCACACCGAACTATACAGACCTTGGAAGATATGCTCAGAGCATGTGTTCTAGACTTCCATGGCCAATGGAGTAAGTTTTTACCTTTGATTGAATTTTCATATAATAACAACTATCAATCTACCATTGGAATGGCGCCCTATGAGGCATTTTATGGAAGGAAGTGTAGATCGCCAGTCCATTGGGATGAACTTGGAGAAATGAAACTTTTGGGCCCAGATATGGTCCAAGAGATGGTTGAAGCTGTGTCACAAATTAGAACGAGAATAAAAGCTGCTCAGAGTCGACAAAAGAGTTATGCGGACCGGAGAAGAAGAGTGCTGGAGTTTGAAATAAGGGATCAAGTGTTTCTAAAAGTTGCTCCAATGAAAGGAATTATGATATTTGGAAAGAAAGAGAAGCGCAGTCCAAGATATATTGGCCCATTTACAATTACTGAAAGAGTTGGAGATGTTGCATATAAACTTCAGTTACCCACGCACATGTCAGAGATACATAACGTATTTCATTCAATGTTGAGAAAATATGTGGCGAATCCATCTCATGTTCTAAAAGATACACCAGTAGAGCTGAAAGAAGATTTGAGTTACAAAGAGATACCAGTTAAGATTCTTCTTCGAGAAGTAAAGCAACTTATGGAGGAATCAGTTAGTGGAAGAGGCTACATGGGAAAGAGAAGTGGAAATGAGAGCTAACTACCCAGAGCTATTCAGGTAAGTAAAATTTCGAGGACAAAATTTTTATAAAGGGGGAAGGATGTAGTATCCGTGCCTCTCACTACTCAATGCTTATCATAATTTATATAAATTTTATATAAATCTTATGTGTTTATTTTCATGCAATTGCATATATGTGTCAATGTACGTATATTTATTTGTTTATTTAACATGTTTATTATATTAATTATTTTTAGATTCTAATTTTAAAATTTATTAGCGTAAAAGAGGATATACTCAATAGATAAAATAAATAAGTGTGTGTATATTAGTCTAGCTAATTGATATCCTATTATAAATGGAGAAAATAAATAATGATATGTTTTCTTACACTTGTAAGCATTAGGCTAGTGAAAAGCAAAAGAAATATAATATTTCCATATGTTATATGCAATACACGTAGCTATAGGGAATTGAGAGGTGGAAGGTTTTGGATATATATATACATCCATATAGTAAGTATACGTGTCCTCTTGTGAATTAAAATAATAAATTTATATATTATAGTATAGCTTTAGAGATATCTATTATTTGCTCAACCATTTCATATATTTTACGGAATGAACAAGATAGATATATTACAAAAAATGAAATGAATTAATTTGCCAAACTTGAGGAAAGCTTGCAACCCAAGGTTAGTATTTTTTTTAATATCTATGTTTCCTATAAATTTAGTGTCTAATTTAAGGATTTAAAATTGGTCATAAAGGTATGGATGGGTAGAGTTTAAGGTGTGAATGGTTATAAAATCGATTTTCTTATAATCATTAATATGTTATTAAAGTGGATGAAATTAGATCAAATGATATTCACGACAAAAGCATGGTTAATTGAATGATATTTTTATAATTGAATTGAAAGTGGTAATAATATATTAGTATTATTAGTTGAATTTATAATAGGTTTTATTTTCATTAATTTGACTATATCTCATGACGATTTATAATTGCTTTGTGTCTAGGAATAATTATTACTAATTGTTATAAAACTATTACGGGTATGATTAGTGATAAATTTTATGGATTTATCGTCATTTATATTTAATAGTATTATGGTTAAATGATAACAAGACTTTATATTGGTATTAATATACTATTATCTTTCATTAACACATCAAAGTTATTTGAGTAATTAAGATAGAGTGACTAAAATAACGATGTTGAGATTTTAATTTTAAAGAAATGAATGGAGTGGTGAATAAATCCATTTAATTAGAAAGAGTAATTGTATAAAAATAGTTATCACTCTTTTATTAGGTTATATATTAAACTCGGTAATATGTTTTGAATAGACTTCCTTGAGAAAGTGCGTAATCTAGAATTCCAGTTAGCATAAACTTTGGACTCGATTGAGGTAAGTAGAAATCCATTTGCAACTATAATGCATGAATATATTATTATTTGATTATATGTGATTATTATTTGCTATTGTGTTGTTATAATTTATTACCTCATAAATGTATGATGTAATATGCTTGTGGCGTTCTATCTATTTGTATTGAATATCTTGTACATGATCACGAGCATATGCATGCACGTCATGTAGATATTGTCGAGTTGTATGCATGAAATAGTTTTGAGAGAGAGAAAATGTTTTGTTTGGGATTGGTCACCACCAGCCCATGTTGTGCTGTGTTGATATTTGTGCCTCGAGTGGGATGACTTCCATGTGGGATCAAAGGGAACAGGTAGGGGGCGTGTCCCTTGGGGACCAGGGAGGATGGTCCACTTCGACTACACCTTTGAGGTGATGAGTGGCTGATGTGGGATGACTTTCATGTGGGATCAAAGGGAACATGCAGGGGGTGTGTCCCTTGGGGTCCAGGAAGGATGAGCCACATAAGTGCACTAATCACATTCTGGCCAAGTGATGTTGAATATATTATGAGCTCATGACTCATGTTGGTGTCCGGTGAAGGGAGCTAAGTTCCTAAACAATGAAAATGCTTTTGAGATGAAAATATTTTATATCACGAGCATTAGCCATGGTGTGGTATCTTCTTTATACGTCGTGTATGAGGTCACACGCATGATTTCTGCTTATTGAGCTTTAGCTCATGTAGTTCATGCACTGTAGGTGACTCAGATGAAGCATGAGAATGCATGGTGCGGGACGTGGAGTTCCTACAAGTTCCTGTGGGTCTATGTATATGGATGATGACCTGTTGGGCTTTTGTTTATGAGCTTTTTACACCAACTTTTGACTCTGTTTTTGTTCAAGCGTGAAACTTCCTCGAAGTTCACCGTTTTGATTGTATATAAACTTTTATCTTCCCTATTGTACTCTTTTGACTTCGGAGTACTCTATATTCTCTTAATATATTTATGTAAATTATATGTGAAAGTAAATCTTATCCTTTCTCGAGTGATCCAATACTTTTCTAATTTATTTCGAAAAAAAACAAGGCACACTCACAGTGTTAGTCTTTTCTTCTGCATCTGTTTGAGGGGTGCCACAGATATTATCTTTGGATTTGTGTCAAATAGAATAGTGGATGAGTTTGTCTAGTACATGACATCAGAATTTTAAATGAGTTTAGTAGGTGAGCTAACCTACTTTCTGGGGCTTCAAGTAAAACAAAACGATGATGGAATATTTGTGTCTCAAACAAAGTATGCAAGAAACTTGATAAGCAAGTTTGGTATGGAAAGCTACAGTACAAAGAGAACACCTATGGAAACGCATTTGAAAATGTCAAAGGATAAAGCGGGTGTGTCTATTGAGAAAACCTTGTACCGAAGTATGATCGGTAGATTGCTCTATTTGACTGCAAGTCAGCCAAATATCTGCTATAGTGTTGGAGTGTGTGCTCGGTACCAATCCGATCCTAAAGAAAGTCATTTAAAGATTGTCAAGAACATAATCAAGTACATAAAAGGTACTGCTGAGTTAGGACTATGATTTTTCTATGATACAATGTTAGTTTTGTATACTGAAAGAACATGTCTGTATACTTTTCTGATGATTTGATGATATAGATTGAATCTTATTGCAGTCACTGTTTACATTTACATTATTATATAACTGTTTATGCATATTCAATATACTTACACTGTAGATGATATGGTGTGGGTAAACACACAGTAAGATCATATCATCAGATCTTTGTATTGTATTAAAAGACTCACGACTTAGATGGTCCTGAATACACCATCGCTACACTGTAAAATAATCTGATAGTTAGTTTGTCTTATGTTTCATCGTGGATCAAAATTCTTATTTATATTTCCGGTTTCGACTCAACACAACAATTACTTTGGACCACACCCGCAATTGGACGAGGGCAATTGTAGATGCGATGAGCTAACTCGAGTCGATCTCACAAGGAATGCTTAGTATGAGCTACTATCTTAAGAGCTATGCATGCAACGTGCTAAAACGACGAAAATAAACCTAAACATTCTAAACATGTGATTGATGGTGATTTAAACTACGAATTGAAATTAGCAAGTAAATAAGATAATGCAAATTACAACAATGGAAACAAGATTGAGGAAAATAGAATGATAAAGGTATTCAGGTGTAGATTCTCTCAATGGTTTATCACTATGCTCGATTAAGGTTGATAATGTTAATCTCACTCATCCAATAGACCCTCTCAAAAGTCTTAGAATCAATTACTGTCACCATCTATCATCTAAGCCCCTTTTAGCTATATCAAATGAACAAGAAAAACATATTAGGCTTAGGAATCCCCATCTACCTAACATTGAAGGAACCAATTTCAGGATTTAGAATCACAATCAAGTTAACAAGAATAAGCATAGATCAAAACCAAATCGATCCTCTACCCCCTAATAGAAAGATTAGCAACTAAACATACTCAAAACAACACAAATATTATAGAAGATCGTCATCTCATAATCAAATACAAATAACATTAAACTTCTACAATATTCAATATCCTTCAAGAAGTTTGGAACAAATCCCCACAAATCATCCAAGAAATAGATAGAAAATACCAAAAGTAAACCTCCTAACGAGCTTAGCTTCTGTGAATGGCTTGAAGTCAGTTTCCTTCTCATCTCCTCTTCTTCTTCTTCCTTGGTTTGTTCCCTTTTTCTTCCTTTTCTCCCTTTTTTTTGAGTGGTAGTGATGATGGTGAAGATGGTGGAGAAAAAATGGTAGAGATGATGGTGAGTGTGTGTACAGAGAATGGAGATGGAGATGTGGAGAAGATGAAGTGAGTGTCGTGTGTAGAATGGTGGATGGTGAGAAGATATCCCTAAAAATCTATATGAGATATTGGAGAAGGAGAGAGAGAGATGGTAGAGAGAGAATGAGAGAGGTGAGAGAAAAGGTGATGTAAGCTTTGATAGTAAGGGAACAATTAATGTAAAAGATTTGAGGGGATTTGGGGAGCCAAAAAGTCCAAAGCTAGGGAATTAAGAAGATGATAACCTATAATTCCTACAAAATAATATGGCTCCAAAATCTATTCAAGGATTTAGAGATAATAGCATAGAGAGGGAGAGTGGAGTCGAGTGGGGTTGCACTTGAAAACGGGGTGAAAACTGGACCGAAAAGGAGGGAGGAAAGCACCCCGCGCGCCGACAGGCACCCAAAAGGAGGGGCGCCACGGCGGGGGTATGCGCCGACGGGCACACCAAGGCCGAGGGGCCTTGTGGCGCCCTCTTGCGCGGCGGCGGCGATGATGGGCCGCGGGGCGGTTTTGGCCAGTCCGGGTCTTCCACTCCGTGGTCCATTTTGAACGTGATCCAGTGCAATTCCTCCTCACATTTTCTTCATAATTTTCAAGCCTCCAATTAGCCAATCGAGCTTAATTTTTTTTTGACTTTCCACTTGCCACCTAATTGCCGTAAAATACCTGCTTTTATAATTAAAAGCTCAAGTTCTTGCACAACTTGGCAAAATCCACCATTAGAGTAATAAATATAAATAAACATATAAAATCAACACCTAACAACATAAAAACGAAGAAACTAAATTATTAAACATAACAAAATAGTAAAATAAAACAATGCATTTAGACACTAAACAACTCCCCCACACTTAGCCTTTTGCTTGTCCTCAAGCAAAGAAGAAATTAAAAACATGAATCAAGAAGGAAATATTTGCAAAGCAATCATGTATGCTTGAGCAATTCTCAAGGTTCCCACAAAAACATTCATCACCCAAGAAAATGAACACAAAATCCAACCAAGTGAGATGCCCGTCCTTTCAAGAGATGAACACATTAGATTCGATTCCTTCCAATCAACTCCCCACAAATCACTTCCAAATTTATTCACAAGAGATCAACACAAGAGATTGCAAACAATTGGACAAGAGTCATTAGGTATAATCATCGATCTTAATCAAGCTTTCCAATGTGGTTTTCCATACTCATCATGCAAATACGAAGAGAAATTGACATACATGAGAGGAGTAGAATCCGGAATGCAATCCCAATTATTTAAACATATTTACGGGGTGTGGATTAAAATTCAGAAGGTGAATCCGTAGGGAGGAAATCCCTAGTTTCCTTGTGTGGTTTCTCATACTCATAGTCGAATAAATCAACTAGAGGAGTAGAGATCCTTATTGCCCCGTTTTCTTTCTCTTTTATACATATATATATATATATACATATACACGTACCAATGAATATACGAGAGGATAGAAGATTTTGGGGAGTAATTATTAAGAACGAGGCTAAACATGATTCCTAATCCTTTAAGGACAAGACCCCTCGACATCAATCATCAATTTGTGGTCAAAATCTAAGACAATTCATGCTCAAGAGTGAATCCACGATAACATTTCATTTATCATGATTGATTCGAAAATAATTCCTTGAATATTCATATTCAAATTTGACAATTGGACAAAAACATCATGCTAAGTGAGGTAATCACAAAATATAAAATACAAAATATAATAAGAAAAATAAAAACAAATGCAACATAATTGATCACAAACCAACAAGATAACAGATAATCCACAATACAAAATCCAACATCATCAAGACATAACAAAACAAGCTATAAAACATACTAAACAAAATAAAAACAAGCCCATAACTCCCCCACACTTAAACCATGCATTGTCCTCAATGTATAAAAAACAATACTTGATTGAAGTAAAAGGGAAAAGAGTACAATACAAGAATGTAGAAATCCGGCAACGTGCGTCGGTTCCTACACAACAACAATCGAACACACAAATGAAAAATGAACAATAAAACACAATAACAACGCACACGAACACGAGATACATAAAACACAAAATAGCAAAAGAAAAAAACTTCACTACTCCGGTGGTGGATAAGGTGGTGGATTCTGTGGTGTGAATGATGAGGCACGAGTCCATGCATCCCAGCTTGCCTGTAGGGCTTGAATTTACTCGTCGTGTCTATCTACTTGAGAGTAGAGGCCCCAAACATCTTGGTGCACGGCACCGAGCTCCTCGTGTATGGATTGGAAAGAGACATCAATCCACGCTTGCTACCGCATCATGTTGGCAAGGTGCTCTTGCCTATATGCCGACATAGAATCCTAGAATTGATCGCCAAATGTGCGCATGGTGTCAGTAATTGATTGCTGGAATTGGCCCCTTGTAGTGTCCATGTACCCTTGGAACGAGCTCCAATCATGGCTCGGCATTTGGTACCCAACATTTGGAGGCTGCTGAAATTGATATCCCGCTTGCTGGCCATCTTCCCGTCCCCTTTCTCGCTCTTCGGCTTCGTCGGCTTCCTCGTTGCCCGCTTCATCAGGCTCATGGGATGTACCATGGTGTGGTGCAGACGAGGAGCCATCTCCTCCAGTGAGCTGCATGGTGCCATGCTGGATTTGCTTCAATTTTGACACACATGTTTGCTTGGTGTGGGGCCTCACCTCACGCTCATTGTAGATGATTTTCGCTCGTTTGAGCT
Organism: Perilla frutescens; assembly: GCA_026008535.1. Taxonomy (NCBI): domain Eukaryota; kingdom Viridiplantae; phylum Streptophyta; class Magnoliopsida; order Lamiales; family Lamiaceae; genus Perilla; species Perilla frutescens. The sequence continues at coordinate 40,907,097 of BRKX01000001.1, forward strand.
CATCTTTGTCGATCGTGTAGGTATCAATCCTTTTGTAACCATTGGGCGCCAAAGCATCCTTAGCAAGTGCCCCTATCTTAACTGAAAGAGTGGAAATGAATGCACAAAAGAAAGGGTGTTGCTTTTTTTGTTTGCGCGCCTCGTTGATCGCGGCCCAAAGGAAAGTGGACGGGCAAACCTTCCTATTCTTCTTGGCACACCAAAGAAGGTAAACCTCCATCGAGTTGACCTTGTTGGCTTGCTATTTTCCAGACATATTGTAGGCCAAGAATTTGTGCACAATGGACAAGGTCGGATCTTGGATGTATTTGCTTGGTATTTTCTTTGCAACCCAATTCCGAAATCCCGAGATTTCATACCATGCATTTTCAGTGTTAAAGTCGGATGGCCATTGTTTGATTCTAGTTGTTGGGAAATCAAAATAATCTCTCATATCAGCCAATGTGACCTCATATCTCTCTCCAAACATCCGAAAATAACATTTCTTCCCCTCCTCCTCATCATGTTCAAAAGATGTCAAAAACTCAAGCACCGCATTATCATAGGCATAAAATTTCATTCTAGCAAATGTTTCCAAATTCAACACCTTAAGATAATTCATGATTTGCTCTTCAAGATCCAATGCCCTCATCAACCTCCAATCAATGTATCTAGGATAAGAAATATCAAGCTCACGGAAGGTGATATAGCGATTACCTTCTTCCGGGTTGGTAATGAGGAATGGACCTCCAAATTGTTGAGAAAGGTCCGACACTTCCCTTGTTGAGCTTGTGGGAGCCTTTCCCTTGCCTTTGCCCTTGTCTTGGTTTTTTTCTCCAAGGAATTTGGGAAGTTTCATTTTTGGAGCCATGTCTTGGAGTGGAGAGCAAGGTGGAGTGGAGAATTTGCAGCAAAAAAATGAGGAGCTTGGAATGGAGGCACGGCGGGGCTGTTGTACACAACGGCGCAACGTAAGTGGCGCGGCAGCACTTATGTGGAGAGAGCGTGAGAATTTGACAAGATTTGTGGAATATGGGGGATGAATTTGTTGAGAATTGTAGCAGAATTGGACTGTAAATTTGGGGAAATGAAAGAGGAGCGGCGCGTGTGGAGAAATTAGGGATCTGGAGGAAGGGTCCCTTTGATATGGTGAGAGGAAAAAGAGGTGCTATTTGGTGCAGTTGCACCGCGGGGTGGGTGTGTGTTGATGTCAGAGGGTGCGCCGCGGCGCTAGGGTATGCGGCGGCGGCATGGCTTGAGGAGAGGAGGGGCACCGCGGCGGGAGTGGAGCGTCGCAGCGGGGGTGTGCTTGGCAATAAGGGCGCCGCGGCGCTACGGTGCTCTCGGCCTTGTGCCTGCCCGCCCGCGCGTGTGTTTTTTCACACTTAATAATTTTTCTTCAATTCTTGCCCAAATACCAGTGTGCTTCTCCTGTTTTCCCCTGCTCCTGTAAAATCATCCAACAATTAAAAATTTCCACAGCTCTCAAAATTTATCAGAGGACAAAATCATAAAAACTAAACAGAAAAAAAAAATCATGGGTTGCCTCCCATGCAACGCTCATTTTAAAGTCTCGAGTTAGACGAAGTCCTTGGCGAATTAGATGGAATTGACGGGCTTAAAATCCTCGACATCGGCTTCTTGGGAAGATCCTTCAAAATATGGCTTAACCCGGTGGCAATTCACTTGGAATGAATTGTTGGTTCCCGAGTTTTTCAATGTGACAACGCCGTATGGGAACACTTCTTCTATGATGAATGGGCCACTCCATCGTGACTTGAGTTTTTCGGGAAATAGCAGCAAACGAGTGTTGAAAAGGAGAACCTTCATGCCTGAAATGAGTCCCTTTTTGACAATGCGTCTATCGTGAAGCTTCTTCACCTTATCCTTGTAAATCTTCGCATTGTCGTAAGCTTCATTTCTCAATACATCGAGCTCAGTCAATTGTAAGGCTCGTTCCTTTCCTGCACAAGTTAAATTAAAATTTACCGCTTTTAGGGCCCATTAGGCCTTGTGCTCGATCTCAACGAGGAGATGGTGGCATGCTTTTCCATACACCAGGCAGTAAGAGCTCATCCCTAGAATAGTCTTGTAAGCCGTCCGGTATGCCCAAAGAGCATCTGTTAGCTTTGTAGACCAATCTTTCTTTGTCACATTCACAGTCTTTTTCAAAATATTTTGGATTTGTTTGTTGCTCGTCTCGACTTGACCGGAAGTTTGAGGATGATAGGGGGTAGCCACCTTATGAGTCACTCCATTCTTCTTCATCAATCTCTCAAAAAGTTTATTGGTGAAATGCATTCCTCCGTCACTTATAATCGCTCGGGGGAATCCAAACCTACTCAAAATATGCTCCTGCACAAACTTGATAACCACATTAGCGTCACTAGACCTAGTGGGGATTGCTTCAACCCACTTTGACACATAATCAACCGCTAACAGGATATATTCGAAGCCAAATGAGTTAGGAAAGGGTTCCATAAAATCAATACCCCAAACATCAAAAATTTCAACAACAAGATTGATATTTAAAGGCATCTCATTTCTTCTCCCAATATTGCCAAGTCTTTGGTACTTATCACATGAAAGGCAATAAATATGAGCATCTTTAAAAATCGAGGGCCAATACAAACCGGATTGCAAGATCTTTCGGGCCGTCTTTTGCCCACCAAAGTGCCCACCACAGTGTGAGACGTGACAAAAGGCCAAAACACCGGTTTGCTCTTCCTCTGGGACACATCTTTGAATCACTTCATCTTTTCCCAAGTGGAAAAGGTATGGATCGTCCCAAAAGTAGTACCTACACATTGCCAAAAATCTTTTCCTTTCTTGAAAGGTAAGGTTAGGCTTCATTTTATCACAAGCAAGATAATTAACAATGTGGCATACCAAGGAGATGAATTAAGCTCAAGAACATGCTGATAAGGAATTGAATCACAATCAACTCCTTTTTCATGAGATAGATCAAAATTTTCATCAACGGAGAGGTGAGATAAATGGTCCGCAACCACATTTTCACATCCCTTTCTATCTTTGATTTCAACATCAAATTCTTGCACAAGCAAAATCCACCTAATGAGTCTAGGTTTAGCTTGGGGCTTGGTCAAAAAGTGCCTAAGAGCCGCCACTACAAGAAATTGAAGTTTTAGCCACACATAAATTTGCCACACATAATAATGTGTGGGTATTTTGCCACACATAATTATAAAATGTGTGGGTGAACATATTTGACACTTTTCTTTACCTTTTGACATTTAATATGTGTGGTTAAAACCTTTTAATCACTTTTGTGTTTTGGCAAAATGAATTTCAAATTTATTATAAATTTTGTATGTCTTTGTGGAATTTAAAAAAAAATTTGCTGATATTTTGTTAAAAAAAATAATTAACCACATATAATCACTAGTTATGTAAATGTGTAGGTAAAAGGCACGTGAATTTTTTTTGGCGCCATGGTTCATGATTTTTTAAAAAATTGTATATTCCTATGTGGCATTTTAAAATAAATAATTTTTTAATAAATACTTCTTCAAAAAATAACCAACCGCAGATAATGACTACATATGTAAATGTGTGGGAAAAGGCCCGCCCATAATTCTTATGTGGCTTTTTAAATTTTTTTTTTTCATAAAATGATTTAAACAAATATTAACACACACATAATTACTAGATGTAATAGGCGTTGGTGTAAATTTTGGGTTTCGTGCTTATGTAGCATTTTTTTTTGTCAGTAAATTATGTGTGTGTGGAAAATATTATTGTTAAATTTATTATGAAATATATATAGATGACACACGACCAAATTAAAGGATTAAATGTAATATAATTCTTAATTTTTTTACTTATATTTTTGTCTAATTAATGATTATATAGTAATTTTTTTCTTTAATTAATAGAATCCCTAACATTGTTTTGTTTTATTTATATGCAAATTAGCAGTGGATAGAGAAAAAATAAATTAAAATGCAAAAAGGGTTGATAACTAAAGTTCAATAAATCACATTATCCAATGTCTATATGATAAATCAAATCTTTTTAGATAAGCAACACATAAAATGAAATCAAGAAAAATATATAACGGATAAGTCATAATCTTTATCCCATATATTTATATACAATTTAAAACTATTTTTATAATTTTATTTTATAGTTAATGCCTTAATCGTATTAATTGGTCCATAGTTTTGTTTACTTTTGATGATTTTTTTATATTAATTATCTTCATATTTATCCCATTCGATGATCAAATTAAAAATATTTTTATTAAGGATATTCAAATTTTTATCAACATTTTCCTTTTCTTAAATATTTTATATTTGGTAAAAATTGTATTTTTAGTTTTGTAATTATCTATGAAAATAAATAATAGGCTTAATAGTATAAAAAAACATAAAACAAAAAAAGCTTTGTATTTTTATTTTATTTTTCGAATTTGACCCATTTATTTTAAAATTGTCAATTTATCCATTATTAGTTAATTAAGTAAAATTATGATCAAATTATTATTTTGATCAAAATTAAGTAAATTTTTGTGACAATATTTAGGCAAGATCAACAAAATATTAATTATGTCATTAACAATTAAAATTTTTTATTTTTATTTTAATCTAATTAATAATAATTATAAACCGTTTTGACTAACAACACCAATAGTTATTGTTTGTAATTAATAATCAATATTTATTAGTTATTATTTATTTAATCGATTTATTTTTTGGTGAACAAAATGAAATCAAGAAAAAATATCTGAAGATAAGTCATAATCAATCTTCATCCCATACACTCTTTCCGTCACATTTTGATAGGCTGATTGGAGTTTTTCGCGGGGAAAAATATTGGGAAAGACAATTAATCAAAAGGCTTTCTAATATGCCTCTATTTAATTCTTTGATATTAAATTAATACCTAATGTAAACATATTAAATAGGGGCATATATTACTAAATTATCTAAATATATATAGAAACATGCCTATATATCGGGACATACAAAAAAAAACAAGTCTATCAAATTGGGACAGATGGAGTATTTATGTTTATGTTCAAATCATTTATATAATTTTATTTTACAGTTAATGGTATTAATTGATCCATAGTCCTGTTTACTTGTAATGATTTTTTTAATATTAATTATCTTCATGTTGATCCCATTCGATCATCAAATTAAAAATATTTTACTAAGTATATTCAAAATTTTTATCAACATTTTCCTTTCCTTAAATATTTTTTGTCTGGTAAAAATTATATTTTTAGTTTTGTAATTATCTATACATGAAAATAAATGATAGGCCTAGTAGTATAAACTAAACATAAAAAAAAAACAAAAAAAAAACAAAGCTTTGTATTTTTATTTTTTTTTGAATTTTACCTATTTCTTTTAATATTGTCAATTTAACCATGCATTAGTCAATTGAGTAAAATTAAGGATAAATTATTGTTCACCATAAATCCGATGTTCTAATTGGAGTTAGATAATAATCCGAGATCGTGAGATAAGAATTACAGTCTAATCTACTTTTATAACTTACTCAGGAGAGAGATCGTAATCATTTGAGTGATTCTCCTACGATATTTAGAATTAAACTAGTTAAATAAATTATCTAAAAATTATGAAATCCATTTAAGCGCAACACATTAGGATCCATCTCCATATATGTTTATCTAGTTGATTTGCTCGATTAATTTATTTATTATGCAGTATTTAGTTAATTAAAATCAAACTCTTGATTCGGTTATCTAGATAAAGTAGAACACTATAATTAGGTACTTAGTTGATTTATATTAATTAAAATCAAACTCTTAGTTCGATTCTTTAGATAAAGTAAGACAATATAATTAGGTACTTAGTCGAGTTATATAGGCAGCCTCTGTGGATACGACTTTGCTCACCATAGTTTTGCGACATTTACCTCGTACACTTGCGAGTAGTATTTTTAATGAAATAAAAGACGGAACAACTATAATAAAATTTAAAATAATAATTACTACCATGATTAATGTTTTGATGATCTTGCCTAATTATTGTCACGAAAAGTAACTTAATTTTGACCATAATTTCACTCAATTGATATAAATATGGCTAAATTGACAATTTTAAAAGAATTGGCTTTCAATATTGTGTATTGTGACAGTGCTTATTTTATTTATTTATTTTTTTTGTTGAAAGGAAAGAACTTGTATTAAATTCGTGTCAATAAATTTATTATCAATTCTATGTCAGAGAAATCATAAATTATATTTGTTTACACATTCCAAAATATTTTATTTACACTATTATATATATTTATCATATATATATATATATATAGTTGGATAAATATTGACATATTATTAATTTTTTTAATAGTTTGTTGATCGGTACATGATAATTAGATGTATATTTCATTTTTATCTCATAAAAAAGAACATGTTAATTGGATAAAGAATTTCATAATAATATTGGGTACTTTTCTACGGTGGATAATGAAAAAATTAAATTTATTGGCGGTCCCTCAAAAAAATTAAAACTTATTGGCGGTAAAAAAATTTCGTTCTTCCCCCCAAACTAAAAATAAAAAGGAAATTTTATCCTTGTTCCCTCTTATCTCAGTTCTCCACTTCATGGGTGATTTTCTACTCTGTCGCCTTTGAGGATTCCGCTCCCCACATATTAAAGATTGAATAGATCTATCCTCTAATCTTATCTTCGTCACCGCAGGATGGGGTGCTCACCAGACCCATTAACCTTCAAATTGCTCCGTCGCCGTCGTATTCTTTATCCGTTGGAAAATGCCCTTCTTTTCCATTCTCTGAACTTCCATACAGTCATTTCGACGAATAGTTGGAGGACACGCTTCTGTCACCGCTCACCACCAGTGTCTCCATCGATTCGCTCGAATTTGTATCATCCTCTCGGTACCCCCTTAACTTCTAATTCTGGGCACCAATCTCTGTTTGTTATTGTACTTATGTGAGGTTTTTGATTATGTTACAGAGTACTCGCACAAACTGTCATTTGATTTGGAGCTTGTTAAAAACCTTAAGAACGTAATCAAGGTATTTCACGTGACCTGAAATTTCAATGTAGTTTTTATTGTATCTATAGTATTTCTAAGATTGTTTGGTTTTGGTTGTAGTTCAGAGGTGAGTTGATTACAGTTGTTGAGTACATGGAGAAAGTTCTAATGAATCCGATAGTTGGGTTTAATATCAATTGTGATGCCTTTGGAGCAGAGGGCGATTGTTGAAGTACGAAGACCTGACGAAAAGGAAACACAAAGCACGATTACTTCAGCTCGTGGCCTGAATTACATAGTAAGTCTCAGCTTGAATCCATGGGCTCTGGTTTGTGATTGTGATTGTTTTTTATGGTATCTTATTTTAGTCTATGTATTTTTCATAATGAATTTCATTAGCGGAACATTGGCTTTTCTTTTGACCATGTTAAGTTTGATCTTATATTGATTTAGTTGAATAATTGAAGCATAAATAGAAAGGAAAAATCTTATTATATTCAGTTTTTATTCTTCTCCTTTGTTTGGCAGTAGTTATTACTGGATTATTTTGTTATTTCTCTTTATGCAAAAATCCAAAATCATATAGTTTGAGCCAGAGAGGATGACTAACTCATCCTACAATAAGAAATGTTCTCAACTACTTATGGGGTTCTATTGGATTTTAACTTTTGTGCTAGTTGTTTTTGGTGGTCGTGAAATGTGGATGCTTTTAAGTGATTGCTCCAGTTATTGGATGATTTTTTTGAATTAATATGTCAATTAGTTGTTGGTTTACTCATTCCTTGCATATGAACTGCATCGTGTTCTATGTACTCGTTCCATGCTTATTTATCATGACAATATTTCTATTTCTTCTAAGCTAGTACATGTTCTCATTTCTTGAGTGCATAACTGATATCTTGTTTCCTTTACATGCAGACAATATTGAGGCCATTGTGATTCCTAAGGGTGAAATGAAAGGTATAGAGGTTAAAAGATTTTGGGATTAAAGTTGTCTCTCACTCGATTTGCTGGTGCTTGATTTTCATTACATCTTGTGCTTCACCACCTATGTTTTGGTACTTAAAGGTTCTACCATCACCAGCCCCATTGGAAAGGAGTGCTCTGATCTGTGGCCGTGGCTCAAGATTGCTTGCTGCCAATGTCATTGTCTAGAAATTATAAGTTTAAATTAAAGCCTTGTTATTATTTTTTTCGGTTAACTGCAATACTTGGGAGAAAATGAAAACTTTTGTCTATGAGCTTTTTGAAGAGCCAAGTGTTTTTCATATATGATTTCACTTTATTATGATTGGATGGCTTTATGTAGTAAAATCTATATTTATGGTTTTGATATTGTCTTCAATTCATATATATATAGTTAGATATCATATTGCAATTTAAAAAAATAAAAATATTTATACCCACACATAATACATATTTTACATTTACAAATAAAATTAGTATTTAATATTATTAAATTACCGAAAAAATGCTCACAAATAAATTATAATTACCCACACATAAAAAAATGTCACTTGCCACGTGTCATTGTGTGTCATGTGCCATGTTGGATGATGTGGTGTCACATTATCATTGTACACGTGGCACCACATTATCACTGCACATGTGGCAAATATGTTTAGACACATATAATTTAGACTTTTAGTGACATATATGTGTAGGTAATATTATATGATTTATCCACGCATATATATATGTGTGGGTGAAATTCTTTTTCTACAGAAATATAGGGACACATGCTAACATTTATATTATGTGTGAGTAAACTGTTTTATTCACACATAAGCATATTTTTAGCCACATTTACATGTGTGGTTAAAAGTTCAATTTTTTGTAGTGCGCATGATCACTATGCACAATCACTTTAGAACCTAAAATGTAGGATCTAAATTTATCTAATGAAAACACAACGACCAACAATTCTTTTTCGATAGTGGTGTAATTTACTTGAGCACTATTCAATGTGAGGCTAGCATAGTAAATTACATGAAGAATTTTATCAATACGTTGACCCAAAACGGCACCCACGGCGGAATTTGATGCATCACACATGATTTCAAAAGGTAAAGACCAATTAGGCGGAATGACAATAGGCGCGGTGATCAATTTTTCCTTAAGAGTGTTAAAAGCATGCAAACATTTTTCATCAAACTCAAAAGGAACATCTTGAGTAAGTAAATGGCATAGAGGTTGGCTAATTTTTTAGAAGTCTTTTATAAACCGACGGTAAAAACCGGCATGGCCTAGAAAACTTCTAATTCCTTTCATATTGACGGGTGGAGGCAATTTTTCAATCACGTCTACCTTAGCCTTGTCTACACTCATTCTTTCTTTGGAAACAACATGCCCAAGGACTATGCCACTAGTAACCATGAAATGACTCTTTTCCCAACTAAGAGTAAGGCTACTATCTATGCATCTTTTTAAAACAAGTTCTAGCTTCTCTAAACAATCGGAAAATGAAGATCCAAAGACCGAAAAATCATCCATGACTACCTCAATGAAGTCTCCAATCATTTCGGAGAAGATAGAAAACATGCATCTTTGAAACGTGTCCGGTGCATTGCATAGTCCAAACGGCATTCTCGGACACACAAATGTGCCAAACGGGCAAGTAAATGCAGTCTTGGCTTGGTCCTTGGGTGCGATGGCAACCTGAAAATAACCCGATAAACCGTCAAGAAAATAATAGAAACTATGACCGGCAAGTTTATCAAGTATTTGATCAATGAAAAGAAGGGAAAAATGGTCTTTTCGAGTGGCGGCATTGAGCTTTCGGTAGTCAATGCACGTTCTCCACCCGGTGGTGGTTCGAGTAGCCACATGCTCTCCTTTATCATTCTCCACCACCGTTATCCCTCCTTTCTTGGGCGCCACATGGACCGGGCTCACCCATTCACTATCAGCTATCGGATAGATAATTCCTTCCGCAAGAAGCTTGAGAATCTCCTTTTTGACGACCTCCATCAACACGGGATTGAGCCGCCTTTGTCCTTCTCTAACCGACTTGGCCCCTTCTTCAAGAATGATTTGATACATGCACGTCGAGGGGCTAATGCCTTTGATGTCGGTAAGGTTCCATCTAATAGCTTGTTTGTTCCTCTTTAGTACGGCTACTAAGAGGTCTTCTTCATCTTTTTCAAGCCCGGAAAAGATGATAACGTGCTTCTTTTCTTCTTCATCGAGATAGACGTATTTGAGGTGAGATGGGAGCTCCTTGAGCTCAAGCTCGAGAGTAGGCTTCACTTCCTCTTCGATTAAGGCAAGCACTTCCATCAAGCTTACGCCTTCCCCTAGCAAAATCTCCATCTCTTCGGCATTCAACTCGTCTCCCCCACAGTTGAGGTAAGCTTCTTCCATAGCAAGTTCCTCGGATAAGGCTTCACTCCTCCAATGGGAGCCTATTTCCTGCAAGAAAACCTCCTCGGCTAAGGCATCAATAGTATCAATAAAAGAGCAATTTTTCTCAAATGAGGTGACGGGAATAGCCTTGTTTTCATGGACAGAAAAGGACACGGTTTCTCCTTACACGGACCTTTTTAAAGTTCCATTTTTGACATCAATCAAGGTATTTGTTGTAGCCATGAAAGGTCGACCTAGGAGAAGTGTGTGCTCTTTACCCGTTTCCTTGACATCACCCACATCCAAAACAACAAAATCAATCGGTATGATCAATCCACCCACCTTAACTAGAATGTCCTCTATGATTCTCCTAGGATATCTCACGGACCTATCCGCCAATTGTAGAGACATTCTAGTTGGTTTCAATTCACCTAACTCTAATTGTTTATAAATAGAGTAAGGCATCAAATTAATCCCGACTCCTAGATCTAGCATACCACATGCTTCTTTACCATTTCCTAAGGTAATTTTAAGCATAAAACTACTTGGATCGCGGAGCTTGGGTGGTAGTTGATGTTGTAGGATTGCACTCGCCACTTTAGACACTTCAATCTTCTCATCCTCCACAAACTTCCTCTTCTTGGAAGCTAATTCTTTGAAGAACTTAACATAGGCCGGCACATTTCGGATGACATCAAGGAGTGGAAGGTTGACATTCACTTTGGATAAGAGTTTGTAGAACTCTTGGAATTGGGTGTCTTGCTTCTCATTCCTTAACCAGCTTGGAAATGGAATTGGAGGATTGTAGGGATTGGTAGCCTTGTGGAGTGTGTGCTTCTTTACTTCTTCTTTTTTCTTTTCGGGCTCCTTATATTGTTGTTGAGGAGCCTCCTCTTCATTTTCAACCTCTTCGGTTGGGCTTGACTCTCCAACCTTGTTATCAATCACCTTGCCTCTTCTAAGCACGGTAATGGCTTGAGCTTGCTCCGGTTGGCTTGGCAACTTGCCCGGTTTGGCTTGCTTGGCCAATTCTCCAACGGTCCAGGCTATTTAGCCCATTTGAGTCTCAATTCTCTTCACGGAAGCTTCAATGAATTGAAATCATTGTTGGGTGGCTTGAATGAAAGATTGCAAACTGTCTTGCAGTGTAGGCCTAGGCGGTTGGTTTGGTTGGGCCGGATATTATTGCGGCCTCGGATAAGGTAGAGCTTGGCTACCTCTAGCTTGTTGAGGTGGAGGCGGTTGTTGTGGCGGTTGAGGTGGTTGTTGAGGTTGTCTCTAAGAGAAATTTGGATGATTTCTCCACCCCGGATTGTATGATTGAGAGTATGGGTTGTAAGGTTGGCGTGGTTGGAATCCTTGAAGGGCATGCACTTGCTCTTGAAGAGGATGGAAATGAGCCTCTTCACTTAATTCCAGCTCGATCGACTTTTGGCACAAGTTGGCCCCATGGCCATACTCTCTACAAATCCCACAAGTCTCAACGGTCATCGCTTGTTGGGGTGGTCTCTCGGAGGTTCGAAGCATCTCTACTTACCTTGTCAACTCGGCAAGTTTTTTCGTCACATCATAACTAGGGTTGGCTTCATTGACGGAAGCTCTCTTCCCCCTAGCACTCTTTTGTTGAGACGTCGTGGCCATAGTCTCATAGATGTTTGAAACTTCTTTGACGGTCCGGCCTTCAATGTCTCCTCCCGATGCATTATCCACCATGTATTTAAAATTTTGAGAAAGCCCGTCGTAGAAGAATTGGTTGAGCAACTCGGGTGCGAGATGGTGGTGAGGGCATTGTTGTTGGAGACCTCGAAATCAATCCCAAACTTCATGAAATGCTTCACCCAAATATTGGGTAAAGGTAACAATTTGAGCTCTCAAGTCTTGGGTTTTTTTATTGGAATAGTACTTGGCCATGAACTTCTCATAGACGGCATTCTAATTAGCCAATGAGTTGGCCGGTAGTGACATGAACCACGTCTTGGCTCAATCTTTCAAGGTGTAAGGGAAACACCTCATCTTCAATTGATCTTCATTTAAACCTTGTAAAGGAAAGGTTTGAACAACGTCATAGAACTCCCGGATGAAGTTCAAAGCATCTTCGGCCGACATCCCATAGAATGAGGGAAGTTGGCTAAAATGAATGTTCTTCAACTCATAGTTCTTTGCGACTTCACCAAGAACTATGCAAGAAGTCGACGCCCTAATCACGGGATGAGCAAAGTCTCTCATATTTCTAGCTGCATTGGCATTGGCATTGTCGGGGTTGTTGAGGGGCTTAGCGTCCATCTCTCTTTCCCACTCGAACACGTTGAATCTTCTTGGTCGATGGATGTTATCAAACACGGGGGCTAGTCTTCGATTGAGACTTCGCCTCCCTAGCATACACAACCACAAACAAAATGGAGATCACACGTAACTTGCGGAAAGAGATATGAAAGCCAAATACAAGAAAATAAACACAAAAGAAAATTTATACAAGCAACACAAACACAACACTTAAACAAGAAGGATTTCACGATCACAAAATACACAAAAGCAATTATAGCACCATAAAGACAATAAACTTTAAGCCATCCCCGGCAATGGCGCCAAAATTTATTTCATCGTGGATCCAAATTTTTATTTATATTTCCGATTTCGACTCAACACAACAATTACTTTGGACCACACCTGCAATTGGACGGGGTCAATTGTAGACGCGATGAGCTAACCCGAGTCGATCTCACAAAGAAGGCTTAGTGTGAGCTACCATCTTAAAAGCTATGCATGCAACGTGCTAAAACGACAAAAATAAACCTAAACATTCTAAACATGTGATTGATGGTGATTTAAACTACGAATTGAAATTAGCAAGTAAATAAGATAATGCAAATTACAACAATGGAAACAAGATTGAGGAAAATAGAATGATAAAGGTATTATGGTGTAGATTCTCTCAATGGTTTATCACTATGCTCGATTAAGGTTGGTAATGTTAATCTCACTCATCCAATTGACCCTCTCAAAAGACTTAGAATCAATTACTGTCACCGTCTATCATCTAAGCCCCTTTTAGCTATATCAAATGAGCAAGAAAAACATATTAGGCTTAGAAATCCCCATCCACCTAACGTTCAGGAACCAATTTCGAGATTTAGAATCACGATCAAGTTTTCTCTAAATCCTAGCAATGCTCAAGTAGTGATCAATTACTCTAACATGATAAGGACGATTCCGACAACAACAACCGACAAGAATAAGCATAGATCAAAACCAAATCGATCCTCTACCCCCTAATAGAAAGATTAGCCACTAAACATACTCAAAACAACACAAATATTATAGAAGATCGTCATCTCATAATCAAATGCAAATAACATTAAACTTCTACAATATTCAATATCCTTCAAGAAGTTTGAGACAAATCCCCACAAATCATCCAAGAAATAGATAGAAAATACCAAAAGTAAACCTCCTAACGAGCTTAGCTTCCGCGGATGGCTCGAAGTCGGTTTCCTTCTCGTCTTCTCTTCTTCTTCCTTGGTTTGTTCCCTTTTTCTTCCTTTTCTCCCCTTTTTTGAGTGGTAGTGATGATGGTGAAGATGGTGGAGAAAAAATGGTAGAGATGATGGTGAGTGTGTGTAGAGAGAATGGAGATGGAGAGGTGGAGAAGATGAAATGAGTGTCGTGTGTAGAATGGTGGATGATGAGAAGATATCCCCAAAAATCTATATGAGATATTGGAGAAGGAGAGAGAGAGAGACGGTAGAGAGAGAATGAGAGAGATGAGAGAAAAGGTGATGTGAGCTTTGATAGTAAGGGAACAATTAATGCAAAAGATTTGAGGGGATTTGGGGAGCCAAAAAGTCCAAAGCTAGGGAATTAGGGAGATGATAACCTATAATTCCTACAAAATAATATGGCTCCAAAATCTATTCAAGGATTTAGAGATAATAGCATAGAGAGGGAGAGTGGAGTTGAGTGGGATTGCACTTGAAAACGGGGTGAAAATTGGACCGAAGAGGAGGGAGGAAAGCACCCCGCGCGTCTGCGGGGTACAGCGCCGGCAGGCACCCAAAAGAATGGGTGCCGCGGCGGGGGTATGCGCCGACGGGCACCCTAAGGCCGAGGGGCCTTGGGCACCGTGGCGCCCTCCTGCGCGGCGGCGGCGGTGATGGGCCGCGGGGCGGTTTTGGCCGGTCCGGGTGTTCCTCTCCGTTGTCCATTTTGAACGTGATCCAGTGCAATTCCTCCTCACATTTTCTTCATAATTTTCGAGCCTCCAATTAGCCAATCGAGCTTAATTTTTTTTTCGACTTTCCACTTGCCACCTAATAGCCGTAAAATACCTGCTTTTATAATTAAAAGTTCATGTTCTTGCACAACTTGGAAAAATCCACCATTAGAGTAATAAATATAAATAAACACATAAAATCAACACCTAACAATATAAAAACGAAGAAACTAAATTATTAAACATAACAAAATAGTAAAATAAAACAATGCATTTAGACACTAAACATCTTAACTAATCGATTATTCTAATACACTTGTTAAGTGTATTGAGGAGCATCATGAAAGGATACTGTTCTCTACTCTGACACTATAAGTTAGAGAATAAAAATCCACAAAGTTCGGATTATTAACTTATATTTATTGGCGAACATATGTATGCTTTGTTTATTTCTTTGATTTATTCATGGGTAAGATTCTCTTATAGAATTAATAAATTCGATATCTTGGGTAATATCATTTGTATACATGATGTGTTGTGCAATATATATAAGCACCGTGTCCTAGTTCGCCATGTTAATGATGTTCTCTTCAAGAAACACAAGTTCATGTTGATACCCTGCAGGTAGAATTCATTCCGTACATGATAAAGCTTGTGTGGTACTGCTCAAGGTTTTAAATATTAATTAATTATAGCCATCAGAGGCTTACATAATTAATTAATGAACATTAGATCTTAAACACGGGGAATAGCTGAACTAAAGGAGAAAGCATATTCACAAATATCTATTAAATTAGTAGGTTAATATTACTTCTTTAGTGGAATAAAAGCAATATTTAATTTATTTAATTGCTCGATCCGGGCTCGGTCCTTCTCATGCATCTCCTTGATGAAATCAACTCTCTTTAATCCTTTAACACTCGTTAGATACTCAACGGGTAAAGGAATCAAATCAGTAGGCGTTAGTGGATTAAATCTATAAACAACCTCAAATGGAGACATGTTAGTAGAAGAATGAATAACACGATTATAAGCAAACTCAGCATAAGGTAAACATTCTTCCCATGACTTCACATTGTTCTTAATTAAAGACCTAAGCAAAGTACCTAATGTACGATTCACAACCTCAGTTTGACCATCGGTTTGTGGATGACATGTAGTAGAAAACAACAGCTTAGTTCCTAATTTTCCCCATAAAACGCGCCAAAAATGTCCTAAGAATTTGGAATCCCTATCACTAATAATAGTTCTAGGAATGCCATGCAATCTAACAACATGAATAAAGAACAAATTAGCTATGTGAACAGCATCATCGGTTTTCCTACATCCAATGAAATGCGCCATTTTGGAAAACCTATCAACTACAACAAACATAGAATCTTTACCCGATCTAGACCTAGGCAAACCCAAAATGAAATCCATAGATAAATCAATCCAAGGGCTAGATGGAGCAGGTAAAGTAGTGTAAAGACCAAAAGGATGCGAAGTAGACTTAGACTTATGACAAGTAACACATCTGCTACACATACGTTCAACATCACGTTTCATATGCGGCCAAAAGAAATGCTCATGCAGCAAGAATAATGTCCTATGCATACCAAAATGTCCCATTAATCCTCCCACATGCGATTCTAAAATAAGTAGCTCACGCATAGAACAAATAGGAATGCACAACTTAGACTCTTTAAACAAGAACCCATCATGCACATAAAAACCCTTAAAAGACTTCATAGAATTCGAACACTTCTCATAAATGGGCGAGAAAAATGGGTCCGACTCATACAAAGACTTAATAGACTCAAAATCAAGCATCTTCACATGCATTAGGTTAAGCAACGTGTACCTTCGAGAGAGGACATCGGCGACGACGTTGTCTTTTCCTTTCTTGTACTTGATGACATATGTAAATGTCTCGATGAACTCGACCCATCTCGCACGCCGCTTGTTCAAGTTGCTTTGACCCTTCAAATGCTTTAAGCTCTCATGATCCGTTTGAATGATGAACTCCTTGGGCCACAAATAGTGCTGCCATGTATCCAATGCACGCTTCAAAGCGTATAGCTCTTTATCGTATGTTGAATACCTAATTGCGGCACCGTTGAGCTTTTCACTGAAGTAAGCTACGGGCCATTTTTCCTACATCAAAACAGCACCAATACCTATCTCGGACGCATCACACTCGATCTCAAAAGTTTTGGAAAAATCTAGTAAACATAAAGCAGGAGCAGAACACAATAAGGACTTCAAAGTATTAAATGCATGCTCTTCTTGTTTACCCCATTCAAACTTGCGATCCTTCTTACTTAGCTCAGTAAGAGGCGCGGCAATGCTAGAGAAATCGCACACAAAGCGACGATAAAATCCAGCAAGGCTGTGAAAGGATCGAACTTCAGACGCAGTTTTGGGCATTGGCCATTCCTCAATCGCCTTGATTTTAGAATGACCAACCTCAAAACCTCTAGAACTCACAACAAAGCCTAAGAATACTACTTCATTCAAGCAAAAAGAACACTTAGACATGTTGCCATACAAACGAGCATCTCTCAAAAGCATAAATATGCACCTAAGGTGAGCTAGGTACGCCATACAATCCATGCTTAGTCTTAAAAGCAGTTTTTCATTCATCACCCTCATGCATACGTACTTGAAAGTAACCAGATCTCAAATCAATCTTAGAAAAAATTTTCGATCCACTTAGTTCATCTAGCATATCATCAAGTCTAGGAATGGGAAACTGATACTTAACTGTGATCTTGTTGATGGCTCTGCAATCCATGCACATTCTCCATTCATTGTTCTTCTTGGGCACTAGAATCACTGGAACTGCACATGGGCTCATCAACTCTCGGATTTGCTTATTCTCCAATAGCTCCTTAACTTGACGGTCAATCTTCTTTGTCTCTTCGGGCGAAGTGCGGTAAGCTGGACGGTTCGGCAAGACGGCTCCAGGCACAAAATCAATCTGGTGCTCGATCCCACGAACTGGAGGTAATCCACTTGGAATCTCATTTGGAAAGACATCCTCGAACTCCTTCATAATGGGATGCACAATACTAGGTAAAGAAACATCGTTAGTAGCACTGTTCTTACAAGTTAAAAGAATTAAAGGCAAACCAGCTTTAATAGCTTTTTCAACGCTTTTAATTGTACAAAACAAAGACCGACTTTTCTCTTATGAATAAGGGGCTCCATTCACGCCTTTTCCATGATCAATGGAGCTGGAATGAGGGGATGAGGGGGTTGTATTAGCCGTGGAAGGGGGAGGGGTCATCATCGGTGAAGTCTCAGTCGTGGAAGGGCTGCCCGCGGTGGCTGATCGGACGATGGTGGCCGCGGCCTTTTCGCGCTCCTCTTTCAACCTTGCTCGTATTATCTCTTACTCTTCTTGAATGGCTTTGGGTGTTAACGGCTTTAAGATGGTGGTTCGGCCGTCTCTTTTGACTGTGTAAGTGTTCGCAAGTCCGTCGTGTACAGCTTGTCTATCGAATTGCCACGGTCTACCTAAAAGTATATGTGCTGCATCCATAGGAATAACATCACATAATACAATGTCAGGATAACGACCAATGGAAAAAGATACATGTACCTAACCAGTCACGCGAACTGTGCCTCGATCTGTAAGCCATTGCAAACAGTATGGCTTTGGATACTTCACTGTGGTAAATCCAAGCTTGTCGACTGCATACTGGCTCACAGCATTGATGACACTACCACTGTCTATGATCATCGCGCAAGTCTTTTCTTGAATAGCAACTCTGGTATAGAAGATGTTCTCTCACTGTGATTGTTACTCTTCTTCTCGATTTATATTCAGACAGCGGATAGAAACCAAACTGACATGAGGAATCTCGGGTTCTTCTTCTTCAAACTTGATCTGGGCGTCTCCTTCAGGTGTGGCATCGGCCTTGGATGGTTCGTCGTCTTCACTGGCTGATTCGAGTTCATTCTGATCAGTGATGATTAGAACTCGTTAATTCGGGCATTGGTTCTGAAAATGTCCCCAACCTTGGCATTTATGGCACTGAACATCTCTGGCTCGACTAGGGGCTGAAGTTGGCGCCGTATTGAGCTGATTTGGCTGTGTGAAATTCGGCCGGACTGGAGCTGCAGGTGTAGGATCGGTCCTACGGCTCGGCGGTGGTGTGGAACGGTCAAAACACCATTCGGGTGGTCCAAATTGACCTCAGGGTCGAGTGGAGTCCGTAGAAGGAGTAGAAGATGATGTGGGAGACGTACCTTTGTTCCAAGATGGCCGAATAGGGGCTGCATTGTGATGAGATCGACGCCGACCTTCTCAAAGCTGCCTTTCCACAATAGATGCGTAGTGCACCATGTCATCTACACTCATGAAGTCTTTGAGCTCGACTTTGCATGCAATGTCAGGATTCATGCCCTCAATGTACCTGATGATGGTAGCATTTAAGGACTCTCTCTTCCCGACACGATTTAAGGCGGTCTCCAATTCTTTATGGTATTCTTCAATCGAATGGGTGTCTTTCTTGATCCGGTTGAGCTTCTTCTCAAGCTCTCTCTCGTAATGCACTTGTATGAATCAACCTCGCAAGAAGCCTTTCATTTCTTCCCAAGTATCAATAGACGGATATCTTTCTCTGCGTCGCCTCTCTTGCTGCATTTCCTACCATGAGGCTGCATAGCCTCTAAACTCCAGTGCTGCTAACTGGACCTTTTTTATCTCCGGAAAGTCATAGCAGGTGAATATCTTGTCTACTTTGCGCTCCTAATCCAAGTAAAGGTCAGGATCTCATGTAGACCTTCAAATTCTGAAATGCTCGTTTTGATGTTGTTGAGCAAACCGTCTCCATCTCCATATCTGGGCCTCTCATATCGAACCACTTGCCTGATAGGTGGCCTGTGATGATCACGGTGATCATCCTGTCTAGGTGCTATGAAGTCGGCTTCATAACCATCTACTGCATCAAACTCGGGTTCGAATGCATCATGTCTTTGATCTTCTTGAAAAACAAGCTGCCTCGGTGCGCCTCTCTGCTATGGTTGCTGGACTGCTTGAGTTGTAGCCAATTAAACTGTGAGTTTCTTGATTTGATTGGCTAACTCAGCTACTTGGTTCCCGAACTAATCCTTCATCTGTTGATTTTGACGCAAGAAAAACTGTGTCATGGCGTCAAATTGGTACTTTGGATCCCAATCGGCTTTGGAAGTGTAGGATGGTTCATTTGGTGAAACGGGTGAGAAGGACTCGTCCACAGAAGGTATCGAAGTAGTGGCTTCATTCTTACCTTTATCCATGGTACCTACAAAATGAACAAATGTAAAAGAAAACAAGGAAGGATCCTCACAATCTCACGTTCACTCTTTTGTTTTCACTCTTGATTTTACCTCTTGTGTTTGCACTCAAAGTGTATGGTGTAGTGTGTGTCGTATATTTGGAAGGGTGAGAGATAGCACTCTTTGTCAAATATCGAGGGTACGGATTAATTGCACGAAGGTTAGACGAGTATTGCTAACTAGGATCAACGGATGATATGGACTATGGTTGTGTAGGTGGCGTGTGGAATGATGTGGCAAAAGGGTGGGGGTCGTGTGGCCTAGTTGGCATGTGGGTAGGGTAGGTCGAGTGGGGTAAGGTAGGTTAGGGTTAGATGGATCCCCAAAGATAGAAGGAAAGAAGTAGGAAGGAAAAGGAACGAAAGATTAGGTAATTTAGAAAGTGTTACACAATTGTGACACAATCTAAATATCCTAATTGAACTAGACTCTAAAAGGAAATAACCAAAAAGAAATTATAACTCAAATAGAAATTACCAACTAGGAAATAAACTTGGAAGAAAAGTTCCAAAAATAAAATAAAACTCTATTGGAAAGTACCAACTATAGAACTTGACTTACAAGGAAAATACCAACTATAGAAAAGTACTAAAAGGAAGGTACCAAAATTAAAATAAGACTCAAAAGGAAACACAATGAATATACTTTTTTTTAACTATTCGGTACTCTCTTTTTTTTTGTACCGTTTTTTTTATCGGTTTTGTTTTTTTTTTTTGTACCGATTCTTTTTCTTTTTTTTTTGTTTTCATAAGATAGCTATGCTATTACAACTCGATGACATATAATAAAATAAAAGACACGTACGATGACACTTAGGATAAAATTGACACGTCGGATTGAACCACGACCAGCAGAGTTGACGTGGCTCTGATGTCAAAATATGATACGACCCGAACAAATAATCTAGGTCGAAAAAAATACGTAGCAGAAGACTTTAGGATGCGAAACACGTCAACTAATGAAGGGCTTCAATCCGACTCAACTAAATGATGAAAATACGACAAATCTAGACAACTAAAATACCTAGACAATGACAAGAACTATATAACACAATACTAAGATGATAAGGGTTGAAAGGTGACGGGTTAAGGCTGGAAATTAGGTGTTTGGAACGTGTATGGGTTTGATGAAGAAGGGCTTGGAGTAGATAGGATATGTTAACGTTAGAACGAACTTACGGATTGGATGAAACGGAAGAAGAACTCGATCTTGTGGGCTGGATGAGGCGTGCGTCGTGGGGCTGGATGAATGGCGCCGTGAATGATGATGGACGGTTGATGATTGTTGAGGTGAATCACAACCCGATAGCCTCCTTGAATCTCGAACGTATCCAAGGTTGAAATCTCCAAGTTGATCTTCTTGTAGCGAATACCGGTTAATCCCTCAAGTGGATTAAGTAATACCCTTGAATAAGACTTAGATGTGCTAATTCTAAGAATGATAATTTTCTTGACGGAAAAAAATCAAAAGAATATAAAATTTGAGACACAATTGGATGCAAAAGCAAAATAACTTCAATAATGTCTAAAGTTCCAATGAAACATAAAACACCTATTTATAAGAACTAAAGGGGCCGAAAATACTAGCTAAGGGTGGCCGAAAATCTGGTCCAAAACCAAGTCTAATTGGACTAGGAATTTTCCTAAACTAGAATTCTATTCAAGGTAGAAACATGCCTTAAATATAATTCTAGTCAACTCTATGACCATGACCGAAAATTGCATCAATTTAATTAAATAAAATCTGATCTTCTATATTCCAAAATTAAATAAAAATAACACTATAGTCTAAATAAAAATCAACCCTTAATTAATTAATCAAGGGCCGAAAATTACAAGCCATGCACGTTGCCTTTTGACGTCGAACCATGCAAGCGTCGTGCATGCTTGTCTTCAAGCTTCCATCTTTAACTCTTCAAGTTGTGTTCTCCATGGTGTTATCTTGATCATCAATAGTTAATAAATTAACTATCTTAGAGCTGCCTTTCTCGACTTCTTCATCTCCAACCTCGAGCTTTCTTCGAATCAACACTTGTAAATATGCTTGAAGCTTCTTAGCTCTTGATCGAGTAATTGGTCCTTGAAATTGCAACTCCGGGTCTTGATCTTCATTGTTGCTCATGGCTTCATCAGATTAAAGAACAACCAAATAGATCTTATGGTGGTTTAATTCGAAAAAACTCCAACAATTGGTATCACAGTGAGTTTTAGCACTGTTCTAGTTTTAATCCTAGCATAAATTTGAATTACATATTAAATTTGTTGATAAATTTATGATCTTTAAATTTTTAGATTTAATGTTGATGTATTTCGATTTTTATGTTGTACAAAACTTGGATGAATTTTTGTGTTAATTCGAAAATTCTTGTTTTGTGACCTAGGATAATTTTCGGTCCTAATCTAATTAGACTTGGACTAGTTTTTGATGCATGTAAATTTCTAGATTTAATTTGATAGGTGTTCGAAAATTGATGTTCCAAAGTTTTTGAAACTTTGATGTTTTAATTTTCTTAATTTGTGCTATGGTATTTTCGATCATGTTAAGATAATTTGGAGAGGGCATTAATTAAAATTAAATTTCCAGATTATGTAACATGTGATAATTGAAAAATATAGTGTTAATTTTAAGAAAATTTCATATGTTAAATTCTCTAATTTGTTCTATGTATTTTCGAGCATGATTAGTTTAAATTTGGAGAAGACTTTAATTAAAATTAAATTTCTAGATTTATATATCATGTAGTGTCGAAATATATGGTGTTAGCTTTAGGTAATTTTAATGTATTTAATTCCCTAATTTTTCTTGAATAATTTTCGGTCATAATAAATTAATTTGGAGAGGTTTTTGATAAAAATCAAATTTCCAGATTTATTTATTGTAGGTGTCGAAAATTAGGAGTGTTAGAATTGGATATGGTAATTTTTGTTGTATATCATAAGTTACCTAATTCTAATTTAGATAAATTTGAAAATAGAATATTAAATTTGGACAGAATTTGAAGTGGATCAAATTTCCAGATTTTTATTCTTGTAATTTTTGAAAATTATGCATATTGGAATTGGATAAGGTAATTTTAATATATATCATTAGTTACTAAAATTATAATCCATTAAGATTTCAAAATAGAATTTAAATCCGGAAAGAATTGGGATTTAAAATTATGCATATTAAGATTATATTCTTACAATTTTCGAAATCTTTGTAGATAAGAATTGGGAAAAGTAATTTTTGGTGTACATCATAAATTACTTGATTCTAATCTAGATATGTTTGAAAATAAAATTTAAATTTGGAAAGAATTTGAAGTGGATCAAATTTCCAGATTTTTATTTTTGTTATTTTCGATCCTAGCTTAATTTTTGAAATAGATTTTTGATATATATCAATACTTCCAAATATTAATTAATTAGGGTGCATTCAAAAATTAAAATTAAATTTGGTGGATAATTATAATTAATTTTCAGATTTAATTTCATGGAATTTTCGAGAATAACAAGTTTTAATTTGGTAGATAATTATTTTAATTTTCAAATTATATCTTGTGGTATTTTTGAAATTATTAATTTATTTAATTGTAATTTTTGAAAATATTAATATCATGTATGGAAATCATATGTTATTTTATGCTTATCATGTAATCATGTTTGTTGGATTTGTAGACTAGCATGTTTGCATGTTTACCAACTATCATGGCTCCTTTAATTATGTGATGTATATTTTATTTTATGTTGGATGTATGATGGGCCGTATGCCGGTTTGGCTATGTGATTTTAATCAATGAGAAAATTCATTGATTAGGTCTAGGTTTTATTTTATGTTGTTTTAATGTAATAGAAATAAAATTGTTAGACTAAGTTATTGAGTTGTAATGTTATTCTAGATATATTAGATTTTTCCTTTTAGGAATAGATATTCTATATTGAATAAAGTTTGAAGATCAACTCAAAGAAGGAAAGTAGTGCAGCCTAAGAAGGAAGGAATCACCGGTTCACGTCCTGAAATCCTAATTGGAGCTAGGGTTATCGGCGAGGCGCAGTGAAGGGGGCGGCGGCCCTTACCCTGCTTTGGAGCTGACTTTCCAGTTTTATCTCATTGATCAACATGAATATAAGCCATGATAGTTGGTTTATTATTATTATTGCTTATTATATTGTTGAAGCATGCAATGTATGTTTATCATTTTATGTGATGTTTGCATGTTTTATAATGGGATAAAATGAAACATCAATCATAAATAACTAAGTGGGGATAGATTCATACCAAAGTATGTAGAAATCTCATACAGTCTCCATTAATCTGGTTTAAGTGAGAAATGATGGGCATGCTCGTTGACAATAGGTCTTTCTCCATACCGGATGTGTCATATCATAGAATTCTCTAGATATTAAACCTCTTTAAAAAGATAGTTGTAGAACACTGTTAGAACTAACTGACTCCTCCATCTGGAGCAATTAAATTCGAACATGTGTACTTGGGGCGAAGATGATGGTGTTCACACTTAGATGTAAATTATTAATAAACGTTCACACAATCGTGGCTTATTAATTAGAAGATTACATGACCGTATTGGTTTCCGACTATTAATTTGCTTGTTGTAAGGAAACTCAAATGGAGGCAAATTACAGGTTTAATAACCTATTTAAAAATGAATTTTATAAACGTCCACACTATCATGGCTTATAGAAAACGTTTTTAAAATGTCGGTGGAAGAATATATAATTTTTTGAGATTTTTGATTATATGCTTTTTATCCTAAAGTTTGTGACTGTACTACATGTTTATTTTTCAGTTACTCTATATCATCAATGGCACTCTCAAATCTGTCCTCTATACTCAAAGATAATAAGTTAATCAGTGAAAACTACAATGATTGGTTTTGTAACCTTAATCTCGTCCTAACTGCTGAGGGACTCAAATTCGTACTTGAAGAGGAATGTCCTTAGAAGCCGGATGAGAATTCTGGCGAAGAAGAAATGTTGGCCTATGCTAAGTGGGTCAAGTCTGATGAGGTTGCATGCTACTATATTTTGGCTTCTATGTCAAATATGCTGCAACTGCAGTATCAATCTATGAAGACTGTTTATGATGTCATGTACAACCTTAAGGATCTCTTCAATCACCAAAATCGCTCGGCACATCATTTGGCGATGAAAAAATGAATGAGCTTGAAAATGGCTGACTCCACACCTATTAGAGATCACGTTCTCGGTATGATGAGTCATCTGGCTGAGATCGAGACTCTGGGTGGAGATCTGGGCACCGAGTTTCAGATAGACATCGTGCTTCATAGTCTGTCCCCGAAGTTCGAGCAGTTTAGATTGAACTTCAATATGATAAAGAAGGATGTCAACTTATCTGAACTGCTCGTGAATCTTCAGGCGGCTGAGTTACTTCAAAAGGGAAATCCAGAGGCACACCTAGCTGAGAATAGGGCGTCTTCTTCTGGTACTAAAAAGAAGAAGAGATACACACCTAAGAAAGCTGCAAATGAGGTGCCTAAGGTGAAGAAGCCCAAGGCAAAGATTCCTCCTGAGGAGTTCAAGTCAAAGACAAAGTGCTTCAAGTGCGGCCAGCCAGGCCACTGGAATACGGTGTGTCCCAACAAGAGAAAGAATGGTATGTCTCACACTCTTTTCGTTGAAACATGTTTAGCAACTTGTTCTACTCAGTCTTGGATAGTAGATACTGTAGCTACTGATCATGTTTAGGGTTTAGAGGTTCCTGGTAAAAAAGACAGCTAAGTGATGAGGAGATCATCGTCTACATGGGCAATGCTACAAAAGTAGCATCTATTGCAGTGGGAGATGTTACCATTTCTTTTAGTAGTGATAGGAGTTTAGTTTTAAAAGACTATCTTTATGTGCCTGGTTTTAGGCGAAATCTTATTTTTATTTCTAAACTTTTTATGGATGGGTATTCAGTTTCTTTTGATAACAAGGTTGTTATCTTTAGTGGTAAACGTTTTATTTGTTCTGTCACATTAGATGGACATCTTTACTTATTTAATTCTATGCAAAACACTACGCAAAAGCAATTACTGAATACATCGATCACAAACCCTAACAAAAGGAAAGAACCTTCAGAACTAAATCAAACCTATCTTTGGCATCTAAGGCTAGGCCATATTAACCTTAAGAGGATACAAAGGTTGGTAAACAATGGATCTCTATCTTCATTGATCCTAGAATCATTTTCTTTGCGCGAATCATGTTTGGAAGGTAAAATGACCAAGCGTCCTTTTGAATCTAAAGAAAATCGATCCAAAGAGATACTGGATTTGATTCACTCTGACTTATGTGACCCTATGTCAGTTCAAGCTCGAGGAGGGTATGAGTATTTCATCACACTCATTGATGATTACTCAAGATATGGATATATCTACCTATTACATCACAAGTCTGAATGCTTTGATAAATTCAAAGAATTTAGGACAGAAGTGGAGAAATGCATAGGTAAAAATATCAAGTCACTGCATTCTGATCGCGGGGACGAGTATCTCTCAAGCGAATTTAGGGACTACCTAGCAGAGAATGGGATTACGTCCCAGCTGACTGTGCCAGGAACACCACAGTAGAATGGCTTGGTGAAGAGAAGGAATAGAACCTTGTTAGAGATGGTTAGATCAATGATGAGTTATTCAGAGTTGTCTATTTAGTTCTAGGGATATGCCTCAGAAACAACAGCCTATATTCTTAACTTGGTTCCATCAAAATTAGTTCCTTCTACGCCCACAGACCTTTAGACTGGATGAAAGCCCAGTTTAGGACCACTTCGGATTTAGGGTAGCCCAGCACAAGTGTTGGATAAGGAAGCTGATAAGTTGGCACCTCATACTGATGTGAGGCTGTTTGTTGGATATCCTAGAGGAATGAAAGGTGGTCTATTTTATAGTCCTAAGGATCAGAATATCATTGCTAGCACCAATGCTTGATTCTTAGAAGAAGACAATGTCATAAACCATAGACCAAGGAGTCAAATTATCCTTGAGGAAATGAGAGGGGAATGATCGAATTCGACACCAGTAGTACAAGAAGAGGTACCACAAGACACTACACAACGTGTCACAGATACATGAGAACTGACTCATCACAGTAGGAGGGTTGTACGCCAACCTGATAGATTTATTGGTTTGGGTGAGTCTTCGGATTTCCCTGAAGGACTCAATGAATTGGATCAATGGATCACAATCAAGTCTGGGAGCTTGTAGAACCACAAGATGGGGTCTAACCCGGACAAGGTCACTGGACTGCGGTTAAGAATATTCTCAAGTACCTGAAAAGGACTCGAGATTATATGCTGGTATATTGCTTTGATAGTCTAGTACCTTTGGGTTACACGGACTCAGATTTTCAATCCGATAAAGATCAGAGTAAGTCTACCTCAGGCTATGTGTTTACATTAGGAGGCGGAGCCGTTGCATGGAGGAGCATCAAGCAGAAATGCATTGTTGACTCCACCATGGAAGCTGAATATATAGCTGCCTCTGAGGCTGCAAAAGAAGTTATCTGGCTCCGGAGCTTCTTATTAGACTTGAGCATGGTTCCTAATTTGCCTAAGAGCATCACGATACACTGTGATAACTCTGATGCAGTGGCAAATTCGAAGGAACCCAGAGCCCATAAAGCAAGTAAACACATAGAAAGGAAGTACCATCTTATACGAGAAATTGTTAAGAGAGGGGACGTGGCGGTGGTCAAGATTGCATCAGAGGACAATCTAGTTGATCCATTCACGAAGAGCCTTCCAGCTAAGACCTTTGATGGTCAAGTGGAGAAAATGGGAGTGAGATGCAGACTTGGAGGTGTAGTTTGAGTTATATAGTTTTGATTTGAGAGTTAGCCAGTTAGTTATTATGCTTGAACGACATGCTTCAAGTATAAGTGGGAGATTGTTAGTTTTGTATACTGGAAGAACATGTCTTTATATACTTTTCTGATGATATGATTATATAGATCGAATCTTATTCAGTCACTGTTTGTATTTACATTATTATATAAATGTTTATGCAGATTCAACATACTTACACTGTAGATGATATGGTGTGGGTAAACACACAGTAAGATTATATCATCAGATCCTTGTATTGTATTAAAAGACTCACGTCTTAGATGGTCCTGAATACACCACCGGTACACCGTAGAATAATCTGATAGTTAGTTTGTCTTAACTATTTGATTATTCTAATAGACTTGTTAAGTGTATTGAGGAGGATCACGAAAGGATACTGTTCTCTACTCTGACACTATATGTTAGATAACAAAGATCCACAGAGTTCAGGTTCTTAACTTATATTTATTGGCGAACATATGTATGCTTTGTTTATTTCTTTGATTTATTCATGGGTGAGATTCTCTTATAGAATTAATAAATTCGATATCTTGGGTAATAGCATTTGCACACATGATGTGTTGTGCAATATATATAAGCATCGTATCCTAGTTCGCTAGGTTGATGATGTTCTCTTGAGAAAACACAAGTTTATGTTGAAACCCTGCAGGTGGAATTTATTTCGTACATCATAAAGCTTGTATGGTACTACTCAACGTTTTAGATATTAATTAATTATAGCTGTCAAAGGCTTACATAATTAATTAATGAACATTAGACTTAAACACGGGGAATGGCTGAACTAAAGGAGAAAGCATATTCACAAATATGTATTAAATTTGTAGGTCAATATTACTTCTTTAGTGGAATAAAAGTAATATTTAATTTATTTAATAATATCCTAAATTTATTGGATATTGGGAATTAAATAAATTAGTGGGCCAATTTAATATTCTTCTGGATCCCTGTTGTGGCCCAATATGACTTTAATGGACTGGAGATAGAAAAGGAGTTTAAGGCCCAAACCTAGTAGGTTTGGAACCCTGTATTTTTGGCCACCTCTTTATTAATAAGGAGGTGGGGATCAAAAATATAAACACAGAAAATCAGCCCCTCAGTTATCTCTTGATCTCCACAGAATCCATAGTTATCTAGTAGTATTTTGTCCACCCGAAATCTAGATACAGTCTGGGAATACAGCAGAAGATGGAGAAGTTGAATTGCACTGTGGGAGGCGTCGATTATCATCATCTCAACAACAAGATTAGACTTTTAATATTTTCCTCAACCCGACGTTCGATTGTAAGTTGTTTTTTGATTATCTATGTTTCTTTTTTAAGTAGAATCGAAAACTGGTTTGCATGTTTAATTGAACTTGGTTAAATAAAACATATGTGTTGCACAAAATATGAATACATGATAATCGGATTAAAGAACAACCAAATAGATCCTGTGGTGGTTTAGTTCGAAAAACCCCAACATACAAACCCTAGTTTGGTAGGGTTTTGTGATGCTGATTGGGCGGGTTGTACTGAAGATTGGAAGAGTACTTCAGGAGGATGTTTCTTCCTTGGAAACAACATAATTTCATGGTTCAGCAAGAAACAAAATTCTATTTCACTCTCTACGGCAGAAGCATAATATATTACAACTGGAAGCTGTTGCACTCAACTCTTATGGATGAAGTAGATGCTGTTTGACTATGGTGTGCCACAGTCTGTGCTTACCATATTCTGTGACAATATGAGCGCCATAGATATTTTGAATAATCATGTTCAGCACTCTCGGACAAAGCACATAGATATTCACGATCACTTTATTGAGTACGTTTGAATAGATGCCCAACTTACGGATATTTTCACTAAGGCCCTTAATAGTGGAAGGTTTGAAATACTTAGATCCTTCTTGGGTCTTTCTGTTCTCTAAACTTCTCCTTTGAGAGAAGTATCTCTGTACAGTCTTGGTCAGTGATGTATGTACAGAGAATGTAAAATGACAAAGTGTTTCGTGGTCCATTCAAGTGTGTGCCTTCAAGTGTGCCTGCCAGATGCAAGCACAGTTCGAGCGGTTATTTTTTCAACTATAACAGCTAGTGGAGCCTTGATTCTCTCGCCAAGTTCAGTTACACTTCTCGAGGTCGTGCAGAAAGATGATGATTATGGGATGTGACGGTTAATTATGGAAATTTCTCCTTACTTTGCAATTTCACTCTCAAACCCTCAGCTGTCAAGCCGTTTCTTCTTTGAATCCATGGCAGACAAATCAGGCTCTTCCAAACCCTCATTCTTCATGAAACTAAGGTTCAACACGTCTGATCTATGGTGTGCTTTGGGGTAATTGTCCAAACCTCTGGTGATTTCGCAGTTTGTTCCTACTACCTCTGTTTTTTAGAAGGAAGAAGTTGTTGCTGCAAGTGTTCCTCCATCTATGTCCTCTACTGTGCCACTACCCAGTGCTATTCTACCAGAGTCTGTTTCTGAGTCAATTCTGGAACCCATTCCCTCACCTAGGGTTTCCGTCGAACCTTTCTCGCCGCTGCTGGAGAATCTCAAAGCTGTTAAAGCTTCAATTGCAGCTGCTATGGCTATTGATTCGTCCTCAATTGATGAATTCACTGCGTCAATTGATGCCATAAAATTTATGTCTGCTACTGCTTCACTTGTTTTCGTCCTTCCCAAAAGTGACACTCATGTTGTCACCATTCAGGTTCCGATGGGAGATGTATCTCCTTCAGTTGTTGTTGATACCCTCGCCCAGTCTGAAGAGGCGAAGAGTGATGAAGATGTTGAAATTAAGGTCGTTGATGATGAGACCTCCTCTCCTGATCTTGGTTATGTTCTTCCTCAGATGGAACATGATGCTCATCCCTCTCGGTCTCGCTGTGTCAAGCGGAAGTTTCAGTTGGTTGATGGTGGCTTCAAGCCATCATTTTGACGATGATGAGTCTCCCATCGCGCATTTTAAATCGAAAGTCTTGGCCAAGATTACCCAGGAGAAGGGTCAGCCATCCAAAGCCCCCAAGTCGAAGAAGGTACCTGCCAAGAAGGCTCTTGCAAAGAAGTCCTCTTCCAAGAAGGTTTCTGCCAAGAAACCCCCTGCTAAAGACGCCTCTGTCTCGGTCTCTACCAGGCGGGTTACTCGGAGTGTGTCCGAGAGAATCCTGGGTCTGGCCTCGACGTCTCGATGGCGTTGATGAAGAATGCGCGGGCTCCTTCTTCATCTACTGAGGAAGGTGATGATGTTCTAGATGATGTCTCTTAAAGTACTATGTCTGAATCAGGTGATTTTGATTCTGAGAAATTTCTGTCTGCTTTTCATCAAAGTCTTTATAAGTTAGTTGTGGGACGTTCTTTAGTGTGTGAACGTCATCTTGTTAGCTCTTGTCATCAATCATAAACTTTTCTCTGCCCAGCATGCTTGTGATGTCCGAGTGCTGATCCCTCTAGTGCTCCTACCACTGCTCCTCCATCTGCTTCTGACAGACCCGGACCCAGGTCCTCTGTCAATACCGTGTTCTTTGAGCGGCATATTCAGTCCTTGGAGCGTGAAGTGTAATTTCTTGACAAAACCATCCAGACTGCACGCTCTCGCAAGTAGGAGCTTGAGGCCCTGATGCTTGATCTCAAGGCCCGTGCCTATGGCTTTGCTTCTCCATTGGATCAGTCGAGCTCTTCCATGCTGGTTTTGCTTTTGCAGGTGCTTGTGCTAGTGCTTCTCCTAGACATGATGGTGCTGCCCCTGCTACCCAGCCTGATGTGTCCGCTACTGTGCCTCCACACTAAAGCATTGCATTTATGGCAGACACTAAGTGGGAGAGACAAGATAGAGCTGTGAAGGTGGTGAAGGTAGAGCTGGCTGCGAAGGTGGTGAAGGTGAAGCTGCTGCTATTGATAAGAGCGCTTGTGCTCTTTCCTTTAAAAACCATTTTTTTTGTTATTAAGTTTTTGATAGCGCATGTTTTGCCGTGCATTTATTTTTGTTGGTCTGTATTTTATTTTTGATCAACTTAAATATACAACCGTGTCTGAAAAAACAGTGTTCATTTTGAAGATACTCCCAGTTCAGCTTCAGGGGGAGTACTTGAAATTGTGCTTGACAGTTTCTTTTAATATATCGCATTGTTGATACATTTGATCTGCAAAGGTTATTCATGTGTTGTGCAGATCGTGAGTTATTGTCTTCCATAAACGCTAAATGGGGAGATTGTTAGTGCCATCATCATGCACTAAGTTTTATTTTGGTGAGATATGTTCGACAATGTGTACTTGGGTATGTTCCTGAAGATAAAAGTTTCGCTGTGCAAGCAATGAAGAACAATCGGTGAACTATTCGCTCTGATATTCCAGACATACCCAGGAATAGTTTAATTATGGCAGTTTCCATGTTTGGAAGATCTTGCGCTGATTCGGTTTTGAAATTCAAGATTCGTTCATTTGACTGCCTTGTGGAGTAGATACCATGCTAAAAATAAACCTCATACACAAGGAAAACATCTACACACGTTTGGGAAGATCACAAACCATGATTCTCTTGCCAAATTACCGACGATTGAAGATCAACGTTAATATTAAAGTAAAGCTACAAGAAGACCGATTCATTGCAGCAATCAGTGGACGACTTGATTAGATTCTCTTAGCATATTATTTGAGAGTTATTTAGTTTGTGATCTATGTATTAGCTAGAAGTTGTTCCCTAATATGTTCAACGTGATAGTCTAGCTTTTGAGTGTTTTGAGTGAAACACGTGAGGGGTTTTATTAATCCATTTTGTACGCAATCTCGGGAGATATTATAAGTTGAAGTCGTGGGTGGCTAGAGGGAGTCTAGTGTCATGGTTGTGAGGGGATCTCACAGCTTTTGTTCAGTGAAAGAGTTCGTACGTGAAGAAGAATGGGCGACATAAGGAGGGAGTCCTGTATATGTAAGTTCCTAAATACACTTCATGAAGGAGTAGTGAACGAATCTTCAAGTTTGGACGAAGTCCCCCCATAGTAGGTTGATTAACCGAACTAGGTTACCAATCTCATGCGTTCATTACTGCTTTTTATTTACTGTTCTTACGTCTGTTCCCAACATTTCTAAGAACACTTGTACGCAGTATACATAAAATACACTTTGCATGGATTGAGGTTTTTCAGTTCCTTTATTTTCGATTTTTTGTTTTGCAAATTTTGATTTAATTACTTTATTGAATGTAGTCCGTCGTTTATCTTCCTTTGAATGATATATATATATATATATATATATGGGTGGGTTAAAGTGTATACTACCACCCTATGTAGGAAATAGGAACAAAATTTCATTTCTAGGGACCAAATAGCAATATATATAATATTATTTTACAATAATATATGTGAAAGGGTAAAAAGGGGTTGAGGTAAAATTACCAAAAATCACGCCCCCTAATTTACGCTCACGGCCGAATCGAGCGATAGATTTGAAGAGATTTCATTTGCATCCAAAAAAAACTAGGTTTTAGCTTTAGAATTCTCTATTGAGGCGTGAAAAATTCTCCAAAGCCGGCTATCGAACTCTGCAAGTGCGTCGGAGGTATTCTATTACACATCAAAAGCCGATTACAACAGTAGATGATGAGGAGACGTTCATCAATAAGAACTCCAGGTATTCAAGCATCGATTTTTTTTTCCATTTAGTTTGGTTTCTTTGATAACAGATGTGATTTTTCAAATATGTAGAATGGTGTACTTCATATTTGAATATTTGTGTGCTTACTAATATTTATATTTTGGGGTTTTGCTTTTCTGGATTTTTTTTTTGTTTTTGGGTTCTGTATATTTATAATTTTTTTTTAATGATAGAACTTGAAACTGAAAAAATCTGGGTGAAAGGAATGTTAATAAAAAAAATTGGATGTTGATGGGGTTTGATTTTGTATTTTTTTGGTTATTAGCAAATAATTATGACGGAATAGCATATGTTAGCATTTCCGTTAGCAAATATGTTTAGTGAACTGTATGCTAGTACTTTTATTATGAAAATATGTTAATTAGCAAATAATATTCTTTTCAGCATATATGGTGAACAATTTCATCATAAAATATTATATTGCATTTGGTTGATTTGGGAAGGCTAGATATGATGTATGATTTAATTTTATATATTTAGTTTGCATGACTTGGAATTTTTTTCTAACTTAGCAAATGCTAATGATATAACTAGCATTTAGAATATGGACTGATAGCAAAAGACAGATTATTATAATTTTGTATGGTTGTGTTTTGTTTTTGGTTAGCTGTTATTTCTCAAGTTAGCAAATGCTAAAGATATATATAGCATTCAAAATATGGGTTGTTAGCAACTGATTTGTACTATGATAGTCCATATTTTAATGAATGATATCAATTATGATTATTAGCAAATATTTATGCGCAAAGTATAAAATATTATCATTCTTGTTAGCAAATATGTTTATCATACTGTATGTTGGTGATTGCATTGTGAAAATATGTTAATTATCAAATAATAAAATACTTTTTAGCATAGATGGTGAATAATTTTGTCAGAAAAAATCATCTTGGAATTAATTGATTTTGGAAGGCTATATATAATATATGTTTAGTTGTATATTATGAAATATTTTTCAAGTTAGCAAAAGCTAATGATATCATTAGCAATTAAAATACGGATTGCTAGCAAATGAGATATGATTGTAATTTTGACTAGTTGTGTTGTGTTTTGGTTAGCTCTTAATTTCTATGTTGGCAAATGCTAAATATATATTTAGCTTTTAAAATGTGTTATTAGTAACCGAATTGTACTATGTTAGTCAATATTTAGAAGGATGATAATAATAATTTTATTTGCCTATTTTGAATAAAGATTGATTTTCATTCTAAATCACCAGTTTAAATTATTTCTCTGTTTATGATTTGGGCTGCTTTTATTGTTCGACTATCCTTCAATGGTTCAGAGATATTGACCATTTACAATTGGTAGAATTAAATAGTACAAATTATGATTATTAGCAAATAATTATGATGGAATAGCATATGTTAGCATTTCCGTTAGCAAATATGTTTAGTGAACTGTATGCTAGTACTTTTATTATGAAAATATGTTAATTAGCAAATAATATTCTTTTCAGCATATATGGTGAACAATTTCATCATAAAATATTATATTGCAATTGGTTGATTTTAGAGGCTAAATATATATGATGTATGTTTTTTAAGAATGACATTCTAATTTTATATGTTACTGTTAGCGATTATGTATGTTTGTATAAGCAATTATGTGAATCTGATATCAATTTAGTGCACATTATTAGCTAGATATTTATGAACCAATTAGCAAATAGATAGCTGATTATAGCAAATAAAAATGAATATGTTAACATTTCTGCATGACGTGATTAGTAGCAGATTCATATTTGTGTCTTGGCAAAAAAATAGTTTAATGGTTTCAATTCTTTGGTTTTTTTTTCCGTTTAGCTCTTGGTAGATTTGTGGAAGGTGTCTTTTCTTACCTTGAATTTTCTATTGGTGGTGAACTCCTGTTTATTTATTGTTATATAAACCAAAAGTGTAATGTTTTTGATTTGTTGTTAGCAAATATCCAGCCGCCTATTAGCTAAAAATGTTTAATTCAGTTTATAATATTTTACTGGTTTGGATATTAGTTAATTTGTTAATTTATGTTTCCTTTTGTTGGATGTTTGCTTATTTAGGTGGAAGCCATCAAGGTGATCACGGCTTCAGGAGCAAGCAATGAAAAAAGTATTGTATTAGCAAACCATATTGCAATAGTTAGCAAATATTATTTTACAGATAACAATTGTCTGACAATAACTATAAAACAAACACAATCTGCAATAGTTAGTTATGATTCTGTAAAAAGTATTGTATTAGCAAACCTTATTGTAATCTTTAGTTTAAAAATTATATTGCAACAAAAATGGAAATGGCGGATACAATCTCACCTTTTGAATCAATAAACCTTAAAATCTTATAAATTAGCAAATCGTATTGCATTAGATAGCAAAATATTATTTTACGGATAGCAATTACCTCACAACTAATTATAAAACAAACACAACTGTACGTAGGTTAGTGTCATGTTGATGCATTTGATATTTTAAAATATAATATTATTACCTTGCAAATACAATACAATAGCATAAATAAATTTCATTTGTTTGTAAAAAGTATTAAATTAGCAAAACTAACTGTATTATTTAGCAAATATTATATTACAAAAAATAGAAAATCCGGATGCAATCTGAACTTTTGAAATAAACAACATCAGCATAATGATATTGTAAGCTAATATCCAAACCAACAAAATATGATAAACTGAATTTAACATTTTTGGCTAACACAAGGCTGAATATTTGCTAACAATAAATCTTTTATTTGCTAACGCAATCCAATAAATTTGCAAACATTAGTCGAGCCATGTAGTTGACCCTCTTTGATACTTTACGTCGTTTCTTCTTTACATCATCGCCAACTTCATCCTCAACCGGATTCTTTTCACCTTCACGACTGTATAACACGTACTTCCATATAATAACACCATCATTAGACCTT
Organism: Perilla frutescens; assembly: GCA_026008535.1. Classification (NCBI taxonomy): domain Eukaryota; kingdom Viridiplantae; phylum Streptophyta; class Magnoliopsida; order Lamiales; family Lamiaceae; genus Perilla; species Perilla frutescens. The sequence continues at coordinate 40,943,306 of BRKX01000001.1, forward strand.
TTAGTTGTACCACGACGAATGTCAAAGCCATTAGCTGCACCATAATTTCTATAAAAAATAATATCATCCTCTACACTTTTGAACTTCTGACCAACAAATGGTTTTAACGATTTTTCACACTATGGTATATAATCCTCAATTGTATGATTATCTTGAGATAAATTACTACCTGTCATTTTAATAAAATTATAATTCATTAAGCTATATATATTAAGAATAAAAAACAAAAATAATAACCATAATAATAATATTTATAATAGAATATATGTCGATATAATTAAATCACACAAACAACATAAACATGTCTGTTTATATTAAGGTTCTGAATTAGCAAACATTTCTAAATTAGTTAGCAAATCATATGTCACATATAGCAACATTCTGACAGTTAACACAACTTATATAAATCATACAAATTAAAAATCATCATGAAATACGTGTAGGTTTTGAATTAGCAAATAATGATAAACTAGTTAGCAAATCATATATTGTATCTAGCAACATTCTGATCATTAACATAACACACAAACATAACTCCAAAAACCCCTACATATAAGATCAAAAATATCAACTCACGTAATTTTTGTCATGACCGTCCAATATATAACATAGATGAATACTCTGCAACTTCGCCTACAACGTTTTAAAAATTAAACTTCATGAAACTATATAATTTAATAATTACAAACAAACATAATAACCGTGTAACTAATATTGTTTCACTGTACACAACTTAAAATTAGCAAAACTTTATGCATTGGTTAGCAAATTGTGTTCTGTTGGTAGCAATATAATGTCACTAAATTGAAAATATATATGTCGTGAACCACATGCATAAAAGAAAGAATTACTATAAACACATATAACAAACAACTCGCACTGATTAAAATTCTGACTATCGTCCATCCATAAAATTCTGAGATATGAAATTAACTTGGATTCATAGTGAAAAACATATATGATTTATATCGAATGAGATGAAATTACGAAATACAACAGAGTACAATCAATGCATTATTATAATGTCTTAATTAGCAAACATTTTTCCGTTAGATAGCATATTCTAGCCCTACCATGACGAATATCAAACCCAGCAGTTGCACCATAACGCCTATAAAAATGAATACCGTCCTCTACACTTTTGAACTTATGTCCAACAAACGGTTTCAACGATTCTTCACACTTTGGTATATAATCATCACACACATGACCTTCTGTAGATGCATTACTGTCTGCCGTTTCAATTAGCAAACATACAGTAATTAAGTAGCAAGCATCTCTATGTTAGTTAGCAAAACGTCTGTTGTTCATATCACCACACTGACCAATGCATCCATATAGGTCTTAATTAGCAAACCTTTTCACTATAGATAGCAAAGCATGCATCGCTTACAACCATATTCTAACATTTAACTGAACCACACAAACTAGGAAGATCTACCCATGAACGCATATTTTTTACGAGAACTCAATTTAATATACAAATTTTATCGAAACACAAACAAATATTATTTATAACTACGATGATTATGCGTGAAATACCTGAATTTTCCATCGATGTTGATATCTTGATTTTCTTTCGAACAACTATCAAACAATCCACCGTATAAGTCGTCCCAATATATCGATTAGAAATTTGACAAATTTTGTAGAAGTTATTAGATTTTTGCTATCTTCCAATGAACTGTTTTTAGAATAATCACCAGATAATAGACAAAAAAAAATTGTATCGGCTATTCATATTAAGAAAAACGGCTGCATCATAATTAATTTACAAAGTAAATTAACATAGAATCCATAATTGCATCTATTATGGAAATCCCAAAAATCGTGGGATTACATTTTATATATTAATATGTAAAATACATATATATCCCTGACTAAATTATATTATTAAATTATTGCAATCTGATCCCTCAAATAGAAATTGATCTTGTCCATTCAAATATATGCATCCTACGGCCTGAATTCATTCCTATTTCCTACATAGGGTTTGTGTTCTCATTTGAACCCAAATCTATATATATATATATATATATATATATATAGACACACACACACACTATTATTTATTCATATATCAATGGTTATACATAATACTAATATTTTTATTATTATTTTAAATTTTTTTAAGTAAAATAACTATGTTAACATACATATAATGCACCAACTTTAATTACGATTAATTTCATATTATTGAGAATTAAAAAAATTGTACTTTTCAATCAAAATTTTATTATTTCAAATATGTTGTATTGTTGGGCTGTCATTTTGGAATCCTGTGCTCTCCAAAATCAAGCTTATCGGGCAAACCCAGCTGGATTAGTTTCCGGTCATTTTGGCTAGCCCGTTCAAAAATTAGGCCGGACGATTGTTTTTTTTTTAAGTCCTTTGACTACTGTAGTTGCGCGGTAGAGTTCATGCTATAGTTTCTTAGAGATCGTCTAGTAGTAGAGTAGTGTAAATTTGAGGTCTAATGTCTCAATCCCACACTAATACTGTTAGGTGTTCGCCTATCACATCTGATTTTTCAAGTGTGATGTACCTTCTTATTTGTGGTTTGCAAATTACTATACAATAGTGATGTTTTTCAAGTGTGATTTACCTTCTTCTTTTTAATTTACAAACTATTAAACATAAGTGGAGTTTATGCAGTGCGCACCTCCGTAGGGGCTACGAATTATCCTTGTCATTCAAAAATCTTGATAAGAACTGCAGGTTACCTTCTTCATCGTTAAAAAGGAAAAAATAAAGTTTATGTAGTCCGAGTGAGTACTGCTTAATAAATTTATTTTGAATGACCATCATTTTTTAGGTTTTTTTTGGATTGAACATGGTGTCTCACATATAATATGACTAAGTTATAAAGCCCATTATATAAAAAAAAAGTAATTTAAAGTTATGAGTGATTTATTATTATTATTTGAGATTTTATTTTTTGAGTGAACATAATGTGTGATTTCACATATTTTCTTGGCGCGAGTAATGTTCTTTTGATAATAAGAGAAATATTTTTTGTTGTAACATTTTAATAATATATTAAGTCTATGTATGTAATCTGTGCATAGCTCGGGAGATATGTTAATTAGTTTATATTATAAAATAGCTAGTATTATATGTAGTTAATAAAATTAAATGCAATAGAAAAGAAATGCATATGTATTATATTAATATTGCCAACGGCTAGTTTAATAAAATAGAAAATGCGTGTGTAGCAATAAATTGGAAAGAAAAGTAAAAGAAAAAAAAAATATTAGGGCATCCACAATAGGTGGTTTTATTTAGGTACAAAAGAATTGTATGTACCAACTCTTGATACATACTACAGTGGAGGCTTAAAAAATTGGTACAAAACTAAATACCATTTCTAATATATGTACCAACTTTTCATCTTATTTTGGTCAAATGTGGGGCCCGTCTATCCCATTTGTCTAACTACCATTTGTCTAACATATATTTTATTAAGTTGGTGATATAATGGTGGGACCCCAAAAAATTATGTATGTACCATATGTTATAGTGGGAGATTTAAAGAGAATGAGTATTTAAAAAAGTAGGTATATAACTTTTGATGTGGCAGTAACGTGATGGAGTTATGTACCAAAATTATGATACACCGCTGCGGGTGCTCTTAATGAGAATGGCCTATAGGCGATAGCAGCAGGCGCCCACGCGCGTGTACCGGTTACCTCCACGCGCTAGAGAGCTTCCTTTCATGCGGAAGATGTGGCTTCCCAATTTGGTAGTTAGCTACCAATATTTATCTCACACCAACACACCATATTGTATAAAACTTAATATTTAACTCCTTATAACTTAGGTCATCTCCAATAGTTTGCTTCATTTTACAGTACGTCTATCTTTATTATACAGTAAAGTTTTCACTTCATCTCCAACAATTTATTCTAAATTCTACTCTAAAAATGAATATTTCATAATATTCATTTCTATGTATATATTTTAATCAAGATTTTATTTCAATATTTTTAAGAAATAAATAAATTAAAGTATAAGATTAATATATATATATATAAATCATAAACAAAAATTAATCTAATAAGAGTATAAGATTTAAAAAAATTATCTCGATTTGCATCCGACAATCCCTCGTGAATTAAAAAAAAAAAAGCTTTGTGAACAATAACATAGAGCAGTTATCCCTCGTTAATTAACAAAAAAAAAATACGTGAACAATAATTTACAGCAGCTACAGTGCTGCTGTAAACATAGAGCAGCAGACCAGCTATCTGTATTTTAGAGCATCGAATACATATTTTGTTGGAGAATGATTTTTGCCCTTTTTGCTCTAAAAATACAGGTTAGAGACTCTCTTGGGCTTGCTCTTATAGAGAAAGATTGATTGTGCTTGATTGTGAACACCCTTACATTTCCAAAGGGAGAATTTCTACCATTAATACATGATTAAAAAAATAATAAAATTATATTAGAGGGATAATAAAAAAATTATTATCATGTATTAATGATTAGGGTAGTATCCCAACCACTAGGATAGAAATTCCCCTCCAAAGGATACACATCCCATTTTGCAGTCACCTTTTCACTCCAACCAAGACTCATTTACAAACTCAAAATGAGTATTTGCTATTTTTATGAATACTAAAAACCCAAATATGAGTTTACACTATTCCAACACACATCTACTGTTTAAGTTTTGTAAAATTACAATTTAGTCCTTTGTTTATTTGTAGATTTATAATAATATATTTTTAATATTTTGTAATGATTTGTATTGTGCATATGTTTTTCTTTTTTGTATTAATTTTTTTGTATATGATATTTATTAAGAGGATAATTAAATTTATAATTGAAAAATTAAAGTGACATTGTAATGACTCGGATCTTTTTAAAATTGATTGTTACCTTTTTTTTAAAATGACATTCAAAAATATTATTTATTAGTGCATGTTAATTTAAAATATTTGCTTATGTCCGTATAAGTCGCGCCTACATTATTAATTTTCATTAGCTATTATTGTTGTTGTTGTTGTTGTTGTTGTTGTTGAGCTTAGTGGAACTTTTATATCTTATAAAGTTTAAACATTTTACTTAAGGCGTTCTATATTTTCGAAACTATTACATAATATTATTGCAATGGGTAATTATTTGAAAGTATACAAAGATTATGTAGCTATTTTATTTTGTAAAGCTAATTATATTGGATTTTGAATGTTTTAAAAGAGTTAATTAATTATTTTTTTATTATCTCAAGTATTTATTTTATTTTGAATAAATATTTAAATCATTAATCTCTTCATTTTCCCATATTAATTTCTAACATTAAAATATAAACTTTTCCACTATCTCAATATTTAATTATATCATTTAACTCAAACATTTCACCTCCAAAATTTGTGCTATAAAAATGACTTCCATTTCATTCTAAAACATATCAAAAGCAATGATCTTTTAAGCATTAGCATTTCCTTCTTTTCATTGAGACACACACACACACACATATGTGTATATTTTCTTTTGTTTTTCACTTTCATATAGGAGAGAGATGTGAGATTGAGGAAGATGAAGAAATTGATTGAGTTTTAGTTGATGTTTATGATCTGTTGTTGTCGTGAATGAGAGAGAGAGAGAGAGAGAGAGAGAGATAAGTTGATGGGATGATTTTGTGAGGGTTGGTCAAGAGGGAGAGATGGTTTAAGTGGAAGTTAGGCTTGTGGGATAATAAATATTCGGGCTTTCAAGTACATGCATTATTGCTTTAAATTTTCAAATTATATTATTTTATTAAATTATATTGTTCATGCAAATTATTTTAAATTTATTATAATTATTTATTTATATTTATTTAATTATTTATTTATTTTTATATTTTATGTTAATGTTTTATATTTAATTTATTAATAGGTGGCGTGTGGACTTAACTAACCCGTATTATTTTTCAAAGTCAAGTTCAAATCAAGGTCAAGGTGGGGAATCCAACGTGAAATAAAAAGTTCATTTAACCTTATTATATGTTATATTCATTATAAAGGTGAGTTTACAGGCTAAATGATCCTAACCTACGAGTTTGGTTTTATGTTATGATTCTTACCTATGGGTTTGATATTATGGAATGATCCTTACTTACGGATTTGGTGTTATATTATGATCATTATCTTCGGATTTAGTGTTATGTTGAACGATATTATGGCTTGTACTAAATGTTTATTTCTTATAATTTGGATAAATGTATTCACCAATGAGTCAATAGCACTCACCCTAAAGCTATTACATTTTTCAGATTGATGATTTACTCGAGAGATGTGCGTTGTAACGTGCGATGATAGATTTTAAAGAGCTTTTATTATTTATCTTCTGTTGTATTGACATCAAATATTTTATATTTTAATAAAATGGTGTCCCTTCTTTATTATTGTTACTATTTTATTTTATAAAAATTGAGGCATAATAGTTTGATATCAGAGCCGACCCCGGATGTGCTCGATCGGGCCCTAAAGCCATTCCAGGTGTGCTCAAATCGGACCCCATGGGACGGTCATACAGAGGAAGGAGCATGACGAGAACGTCGTCTCCAATGGGGGAAGAATGTTGTTGGTTTTGTATACTAAAAAAGCTTGTCTTTGTATATAATAAATAATAATAATAATAATAATAATAATGATGATGATAAGATAATATAGATTGAATAATAATTACAGTCACTGTGTACATTTATTTATTGTTATATATTTATATGCATGTTTCCATATACTTGCATTGTAGATGATATGGTGTGGATGAACACACAGTAAAGATCATATCATCGGATTCCTTGCAAAGTATTAAAGGGCTCACGGTTTAGATGGTCCTAAACGAACCATTGGATACCGTAGAATAATCTAATAGTTAGTTTATCTTAACTAACTGATTATTTTGATACACTGGCATGTGTATAGAGAAGGATCACGATAGGATACTACTCTCTATTCTGACCATAAAGGGAGAGAATAAAGATCTACAGAGTTCGGATTCTTAACCCATATATAGTGACGGACATATATATGTTGGGTCGACTATTTTGATTTATCAATGAGTGAGATTCATTGATAAGATCAACAACCTCGGTATTTTGGGCAGTGGCATTTACATATATGATGGGACGTGCATTATATATGATCACCGTGTCCTGGTGCGACAGGTTGATGATGTCTCCTTGAGGAAGCACACAAATCATGGGAAGCCCTGCAGGCAGAATATTAATTTATTCTTAAACATGATACGGAAGTCGTGCGGTACTACTCAAGGAACAAGATATTAATTAATTATAGCTGTCAGAAGTTTACATAATTAATTAATGAACATTATATCTTAAACATGGGGAATCACTGAACTAAAGGAGAAAATATATTCGCAAATATGTATTAAATTGGTAGGTCGATATTATTTCTTTAGTGGAATAAAAATAATACTTAATTTATTTATTTATATTCATGTCATGGATATTAGAAATTAAATAAATTAGTAGACCAATTTAATATTCTTTTGGATCCCTGTTGTAACCCAATATGACCTAAGTAGATTGGGAATAGAACAAGAGTTGGAGGCCCAAACCCATTAGGATTTGGGGAGCTAAATTTCGTCCCCCTCTCTATTAATTAGAGGAGGGGGCACGAAATTAAACACAACAATACAACCCCTCTCTCGTGCTCTCTTGATTCCTAGGTTTTTCACAGCCGTTTAGTAGTCTGCAGCCCACCTTGCATCTAAATAAGATCCGAAAATACAACAGAAGATCAAGAAGTAGAATATAGGAGATGTATGACTTTCGAACACCATGAAGATGATCGCCGAGCATGTGTGTTCACCATCAACAACGGGATTAAACCTTTAATCTCGTGAGCAACCCGACAACGATTGTAAGTATAATTTCGATAGACTCTATTTTCTTTCCGCTGTAATAGAATCGAAAATGGACTTGCATGTTAATTCAACATAGGATAATTAATGTTACGTATAAAATTATGATTTACATGAGCTTAGCATTAATGACATTCAAATAGATCATGTAGGGTACAATTCGAAAAAACCCCAATAATTGGTATCAGAGCAGGTTTTGGCTCTGCTCTAAAATTAATTCTATGGATAATTCGAGTTGTATGTTTAAATCTGTAGATAAATTTTAGTTTTTTAAAATTTTCAGATTTAATTCTTCTTTATATTCGAATTTTCTTTTGTGACAAAAATTGGAGATGAATTTTGATATAGTTTGAAATTTCTCAATTCTTGTTGCTTAGTTTTTTTTTAAATTAATGAATATAGTTTGGAAAGTATATTGATGAGGATCAAAATTCCAGATTCAATCTATTTAATGGTTCGAAATTTTGGATTAAAGTTGGAAAGGATTTTGTTTTGGAATCCTAATTTTAATCACATGTACTTTCGGTCATGAGGAAGTTAAGTAGGAATGATATTTTATCTAGCATAAAATTTCCAATTTTTTTGTTCCCACACTGATCGATTTTTTGAGTTTTCAATCCCCTAATTTAACTTTTATAATTTTTGATATTTAGGATTTATTTGGAATAGAATTTTGATTAATATCAAAATTTTCAAATTTAATTCTAATGGAGATCAAAATTTTAGGGGTGTTAGAATTGGAGAAGGTAATTTTTGATGTATATCAAAAGTTACCAAATTCTAATCCAAGTAGGTTTAAAAATAGAATTTTAAATTTGGGAAGTGTTTGAAGAGGATCAAAACTTCCATATTTTTTATTCTAGTAATTTTGATACCTAGTATATAATTTAAAAAGAATTTTGACTAATATCAAATTTCCAAATTATCATTTTTTAATTAGGGATGGATGAAAATATTAGGTTTTAATTTGGAGGAATTTTTGAATAATTTCAAAATTTTCAAATTTAATCCTAAGGTAAATTTTCGAAATAATAAGATTTAATTTGGTAGAAAATTATTATTAATTTTCAAATTTATCTTAGTGATATTTTCAAAAATTATAAGATTTAATTTTGTAGAAAATTATAATTAATTTTCAAATTTTATCTTAGTGATATTTTTGAAAATTATAAGATTTAATTTGGTAGAAAATTGTAATTAATTTTCAAATTCTTTCTTAGTGATATTTTCAAAAACTATAAGATTTAATTGAGTAGAAAACTATAATTAATTTCCAAATTTTATCTTAGTGTATTGTTTGAAATTTTAAGATTTAATTTGGAGGAATTTTTTATTTATTTTGAAAATTTTCATATTTTATCTTTGGGATAATTTTGAATGTATAAGATTTAATTTGGTGGGATATTTTAATTAATTTTAAAATTTTCAAATTTAATCTTATGGTATTTTCGAAAATCTTAATTTAATTAAGGATAATTTTCGAAAATGGTCATGTATGGATATCATATGCAATTTTATGTTTATAACTTTTTATTATAGTTGTTGTATGTAGATGACTTTTGTTTGCAGGTGATACCTACTATCATGACATTTTAATTTATGTGATGTGATGATTTAATTTATGTTGAATATATGATTGTTGATGGCCGTATGCCGGTTTGGCTACATGATTTTTATCCATGAGAAAATCAATGGATTAGATTAGCATTTATTATATTGCGTTGGTTTAATGTAACAGGAAAAATAAATGTTAGAGTTTAGATGTGATTTCGAAAATCACAAGTCTTGAGTTATATTTTTTAATTCCTTTATTATTCTAGATATATTATGATTTTCCATAATTAAAATCGTTATCATATGGAAATTGAATATTTAAGATAATGATTATTTTATCCTAGTGGATTTGGATAAGGTAATTGATATCTTTAGATTTATTCAAATATGATAAGAAAAAATTTAAATTTGGAATAGAAATCCTTATAGAATTAGATAAGGATAAGATTTTCTTCTCAAAAAAGGAAAGTGGAGCAGCCCTAATCAAGGAAGAACGACATCCCGGACACGTTCCGAAATCCTAAATTGGTGTTAGGATTTTAGCGAGACGCTTGGTGGTGGCATGGATGACGTCTGGATTTACGAAGTTGATTTTCCAAGATTGTCTCATGAATGCAACATGAGAAATATGTCATGATATAGTTGGTTTAAATTATTATGCTTATTATGTTGTTGTTTGCGTGTCGTGCATGTTTATCATTTTATGTGATGATCTTGCATGTTAATGAGATAAAATGAAAATTCCAAGCCAAAGATGAAACTACTTCGTCCTTCCAACAGTAACACCACTATTCCAGTAAGGCTCTAGCAAACTAGATATTGTGAGAACTGGGAGCAGACTAGACTATACAAATGCAGTGTATGATGTTTTTAAATGGTGTCCTCTAGCATGCTATGAAGTGTCATATTTATAGACACTTCTCCATCTTAGGTACGATATGCAAATTAGGATTTGAGAGCATTCAAAGTTGCTGAGTAACTTCTCAGGCAGGATCTACAAATTATGATTTAAAAGAATTCAAACTTGCTGAGTAACCTCGAGGAGTTACTAGAAATCATTAGAAAGACATTCAAACATGCTGTAAAATTAGAGTTTGAGGACGGCATTTCAAACCTGCTTAATAACTTTTAGGAGTTACTAGGGATCATTGACTCCACCAGGAGTTTCAAGCTCCTCATTCAAACTAGGTGGGTATCAGTTATACCCCAACACACCAACTCCTCAAGGTGGGAGTTACTAGTTCCGTTTTTGTGCTCTGAAATTGGAACTCAGCTAGGTCCAAATCCGCTCAATCAAAGTCCACATAAAATCCAATTGCTGAAATTGAGATCTGAGGTTTGAACTCGAACACTGGCACGGACATGGTCAGGAGCGCGCTTAAATAATCATCTTAACTAAGTTAAGACATCAATGTGAGATGTAATAAATGTGCTTTTTCACATTTCCCCATACTCCATAAATACCTTATCAAGTGACCAACTTCAACAATTAATTTCTCATTCACATAAAATTGATTTTGAGAAAATAAAAATACTACGATTATCTAATATAAACATAGATCAATTGTACACTATTTAATTCATCCAACATTAAATATCTTAACCATTAAAAATATAATAAAATGAGATACGACTCACTTTAAACCCGATTTTCCAACACAAAAATACACAAATAAATTATATCATTTATATCTTGATGAGTAACACATCTAACATCTTCATAATGAACGTAGATGTCTTCTTATAGGTATTGAATCCGAAAAGCAAACCCCATAGATGACTTCTTTATGGATCTTCAAATCTTAATTGACAAAATTTCCTTGTTTAAGTAGAGATCTTTTATATTGATTTGATAGTGAATACAAGTCTTTTTTTTATGTGGGGTGGAACATTGTATGAGAACATCTTCTCAATTTTTTCCAACAACTTAACTATGTGTTCCTCGGCACTTTATTTTTTCGGACAATTTTAACAAACAATTATTAAATATATGATAGTATATATGTTAATAAAATTGCACTCATGCAATTTATTGAACCGACTGCTTGATTGTTCAAAATCGAATAAAGAATGCTCTACTCTTAAATTTATACAGTCTTTGTTTGGTAGGCTACACCAAAATCAAATTATTACATTGAATTATTGGAGTGAGATTATAAACGTACTTCTTCAAAGTTAAATATGGAAATATTGTTACTATACAGCAGGACTGTGGCAGTGTGATGCAATTTAGCTCTTTTTTTTTTTCGTTTAATTTCCATTTTATTCCTTTTGTTTTCATTTTTGAAAATGCAAATAATATTATCGGTACGTGTTTCTTGTTAAAAATTGAACTAGTAGACTAGAAACGACACTACCTATGAATCCATGATATTTTCAAGAGCCCACATCAGTATTTTCAGAAACAAAATCATTACTCTTTATATCATTATTTACATAGTGGGTCCCGTTAGGAATGACAATGGGTAACAGATTATATGGGTACTCGTAAAAATTATTCATGATAGATATAATAATTACCCACTTAATGGGTAAGGTATAGACATAGCTAATTACCTGTAAATTTTGATGAATACGGGTGTGGGTACGAGTACCTTAGTACTAACCCGCCCCATAGCCATATTATTATTATTATTATTATTATTATTATTATTATTATTATTATTATTATTATTATTATTATTATTATTATTACATTGTATGTACTGAATTGTATTGTGATATGATATTATTTTTTGAAAATGTCATGACATTGTTATGTTTGTAATTTTTTTTTATGAAATGTTACATTTTCATGAAAGGTCTTCGTATTATATTTTAACCAAAGTATGATTTAGTTTTAATCAATATTTTTAAAATTATAACTTATTTAATCATAATTTTGAATTATTTAATACAAATAATAAATTCTAAATTAAATATTCAATAAACTGTTTGTAATAAAGAAATTTTTATATTTATATATTTTATTTTTAAAATATGAATTTTGTTAGAATAAAAGTGATAATTGAACACTAATAAAATTTGGACTAATTGAAATATTAATTTGTAACTTATATTACTTATTCTTACACACACACACACACACACACATATTGTAAACTTGATAAATAAATGCTTATAAAGATTATATCTTACATAAAACATATAACACCCCAAATCCAATAATAGAGGCTCAATAAATTTTATAGAGCCCAAATGTTTAAGTTGTATTCCATTTTTAATAAAGGCCCAAATGATGGGCTTTCTAGCCCAATTATGATTTTAATTATTTACGGTCCGATTTTTATCCGATCGAGATGAACGAACATATTAGACGATAGTGCTCGTCGATATGAATCTATATAACTTGATTTTAATAATATATGAATTAAATTGACCAAGATATGATTTAATTTCTAAATTAAGTCCTAATTTAGGGTTTATTGAGAAGTGGTATAAATACCCCCTTATTTCATTTTAGGTCATTTGTTGGGGAACAAATTAGGAGCAGTCCCCACTCTCTTCCCGATCACCCCCTCTCGCCTCCCTTTCCCCCTCCCCACACCGCCGCCGCCGCTCCTCCACGCTGGAAAATTTTCCGGCGATATTTTTAACATGCAATACCATTTTTAGATTTCCATTCCACTTTTCTTTCCATTTCTTTGATTATTTTTGAAAGATTTTGAGGTTTAGGCATCCGATTTTCGGATCTAAGAGTGGGTTAAACCCTAGACTTTTAAAACCTTATTTCTTTCCTTATTTTTCAATTTCTATTTCGAGTTTTATGTTCATGATAGCAATTTACGGGCTGTTTTGGATGCTCATTTTAAATGATGACTTGATCTAATGTTCTTATTATTATTATTATTATTATTATTATTATTATTATTATTATTATTATTATTATTATTATTATTATTATTATTATTATTGTTGTTGTTGTTGTGTGTTTTTAAACACATTAGAAGTAGAATGGTAAAAATGAAAGGTGAAAATTATGAATTTTTAGTTGGCAATCTTGAACAAAAAGCAGATCTATGAAAATTAAAAGATATATATATATATATGTGTGTGTGTGTGTGTGTGTGTGTAGATATTTTCAAATTAATGCATTTTTGTATATGTTTGTGCATGTGTGTGTTGTGGGTGTGGATGTGTGCGTATGTGTGTTGGATGTGTGTGTGCGTAAGTTTAATTTCTGTTTTCTTTTTTTTTTCTTTTTTTCTTTTATTTATTTTATATTTGATGCTATTATAATATAGATAAGTATAACTAAAAACTTAAAAATATTATCAAAAATTGATCTTAATCTCATGAATATTTCTCTCAATTAAATTAGAAGGGTTATAAATTAATCTTTATTAGTAGCAATTTAATTTTAATTAAGGAATATGTTTATGACATTAATTATGAATCTTTGGATATTTTAAAGTTCAATTATAGCCTAAATGGATAAATTCGTATTTTTATGTTATGAGGTCTAAGGTACAATTTACGACTTTATTTAATTAAATTCAAATTGTAATTTTAAAATGTTATATGGTGTAATGGATAGTGTTAAGATTTCTTAATCAAAGGTTAAGGGTTCAAAATCTCTTATGTGTATTATCTTTTATTTTTATTTTTATTCCAAGATACTTCTAAGCTATATTTAAATAAATCTTAGCATAAATTTTGAAAATTGTGTTTAGCCCAATGGTGAGAGTATAAAATTTATGTTAAAGGTTTAAGGTTCAAATCCTTTGGAATGCATTTTATTTATAATTCCTAGTTAATTCTGAACTTTATGTAATTAAAATAATTAACCCATTTTTGAAAATGATGTTTAGTTCAATGGTGTGAATTCAATTTTTATGCTAAGAGGTCCAAGGTTCAAGCCACTTTGATGGATTTTCTTTATTCTCTTTTTACTCAAACATTTATGAGTGTATTTAATTAAAGCAATCTAATTAATGTTGTATAAATTCTAAAATCTCTTTTTACTCAAGCATTTATGAGTAAATTTAATTAAATCAGGTTAATTAATGTTGTATAAATTCTTCAAGTCTAGTGGTTAAGTAATTATTATTTGACTTATATTTTTGGTCAAGGGTTCAAGTCCTCTTGACTACATAATCATATTATATATTTATCTTATTTTTATTTGATTTATTTTGCTTAATTTAGATTAAATTCGAAATTAAGTATATAATATATTAAATTAATATTTCAATATTCTTATATGATTTAAAATAATCATTGAAATCATATATTAGATATTATAATTTTCCTTTATGAATTTAAGGCATTTATTTGCACGATCAAGGACTCTGATATATATATATATATATATATATATATATATATATAGTTAGGATCACATTCAACCTTTAAGCGACGTCAGTTTACGCTCTTATTTTAGGGACTCGTTCCCTAGATCCTTAAATTACGTTATAGTATATGTTTAAAATATTATATCATGTTATTAAGACATAGTTCTGATGTATAGGCTTTAACCCGAGACCTGTTTAAGACGACGATTAAGGCTATTCCTATATTTAAAGTCATGATTAAAGCTTCAGCTAATTTAGCTATAAGGTGGGTTTACTTACTAAAATGCTTTCAAAAATATATTTAAACTTTCGTCCGCTATGAAAAATTATTTATGCTTATGTTGCTCAATGTGGATTGACACGGCTCATATGAGGAATTCCGAATATGGCACTCCGGTACAATTACTTATGAATATGTTCATGTTATGAATATGTTATAGTTTATATGTGATCACATTAGGGTCGGTCTCCACTATGTCTATTGAGCGTATGATTTATGACATGTCAAATGTAGATTTATTGATATTCTTATTGCCAATTATTGGACAAATATATGAGTATTCCCACGGAGTATTTTCTGACACTCAACCCCACTATTTAAAAATATTTTCAGGTAATTGATGACGGCAGGTGGCGGACGTGGACTAATGGGGACATCTTGTAAGGTTGACCATATTTTAATTTTTGAAATATTGACTTTGTTTAGTTGTGGTCAACAAATATGATTATGTATGCTTCCGCTGTATGTTTATGAACTATTTAAATATTTTATGGACGCGTGTGATCGTCATGACCTTGCTATCATAAATTGAATGTTGAATATTGAATTTTTGACTAGTCAAGATTGAACATGTTTTAATTGGTGGTCCGAAAGGTGTGATTTTGAAACGATAGGTTGGTTGAAAAGTCTTATCTTATGTGATTAGTTGTTGAATGGTAAATGCCTATGAACATGAAATTTCTTAATATTTTAAAATGAAGAGCTGTCCGAATTTTTATAATTCGAGAAAATGATTCATGTTAGTTTGCGAAAATTTTATTGTGATTTTCTTCCCTCGTGTGTGTTTCTGTTAGCGCACCGGCCTTCGGGTTCGGGGCGCTACATATGGTATCAGAGACAGGTTCTACGAATCTGTAGGCCTGCAGAGTGATTTTTGAAATGTTTTAAAATATTGTTTACAAAAAAAAAATATTACTTACCTATATATGGTCCTATATCTTCGCCTCGTCTCGCCTAATCAGGTACAAATTTTATGAAAATAAATCTTTGTTGAACAAAGTATATTTTAGGCAAACGTATATTATGTTTGAGAAATTATGATAAAGAAAATGCTTGATTACAATGTATTTCAAGTCTAAGTTATTGAAAATCTATTGGTTTGTCTTATTATGAAAATATTTTATCCAAATACTCATGATATGATCCCACCATAGGATGAACCTAGATGGACTTAGGCATAATTAAATTGCCTGTAAGTTTTCACTTGCTTAGTGAACTATGTTGGACTATTTATGCGGTACACGATATATTTTGAGGACTATAGGTCTGACTAAGAATTGGGTAACCTTTACTATATTTATGCAATCGAGATAATTCGACGAGCTAAAGAACGACTCTGATGAAGATGCTCCTATATGACGAAAAGTTCAACTTGAGCTACAGATGACCTTACTCTATTCTATCGATAGTTAATTACATGGTATGAGTACTTTGATTAGATCTAAGTGCGTTGTAAATTAGATGAGCTATGCAACTCCTAATGATAAGTATTGACCTAGTATGCGACACTTAATGTAAGGATAATTATGATGACACCACGTATGATATATGAACAACTGCATATAAGTTACGATGCAATTTCTTATGATTTATGAAATTTCTCTTTTATGAGGTACCGATTGAGAACTATACGTAGTCTCACTATGTTTTACGGACTAATTATATATTGTCAGGACGTGCGCATAATACATTTACCCACTAAGTATCCCGAATTGAATTTAGAAACAACTAAGATAGAAAATTTTATGGTAGTTAATTCTTATGAAATACGAAAGAGATATTCTCTCCAGGCGCAAATAAAAAGAATGAGTTCAACTCTACACAATGTTGATCAGAATCGATCTTGACGAATTTAATACTTTATAATCAGCCAACGTAATATGAATCGAACATGTAACGAGACGTTATAAGCTAGATCAAGAAACGATTTCAATGATATGACCGTTAATCTTCCACAATCATGGTGAACCTGAAAAAAAAAATGAAGTAGAAGAAGAAGAAGAAGAAGAAGAAGAAGAAGAAGAAGAAGAAGTTCCATTGAGGAGTATGCAGTACGATATGAGTTGGAATAGGTTTAATTTTTGATGATCGTTATTTTAAGGCAGATGTGCACGTGATAGAATTAAATGAATTATTTAATGTTACCCTGAAAATGGATCAACTTGAGGATAATTGTTAAACAGTACGATGCCATGAGGAAAAAGTAATGCTCCAAACACTGAAGGAAGAAGATTTCACTTTTTGCTAATCAAAATAAGTGCTATGATACTCCATGTATTATCTATGAAGGTAATGATTGCGATTAAGAAGATAATGTCAGGTTTTGATAGCAAGTTGGACAGGTGACATGACGAATGGAAGGGTTAATCATCGAAGTAGTATTGCAATGAAACAATAAGGTTGGAACAATCAATATGATGGAGATTATGGGGAGTTCACATCGACAAATAAATATTTCTCCGCGAGCTCACAAATAATTTTGTTCATCAAAAGAAAGAGAATATGACAATGGCTAATATGAATGAAAATAGGAAAAATATTAAACGTATTGTATCCGCAAGATACAAATAAGAAAGAAATATTTCATTCATAAGGAATAATGATGAGTTGGAATGAAAAACATTACAAATAAGTTCATATTCAAGAAAACTACTAGTGAATGATATAAGTTGCCTTATGCTAGATTTTGACTTTCATAGCAAGAAGACATTCATGTGCTGCAAAGGAAGGATTTTGATATTATTTTAGGAACAACCTAGAAAGAGTTATCCATCCAATGATTAAGTGATATGGTAAAAATATGATGTTTCTAAATCTAGGAGAATAAGAGCTACACTTCATGAAGTAAAAGACAAGTACAACAATGTGAGTACGAACAACCAAGAAGACTTTGGAGATGACTATGAAGACAGAATGTTAAGTATTCTTAGTGAGCTTAGAGAGAAGGAAAATTGTTAATGTATAGTAAATAACGTACCGTCATAAGCAAGTTTAATGATGTAATTTTGAAGACTTCTCTAGAATACCTCTGAATTGAAAAGTGGATTGCACTATAGATCTTATACCGACAATCGTGTTCGTGTTAAAGGCACTATAAAGTGTGACGTCAAAGTGATCGCAAGAATAGAAGTATGACTATACGAATTCCTAGACCAAATATTTATAAGATCAAGTATATTACCAAAACTGCATCAATATTGTATTTATGAAAACTGCTAGATTGCTCCAAATGTTATTGAAGACCAAGAGTTGAGCATCTTAACAAGGAAAGACGAATGATGACTATCTAGGATTAACAATCTACTTGAGTAATTGAAAGGTACAAGTGTTTTCTACGGGTTTACCTACAGATCCAGATGCTAATAGTTATATTCTGAAGACGATACACGCAAGACCATTTTTCAGACTCGTTATGATCACTATGAGTTAATAGTTATGTATTTTGATTTGAGCAATGCTCTCGTAGCATTCATGGACCGATAGTTTAACACATATAGGACAATAAACAACTTAAGAGATATCTAAGGACAATGTTGGAGACTTTATAAAGGAGAAGACTATATGATAAGTTGGTAAGTTAAAGATTTACCTTGATAAATATAGATTTCAGGGTCATATAGTGATAACTTACTGAATCAAGATAGATCCAGCTATGGTAGAAATAGATAAAATGATATGGAATAATTAACCAACACGAATAAGATGATTAGTGTTTTAAGCTTATACGTGATATACATAGGACTCATTGAAAGATTCTTTAAAATTTTAGTAACCATGATTTTGCTGTTAAGGATCAGGAAATGATTCACTAGGTAAAGGGGTGTGAAGAGATTATTTAAGAGCTCAAGAAGAGGTTAGTCACCACCTAAATGTGGATTATGTTGGAAGGATACAAAAGAATAGTCATCTACAGTAATGCTTTAAAAATAAGAATTTGTTATGCATTCATGTTAGTGTTAATAAATATGATAAATGATTGCAACTACATCCCGACACTCGAGATCACATGATCTTTAATGCATATTTGTCCTATTTTAAAATATGAATTTTGTATCTTTAGTAGGTGTTTCTCCTTTATTTTTGTGAGATTTTTATGTTATTTCCTTCACTTTTGCTCTTTTGGTGAGTTATGTAGATTTGCATAATGTCTTGAGAAAATGGAGGATAAATAAATGAAAAATTTTAGGGATTCAAGACAATGTGAAGATAGAGAATCGAATAAGGAGCGTGTAGCAAGTTGAATCGGGTCAATCGATTAAGAAACGAAGGAGAACGAAGCAAAATCATGGAAGCTGCCGAAGACGGAACTCTCACAGTGCGTGAGCGCGCGGCGTGCGCAACCGCGTGGCTCCCCTCTCGACCAAAAGGGCCCCGCGCGCGCGGGGGGCTACTCCGGCGCGCATTCTCACCCACCCCGCGGGCGCGCTGGTGCCCAGTTTCGCCTCTCGAATCAGTTTTTTATGCAGATTAATTTTCTCTCTCTCCAACATCGATCAAGACTTTAATTTTCCCTCATTTCACAGCTGGATTTATTTAATTAGTAGGAGAAGATTTTTGGAGTCTAGGTTAGTAGAGAATAATTCCCTATTCTATCTTTTGATTTTTCTTGTTCCCATATCCCCCACAAATCTCCTCATATCTCCCTCAATAATTCCTCATTTTTTACTTTCTTTTCTCTCTCTCTCTCATCAAATAAAGAGGACTTCTCCCCAATCATTAATACACTTCTCAACACACATCCATGTCTCATTTTCATTTTTTTCTCTCTATTCACCACTTCATCTTCTCCATCTTCATACTTCACCATTCTTCACCACCATTCCAAAGAGAGAGAAAGGAGGAGGAGAAGAGGCAAGGGGGTTAGAGCTTAAGAAAGAAGGCCCGAGAAGAGGAGTCCAACTCCAAGCCGTCCGCGGAAGCTAGGCTTGCGGAAGAAGTTCCACTTTATCTTTCAATTTATGAAATAAAGAACTTGTATGAAATAAAGAACTTGTATGATTCTTATGTGTTCTTAAGCATGGTGTTGGGCTAATTTCTCCATTAGGGGGTGGAGGATCGATTTAGATTTGATTTATGCTTGTGATGGTTGGTTATTGTTGTTGGAGTTGTGATTATTATGTTGAGTACTTGATCACTACTTAGCATTGCTAGGCTTTAGATGAGACCGAAAGGAGATTCTAAATCCCGACCAAGGTTCATTCAACGTTAGGTGGACTTGGTTCATAAGCCTAATATATTGATCTTGCTCGTACGATATAGCTAATAGAGGTTTAACGGATAGACGGTGACAGTAATTGAAGTTAAACCAATTGAAGGGTCTATTGTGTGTTTGAGATCAATATAACCAACTTGAAGCAAGCTTAATTAGAAACCAATGAGAAAATCTGCACCCTAATGCTCTTCTCATAATCCGATCCTCTGTCTTTGTGATTGGTGGTGTTGTTAGTTAGTTTTAGTTGCTTTAATTAGGTAGTTTAGTAAAAACCTTCGAACCCCTTGTTTAGAATGTTTAGGTTGTCTTTTATTTCATGTGATCGTTGACGATTATGGCATAGAAAGATAATCGCCCACACGAATCTTTTCTCGAGAGACACGACCCGAGTTAGCTCACCACCCCACAGTCGACCCCATCTTCTTGCGGTGGTGTAGCCGACCGGAAAGAACTACATCGTTCAAACAATTGGCACCGTTGTCGGGGAAATCTTTAGGCGTGTTATCTTTTTATGTTATAATTGTTTTGTGTTTGTTTTTGTATTTGTGCTTTTGTGCTTGTTTAGTATTAGTGTTTTAGTGTTGTTTTGTTTGATATTTGGTATTTGTGTGTTTTGTGTTGTATTGTTTTTGTTATGTTCTTTTTGTTTATTTTCTTGTGTTTTTCTTTAAGCCTTCGATTCTTCATCCCCAGTTACGTGTGATCCCCCCTTCTTGCTTAAGTCTGTGTATGCTAGGTCAAAGATGTCTGAACATGAAGCTTGCTCTCTACTCAAAAACATTCACAGACCAAGGAAGATAGGAGTGCCCCACTGGAAAGGGGAAGGTTCGAGTGAAGCTTACTCTTTAAGTAACGAAGCTCGAAATGAAGGCCAACCATGGGAGCACGCAATCGAGCTGATCATACTCAATGATCCTCCATGATAATCTACTAAGGCTCTGTCCAGCTCGAGACATTAAAATGAGCGCTGCATGGGAGGCAACCCATGATTTTATTGTTTTCTTATTTTGATTTTAGTTTTACCTATTCAGTATGTTTAAGTTTGTGTTTTTGTTGTTGTCTCGTAGGATCAAGGAGTTGAGAGTGCCTCACTGGGATTGAACTGATTGAAAAATGGCTAAGCTTAGTCTTGCGGCACGGCACTTCATCTCCTATAAATAAAGACTCCAATTTCGACCCTAACTCCTCACAACTTCCACAGCCAGCTTCACTACCTTCTTAACCACCCGAGCAGTGAAGTATTTTCTTATTTATTTTTCTATTTCATGTTTTGTGTGCCTTATAAATTATTTTCCTATTTCTGTTATATTTTCTTTGTTCGTCGTTTGTTGTTCGTATTGTTTTGTCGGTCTTCTACATTCTGTAACTTTTTCTCTTCCCTTTATTTCTTGCATCTCCTTTCATTCATTGGGACAATGCATGATTTAAGTGTGGGGGGGGAGTGAACTTGTGATTTTGTCTTGTGTTGTATTTTGGATTTTGTTGTGTCTTTTTTTAAGTTTTTGTTTTTTTAGTTACGTCTTGATTTTGTTTGTGTTTTATTTGTTGGATCCCGCACTTAGTATGATTTGTCTTGTCTAATTGTCAAACTTGATTATTTGGAATATGAATCTTCAAGGGATTATTGTTAAGATGTTCATGTTGCATGAAATCATTCCCATTATTTCATTGTAGAATGTAAGTTGTCTTGAGAATGATTATATTTACATGATTTGTGTTGTGGGGTCTCGTCCTCTAAGAATTTGAAGGCTTGATTCATTCTTTTGTCAAATGTGTCAATTATGCTTGAAAAAAAAATCATTCTCTCCTTTAACTTCCTATCATGTATTTAATATAAAAAAAAGAAATGAATGAAAAAATGAATGAAATAAATATATGTTGAAATAAGTGAATATAATAAGGATTTCTGCTCCTCTAGTCGTCTAAATCGACTATGAGCATGGGAAACCACACAAGGACACTAGGGATTTTATCCCCAAGGAATAAACCTTGTGAAGCTTGATCCACGTCCTCTTGTTTAATTGTTGTAATAAACGGGATTGCATGTTGGATTCTACTCCTATCATGTGTGTCATTTCTTTGAATCTATCCATGATGAGTATGGAAAATCACGTTAGGAAGCTCGGCTTACCCCGATGATTTCACCTAACGAATTATATCATTTGGGTGCATTCCCAGGTTATTTTTGAATAAAGTGTGGGGGAGTTAGTAAGATGAATGTTTTCCGGGCTAGTTGTTGCATTTTGCCTTGGGAAAATCTTGTGTGCTTATTCTCATTGGACGAGCCACATGCCTTGTTTAATAAATGTTGTCATTCTCTCTGATAATAAGCTTTTTAGTTTGAAATATTGTGGAATGTTCTAGTGTGCATGATATTCTTGGGGGCAATTCATTCTTGCTTCATATCTTGAATGATTTTGTTTGCTTGAGGACAAACAAAATGTTAAGTGTGGGGGAGTTGTTTAGTGTATATTTGTCCTATTTTATCATAGGAATTTTGTATCTTTAGTAGGTATTTCTTCTTTATTTTTGTGTGATTTTTATGTTATTTCCTTCACTTTTACTCTTTTGGTGAGTTATGTAGATTTGCACAATGTCTTGAGAAAATGGAGGATAAATGACTGTAAAATTTGAGGGATTCAAGAGAATGGGAAGATAGAGAATTGAATAAGGAGCGCGTAGCAAGTTGAATCGGGTTAATCGGCCAAGAAATGAGGAAGAACGAAGCAAAACCGTGGAAGCTGCCGAAGACAGAACTATCACAGTGCGCGAGCGCGCGGCGTGCGCGACCGCGCGGCTCCCCTCTCGGCCAAAAAGCCCCCGTGCATACGGAAGGCTGCGCCAGCGCGCATTCTCACCCGCCCCGCGGGTGCGCAGCACCCCGCGGGCGCGCTGGTGCCCAGTTTCGCCTACCGAATCAGTTTTTGACGCAGATTAATTTACTCTCTCTCCAACATCGATCAAGACTTTAATTTTCCCTCATTTCACAGCTGAATTTATGTAATTAGTAGGTGAAGATTTTTGGAGTCTAGGTTAGTAGGGAATAATTCCCTATTTTATCTTTTGATTTTTCTTGTTCCCAAATCCCCCACAAATCTCCTCATATCTCCCTCAATAACTCCTCATTTTTTACTTCTCTCTCTCTCTCTCTCTCTCTCTCTCTCTCTCTCGAATCAAATAAAGGGGACTTCTCCCTAATCATTAATACACTTCTCAACACACATCCATCTCTCATGTACATTTTTTTCTCTCCATTCACCACTTTATCTTCTCTATCTTCATACTTCACCATTCTTCACCACCATTCCAAAGAGAGAGAAATGAGGAGGAGAAGAGACAAGGGGGGTTAGAGCTTAAGAAGGAAGGCCCGAGAAGAGGAGTCCAACTCCAAGTCGTCCGCGGAAGCTAGGCTTGCGGAAGGAGTTCCACTTTGATAACGGCCCGGGAAGAGGAATCCAACTTCAAGTGGACCGCGGTAGCTAAGCTTGAACGAGGAGCTCCACTTTCGTAATTCTTTCCTTTAGCTTTAGCCCATTTGTGGGGATTTGTCCCAAACTCTCGAGACAACAAACATTGTATAAGTTTGTATTTTATTTATCTTTCAATTTATGAAATAAAGAACTTGTATGATTCTTGTGTGTTCTTAAGCATGGTGTTGGGCTAATTTCTCCATTAGGGGGTGGAGGATCGATTTAGTTTTGATTTATGCTTGTGATGGTTGGTTGTTGTTGTTGGAGTTGTGATTATTATGTTGAGTACTTAATCACTACTTAGCATTGCTAGACTTTAGATGAGACCGAAAAGAGATTCTAAATCTCGATCAAGGTTCCTTCAACGTTAGGTGGACTGGGTTCATAAGCCTAATATATTGATCTTGCTCGTACGATATAGCTGATAGAGGTTTAACGGATAGACGGTGACAGTAATTGAAGTTAAACCAATTGAAGGGTCTATTATGTGTTTCAGATCAATATAACTAACTTGAAGCAAGCTTAATGAGAAACCAATGAGAAAATCCGCACCCTAATGCTCTTCTCATAATCCAAACATCTATCTTTGTGATTGGTGGTGTTGTTAGTTGGTTTTAGTTTCTTTAATTAGGTAGTTTAGTAAAAACCTTCCAACCCCTCGTTTAGAATGTTTAGATTTTCTTTTATTTCATGTGATCATTGACAATTATGGCATAGAAAGATAATCACCCACACGAAGCTTTTCTCGAGAGACACGACTTGAGTCAGTTCACCACCCTATAGTCGACCCTGTCCTCTTGCGGGGGTGTAGCCGACTGGAAAGAACTACATCGTTCAACCACATGAGAACATCTGAAATATGATGAAGAGTTTAATGTCATAGTTTACGTATTAAGAATTCAGATGCTTGACCTCCACGACAATATGCGCAAGATCTACGCTGATCGAATAGTTTAAATATTTTTATTCGAATAAAAGAAGTTCTACGTGATACATGAGAATGATTGAAGTTGGTGAGGACTACGATCACATTATCATATGCCACATAGCAAAGATGGATATTGTAGCGAACGCTTAAAGTCGAAAGACCCAAGAAACGTCTAATTGTATAATAACCCAATAAGGATAATTGCTCAAGGATATTAAGGGATTGAAGATCGAAGTGGTGGTAGCACCGAGCAAAATGAAAGAAAGAATGATGAGGAATATGAAAGCTAGTTGCGAAGTTGAACTATAAAGGCTCAACCATAAAATGCTTAGAAGGCTACATAAATTCTAAAGTTAAAATACAAACACATTTTGATGAACTGTATTATAGGATTACCCAAGATGATCTGTGAAGATCACGCAGTACGAATATTATGGATAAACTGAATGAGTCAACACACATTTACGAGGCACATACCGAAGAGATTGTAAGATTATTATAGATTCATATTATTGATACCAGTATACTCTATTACGGGTCCCACGTACGTTCAAGAAGAAAGTTACGAGATGTTATGAATAAGGAATCGATCTTAATATAATTTTCCACTCTCGCACGATTAATCAGAAACGATAGCACACACGCGTGAGTGTATGTTAAAAATTACACTATTGATCAAGGTGAAGACTGGAAGGAATGTTTACTAACGATAGAATTAGCTTTTAGAAATAGCTACCAAGGAGCGATTGAAATGATATCATATAAGGCATGTATCATTTAAATTATGGATATCCTCTTTGCAAGGATTAAGCAAGTGAAAGAAACATCACATGGTCGAATTAGAACCAAATGTGATAGTAGTCTTCGATTGAGTAGGAGAAGAATTAAAGATGCCAAGATAGAAATAAACATATGCTTGCAAGCGTTGTACAAGCTTATGATTCGAAGTTAAAGAAAAAATTCACAAGTTGACTCATACAAAAAACCATTGGAGAAAAGATGTTATGATCATGATCAATTGGTCATAATAAAATCCTCGAATCGCATAGAGACAACCTAAGTTTTTCTCTCATTGTTAAAGTTAGTAACAATCACGTATTCACGTTTCAATACTCCAAGAATAGGAGTTTGACCCAATCCATACCATCCATAGAGATGGAGTAAAGTTGGATCCAGATCACTCATCAAAAAGCATCAAAGGGAATCCTTGATAGCAAGATTTTAAAATCTCGAAATGAAGAAGCAATGATGGTGAGGGCTCGTGAAGCCGACACAAAAATAATGATATTTTGTGAAAATGGTGAATATGAAATCATGAGACAATATGCAAACTTATCGATAGCACATACGTGAATTTCAGGACGAAATTCTTTTATGATGGGTAGATTTGTAACACTCCAAATCCAATAATAGAGGCCCAATGAATTTTATAGAGCCCAAATGCTTAAGTTGTATTCCATTTTTAATAAAGGCCCAAATGATGGGCTTTCTAGCCCAATTATGATTTTAATTATTTACGGCTTGATTTTTATCCGATTGAGATGATCGAACACATTAGACGATAGTGCTCGTTGATATGAATCTATAGAATTTGATTTTACTAATATATGAATTAAATTGACCAAGATATGATTTAATTTCTAAATTAAGTCCTAATTTAGGGTTTATTGAGGAGTGATATAAATACCCCCTTATTTCATTTTAGGTCATTTGTTGGGGAACAAATTAGGAGCAGCCCCCACTCTCTTCCCCTCACTCCCTCTCGCCTCCCTTTCCCCCTTCCCACACCGCCGTCACTGCCACCGCCACCGTCGTCGCTCCTCCACGCCGGAAAATTTTACGGAGATATTTTTTCACATGCAATACAATTTTTAGATTCCCCTTCCTCTCTTCTTTTCATTTCTTTGATTATTTTTGAAAGATTTTGAAGTTTAGGCATCCAATTTTCGGATCTAAGAGTGGGTTAAATCCTAACCTTTTAAAACTTATTTCTTTCCTTATTTTTCAATTTCTATTTCGATTTTTATATTCATGATAGCGATTTACGGGCTGTTTTAGTGGCTCATTTTAAATGATGACTTGATCTAATGTTCTTATTATTATTATTATTATTATTATTTTTGTTGTGTGTTTTTAAACACATTAGAAGTAGAATGGTAAAAATGAAAGGTGAAAATTATGGATTTTTAGTTGGCAATCTTGAACAAAAGGAAGAGCTATGAAAATTAAAAGATATATATATATATATGTGTGTGTGTGTGTGTGTGTGTGTGTGCGCGCGCGCGCGCGTGTGTGTGTATAGATATTTCAAAATTAATGCATTTATGTATATGTTTGTGCGTGTGTGTGTTGTGGGTGTGGATGTGTGCGTATGTGTGTTGGATGTGTGTGTGCGCGTAAGTTTAATTTCTGTTTTCTTTTTTTTTTCTTTTGTTCTTTTATTTATTTTATATTTGATGCTATTATAATATAGATAAGTATAACTAAAAACTTAAAAATATTATCAAAAATTGATCTTAATCTCATGAATATTTCTCTCAATTAAATTAGAAGGGTTATAAATTAATCTTTATTAGTAGCAATTTAATTTTAATTAAGGAATATGTTTATGACATTAATTATGAATCTTGGGATATTTTAAAGTTCAATTATAGCCTAAATGGATAAATTTGTATTTTTATGTTATAAGGTCTAAGGTACAATTTACGACTTTATTTAATTAAATTCAAATTGTAATTTTAAAATGTTATATGGTGTAATGGATAGTGTTAAGATTTATTAATCAACAAAATCTCTTATGTGTATTATCTTTTATTTTATTTTTATTCCAAGATACTTATAAGCTATATTTAAATAAAATCTTAGCATAAATTTTGAAAACTGTGTTTAGCCCAATGGTGAGAGTATAAAATTATGTTAAAGGTTTAAGATTCAAATCCTTTGGAATGCATTTTATTTATAATTCCTAGTTAATTCTGAACTTTATGTAATTAAAATAATTAACCCATTTTTGAAAATGAGGTTTAGTTCAATGGTGTGAATTCAATTTTTATGCTAAGAGGTCCAAGGTTCAAGCCACTTTGATGGATTTTCGATGGATTTTCTTTATTCTCTTTTTACTCAAGCATTTATGAGTGTATTTAATTAACGTAGTTTAATTAATGTTGTATAAATTCTTCTAGTCTAGTGTTTAAGCGATTATTATTTCACTTATTTTAATTAACGCAGTTTAATTAATGTTGTATAAATTCTTCTAGTCTAGTGTTTAAGTGATTATTATTTCACTTATATTTTTGGTCAAGGGTTCAAGTCCTCTTGACTACATAATCATATTATATATATATATATATATATCTTATTTTTATTTGATTTATTTTGCTTAATTTTGATTAAATTCGAAATTAAGTATATGATATATTAAATTAATATTTCCATATTCTTCTATGATTTAAAATAATCATTTAAATCATATATTAGATATTATAATTTTCCTTTATATATTTAAGACATTTATTTGCACGATCAAGGACTCCGATATATATATAGTTACGATCACATTCAACCTTTAAGCGACGTCAGGTTACGCTCTTATTTTGGGGACTCGTTCCCTAGATCCTTAAATTACGTTATAGTATATGTTTAAAATATTATATCATGTTATTAGGACATAGTTCTGATGTATAGGCCCTAACCCGAGACCTGTTTAGGATGACGATTAAGACTATTCCTATGTTTAAGCATAAGGCCTTAATCCGATA
The DNA here is from genome assembly GCA_026008535.1 of Perilla frutescens. Classification (NCBI taxonomy): domain Eukaryota; kingdom Viridiplantae; phylum Streptophyta; class Magnoliopsida; order Lamiales; family Lamiaceae; genus Perilla; species Perilla frutescens. Next base: position 40,971,674 of record BRKX01000001.1, read on the forward strand.
ACGGGCTTCGGATGAGAAGTCATGATTAAAGCTTCAACTAATTTTAGCTATAAGGTGGGTTTACTTACTAAAATACTTTCAAAAATATATTTAAGTTTTGTCCGCTATGAAAAATTATTTATGCTTATGTTGCTCAATGTGGATTGACACGACTCATATGAGGAATTCCGAATATGGCACTCTGGTGCAATTACTTATGAATATATTCATGTTATGAATATGTTATAGTTTATATGTGATCACATTAGGGTCAGTCTCCACTATGTCTATTGAGCGATGATTTATGACATGTCAAATGTGGATTTATTGATATTCTTATTGCCAATTATTGGACAAATATATGAGTATTCCCACGGAGTATTTTCTGACACTCAACCCCACTATTTAAAAATATTTTCAGGTAATTGATGACGGCAGGTGGCGGACGTGGACTAATGGGGACATCTTGTATGGTTGACCATATTTTAATTTTTGAAATATTGACTTTGTTTAGTTGTGGTCAACAAATATGATTATGTATGCTTCCGCTGTATGTTTATGAACTATTTAAATATTTTATGGACACGTGTGATCGTCATGACCTTGATGGCATAAATTGAATGTTGAATATTGGATTTTTGAATAGTCAAGATTGAACATGTTTTAATTGATGGTTCGAAAGGTGTGATTTTGAAACGATAGGTTGGTTGAAAAGTCTTATCTTATGTGATTGGTTGTTGAATGGTAAACGCTTATGAGCGTGGAATTTCTTAATATTTTAAAACGAAGTGCTGTCCGAATTTTTATAATTCAAGAAAATGATTCATGTTAGTTTGCGAAAATTTTATTGTGATTTTCTTCCCTCGTTTGTGTTTCTGTTAGCGCACTGGGCCTTCGGGTTCGGGGCACTACAAAACATAACATATATATTTTTAAAAATGTATATGATAAAAAAAATACAAATATAAGTATGTTTGAATGATTACAGAAAAATGTCATTAAATTTATTAGAAAAGATATTCTTAATTTTATGCTCACTATGTTTAAGAAGATTTTCATCAATATATGTACATTAAAAATATTTATTTATTCTATATTCAGAAATATATTATATATAAATAACCTATAATAAAAAAAGTGAGAATCTATAAACATAATTTAATATTTTTTATCTCTTTTGAAAAATAAATAGTTATTTTGTTACATCATCTATATAAATTACATAGTGTATTCAATATATTTTTCATATATTTAAAGCATACAAATAATATATATATATATATATAAAACTACGATTTTTGTTTTATTGTAACTTATAGAAATATTTTAAATATTAAATAATACAAAATATTTATCGTGAATCGCATAAAAAATAGTTAAAATGCGAGTAACAAGTACGAATATGGGTAGTTAAGTACTCAAAGGGTACGGGAACATATATAAAAGTTGAAACACAACGGGTATGGGGATGGGTACTGGTATTTTTTCAAAATGCGGGTACAGAGACGGGTACTGTAGTACCCCACACATACCCTATCCATTGTCATCGTTAATCCCCACTTACTTCTATTGATGTGTGTCCTAGTTTCACCGTGTAGCGCCCCGATCCCGAAAGATCGTGGAAATGGACGCCACAGGGGTGGGAATTAAGAAGCGGGAAAGAAATGGGGTAATTAAATTAATGACGGGGTGTTAATCCAAAAGGATTAATGTTTGGAATAAAATTTAACAACCAAGTATGCCAAAGATAGGTTATGCCTTCCGGAAAATTAGACATCATAACCTCTGTAACTAGAGTGAATCCCCGTTTATAACGGCTTATAAGAGAAGAATAGAGGCTGTAACAATTCAATAAGCCCTTTCATAGGTCAAACGAAAACAAATAAACAGATACCAACAATCAATAGACCCATTCATAAGCCGACAAAAGAAACAGACACCAATATGCTGAATAAATGAAGCCCTTCCATAGGCCAAAATGAATGATCAAATAGACATAACCAAAGATGGGCTTCCTCCCCTTCGAATAAGTATGTAGCTAAGCATATGATACATGTTAACTAGGAAGTCAACAAATGTTCAGAATCAGAGAAGAAGAATCATATCGATAAAATACTAAGATCAGGGTTCTTAGCATTTAGCAAAAGAATATCATAAGTGGGAAAACTCAATTCTTAACAGAATACTAACAAAAAGAGACAACGGAAAAATATGAAAATCATAATAGCCCATATCTCAGTCTCGTCACCTCCACGCTCCAGCCTACTGACCTGAAAATAATTGGAAATATTTGGGCTGAGTACTAATGCACTCAGTGGGCAAGTTTTGACAATTCAAGTTATGCAAATCATTTTATTAAAGTAATCTATCTGTGTTCATGCAGGTAGTGAAGCTTAGGAGGTTTAAAAGTTGGAAGCAACCTAAGTTCACCAAAACATTTTATCATGAAGCGCTTAAGAGTATAACCCGTCACTGCCCTCAACCCAAACTACATCACCAGCGCATAACGTTGAGTATGGCCATAGTATACCCAAAGAGTATAACCAATAAGTGTTTCATTTTAGTCTCACCGACAAGGAGTAGGGCAGGACAAACAATGCATGCATACTGTAGCTACTCACATTGACACAGCGCTGGTATATGAGACTTCGACAACATACAGTAGCACGTAAATATTTAACACAGATAGTCACATATGCAATTTTAACAAAGCAGAGTTTAATAACTCGAAAGATACAATTTGCAAAAATATAATAGCCCACCTTTCTCGGAATTCTGAAAAGCTAACTCCTGAAGAATCAACCCTGATGATTTCTCTAGCTCAGCTGGTACTACAGAAGGTAAACTTCAACTCAGGATAATCGCTATATTTTCGGGAATTAATCTACTATAAACGGAACTATTATTAATTCTATTCTATTCTAAAATAGATTGCGCGACTCTAGAGACCTCAAATAATTTCGACGAAGAAGGAAATAAATTCCAAAACGTTATTCTTGCTTTACTGGGATCAACTGATTTGACAGAGGTCTCTTTCCAAAACTTGTCATTTATCCAAAGTTTACCAGATCTATGCCACGACACTTTTTAACCGCTCGGAAATTACGAAAATATTCAGGGAATATACTATGCATGCCAAGAGTAAAGAATGAGAAATTTAGAATTTTTCGATAACACATGCTCTCGGAAATAAAATAGCTGCTTATATTAAATAATCGATATTATTCAAAACTCATCCGAAAATTACGAAATTCGACGGGAGCATAGGAAATATTATTTCGAGCAACTTTCGAGAAGAAATGTTTTTGATTTGACGACCCAAAATGGGTGAAACGGGAGTTTCGGTAAGAATATTCACAGATTTTAGCTGAAAATGTATCGGTCTCGATCGAGCTCGATACTCATTGGATTTTCGCTCAAAAGTACAATTTTTGATAGTGTAAAAAATAGGGAATTTAATGGTGTAATCAGATCAACGATCGAACGGCTAGATCATAAATTCGAAACTGACAGATTTATAATGTAATTTTCGGATCCGGATTTCAAACGACAAGAAATCAAAAATCTATTCCGGTTAACTACAAGATCCAAATGATCAAAGACTATTTATAAAAAGAAGATTTCTAATACGACTATCCAGAAAGAGTAGATCTGAGATTTACATAAAATGAAAATGGGGAAAAATACCGAAAACTCACAACATCAAAAATCAAAATCGGTAGAATTAAAGATAATTGAAATATAAGCATATTTAGAACTTGAAATTTCTAAATTCATCGGTCCGAATGACCAGAATCGGAGAAAGTACCTTCTCCGAGGAATTGGCGGCGGTCACGATGATTTTCCATCGTGATCATCCTTCGTGTCATCATTTCAATCATGTATTCGTGATCTACGCGTTGACACCTTCAAAATGACTATTTCAGAATTGAAATAGGAAACTAGAGTTGTACATTCTCTGGAAGCTGCTCGGCGTTTCGATTTTGAAAATGAATGAAAAATGAAACCTTAAGCTCCTATTTATAGACGAAAAATAAATAGGATAATAACGAATAAAAGAAAGAGGATAATGATGGAAAAAGAAAAGGATAATTACGAATAAGATAATCTTTTGAAAAAGAAATTGGATAATGACGGATATGTCTTTTTCTATTAAATTTATTATTTTCCAACTTAAAGTTGTGCCAAGAGTTCATTTGAACTCGAAATTTGAAATTTCAAAGGTTGGCACGATTCTTGAAATATTTTCTATCAACCCGAGAAAAATATCATAACATATTTTTAAGGCAATTTTTGACCAAATTAGATTTAACAGATTTCTCTGGCTGCGATTTTCCTTTATTTGAGTCCTTTAAGGACCCGACTTATTTTCTAACTTAGCAGAGGGTAACATAAGTTGAATAAAATTTTCTAAAATATTTCGGGGTATTACATTCTACCCCCCTTAAATAAATTTCGTCCCGAAATTTCCATATCTTGAGAAGAAGTATCAAAGTACATCCCCAGGGTTCAAAACCTCAATTTTTGTACTTGCAGCCTAGAACCGATATGGGTCTCCTATTCTTTAGGTTGATTCTCAACCTTTATCCCTCTTTCCGCTTTCTTCTTGGTCAAATACTTCTTTGAAGAGTCTATACTCGCTCTTCTTTTCCACGCAAATTTATCTTTCCGAAAGCCTAAACGTTCGCCATCTTTCTCTATCCTTTATGAGAGCTATCACGATGCATCGACTTCATATAATCTCCCCATGATTCGAATGAGCTCGCCCTTGGACGGTTGGATTACAAATTCTATCAGGTTTGAACTGTGTTTTATCTCTTTCCTTAAAATGTTGAGATTCGACGTTCACGTCTTCTTGAAGCGTGCTTGAATCGTATTTCCGATGCAAATTAGTCTTATTTTCCTTGTTATACTCTTCTCTTTTCTTTAAAGTGGTAATCCGACTGTCTGGCTCCCGCTAGTGATCACCTTCACTTGCATGCATAATAAGAATCGTATGTCTAGACTTTAACTGTAAGCTCGAAACTTGCTTGTTGACATCCATTGATCATCTTAAATGTTACGAACTGAGAATTTACTTTAGAAATGTACTTTCGACTTTGGAAAATACTAACTGATACTGTTTCGGTTCCATTCATCATTATGGAATACTGTCATTCGCTCTCCTGACAATATACTTAAATGAGTACTTCTATAAGCTCTCTCTTCTATTTGAAGACTCACACTTAAGTTCTATGAGTGAGATTAAAATAAATCAAACACCTCTGAGTGAGAACTTTATCTGATCAGCAAAAGCTGGAAGAGAGGTAACACTAGGTTATTTATACCAAAAATATTACCTTCTTAGGGGATTTATAACTCGAAGGGTTCTCATATTTTACAAAGATATATGAGAATAAGAAAAGAAAATCAACGCTTAAGAGCTGAGAACCATGCTGAAATATTTTCATAAAGGCGTCAGCATAGCCTAACAAGTAAATGCCATTGCTGATTCTTGATGATCAAAGAAGTATCATCCAAAAGATATCAAATTATCCAAGAGGATAAAATCAACGAATCCCAAATGGTATAAATGGAGAATTTCAAATGATATGAAGCTGTTGAAGGGAAATTGATTCAATTAATAAGAGAATAAATCAATTTCAAAAGAGAATGAATAAATAGACTCATCAAAACTTTCTAATGAAACTCTCAATCTATCGAACACTAGGTCTATCTTCTTAACGATCTTCTTCGGGTTCTCCTTCCTTCTTTCTTGAGCTTCACACACCTTGTTTTTTTACGAGGTTGCTACGATAAAGCACGAGTCGGCTAGACTTTGCACTGGCTGGAAAAGCGACGTCTCGGGAATCATTTTCTACCCATCAGAAGGATACGAGAGAACGACTTGATCTATGATACCTCCTAGACTCAAAATAGTTTGACTTAACTTCTCCTGGAAGCTGAGTAGAACACCGGCAAACATATCTTTAAATTAATTTGGCAGCAATCATGACGACTATCTTTACCCTCATTCTAAAAAGTAATCTAAAACAAGCTACAAATCTTGAGAATGAAACACGCCAGCGCCTCGATTAGCCATCCACTGAGGTGAAGAGCTTTCTCTTGGAGGAACGAATCTTTATTCTCTGTAATCGCAACAGGATCGTTAAACATGACTCCTAAGTTGAAAGCTTGCGTAGGGATTTCTTGAACGTGTAATAGACCTACAATCTGATAACTAGCCTATAAATCGATTACTCGTTTCTTTTGCTTCTAGTTCAAAGTTAAAGCTTTATAACCTCATCTCCACATGGAGGTATAAAAGATGGTAATCAGTCTACCTCAATATTTCACTCAGGTGACAATTCTGATGTTGAACCTTGTTTGTAGCAGCCATCATCATTTAACATATCTACCCACGAAAATTCACAGTCTCCACATAGATCGTTGACTTATGTTTTTGTTTTCAAAATATTTTATTCCTTAATGTGTCCATCTTCCTAGTAACAACGCAAATTCTTGGTCAACTTTAACACATCTCAATCTGAAAGACTTCTTCTAACTGGATGTTGACCCCCATAGAGTAGGTTATTTCCCCAACGAACTCAAACACCGAATCGATCTCTTTCTTGGTATACACACAAAATCTCGTAATCCGCTCATCATGATATACATGTGGCAGTTATTCTGAGCCGTAAGTTTATGTTCAGTCATCAAAATGAATCGTTTCCTCAGTCAAACTATGTTCTCAACAATCTCATTAGTGTTTACAAATTCAGCCTAAGTTCAGCAACTATAGGCTAAGTTAATCTTACATTCTCCCACTTTCAAGTCCTTGTACTAATCCAAGAGTATGAACGATAAACACATTCCGGCTATCAATGTTTACAGTATGCATTCCGCACGTTCCCAACATCACAAGTATGCACAAGGCATATATAAACAAGTTCATACATATATGTAATCAACATAGTTTTTCAACAGAAACCAGTATGCTCACAGACATATTTCAAAACCAGTATGCTATCACCATAGCAATAGAGTACGCAATTAGCGCAGTTAATCAGAGTATGCTATCCGCATAATAATCAATCTTTCGAGGAATTCCCGTCAACACGGCGAATCCTAATCTTTCATTTTTAGACAGACTTAACATTTCAACAAATAATGTAAACTTTTAAAAACTAAAATTTGCATAAAAACATGCGTACCTTTTAAGCTGTTGCGTGAGTGACGAGCTGAGGGCTTATATAATATCACACGGAATTTCAATGAAAGACGAAATAAGACCCAACAGGTCTGCAGAGTTGCAAACCTGCTCTGATACCACTTTGTAGTGCCCCGATCCCGAAAGATCGTGGAAATGGACGCCACGGGGGTGGGAATTAAGAAGCGGGAAAGAAATGGGGTAATTAAATTAATGACGGGGTGTTAATCCAAAAGGATTAATGTTTGGAATAAAATTTAACAACCAAGTATGCCAAAGATAGGTTATGCCTTCCAGAAAATTAGACATCATAACCTCTGTAACTAGAGTGAATCCCCATTTATAACGGCTTATAAGAGAAGAATAGAGGCTGTAACAATTCAATAAGCCCTTTCATAGGTCAAACGAAAATAAATAAACAGATACCAACAATCAATAGACCCATTCATAAGCCGACAAAAGAAACAGACACCAATATGCTGAATAAATGAAGCCCTTCCATAGGCCAAAATGAATGATCAAATAGACATAACCAAAGATGGGCTTCCTCCCCTTCGAATAAGTATGTAGCTAAGCATATGATACATGTTAACTAGGAAGTCAACAAATGTTCAGAATCAGAGAAGAAGAATCATATCGATAAAATACTAAGATCAGGGTTCTTAGCATTTAGCAAAAGAATATCATAAGTGGGAAAACTCAATTCTTAACAGAATACTAACAAAAAGAGACAACGGAAAAATATGAAAATCATAATAGCCCATATCTCAGTCTCGTCACCTCCACGCTCCAGCCTACTGACCTGAAAATAATTGGAAATATTTGGGCTGAGTACTAATGCACTCAGTGGGCAAGTTTTGACAATTCAAGTTATGCAAATCATTTTATTAAAGTAATCTATCTGTGTTCATGCAGGTAGTGAAGCTTAGGAGGTTTAAAAGTTGGAAGCAACCTAAGTTCACCAAAACATTTTATCATGAAGCGCTTAAGAGTATAACCCGTCACTGCCCGCAACCCAAACTACATCACCAGCGCATAACGTTGAGTATGGCCATAGTATACCCAAAGAGTATAACCAATAAGTGTTTCATTTTAGTCTCACCGACAAAGAGTAGGGCAGGACAAACAATGCATGCATACTGTAGCTACTCACATTGACACAACGCTGATATATGAGACTTCGACAACATACAGTAGCACGTAAATATTTAACACAGATAGTCACATATGCAATTTTAACAAAGCAGAGTTTAATAACTCGAAAGATACAATTTGCAAAAATATAATAGCCCACCTTTCTTGGAATTCTGAAAAGCTAACTCCTGAAGAATCAACCCTGATGATTTCTCTAGCTCAGCTGGTACTACAGAAGGTAAACTTCAACTCAGGATAATCGCTATATTTTCGGGAATTAATCTACTATAAACGGAACTATTATTAATTCTATTCTATTCTAAAATAGATTGCGCGACTCTAGAGACCTCAAATAATTTCGACGAAGAAGGAAATAAATTCCAAAACGTTATTCTTGCTTTACTGGGATCAACTGATTTGACAGAGGTCTCTTTCCAAAACTTGTCATTTATCCAAAGTTTACCAGATCTATGCCACGACACTTTTTAACCGCTCGGAAATTACGAAATTCGACGGGAGCATAGGAAATATTATTTCGAGCAACTTTCGAGAAGAAATGTTTTTGATTTGACGACCCAAAATGGGTGAAACGGGAGTTTCGGTAAGAATATTCACAGATTTTAGCTGAAAATGTATCGGTCTCGATCGAGCTCGATACTCATTGGATTTTCGCTCAAAAGTACAATTTTTGATAGTGTAAAAAATAGGGAATTTAATGGTGTAATCAGATCAACGATCGAACGGCTAGATCATAAATTCGAAACTGGCAGATTTATAATGTAATTTTCGGATCCGGATTTCAAACGACAAGAAATCAAAAATCTATTCCGGTTAACTACAAGATCCAAATGATCAAAGACTATTTATAAAAAGAAGATTTCTAATACGACTATCCAGAAAGAGTAGATCTGAGATTTACATAAAATGAAAATGGGGAAAAATACCGAAAACTCACAACATCAAAAATCAAAATCGGTAGAATTAAAGATAATTGAAATATAAGCATATTTAGAACTTGAAATTTCTAAATTCATCGGTCCGAATGACCAGAATCGGAGAAAGTACCTTCTCCGAGGAATTGGCGGCGGTCACGATGATTTTCCATCGTGATCATCCTTCGTGTCATCATTTCAATCATGTATTCGTGATCTACGCGTTGACACCTTCAAAATGACTATTTCAGAATTGAAATAGGAAACTAGAGTTGTACATTCTCTGGAAGCTGCTCGGCGTTTCGATTTTGAAAATGAATGAAAAATGAAACCTTAAGCTCCTATTTATAGACGAAAAATAAATAGGATAATAACGAATAAAAGAAAGAGGATAATGATGGAAAAAGAAAAGGATAATTACGAATAAGATAATCTTTTGAAAAAGAAATTGGATAATGACGGATATGCCTTTTTCTATTAAATTTATTATTTTCCAACTTAAAGTTGTGCCAAGAGTTCATTTGAACTCGAAATTTGAAATTTCAAAGGTTGGCACGATTCTTGAAATATTTTCTATCAACCCGAGAAAAATATCATAACATATTTTTAAGGCAATTTTTGACCAAATTAGATTTAACAGATTTCTCTGGCTGCGATTTTCCTTTATTTGAGTCCTTTAAAGACCCGACTTATTTTCTAACTTAGCAGAGGGTAACATAAGTTGAATAAAATTTTCTAAAATATTTCGGGATATTACACACCGTTTTTTGAGATATTCACAATTCTTTTTTTTTTGTCCAAAAATAAAAGCTTCGGCCAAAAGTTTCAGCCAGCCGAAAAAATCTCTCGTGACACTTTAACCAATATATTATGACATTTCGATTACCTGTTGTGATACTTAATTACTTATTGTGATATTTCAAAACTAAAATTATTTTATCGACCCGTCGATAAATATTGAAAATAGAAAAAATGAGTTGTTAATAGTAAGGGGATGCAATACCTTAGAATTTACCATTACATGATAACCAATTTTTTTTATTGTTACCAGTTTGAAAATTCGATATAAATTATATATATCATACTAAATTTTACAGTTTCTTCTTCTTCTTCTTCTTCTTCCTTTTTTTTCTTCTGGTTTTATGGAGAACTATGAATTGAAGCTTGTCTGCTTGTAGAAGATAGCATATTTTTGTCAACGATAATAAATAAGAAAATAAAAATATTTTCACACTATCCGATTTCAGGCATCAGGCTGGTCAATGCCAAAAATTTCTTGATGTTGGTAGATTTGAATTAAAAGTAGAATTTGAGATGATATTTTCTCCGAATTGAAGAAAGAAATTTAATTATGGACACATTTCTAAGAGCATTAGAGAGAAAAGGTAATGTTATTGAAACGGTAACAATATATATAAATTAAAGAAGATGAATTTGGGCGTAAAATTTGTCTGCATAATTGGCTATTAATTGAGAATCATACGTAACATGCCATCGTAGTACATTTATAATTGGTGATACTGTAATACATTAATATATTATACACAATGACGGTTAAAATTATGGATAATGTGGTTTTATTAGTTATTATACTATACATAATGTCCAACGTGTATAGCGCAGAATGACAAAATCAAACTTGGAAAAATTGTACTTCATTTCTCTGTTATCATATATAAATAAATATAGATATAGATATAGCATATATGCATATGCATATATATGATCTGTTGATATATACTTCCTCCCTTTCGAAATGTTTGTTGTTTTAGGTTTTTTTTTATCTAAAATTAACAATTAATTTTGTGGACAAATATACACAATATCCCTTATATATGCCATAAAATCCAATTCATCAATATTTTCCTAAAAAATAACAACATTTTCTCTCTCCATATATTTTTCTCTCCCCATTTTATTAGAATCAAGAAATCTTGTAGGATTTGAGAGGGTTAAAATTGAGAGAGAGGATGTCAAATTATAAAAAACAACAAACATTTTGAAAAAAAAAAAAAAAACCTAAAACAACAAACATTTTGAAACGGAGGGAGTATGTATTAGATGGAATGCCATGTTTTTCCAAACAATATTGGTATCAACTCATCACATTAGAATAATTATGAATATAATTATGCTCATGCGCTTGATATGTAAGCTTGTACTTGTAATATATACAATATAAAAAAATGAACAAATTAGTAATAAACATCACAAGATCACTCAAAACCATTCATAGAAATCAATATACAAAATCAAACTCCAAAAAGAGAAAATCACAACATAATAAAGTATTTCATGAAATAATGCAGATAAACTTGGTATATATTTTCATTCAAGAACACTATAATTTATATGATGTAGAATACATCTATTTATAGAATGAGAAAGTTTGACATAAATCACAGAATTTAATAAAATAACTCAATAGCCAAATTTATGCTAATTTGCTATAATGCTAATTGATTAGTATTGCAAAAAATTAAACGTAATTGAATAAATTTTGCTAGATTAATGAATAATTACAATTAAAAAAATTGAATGAATATTTATTATTTAATTAAATAATATATAATTTATTATTAAATTAAACTATATATGAATGATGAGACATTCTCATTTATATATCTAAAGACATTTTATTTGTATATTATAATTAATATACACTGATATATAGACCACAAAAAAATAGTATTAAATAAAAATCTAAATATATTTTAAAAATATAAATAAAAACTGCAATATACTGCGATATATCGCTCATATTTGGAGAAAAAAATTTACGATATATTCACGATATTTTCATCATTCACATGGCCTGCTGCTTTTTTGAATTAGTTGGTGTAAGTGGCACAAAATAATTTCTTATGGTAAGGGTTAGATGTGATTTGAGTTGGCACATTTTTTTTTTTTTAAATTACAGGAAATGTAATAACATGAACTGTAAATATTAGTCTATTTGGATTTTCCAGGAAGATTTTAATAAGATTCCGATGTCCCTTGAGTTTCAGTCTGTGATTTCCATAGCTTCATGGATCGGTCATATTTTTTCACTTTTTTTTTTAATTTCTTATAATTAAATACAATTTACATGGACCCTTTAGTGTACTTTATATGTCATATTTTCTACTCTACTTTGAATTTTATTAGTTTTCATCTAATTTTCATGAATTTTAATTTTTTATGGATTAATTTAATTTGACAATTATTATAGTCCATCTCCAACGGTCAATCCCTTTGCTCTATTCACACACATGATATGAACAATGTAAAAAACAATGACAACAAGAACATTGTGAGTAAATAGAGTAAATGGACATTATTTGTCCCTAACAATAATAATAATAATAATTCTCACAATATATAAACGAATCGTGTAGAGCTACACCTCTCATATATAAATATAATATAAACAATGTGATATTCTACTAAATAAAAAACAATAGAGAGATTTTTAAAATAAGAAACTCGTGAGATCAATTGGTGGGGCAGGGAGTTTGGGCTCATTAGGTGGTCAACAGCATGTGCAACAATGTTGACATGTCTGGTGATGATCATCTCAACCATTGAATTTTTGTGCCGCCCGTATTAATTAATTAATTTTTTTAATACACATTACATAATTTAATAATTAAAATATGAAATTGAACATGAAATTGGAATAAAGGATTTTATTTGGCTGAAGCCAAGTAAAGTGGGCCCCAGCACTCGACCTTGTTGAATTCTGGAATGTTAGAATGGAAGTAGACCCAAACCAAGGCCTCCTGCAGCTCTGGGTAATTCTTGAACAACACATCTCCATGTACAAATGCCTTCAACACCTGCACATCATAATCCATCTTCACATTTTTCTTTTATCAAAATGGGCATGAAAGAGTCCGGTGGATGTTACAGGTAAATCGTGGGATATGTCTCGATCGGTGTGTGTTCAACATGTAACGCAAATAGTATTAATTACGAGTAGGAATTGTAAACCATTCGTTCCGTGTAACGGAAATATCACTTCATTCTGATTCTTCTCACACTAATTGAGTTATGCCACGAGGGACGCTCGTGGGCAAGGATATATTAATGATTACTATATAGGGTTAATTGTCTTAAAAACCATGAACTTTGAACTTAGTTGCAAATTTAACATGAACTTTAAAAATATATAATTAAAACACCAACTTTGAATTTGTGCGTTATTCAACATCCCCAAATTTTTATAAATCAAATTGACCTCCAATCCAACATACAATTTGCTCGTCTCTACAAGCCCGTCATAACCCGACCATCAATTTTCGAAAATAACGGTCAAAATGACCACAATTGTATGTTAAATTGAATATCAATTTTAGTTACCTATTTTTAAAGTTCATGTTAAATTTACAACTAAGCTCAAAGTTTATGATTTTAAGACAATTAACTCTACTATGTGTTATTCAAAAGTGATTGCATTTATATATGACTTACGTACCACAGGGAGTTCTTTGCAGAAGATATAGTATCTTAGCTTAGCCAAAGGGTCCAAAAGAAAATGACCACCGCTGATGTGACAATGTACGTGCAAAGACATTTTCCCTTTTATTTTCTTCCAAACACCCACCACTTCATCTCTCTGCAGTTTGTGGTACCATCCTTGTAACTGAAACCATAAAAATATAATACATTCATAGATTTAAAAGGAAAATTGTTTATATATATATATATGCATGCATGTATTGTTGAGAAGAGAAAATACAGTTAATTACCTGAGAAGTGTTGATGGTTTGTGAGATGGAAAGAGTGAGCTTAGAGGTGATATCACAGTGTGTGAGTGTGTAAGTTCTTGGCAGATTCTCTTCATTATTAACTCCTAAATACACAACTTTCAGCTTTGAAGCCTCAAAAACTGCTGGCCCCAATAGTCTGGCTACCTGTCCATCATCCACAAACACAAATAAATTTACTCAAATATTTTAATTATGAATATCTGGTTATATATATATATTATCTCATGTATAATCTCATCTTATATTGTAAAAGATAGAGAAACTTACAGGGACTATGGTTTCGTTCTTCTTCTTTTTCCTTGTCGCTGTGCCAGGAAAGAAAGTGTTTATTTCTTGTGGGAGTGGAGAGGATAGCTTTAGCTTTGATGGAAGCAAAGCTGCTTCTAATGTCACCATGTCAATTGGAGAGAGAGAGAGAGAGAGAGAGGTCAGTTAATTATGTTGTTGAGTTTTGGCTAGCCTCTTTTGCATATAATCGGCCTTGGATTCGGACTATGTATAGGCTATATATATATATATATATATATATCTGTTGTGAGTGTTTGTGTGTGTGTGTAAAATCTAAATTGGATGCTTAAACGAATTTGTTTGGAAAACTTGCAAGTGAGGAAACTAGTTAATGATCGCGTATACAGTTTATAGTTTATTTGGCCCATTTTTGTTTTTGTTGGGACGTTAATGACCAATCCAAGAGACACACGGCAAAATAATGACGATTTTGTTGGTAGTAATTTGTCAAGGTGCCTTGTGTTATTAATATCTTGTACAAAACTTTATTATGTTTTTTTAAATTGCACGAAACTATGCACAATTTTATTTTTTGAAATTTTGAACCAAAATACTATTATTTAATTGGTATTAAATATTTCGATCAATTTTACTTAAATATTAAGGTACTTTAGAAAAAAAAAATAGAAAATTAGAAGTTACACACACACATAAAAACACAAAGGCGTCTTCGTACAAAATTTAAATATCACGAGGGGTTTGATACTTTTCACCTCAATTTTACCTGTCAATTCAAACTAGAGACACATAGATATACCAAATGTGATTTAATTTAGGTGATGTAGGATAATATTTGGACGGAAATTCTAAACTCGTACTTTTTTAATTGAATGTGACATTATCACTTTCTTCTTCCTTTTTTTTTTAGTTTTTTTTCTTTTCAAAATATTGTAAAATATCTCTTTTTTTCCCCTCGACATTTGTCCCATCTTTTTAAAATAATTCATATATCACAAATAGGAATGATAATGAGTAACGAATTCTAGGGGTACCTGTAAAAATTATCAATGATGAGTGGAGAAATTACCAACTTAATAGTATGAGTACGGACATGGGTAGTTACCCATAATTTTTTTATGGGACGAGTGCCTTAGTACCTAACTCATAGGGAATTCTATCCTGCCAGTTAGGCTACTACCCTAACCACTAATACATTATAATAATTTTTTTATTATCTATCTAATACAAATTTATTATTTTTTAAATGATGTATTAGTGCCCCAACCACCAAAGTAGAATTTCTCCCTAACTCATCCCCCCATCACACACATATATTTAAATTATTACACATACACACATATATTAAAATATTAATTGTTATTATTATTATTATAATAATAATAATTATTATTATTATTATTATAACGGTGGTACTGAAAAGTATTGTAATAGTATATGTTTGGGAAATGGTCTAAAACTACCCTCAGGATATTGGCGAATTCTCTGTTATACACTTCAGCTATAACTCGATCCAGTTAGTACCATAAACTATTTTAAATGGTCCAATCAACCCCTGTCCATAAAAAAAATATTAGTTTTCCTTTAGTAATTAAGGTTAATTAAATATATAAAATTTGGTGGTGTAATTTGAGGCTCAATTGTATCCTTTATAGTTGTTAATAGAATAAATTGAGACCATGGTTATATAGCTAATGCTTTGGAGTTTCAAACCCCTCATTCAATTTTGATATTTAACATCAAATCAACTTCATAATTTTCAATCTAAGTCATGAATATAAACCCTAGCCTCCTAGATTTGTCAATTCAATTACTCCATCGTTTGACATTCAATTGATGTATTGAGGATACCATCGAAAAATCCATGATGAGAACTTTCCAACCATACCCACATTGGAATATATTGTTGAACGAATCACTTGAAATTATATTGTAAAAGTTTTTTACACATTAAATTAATGTTAATTGCTAGCAAAAACTAATATTTTTATGAAAATGTTTATTTTCATCATTAAGGGGATGACTGGGTTGAGATATAGTTGAAGTGTCTAACCAGGAATTTATCAATACTTCAAGCGATTTTTGGACTATATATCTTCCCTATATTTTCTGAAAAATTCATAGTATTGTTATCTTTAATTTGTAGGTTTTTTATGTAATGTTGTATTTTCACGAAGAGTGATGTTTTAGTGGAGGTTGTAACTCATGCATGTTACATACCTAGGATTGATGACAACCCTCGTGACTCCTGGATGTTACAAATGAGATTGATTGTCCTTAAACCCTAACATGTGTTGGGGTTGATACTAAAACAATTACCTTTTGTATTTGCCTTATTTCCTTATTCTTAATCATTATGTAATAAGTAGGCATGTGTATTTAATGCTTATTATTTTGATTTATCAATGAGTGAGATTTCAGTTGGGAATCAATAAGCTCGATAGATTGGGTAGTAAAATTACTATATTTGATGGGTTACTAATTGTAAAAGAAAACCATGTCTCAATATGCTGAGTTGATGGTGTCCCTTGAGTAACTCATTATGATTCTCATGTTAAACTCTATAGGTAGATTTTATCCAACATAATAATAATAATGTTGAGTAGTATTGCTCATGGATAAGAAATTAATTAATACAACTATTAGTATATTTGAATTAATTAATAGATTTTCGGTATATTAAACATGAGAAATTAATTGATTTGAGCGGTAGTGCAATATTAAGTCTTCAGTGGACTAAATTAATATTGATGTGTTTAAGTTATATTCTGAGTTGGGCATAAATAATTTAAGACATGTTGGAGACTCAACCCTAATTATCCTTCTAGAACCCTGCTATAGTTTAATTTATAATCGATGAATGGAGACGAAATATTCTAGCTAGCACACCTCATAGATGAAAAATTCCAAAATAAGAATACATTTTCGAAAATTTGAAGTCACGAGTTTTTCATCTTCAAGTTTCTTTAAGGTTTGGAGGATCGTCACCCACACGAAGTCTAGATCAAAGAAATTTCATACATTAGAAGATCAAAAAGTTGGTTTGATCATGAGTTACTGTGCTACAGTTTATCAACTATCAACCCTACATCAAGGGCATCTACTTTGTAAAGTAAAACTAATAATCTATGTTCTTTCATTGCGCATGAGATTTAGATTCGGTTTGAGCATCAAATGAGATGTTTAATATTATGATCGAAATCATTTTATTCAAACAACATGCAACAAAAGGATTCTCGGTTCCATCAATCTGAAACCCTACTTGAGGTGGATATGTGTCTGTAAATAGGATACTCCAGCATGCTAGATGGTCACGAAATGCACAAGCATAGACATACATTAGTTAATTAGTCATATAGTCTGCTTCTCCCAATTTTCACATTGTCTAGTTTGTCAGAGCTTTGTCAGAATTGTGGTACTACTACTAAAAAGATAAAGTCGTTTCATCTTTGAATAATAGTCCACCAAACCCGAAGCACTAACTGCGATGTAATTATCCCACGTAGATAGGTCTCCTCGACTTGGCTATTTCTAGAATTCTAATTCACCAAGACCAAGACATACCCAATTTTTGTTTTTCATTTCTTTGTATTATTTCATTTTCTTTTATTGTATTTCTTACTATTCTACTATTTTGGGTTTCTCATACTAAGTTTGAATTCCAGATCGTAAGAATTTTAATACACTATGACAATCGCGAGATAATTAAGTAAAGAATAATTAATTACCTTTACTTCGAAATGGCGACCTCATCATCAATAAATTTTCCGAGCTGGACTTCAAGTAGTGGAAGTAAAAGATGTTATTGTATCTCACTAATCTTAGACTTGTTGCGCATATAAAGGAAGAAACTTCTGTCACTGCTGAAGTGGAGAAAGACCTCAACAAAAGAATTGCATACGATCAGTGGATCAACGTTGATTTCCTTTGTAAAATTTGCATTTTAAATTGGCTAGTTGATGGTTTATATTTTGTATATGCTAATGTAATGATTGCAAAAGAACTATGAGAAACACTTTAAAATAAGTATAAAACTGAGGATGTTGGTATTAAAAAATTGGTGGTGACAAAGTTCTTTGATTACAAGATATTTGACACCCAATCAGTGATGGACCAAGTGCTTCAGCTCATTATGCATGATGTTCATGCTCATGGATGGCTCTTTGAAATGCTTTCATTGTTGGTACAGTGACTGAAAAATTACCACCTTATTGGAAGAATTATCTTAAGCATAAACGAAAAGAGATAAATCTTGAAGATCTTGTTGTTAAGCTTCAAATTGAGGTTGATAATCTAAAAATTGATCCAAGACCAAGAGTCCTCTATTGGGATCAAGGCAAACTTAATAGAACGATGCGCTCGACCATCAAATAGCAACAAGCGAAAGAGGTTGAACCAGATTAATAAAGGCAAGAAGCCAATGAATATGTTCATTGTTGCTTGCTTCAGCTGTGACAAGTTAGGGCACATAGCTAAACGTAACAATGCACTATTACGAAGAAAAAGAAGGGCAAAACAAAGTGCACATGTTGGTTGAATACATCAAAGACAAATGTCATTAAGACAACACAAGAGGGAGACGACGAAGAACCCAATTTGTGTTGTTTATTTCTTTGTATTATTTCGTTTTCTTTTCTTGTATTTCCTGCAGTTCTATTTTTCAACTTTTCTTGTACTCGGTTCGAGTTTCAGATCCAAAGCATTGTAATACACTGTTATAATTTGTTGCTAGTGTATGAATAATTATGATAAATATTGTCAAATCAGATACTATACATTAAAAATTTATATTTAAATTAAAGTATTTGAGTATAATATTTAGGTATAACTTAATGAACCTCTTCCATCACACAGGCATTGCACTATGTACTTTTAAAATTACAATGATTTAACTATTAAGACACTAAATGATATACAGAGAAAAAGTAAAGTGTTTTATAAATGAACATGTTTACTTTACAACCTATAATTAACAGAGAATACTAGAGAGATATATAGATTTAAATTATATCAGCCAATAATTATATTGTCACTATTTCTGAAATTTCTAACAACTAATATTAATTAATTATGTTGCAAGATTAATAAATGATGTATTAAATCGCCGTTTCTACATGTTGTAGTTAATTACAGATGTAGATATATTAAAATTAATCTCATACTAGTTAATTAAAATGTGGTACGTGTAAGATCATATATTCAGATTTCACACCCAAGTATCGTCTTTAATTTCTTTTCTTTCTTGCAGTTCCCTATATCATATGGTGTTATCAAATCGTACAAGTGCTAGTGTAACACATTTTGTCCTCTCCGCTTTATTGTCTTAATAAATATATATATATATATATATATATAATGCTTTTTTCTTTTTCGGGATGGTCTAGCGGTGAAGTGATGTTATCTTGAGATTAAAAATCTGAAGTTCGAATCTCACCACCAATATCACTAAGTGTAAGCCTGTC
The DNA here is from genome assembly GCA_026008535.1 of Perilla frutescens. Taxonomy (NCBI): domain Eukaryota; kingdom Viridiplantae; phylum Streptophyta; class Magnoliopsida; order Lamiales; family Lamiaceae; genus Perilla; species Perilla frutescens. The sequence continues at coordinate 40,991,367 of BRKX01000001.1, forward strand.
AAGTGTGGTTTACCTCCCTTGTATGACCTGACCTGCCAAGTGTAGTTTACCTTCCCTTTGTGACCTGGCCTGCCAAGTGTAGTTTACCTATGTAGTTTGCAGACTATGTAGTTTACCTCCCTATGTAGTTTGCAGACTATTATATAGGGGCGATATTTATCCAGTGCGCACCTCAATAGCGGTTGCGGTTATTCTCGATATATATATATATATATATATATATATATATTAAAGGAAATATATGTGAAGGAAAACGTGTAAAATTTCATTGGTCCGAAATTGAGTGTCTTTTTAGTGATGATTGGAGCACTTGTGTTTGCATCCAAGGAAGCTACAGAATCAATTCTGAATCACTTTAAATTTCTGTACTACTTCAGAGTAAAAAACAAGTCATACAAACTGCTTAAAAAAATGACATCCACTACTTTTGGTTAATTTCAAAGAATATGTGGCAATGAATATTAACAAAATCGATAATTATAGTACGATTTCTGGAATTTTAAAATGTGGCGATAGCGATTCTTTTGATTTTTTGGAAAAACAGACAAGTCAAATAATTTTAGGTGAATGGAAACCAGACGATGAAATGTTTATTTTCCATGTGCACAGTGGAACAGGTCTTTAACTTAGATTTTGGAGTTTCAAAAAATAAGCCGCGTGCCAAGTTGATTTTTCAGTTATGGAAAAATACTGGGCTTGTCTATTTTGTTACGGATAAAAAATTGAATAATTATTATAATGGTTTAAAACTTGTGTGTAAATTATTTATTTCGACAAAATTTATGAATATTTTTGCAGTTAAATATTTTCTACAATCACTACGATGACAAATTACTATGATTAGCAACTTTGAAATATTTGAAGGCAAAATCATGAACTTTAGTCCAATGCTAAATAAATGGGCCACCTCATTTCATGTGGTTGTCGATTATTCTCTCTGAAAAATAAAACTAAAAATCTTGAAATCCAAACAAATTAAATATTTAGATCCGTATAATTACTAAAGTATCCCCACGAGGAAAATTAATTTATACGATACTACAAATTTGGATTGCGATATCTACCATATCCCCCATAACACGTAGGGCTAGATTTATTAAAACGGGCCAGCGGGATGGGTAGTGGCCGGCCTGAAAAATGAGGCCCTACCCATTTCCGTCTAAGCCCGTAGGTTGACGGTCTTTCTGTTCATTTTTTTTTTGTCTATCGGAAGACTCATGATCACCATCATTACTCTACACGTCATAGAGTATTCAGGGCATCTTTAATGATGGATCAAAACACTAATTTGGTGTAGGATTTCACTCCAACTCTGTCCTAAAGTATACTCCAAATTGGTGCAGCATAAAATTATGCTTCAAATTTGAGGTAGGATTTGGTGCTGCTCCAAATTAGTGTTGATGGGTCCCAAATTATTTAATGAATTATTTTATGATTTAAAATCATTTTTAAATTGATTATTTGATAAATTTAATTAATATATAAATTAACTGTTCATTTAATTTAAATTATAAATCATCTCAATAAATAAATATAATTTATTATTTTTTAATAGTATTTAATTTTTTAATATTAAATATAGTTTTTTGAAAGTATATAATTCGTAGTTATTAATTTTGAATAATTATCATTTAAAAAAAATACTAAATCATTAAGCATATTCATATTTCAATTATACGACAAAATGAAATATTTTAGAGAATATTTTTATTTGGTGTAATATTTGGTACAGAGGGTTGGAGTTGCCAAAAATATTGGTGCTGAAATTACACCTATTTTGTGTAGAATCTGCACGAAATAAGTATCTAGCATTGAAGATACCCTCATAACCAAAACTCTCCGCAAAAATCAGTTCTCCCTGTCTTTCTTCTCATTCAAGCCTCAAGCCTCAACAAAATACTTAAAATTGTATAACCAAATCTAAACTTACATAGGGATCCAGAAGAAAGAAAAAAAAAAGATCTAAAAAAGATTCAATTTTTACAAAAAAACAACATAAAATGAGGAAATTAATTTGAAGAAATGAGGATTCAAAGGCTACCCAACCCGGATGGCAATTGACAACTGTGTATTTTACACAATTTTTGAATATGAATTGGTGATGTTTATTAATAAGTTGTGTATCTTATATATAGCTTTTGTACTTTATTTGTTATCATTTGGAGTTTTTGATGTGTTTGCTATTTTTGCAGTAATAGTTGCGTATTTGTTGAATAATTGAAGCAAAACAATCAAATATGGGCATAAAGAGTTAAAGAATGATTTAATTAGGCTATTGGACTTAATTAAAGACTTAGGGGGGGTGTATTGGATTAGGATTTTATTAGATTTTTAAAGGACTTTAAAAAGTCCATGGATTTATAAAATCCATTGACTCCACATGGAGTCTTCCTCGATTTGGGTATGAATTTGTGACGATTTTGATGGATTTGAAATCCTTCTTCCCAGCGCTCGCTGGAACACAACGACCGCTGGAACTTAAACCCAATGACCGCTGGGAATTAGGCATTTGAACGCCTCAGCGGCCGCTGGGGTGTCCAAATTCAACTCCTCAGTGGTCGCTGGAGTACACCACGCACTGGGTTTTACGAATCCATGAAAATCTCGTGTGCAAAGATCGAATTTCATCCTTCGTATTTTTTACGTAATTTTGAGGTGAAATCTAATAGAATTACTAACAATTTAAAGTATATGGAGTTTTGAATACAATTGGATTTTTATAAACATTTTAAAATATGTGTTGAATACCTCTGGATTTTTAAAGACTTTTAAAAGTCTGGATTGAATACACCCGGATTTTGAAAATCCAACAAAATCCTACAGAGACTCTATCCAATACACCCCCCTTAATTAAAGCATAATGGATTGGATTTTAAATGATCAAAGCTTGCGAAAATCCGAAGCCCAGTGCAAAAATAGCTTCGGTTGACCCAAGTCAATATGTTAGTGCCATCGTTTAGCACTAAATGTTTTGGTTGTCATAATCTTTATGGCAAATCAAGAACACAAATGTTTTGATTTTTCGAGTATTGAAGACTATGTACTGGACATGATACAAGAACATTCCACTGCCAATCTTATTGAAGATCGAAGAATGTACTGATCGAGTGTTATGCACATGATCATGTACATGGTTGTCTAAAAACTTCCTAAGAGACTAGCGGGCTGATTTCAAGAAGATAAAGATTTCTATTGAAGATGGACGTCTCAAAATAGAAGCTACCTTAATCAGATTGAAGATCAAGATGCAAGAAGGCTAGTTCTATTCAAGGAAGGCTTCTAACTAGGGTTGTCCGAGATAAACAAAGAAAGTTTCCTTGTTAGAGTTCGATTATGATCAGGATAGCTGATTAACTTGTTTAGGCTATATTCTCTTGTTATAAACATCCTGTGAATCAGACTAGTTATTGGACAGTTGTTGTATGCAAAAGTATTAATCAGAGAGTATAAAAGACTTCAAGTTTTGAAGCATTAGCATATGGTTTTGTGAGGCTAAGTTTGACCTTTTGATCATTGTGTTTCGAATCTACGTTTGAAATTCTTTTATTCACTTTTTAAAGGAGTATCGAGAGAGATTTCCTATCAGAATTAGAGGGAGTCTAGGTTGTGAGCGGATCTCACAATTCAGTTCATCGAAAGAGGTTGTAGAGGGTAGGAAAGAGGTCGAGTGACTGGAGGTCTTCATGTAATAGCCTTTGTAATGACACAACAGAGTAGTGGATTGTTTCTCATGGACTTGAGAAGTCCCCCTAATGTAGATCAATTAATCGAATAAGGTTATCATCCTTGTGTTCATTATTGTTTTAATTTACAACAATCTGTATGTGCATGTTATTCATAATGTTCACGAGCATGATTACGCACATGCCGATCTCTACACAGTTTATGTAACTTCACAGGGTAAATTGCAAAGGGGTGGGCTGAACCGACCTAAATCACTTGGGTCGACCCCTATGCAAAATCACCTTTCTGGGTCGTGTGAAATATTTCACTCGAACAATGTCATCCGGCTCCGCAGGAGTGCATTTTTTTATCTCCAATTCAGAGTTTTAAACCTACATATTTAAAGCATCCACTTGATACATGCCCCAGATGTTGCCACACACGACCATATGCATTAGAGATATTTAAGCAAGAGGAGAAGAGAAAGGAGAAAGATGAGGTCTTGCCATCTACTCAAGATGAGGTGTGAAGGTTGCTAGAGATCGGGTACCACTGTGGAAGAGACAAAGACAATTGGATTTCCCCGTGTTATTTGATTTATTTGTTTGTCATGAACACTTTTACTCTATTTTTTATTGTTTATTTAATTATGTCTAGGTAATTTTCTAGCTAGGTTTTAGGTATTGGATGTTATGAATTTTATTTATATGATTTGATTACTTTCTTTCTATAATCTCTCGGGGCTTGATTTCTATGGTTAAATTTAATCTTGAATTAGTGCTTGATCACCATTTGTCTATGTCATTCAATTAATTTGATGTACTTACTGGAGAAGAATTAATTGATAAAAAGATATAATTCAAGTTATGTGTGCCTGGAAGTACCGATCCAATGAACAAGTATTACATATGGTTCAATAAATCTTCTATTCCAACTCAATTATACTTTAAGTTGCTCACAAGAGAACGAGATCGCTAAAGCATGGTAAGTTGTCCCAAGTCGTATTCTCAAGAAAGGCTTAACAGGACAATGATTTTTCATGTTTCAATAAAAATAAAAATAAATTCCTAAACAAACTTAATCAAATATTTTGAGAAGATTTATTAACTAGACAAATAACAATAAATCAAATTACGATAAATATTTTTTATTAAATAATTCACAATTAACGATAATGACTGATCAAGGATTTGAAAGAATCTAGGACATTAGTTCATCTCCTCGGGTTAATAAATTATCAAGAGAACGGTTTTCACACAGTCAACAATCATGAATAATCAAACTTCATATAAGATTAAAACCTTAGTTCTCGCATTCAGAAATTAATCATCAACTTAATTGATTATCCAAATTGTCGACTCTTAAACCACTCATTTTTGAGGATATTCAATCTCATTTAACCACGAACATGCAACAAGATCTTATCTTGATCTCACTCGTTGCACACACAATTAGATGTTGATCAAGTACCTAACCACAATACAAAATAATTAAACAAGAACGTGCAATCATAATTCACCATCAATTAACAATCTCGATTTGATTCCCTAACCCTAAATTCACACAATCAGATCTAAATTCCAACATCAATTCGATCCTCTAAGGAAGGAGAAAACAAATTCTTACAATTCTTGAGTATAAAATTAGAGTCTTCACGATGAACAAGTCCAAGAAATCTCCCAAATTCGAAACTATCCAAAAGACAAAGTATTCTCTTCTCCTTTTCTAGATCCCCAAAAAGAGTGAGTCTGTCTCTAAAAACCAGTCCCGCTTTTCTCTCTCTTTGATCCTATTTAAAAATAGAAATACAGTAATGGAAAAAACAATTAAATAGGCTGCTCCACTAACACCGAAAACACCGCCAGCATGGATTCTGAAAACCGGGCTTGTATTGTGAGCGCGGAACTAGACGCGGAACTCTCTGTCCATGAGAAGAGTTGGCTTTGATGGCGGACTTAGATACATGAATCACCGTGGTCGCAGAGAGTCGGCTTTGATGGTGGACCTGGACGCGGGAATCACCGCATTCACCGATCTTGTTCACTTTTCCATCTTTTTACCATTTTTTACTGATTTTATCACCTTTTCCTACACAGACCACACCCCCGTGAAACCGACACAAAACACAAAATACAAGATAAAAGAACAACAAATAACAACAAAATGAAGAAACACAACCCAAGAAAAATACGAAATAAACACACACAAAACTATGAAAAAAATTTCCCTCACTTAGCACTTTGCTTGTCCTTAAATAAACAAAATATATGACAAATCAACTAGACAAGTAGGTTTTAATCCAAATGCATCATTTCTAATCTCTTCAAAACATCAATCAAATAATTCCTACAAAAGAGAACGTTAAAATCCAACTTAGTGCGTTTCCCATTTCCATAGAATAGTCAATTCGATCAAATAAGCATCACACATCAAAATAATAACTCTGCTAGTTAACTTTATTAGCTAACCTCGATTTTTTTTTCATTTCTTTTTTTCATATATTTTTCGAGGACTCAAATTTGAATCAATGGGTGAAATCATTAGGTGTATCCATCATATTAAAAACTCGAGTCACCTAATGTGGTTTTCCATACTCATTATTCATGCCTCAGTTGGGATATAGTCCATGTTGCCTCAAAGTGAACCATGGTGGTAGAGGCAGAAGAGGCGGATAAGGAGCTCGAATAGAGGCTCGACGTTATCCACATGTGGAAAGACAGAGAGCAGATGTTAGGAAAACTATCAAGAGTATCACTATTGTGGTTTTGATAAAATGTCAAAATGTGTCAAAAGGCTTTTGAAAAACTGAAAATGAATCATGAAAAAAAATCAAGGATGATCAAACAAAAGAATTGAGCTTCCAAAGCCTGAGAATGATCAATCCAAAAAGGAAAAAAAGAAAATAAAAAAAGAGAAGAAAAGGAGAGAAAAGAAAAAGAAAAAGAAAAAGAAAATAAAAAAAAGAATAAGAAAAAGAGAGAAAGAAAAGAAAAAATAGAAAAAGAACCAGCCAAAGGCTGAGAAAAGAAGAAAGCTATAGCTTGATTGCTAGATCAGTTAGCAAGTCAAGTGAACTAAAAACGCAGGTACTGACAAGTTCAAAGTACCAACTGGTCATCAGAGTATACATACCAAAATGAGCTTTTCAGTCTACAGTTGTGAACTGAAGAACATACCAGTTCAAGCTACTAGTTCAAAAGTGCCAACTGATCATCAAAGATCAGAAATTTTAGAAGAATACCAGCTGAAGGACAAACCAGTTCAAGGTATGAGCTAAAGGATACACCAGCTCAAGAACGCAGTAGCTGAAGAATGAAGTTCCAGCTGGAGAACATACCGGTTCAGGGGATTTCAATAGAAGATACACCAGTTCAAAATACCAGTTGAAGAGGCGCCAGTTCAATATCCAAACTGAAGACACACCAGTTCAAGAAGTTCCAGCGGAAGGGACAATAGTCCAAAGTACCAGCTGAACAAACACTAGTTCAGAAAGCATCAAGCCAGAGTCCAGAACTGCTAGCTGAAGATGATCAAGACTGGAGCTTGCAAAACTGCCAAAAAGATGTGCAGAACCAACAACTGAGGAAATGTTCCAAGCTGAAGATTTCAATTGCCAGGTAAATCCCAGAACTGATGATCAAGAAAGAAGCCGGAACTGGAATTCAAATTTCCAGTACTGCCAATATAAGGATCTTGAAGTTAATACAACCAAGATCTTGAAGCAAAAGCTTGTCAGAAGAACAAAGGCAACTCAACGGCTATTTCAATGAAAAGCCTCTTAACGGCTTTATCATTTATAATCATTCATTGATCCGTAAACGGTCACAAGAACACTCCTCTATAAAAGACGAGTGAATCAAATCTTGAAAAAGACTTTTACTAGAGTTTTGCTAAACATTTGCCAGACTTTTGTCAAAGCTCTCAAAAGCCTCAAGCTCAAATTCAACCACAGCAAAAAGTCCCAACTGAGAAGAAGGAGCAAACTGCTCATCAAGCTAGTTGTTGAAGAATCCCAGCCAGAGCCAGTCTCTCAGTTCTGCTATACACCGATCAACTACCCAGCTCAAGACGAAGGAGCACATCAGTTGATAACAGTTTCAAGACTGCATTTTTGAAGATCGAAAGAGATCTAAAACCTTGTAAAGACGGCCAAGAGCACCTTATCTCTCCAGGGAGCAGTTGGGGATCGCAAGTGTGAGACCGTCGACCTACCGGCTGAGGAGGCTACATTTATTGGATCATCATTTCCAGGACATCACCAGTTGAAAAGGACACCGCGACTCGTAAAGTCGTCATTCGCCAGGTTTAATAGTTTGTCTTCACTGTGTAACTATAATAAAGAAACTTTACACTTACATAGTAGATTGCCCTATTCAATTAGGAAGAGAGGATGTAGCAGTTGAGCTTCGAACCTCTATAAATTATCTATGTGCTCAGTTTATCACTTTCGGTTGCATGCATTAACTGCACACCTCAAACACACAAACTACACTTCGAGCAAACTGATTAGCTCAACTGATCACCAAGTGCACAGATAACTCCGCGAGTCAAAGGGCCCTATCTATTCCGCAACTGTTGTTATGTTTTTCGGATCAGTTTATTCACCCTCCTTTAAACTGATTCTGACTCACCTCGAGACCAACAAGTGGTATCAGAGCGGTTGATTCTAAGAATCAACTGTTTCTGCAGATCAACTGAATCAGGTCTTGTTATCTGTGCTAATCTGCCAACTATGGGAAACTATAAGCTACCTATTTTTTCAATTGAGAATTATGATAACTAGAGAAGGAGAATGAAAGTGCACCTTTGCTCAATCTACGAAAATATATGGGAAGTTATCGAGGAAGGTCCAATCACCATCATGATGGATAATGAGGCTCATATTGTTGATGTCAATCAACCAGCCAGGATCCCGAAGCTAACGCATCTTCTCATAAGCGAGGAGAAGAAGCTGAAGAATCTAGAGTTTGTAGCCCAAGCTGAATTATTTCAATCTCTAGACGAGGATCGAATGAAGGACGCCAAGAACTGCCAAACTACCAAGGAGATATGGGACTTTTTGTCTGATTTAAGCAAGGAGTTCAAAGCAATCAAAGGAAACAAGCTCCAACTAGCGGTGGATAGATATGAATCCTTCAAAATGCACTCAGATGAAACCATCTGAAGCCTTGAAATGAGATTTCTAGGCATCATCAGTGAGATGAACAATCTGGGAAGAAACTATCCCAACAGTGAGATGAATTCCATGATTTTAGACAATCTCACAGAAGAGTGGGACATGAAGGTGATAGCTAGAAAGGAGTCAAGATACTTAAACAACATCACCCCAAGACAACTTTTTGGTTCTCTCAAAGCTCACAAGTATAGCCTAAACTTAAAAAGAGAGCCATCCACGTCGTCAGCTCAGGATGCAGCTTTCTATGGAGAAAGAAATCGGTTTAGAAAAGCTCGAGGAAGAAGGCTTCCAACTAAGAAGTTCCCAAGCTAGAGAACAACCAAGAGGCTCAACTGATTGAAGAAGAGAAGTAGCTGAGAAGAAAGAAAGCGTGACTGAAGACATCAATGAGCAAATTTCGCTAGTTGCTAAGCTACTAGAAAAGCTCAAGACGATCAGTGTGCAGAGCTCGCTGAAGACAAAAAGGATAGCATGAAGAAAAGCTTTTTCAAGAGAAAAGCTATGATGGCCAACACAGAGAATGCCGTGCTAGATGATTCAGACTATCCTTCAAGAATCGACTCAGATGTCTATAGCTCTGAAGATGAGGCATTGTTCTGCCTCATAGCTGACGAAGAATAAGAGGTTAGCACATCTGACTCCTTAACCTCTTTTTATCACATTCATGAAACTTTCATTTCTAGCAATGAATTAATTAAACAATTGAAAATGCTAGAAGATCAGTTAACTGCTATATCATGTATGCATGTTGAACTGAAAGAAGAAAATGATGACCTAAGAGATGAGATCAAGAGACTGAGAAGTAATCATGATAGAATTGAATTTCTTGAAACTCAGTCAGTTGAATGTGAAAAATTAAAGTTGAACATTGATGAGCTAGAACCTGAGAATGAGAAACTCAAGCAAGAGATCCTTGAGAGAGAAGAAATATATCTTAAGTTCAAAAAGGGATCTTAGACTCTTGATGAGATTCTAAGCCATCAAAGAGTTGAAACTGGTAGTCCAGGGTTAGGATACAACATGTTCACTGCTGCAGAAAAAGAAAAGACAGTTGCACAAACCGGCGAAAAAGGAGCTCTACCTGGTTTTGTCAGACCTGCACCAACTCAACCAGTTGAGACGATAAAAGGCAAGGGAACATTGAAAATCCCTCAAGATCAATCAATGTGATCTAGCCAATTCTCTTAACCGAAAGCATCAACTCAAATGAAAGGCTCTTTTCAGTTAAAGCCATCAGTTCATCAGAGGAAGTCATCTCATCAAATAACACCAGCTCAGCCTAGGCAACCCGCCTATCAGCAGAGGTCATCAGTCCAGCCAAGACCTCCAGCACATCAGAGATAATCAGTTCGACACAGACCGTCAGTTCACTCAAGGCCTCAAGCTCAGTATAGGCCACCAGTGAACAGAACTGACAGACCAACTGAAGTAAGGAAAAATACTCAGTTCGGACCTCAGTCTCATCAAGATAGGGTATCAGTTCATGTGAGAACTGTACCACCAACCTATCTCCACAGACCATCAGCAAGTCAACCTGGGAAAAATGTTGACTTAAGAAGAAATGTGTATACCAGACTGTACTTGGAGAAATGTGCATACCAGACTGTACTCGAACACGTCATAGCATTCAGATCCCCTTGGAGAAATTCACTCCAACTGATCTAACAACTCAGTATAGTGAGTACTCTGATTCAAGAGATGAACTAAGGACTAACTCCAACTATAACTGGTTTGCAAACTGGCCACATCACAAGAGTAATAGAGCTCAACGAGTAAAAAAAAATTGACCGTATGGAAGAGCTGAACAAGCTCGAGATCAGAGAGTTATGATCGAAGTGTTTTATCCTACTAACTCTCATCGCATGTACAAGTCAACTAACTCGGCTCAAAGGAGAAGAGCTGAAAATAGAGTAAAACTGATCAGACGCTCAATGTTTGAAAGTTCTTTACCTGCTGATAAGCTAAAAATATGGTAAATTTGGATCCCTAAACACTTGATTAGTAAACAAGGACCCAATATCATACGGGTACCTAAAAATTAATCGTCTCTCTTGCAAGAAAAGGGCATCCTATCGAAGAAGAGGACCAAGGAAGTTTGGTATCTTGATAGCGGGTGCTCAAAACACATGACGGGAAACAAAGAGGATCTTGAAGGTTACAAGGAAATAAAAGGCCCATTAGTCACATTCGGAGACAATTCTAGAAGCCGAACCATTGGAGAAGGGTTCGTTGTCAAAGAAAAAGTGGTAGTTAATGGAGTCTCCCATGTAGAAGGACTGAAGCACAAATTGCTCAGCATCAGTCAGCTATGTGACAATGGATATACAGTTGATTTCAGTCGAAGCTCATGCGACATACGAGATAAGTCAATTAGAGCAATCCTCATAATTGGCATAAGAAGAGGCAACATGTATGTTGTTGACTTGTCAACAAGCTATGGAAATGCTTGCCTTCTATCAAAAGGAACAGCTGTAGCAAGCTGGCTATGGCATCGACGACTAAATCATCCTTCAAAACCATCAACCACCTAGCTAAGAAGGAGCTAGTTGATGGGCTTCCCAAGGAGATCTTCAAGAAAACTGGCATCTGTAGGCCATACAAAAAAGAAAAGCAAGTGAGGTCGCTATTCAAAATCAAAAATAATCCTACAAGGACAATTGCTCCCCTCCAACTGCTACACATGAATCTGTTTGGGCCAGTTAGACCACCAACTCCCAAAAGAAGAAGATTCACTCTCGTAGTAATCGATGAATTCTCAAGATATACATGGGTAGAGTTTCACAGAATCAAGGATGAAACTTACTCCAAGCTATCAGCGATGATCAGAAGACTGCAAATTAAAAGGGAAAGATCAGTTCAATGAATCTGTTTAGACAATGGAACTGAATTCGTAAACCAGCAGATCATTAATTTTCTCAGTGAACTGGGAATAACTTATGAGCACTCAGTTGCCAGAACTCCATAACAAAACAGTGTAGCTGAACGGCGAAACCGCACTCTCAAGGAAACAACTTGAGCAATGATAGCTGATGCCAACATTGCTGAAGGTTACTGGGCCGAAGCAGTCAACACAGCATGTTACACTCAAAACAGAATCGCTATTGTCAATTCACATGATAAGACACCTTATGAACTATACAAGGGTCGTAAGCCATCTATCTCATACTTCAAAGTATTTGGATGTAAATGTTACATTCACAACAATGGCAAGAGTCAACTAAAGGCATTCAATGCCAAAGCTGATGAGGAAATATTTCTTGGCTATAATTGCCCTCATGCACAAGCTTACAGAGTGTTCAATAAACGAACACTTGTTGTGGAAGTAACATGTTATGTTGTTTTTGATGAGTTTGCCAATGGGTACATGAACAAAGAAGTAGTTAATACATCAGTTCAAGTACTACCTAGCAAAACTGATAACTCACAGGACTATGTGGATCACACAGTTCCAGAGGAGTTTGAAGTTGGATTAGAAGATGAAGGCAACGTATACAGTACAAGGCCAGCTAAAGGCACATCTAAGGGCAACCAAGTCAATAAAGAGACAAATCGTACTGAGACCTTCAACCCCACAACTGAAACAGGGGGAAGAACTGATGAAGATGAAGAGCAAACTGAAGAAAAGACATCAACTGATGTCACTATTGAAGATCCAACTGAAAACCCAGCTAAGGATAGCTTACCCAAATAGCTAAAAAGCCATCCAACTGATAAGATCATTGGAGATCCAAGAAGTCCAGTTCAAACCAGAAGTTCAACAGAGCATGCTCTCTTCACATGCTTCTTATCTCAAATAGAATCGACGAACATTAAGAAAGCACTTGAAGACTCAGACTGGATCATAGCCATGCAAGAAGAGTTGAACCAATTCACAAGAAATGATGTATGGTTTCTTATCGATAGGCTAAAAACCCAGAAAGTCATTAGAACAAAGTGGGTTTTTCACAACAAACTGGATGAGCAAGGCATCATCACAAGGAACAAAGCAAGATTGGTAGCCAAGGGATACTCTCAAAGTGAAGGGATCGACTTTGATGAGACATTTGCACCAGTTGCAAGATTGGAAGCAATCAGACTGTTCCTCACCTATGCAGCTCATAACAACTTCACAGTCTATCAAATGGATGTGAAAAGTGCTTTTCTACAAATAATGCTCAAGAAAGACGTGTACGTCGAGCAAACACCTAGATTTGAAATTGGATATCAAGTCTTCAAACTGAAAAAAGCACTCTACGGGCTGAAGTAAGCACCCTGAGCCTAGTATGAAACCCTCATAACATTCTTGCTGAAGAATGGGTTTCAAAAAAGAGTTATTGATTGAACTCTATATAGAATAGAACGATCATCTGAGATCTTATTAGTTCAAATTTATGTGGATGGCAAAATATTTAGATGAAAGAGCAAAGATCTATGTACTCATTTCGCACAACTGATGCAAAGTGATTTTGAGATACGCATGATGGGAGAAATGACATTGTTGCTAGGACTCCAAGTGAAGCAGCTCAAGGATGGGATATTCATCAGCCAAGCCAAGTACACAAAGGAGCTAGTCAAGAAGTTTGGAACTGATAAGGGAAAAAACTATCAAGATTCCTATGAACACATCAGTTCAACTGACTCTTGATGAAAAAGGCGAATCAGTTAGCCAAACTCACTATAGAGGCATCATGGTTCGCTTCTCTATCTAACTGTCAGTCGACCAGACATCTCAAATTCAGTCGGCTTATGAGCACGATTTCAAGCCAATCCAAAGAAAAGTCATCTCGAAGCAGCAAAGAGGATCATCAAGTACCTTAGAGGAACCATAAATCTTAGATTATCGTATCCTAGAGATGACAACTTGAGTCTAACTGGATATTCAGACTCAGACTTCGGTAGATGCAAGATTGACATGAAGAGTACTGGTGGAAGATGTCAGTTTCTTTGTCACAAACTGATATCCTGGTTCAGCAAGAAGCAACACTTAGTTGCCACATCAATAACTGAAGTAGAGTATGTAGCTGTTGGAAGCTATTGTGCACAAATACTCTGGATAAAGCAGCAGCTGAAGGATTACAAGGTCGAAACTGATGAAGTACCTATCTTCTGCGACAACAATAGTGTTAATGCGATTACTCAGAATCCAGTTTTGCATTCGAGAACAAAGCAACATTGATATCAGGCACCACTTCATCAGAGATCATAATGAGAAGAAAGACATATGCATCCAATATGTCAATGCAGAGATGTAGATAGTTGACATCTTCACAAAGCCATTGCCAGAAGCAAGATTCGTGGAGCTATGTATCCAACTGGGGTTATTGGAACTAGCTTCAGAAGATAAAGATGATCAACTAATCGAGAGAATGCAAATGACAACCTTAACTAATGAGAAGAAAATAGAAGAAGTTGTAACTGAACCAAAAGACGCATCAGTTCAGTTAGCAAAAGGGTCCAAAAATGATCAAGCCATCAGTTCAAGGGAAAAGCAAGCTGAAAAACTTGAAAACTGATGAGAGGCAAAGAAGCTGAGAAGTCAAGGGAACTGGAACTGATCAAAAGTTCACTCAGTTCAAACTGGGAAAAAAAGCTCATAATCGGCTGAATAAAGCAGCTAAATTGAAGAAAGAGTTGGAAGCCATCTCAGCTAAAGAAAGAGCTGAACTGAAAAGTCATCTCAGTTGAAACTGGTCAAGCTAACTGGAAGATTACTAGATGTAGCTAAGTCATCTGATGACGTCAACAGCTTAAGGCCACGTGGAAGCTCAAGAGAGAGAGATTTGAACAGATAAGTTCAAATTTACTTTTCTTAAGTGAGCGGTAAAATAACGTGTCAAACCATTATTACCGTTGAACCCACTTCCTCTCTCTTTATTTACATCCAACGGATAGATTTTAGAAGGCGAAGCGATTCTTCAGCCAACTTCATCACACCAAATCCAAACCATCGGATTTGGTGAAATCAAAATATTTCCAATCATTGGATGAACCTAACCCTCTCATAAATAGGTCAGCTGAAAATCTTAAATCAAATTTTACCCTAGCTGCCGAATTACTCTCCAGATCCAATTCTTTCCATCTTAACAAAGCTCCTCAAGTCTCACCAAAATCACTCAAAAATGGCTGAAGTCGCAGACCGCCGTGCACGGAAGATTTAAAATTTCAGACTAACCAGAGAAGACTCCACAGTCTTCTGCGACAAGCTATACAGATATAAAATCTTTGAACCAGCCATGTTCTCTCACAACTATAGAAACTCAGTGCTCAACAATGAGATTATCTCCAAATTGTACCAATCAAATTTTAAGACTTTCATGGAGATTACTCCTAAGAGGGTATATCTAGAAGTAGTTGCTGAGTTTTATCTCAACTAAAGGAGTACGAAAGAGTCCTTAGAGATTTCAACCCAAGTCAGAGGACGACAGTTCACAGTTACCGCTGAAACCCTTGGGGATATATTTGAGTTACCAACCAGAGGGCTCAATCTTGATGATTTTGACGTCAATATGGAAAAGGCCTATTAGTTGTGGAAAAAATAAGGTTCGAGAATAGCCTACAAGAACAGCCATTTCGTCTCATGCTTCAAGGATGAATATCAAATCCTGGCATCAATCGTAGCAAAGATGATAATTGGAACTGCCAGCAACCACTCAGAGATGTCCAAGCCAAAGTATAAAGCCTGCATAGCAATTGATGATCAGCTGGACATCAACTGGGCCAAATTCTTCTTCAGTCAGATCAAGAAATTGCATTGCTTGTTGAAGATAGAAAGAATGTCAATTAATTTCCACAGCATATCTGCTATCTCAATCGAGTTAGCTTGATTCTAGAAAAGCAGTTTCCAGAATTGATGGATGAAGAAACAGACTACAAACTGATAAACAGAGGAGACTACATTCCAACCTCCAACTAATCAGTTAAGTTCAAAGAAATTAGATCAGTTCAGTCAATCAGATCCAGAAGAAAGGGAGTTACAGTGGAAGGAAAAAGGAAACAACAAGCAACTGACACTGCGAAGAATGATTTCTCAGACTCTAAAAATGATTTTGTTGAATCACAAAAGGCAGTTGAAGCTGAAGCTCGAGCAGCTGCAACTGGAGCTGGAACCAGCACATCTACCAGAGTAATGACACCAACTAATCAACCAAAAGTAGCCATGATTGAATCAAACGTTGTACCTGAAAGAATGCCAATTACCAAATCAACTCTGAGCAAGAAATTAGCAACTCAAAAGGAAAAAAAAGTGACTAAGCCAATTGAAAGAAGAGAAGCTAGTCCAATGTTAGATCAAGATCCAACTGTCACTCCAAATCTCACAATTGAAGATCTTGTACCATGTGCCAACCCAAGGGATTTGATCCCTGAAAGGGGGATACCACATGAAGAAGCTAGAGTGGATTACTTCAGCTACATATGTCCACCAATACCACAAACTGATGAAGCCATGCAAGGCATTGAAGGCCTTGAACCCGAGCTGCAATTCAAAGGTCCAATGACGCGACTTCGAGCGAAGAAATTACAAGGTTATTTCCAAGTGATGATTCGCAAGAAGTTTGAGGAATTAGAAGATGCAAAGTGCAGCCATACTTTAGTTAATTTATTAACTAATGAAGATCAAGATCATACCATGGAGAATATAACTTGAAGAGTTGAAGAAGAGAGCAAGAAGAAGTGCATTTGTGCATGGAGCTGTTTTCGCCCTTGATTTAATTTAATTAAAGGGTTGATTTTATCTAGACTATAGTATTTATTTAATTACTTTAGACTATAGTTTAGATCAGTTTTTAATTAATTTATAAGTGTAATTTTCGTTCATAATATCATAGGTTTGACTAGAGTTGTATTTAAGGCAATTTTCTACCTTGAATAGAATTCTAGTTTAGGTATTTCTATAGTATAGTTAGAGATCCTTTTGGATCAGATTTTTTAGGCCTTTTTATTAGTTATTTTCGTGCATAATAGGCCCTATAAATAGGGGAACCATGTTACTTTGATATTTTAGACATTATTGATTAAAATTGCTTTTGCATTCAATTTGTGTCTCAACCGTTTAAAGCTTTTGATTGTTTTCCTCGAAAATTATCATTCTTGAAGCCTAGCAAAATTTGAGTCTTAATTCCAAGAGAACGTTCTAATTCATACAAAGAATTAGGGTGAACTCGCTACGAAGAAAAACTTGGAGATTCGTTTTCGTCGTACAAGATACGCCGGGGATTAATCGGGTTGTAATTCACAACACCTTCATCGTCCAGCCTTCATCATCGACGTACTACACCTCCATCCACGTTCATGACATCCTTCTACACCCCAAGACCGATCGTGAGCTGTCCGAAAAGAGTTCGAGATCGATTTCGTAGACGTAATCGCGTTCTACACCCTAAACCGTAAGTTATCCTTTTCCTTTTCATATCCTATCTTCCCTAGCCATTCTTAACCCTAAATTCTCATCCTAAATACACATAAATTCCAGCCACAATATTCGTCCCATATCAGCCCCTTTTGATTGGATTTTATGTATCATTTTTGTGTCGTAGTCTAGATATCGTAATTAGGTCCAGATTTGTTTGTCCTTTGGGTTCGAGTTCTTTTTTAATTTCAGTTTATTCTCGTTTAGTTGAGTCTTAGAGTAGGGTTGAATCCTTCCTTAGTTGGCGTGTTCGATTCTAGAAGTCTTCCGCGCGTCTCGTATCCTGTACAAATTGTCCGGGTTACATCATAGTTTTGGCATCAGAGCCACGTTAGCTCTGCTGGTCGTGGTTCAATCCTACGTGTCAATTTATTGCTTATGTGTCAGTTGACGTGTCTATCGAGTTGTAATAGTTAGTGTTCATTGAAAAAAAAAAGAGATCGGTTAACAAAAAAAAAACGAAAGTTTAAAAAAAAAAAAAAGAGGTTACGTTCAAAAAAAAAAAAGAAAAAAAGAGGAAAATCCAATTTGACTTTTGAATTACCTTTTGAGTTCTATTTTATTTCTAGTTCTTTCCTTTTAGTTATAGTCATAGTTGGTAACTCCCTTGTGAGCTTTATTATAGTTTTGGAAACTTTCCTTATAGTATAGTTCTTTAGTTGGTAATTTCCATTTGAGTTGCATTTTAATTTGGTAGCTTCCATTTAGAGCCTAGTCTAATTAAGGTATTTAGATTGTGTCACACTAGTGGTACACATATCCAAATCCTTTTCTTTCCTTCTTTCTTCATTTCTTTCCTTCCTTTCCTTCCTTTTACCCTAACACATCCGGTTTTCCGGTTTTCCATCTTCTCCCTACTATTTCTGCTCCCGAACTCCGATTTTTCTCTACCATACCATTCCGGAAACGTCTCAACGAGACGAACCAAACTCACTGCTTTTCTGTGATATAAGGGCTTTTTAGGCCAAATTCCATCAGCGTCAAGGTGAAATCGCCCCCAGAAGTTCGAGAGAAGCCGATTTCAAGCAACGGAAGAGTCGATTAAAACCACCATATACACACCTCTCACACGAGCACCACTACATACTTGAGAGCATACACGAGGGGTAAAATACAGAGAGAAAACATGAGTGATTGTGAGGAATTGTGAGGTCCTATACCCTATTTTCCTTTCACGTTTGTTCATTATTTGCAGGTACGCATGGAATCCAGAGACGGGTATAACAAAACACATGATAAGGCACCCGCTTCACCTAGTTCTCATACAGACGCGGCTTCATCGATGCCATAACCATGGGATGCCCAGTTCCACCATCAAGAACTGGAGCATAAGCTAGATAGTTCATTGGCCAAGATGATGGCGCAACTCGAGCTTATTGCTGCTCAAATTCCTGTACCACCACCGGTTCAAGGACAACCTGTCCAACAGCCAGAAGTAGTTCATCAGCCTGAAGCAGCTCGTCAGCCAGAAGTTCATGTAGCCGAGCCAGCCAGGGCGAATGCTGGAGCACCACAAGCTCAGCGGTGCCAACCTCAAGTGCAGTTTAATGATCATTATGATCGTGATGCTAAAGAAGACTATGGTTACTATGCAGAGGAGTTAGAGGCTGAGTATGATCCATATCAGAGACGTGACCGACCACGTCTGCCCTACAAACAAGCACCCCGACGTGCAGATCCCGACAGCTTGTTGAACAACATCAAAATAAGCATCCCAGAGTTTGAAGGCCTTCACGATCCTGATCTGTACCTGGATTGGGAACGTAAGGTTGAGAAGATCTTCGACTGCTATGACTTTCCTGAGCAGAAGAAGGTCAAGTTAGCATCATTAGAGTTTCGAGGCTACGCAGCCTCATGGTGGGAGATGCAGCAGGATCGACGTCGACATGAGAGATATCCACCCGTCGATACTTGGGAAGAGATGAAAGGATTGCTGCGTGGCAGGTTCATTCCTGTACATTATGAGAGAGAGCTCGAGAAGAAGCTCACCCGGATCAAGCAAGGGACCCGATCAGTTGAAAAATACCACAAGGAGCTTGAGACTGCCCTGAATAGAGTTAGGAAACAAGAGACCTTAAATACTACCATCATTCGGTACATTGAAGGCATGAATCCTGATATCGCATGTGAAGTTGAACTCAAGAACTTCACAAGTATAGAAGAGATGGTGCACTACGCATCAATTGTGGAGAGACAGCTCAGAGAGGGAAGACGGAGATCGCACCACAGTTCAGCCCCTGTTCGACCCCCATGGAACAAAGGTACGAATCCCACATCATCTTCTACCCCTTCTACTGAGCCTACTCAACCCCGAGGTCAGTCCGGATTGCCTGAGCGGCGTTTCGACCGTTCTACACCGCAGTTCAGTCGTAGACCCGAGTCTACACCGGCACCACCGTCCAGGCCAGCCTATACATGACCCAATCCACCTAGTGCCAATCAGAATCGAGCTAGAGACATCCAGTGCCATAAGTGCCAAGGTTGGGGCCACTTTCAAAACTAGTGTCCGAATCGGCGTGTTCTGTTCATTACCGAACAGAATGAGATCGAGTCAGCCAGTGAGGATGAGGACCAGCCCACAGTTGACGCTAAGAAGGAGCCAGAGACGCCTCCAGTCGACTCGGATAAAGACGAACCCGAGCTTCCTCATGTTAGTCTTGTGTCTATACACAGTCTGAGCATCAGTCGTGAAGAAGAGCAGCCAAATCAACGTGAGAACATTTTTTTCACACGTGTTACTATCAAAGACCAGACCTGCTCGATGATAATAGACAGTGGGAGCGTGATCAATGCCATGAGCCAGTATGCAGTTGACAAATTGGCGCTGACCACCATTAAGCATCTGAAGCCATATAAGTTGCAGTGGCTTACGGATCGAGGAGAGATCAAAGTAACGGCTCAGGTAAGTGTCTCATTCTCTATTGGTCGATTTTCTGACTCTGTTGTTTGTGATGTTATTCCTATGGATGCAGCACACATATTGTTAGGTAGACCATGGCAGTTTGACAGACAGACGATTCATGATGGCTTCGCAAACACGTACATCGTGAAGAGAGATGGACGGACTACTACACTCAAGCCGCTGTCCCCTAAAGCCGTTGCAGAAGATCAGAGAATTATGAAAGAGAGGTTTAGAGCTGAGAGAGCAAAAGAGGCCGCCGCCGCAGCCCGGATTGCCGCCAACGGTACCCAATCGAATGAGACCCCCAAGAAGGCCACCAATACTACTTCTTCAGCCCCTAAACCGTCCTCTAATGATTCTCTTGTGCATGGGAATTCGTCTGGATCAGCTGCAAAGAAAGATCAAAACCGCAGCCTGTTTATTTCAGTTAAAGGCGTAGAGAAAGCATTAAAAGCAGGTTTACCTTTTGTTCTTCTATCTTATAAGAGCAGTGCTATTAATGATGTTTCTTTGCCTAGTCTTGTGCAGCCACTTATGGAGGAGTTCGCGGATGTGTTCCCAGAAGAGATTCCAAGTGGATTACCTCCAGTTCGTGGGATTGAGCACCAAATCGATTTCCAGCCCGGCGCCATCCTGCCAAATCGACCAGCATACCGGACGTCCCCTGAAGAGACCAAGGAAATTGATAGACAAGTGAAAGAGTTGCTTGAGAAGAAGCAGATTCAAGAGTCGATGAGCCCCTGCGCAATTTCAGTCATTCTAGTGCCGAAAAAGAACAACGAGTGGAGAATGTGCATGGACTGCCGCACCATCAACAAAATAACAGTGAAGTATCGATTCCCTATCCCTAGATTAGATGATATGCTTGATGAATTATCCAGTTCTAAAGTCTTTTCCAAAATTGATTTGCGTTCTGGTTATTTTCAAGTTAGAATGCATGAAGGGGATGAGTGGAAAACAACTTTTAAGACTAAGCATGGTTTATATGAGTGGTTAGTTATGCCTTTTGGTCTCACTAATAAACCGAGCACTTTTATGAGATTAATGAACCATGTTTTGCGTGATGTGATTGGGAAATTTATAGTTGTGTACTTTGATGATATCCTGATTTACAGTCACAATGCACAGGCGCACCTAGCACATCTTAGGTGTGTTTTTGATATTCTGAGATCAGCCAAGTTGTATGGAAATCTGTCTAAATGCTCTTTTTGTTTAGATGAGGTTGTATTTCTTGGTTTTGTTGTGAGTGTACGTGGTATTGAGGTTGACCGTTCTAAAATCAAAGCGATTGAAGAATGGCCAACACCCAACCACGGAGGTTCGATCCTTTCACGGCCTTACCGGATTTTATCATCGTTTTGTGCGCGATTTCTCTAGCATTGCTGCGCCTCTTACTAAGCTAAGTAAGAAGGATCATAAGTTTGAGTGGGGTAAATCACAGCATGAAGCATTTACACGTTTAAAGTATCTTTTATGTCATGTACCTGTTTTGTGTGTACCTGATTTTGATAAGGTTTTTGAGATTGAATGTGATGCCTCCGGGATAGGTATTGGTGCTGTTTTGATGCAGGAACGACGTCCAGTTGCCTACTTCAGTGAGAAATTGAATGGTGCAGCTCTGCGTTATTCTACCTATGATAAAGAGTTGTACGCATTGAAGAGATCATTGGAGACGTGGCAGCATTATCTGTGGCCAAAAGAGTTCATGATTCACACGGACCATGAGAGCTTAAAGCATTTGATAGGGCAGCAAAATCTGAACAAGAGGCATGCGAGATGGGTCGAGTTCATAGAGTCCTTCCCGTACGTCATCAAATACAAGAAAGGAGAAGACAATGTTGTAGCTGATGCCCTATCTAGACGGTACACGTTGCTGAATTTGATGCATGCTAGAATGCTTGGTTTTGAGTCGATTAAGAGTCTGTATGCATGTGATCCATTCTTTGCTTCGATTTTTGATGAGTGTTCAAAAAAATCTAAGTCTTTTGATGGGTTTTTCGTGCATGATGGATTTTTATTTCGTGGTTCTCAGTTATGCATTCCTAGTTGTTCTCTGCGTGAGCTACTTGTATTAGAATCGCATACGGGAGGATTAATGGGTCACTTTGGTGTGAATAAAACATTAAGCATGCTGCATGAGCATTTTTATTGGCCGCATATGAGGAGAGATGTTGAGCATGTGTGTAGTAGATGTGTTACTTGCCATAGGTCTAAGTCTACTTCACATCCGTTTGGATTATACATGCCCCTGCCTGCCCCTAGTTCACCTTGGATTGGTTTGTCTATGGATTTTATCTTAGGATTACCTAGGTCTAGATCGGGTAAGGATTCTGTTTTTGTGGTTGTTGATCATTTTTCTAAAATGGCGCATTTCATTGCATGTAGAAAAACTGATGATGTTGTGCATATTGCCAATCTGTTCTTTGTGCATGTAGTTAGATTGCATGGTATTCCTAAAACTATTGTTAGTGATAGGGATTCCAAGTTTTTAGCACACTTTTGGCGAGTATTGTGGGGAAAATTAGGGACTAAGTTGTTGTTTTCTACTGCATGTCATCCACAAACCGATGGTCAAACTGAGGTTGTGAATCGCACTTTAGGCACACTACTTAGCTCCTTAATTAAAAATAATCTGAAGTCTTGGGAAGAATGTTTACCTTACGCTGAATTTGCATATAATCGTGTGGTACATTCTTCTACTAATATGTCTCATTTTGAGGTTGTTTATGGATTTAATCCGTTAACACCTACTGATTTGTTACCTTTACCTGTTGAGCATCTAACAAGTGTTAAAGGCTTGAGGAGAGCTGAGCAAGTTAAGGAGATACATGAGAGAGTGCGTGCTCACATTGAGCACAAAGGGAAGCAAACGGCCGCTTCCAAAAACGTGCGACGCAAGAAAGTGATATTTCAGCCCGGTGATCGCGTTTGGATTCATCTGAGTCCCGGACGGTTTCCAAATCTGAGAAAGTCCAAGTTGTCACCATGTGGAGATGGTCCTTTCACAGTTCTGAGTCATGTAAACGACAATGCTTACCGCATTGATCTTCCCAGTGAGTATAAATGTTCTTCAACTTTCAATGTTGCTGATTTATCTCCGTTTGTTGCAGATGAGTTCGATCTCGACGATGATCCAAATTCGAGGACGAATTCTCTTCAGCAGGGGGGGAATGATGAAGCCATGCAAGGCATTGAAGGCCTTGAACCCGAGCTGCAATTCAAAGGTCCAATGACGCGACTTCGAGCGAAGAAATTACAAGGTTATTTCCAAGTGATGATTCGCAAGAAGTTTGAGGAATTAGAAGATGCAAAGTGCAGCCATACTTTAGTTAATTTATTAACTAATGAAGATCAAGATCATACCATGGAGAATATAACTTGAAGATTTGAAGAAGAGAGCAAGAAGAAGTGCATTTGTGCATGGAGCTGTTTTCGCCCTTGATTTAATTTAATTAAAGGGTTGATTTTTATCTAGACTATAGTATTTATTTAATTACTTTAGACTATAGTTTAGATCAGTTTTTAATTAATTTATAAGTGTAATTTTCGTTCATAATATCATAGATTTGACTAGAGTTGTATTTAAGGCAATTTCCTACCTTGAATAGAATTCTAGTTTAGGTATTTCTATAGTATAGTTAGAGATCCTTTTGGATCAGATTTTTTAGGCCTTTTTATTAGTTATTTTCGTGCATAATAGGCCCTATAAATAGGGGAACCATGTTACTTTGATATTTTAGACATTATTGATTAAAATTGCTTTTGCATTCAATTTGTGTCTCAACCGTTTAAAGCTTTTGATTGTTTTCCTCGAAAATTATCATTCTTGAAGCCTAGAAAACTTTGAGTCTTAATTCCAAGGGAACGTTCTAATTCATACGAAGAATTAGGGTGAACTCGCTACGAATAACAACTTGGAGATTCGTTTTCATCGTACAAGATACGCCGGGGATTAATCGGGTTGTAATTCACAACACCTTCATTGTCCAGCCTTCATCATCGACATCCTACACCTCCATCCACGTTCATGACATCCTCTTACACCCCAAGACCAATCGTGAGCTGTCCGACAAGAGTTTGAGATCGATTTCATAGACGTAATCGCGTTCTACACCCTAAATCGTAAGTTATCCTTTTCCTTTTCATATCCTATCTTCCCTAGCCATTCTTAACCCTTAATTTTCATCCTAAATACACATAAATTACAGCCACAATATTCGTCCCATATCAGCCCCTTTTGATTGGATTTTGTGTATCATTTTTGTGTCGTAGTCTAGATATCGTAATTAGGTCCAGATTCGTTTGTCCTTTGGGTTCGAGTTCTTTTTTAATTTCAGTTTATTCTCATTTAGTTGAGTCTTAGAGTAGGGTTGAATCCTTCCTTAGTTGGCGTGTTCGATACTAGAAGTCTTCTGCGCGTCTCGTATCCTGTACAAATTGTTCGGGTTACATCACAAACTGCAGACAACATTAGAGCATTCTCAAAAGGAGAAGACATCGAAAGATTGGCTGAGGATACAACTTATCAATATGCAGCTCAGCACTATGCTCCTTAACTCTCTGGATATGAAGAGCTATTCAACACCTTAAACAGGTATTTATACCTGTTTTTTTGGCGACATGTTTAACAAATAGACCAATTTCTCTTCTTGTTAGCCTTTCATGGAATGAGTTTCTGGAAGTGAGAAGAGAAATGGAGCACGTGGTGGACAAGCAGTAAGAATGCAGGAGCCAGAAGAAGCAAAGACCTGAAAAGGCAACTACACCTCCGAAAGATGTGTGCAGAGCCATCTAGAGGATCAATGGAGGATGTATGCAGTAAAATCTATGATCATAAAGGAATTAAACCTCTAGCCTATTCCATGGAAAATGAAAGCAAGAGATGGATGAGTCTCCAAAAATGGCTCTATGATGAGATAAAGAAATATTAGTTAGAACCACTGTCAGAAACTCCATCCGCAAGGGAGGAGCAAACTCCAGTAGAAGACCTCATAGAGGAAGTTTTGAGAGAAATACACTGCACAGAAGAGGTTGAAATTAACCTCATTACAGATTCTCCTGACAATCCATCAGCCATTGAAGAGGGAACTCACAAGTATACAACTGACTTAAAGTTCGAAGAGATGCTCAGATCACTATTTCGACCAGCTGAAGGTCAAACCGAAGGGCCAATTAAAGGGCCAACCGAGCAAGCCGACATATCTGAAGGACAGTATGAGTCTCAAATTGCTCCAACTGTTGAGCTAATTGAGGAGGCTCAAGTTACCAACTGACGCTTGCCACTCTTGTCAAGACAATCTCCTAGTTTGTTCCCTTAGTAGGAGTATCAACTGCTCAAGTCACTGATGAGCCAATCATAGAAGAAGTTCCAACGATCAAGTTGATGAAGAGCTAACTTTGGAAAATCTGACTGATCAGTTGAATGAGGAACAACGAGGCTACCTGGATTCACTCGCCGTGGTGGTATATGTGGATCCAAATCAGCCAGGACCACAACCCACAATGCCATCAGAGAAGAGCTATGGAGAAACAGAAAGCCTGGAAAATCCTGAACAGTCCAGGATAGTTCTCTGCAACGAGCTTGAATGAACTGAAGATGGAGAAGAAGTTACATCTCGAGGTAATGAACTTTTGTTTAATATTGACATTCTAACTCTCTATGAAGACACAATTGCTGCAGTTCAGTTCCAAGAGCAGCCATAAAGTTCCACTGCTCAATGCACAGTTCAGCATGAAGAACTGTTTCGCAGCATCCAGCAACAACTCAAGCTATACAGTGAGCTCATCAAGCAGCTGCAAGCATAAATAGGAGCTCAGCAAATTGAAGCAGAACCATCAAATAGCGACAAAACTGGTGAGCCAACTGGTAAAAGACATAAGACTGAGCACAAGAAGGATTAGAGACTGATCAAGCTCAGCTGATTAGGATCTCTAAATTTTCTTCTTGTAACTTAGTCTATTAATCTTTTTGATCAATAAAATATTTATTTTATTGATAAAATGCCATGTCAGTAAGACCATTTAAAATTTCTTACCGTTGAATCCCTGACAATGACATTTAAGGCCAAACAAAGGCAAAAGAAACAATTTTTTCAAAGATATATGTGTATCATCTATTACTCACAAAAAAATCCAGATCTAGTCCTTTTTCTAGGAAGAGACACACTCATTACTCAAATCATTCAAGAGAAGTCTACATTTTTCTAATTCTCTCAACTAGAAATACTAGCCAAACTCCTTCGATGGTAGAATTCCTCAGCTCCCCCAATTCGCTCAAAAACCAGATGTTGAGAGACAAATTCCTTGAATGGAAGAAGTTCCAGGAAATTCTCCATTAATCAAATAGTCCAAACTTGTTCGTTAGTCTTTACAAGACAGGAATTCTCTATTACCTGGAAACACCACCAAGGTTCTTCAAACAAAACTTGGTGCGTGAATTTCTTCTTCAAGCACTAGTTAGTGCAAATGGCAAGGAAATATCTTCAGTTATCCAAGACCAATAGATCAAGATAACTGAAGAAACAGTTGCTGAAGTTTTTCAAATTCCAAGGCAAGGAGCAACAGTTCAAGACTTTGAGTGAAGCAGCTGAACCATACTGGATAAGGTGGAAAGCCTCTGCCTGCGGAAAAGCATTCAGTTTTACCATAACAAAAACTGATTTGAAGCCAGAGTATGGAGTTCTTCTTGACATCACAAACAAGATGATGTTTGGAGCCATTGGAAGCCTAAGCTAGCTTACTCAGGAGAGGTACAAGATGACGATTCACTTAGCTGAAGGAAGAGAAATAAAATAGGTAGAGTTTGTATTTTCTCAGATCAAGCACCAAGTTCTCAAGGCCTCCAACTCAAAAAGAACAAAGAAGTTTGAGTCTATGGTGGGACTTGTTCTCAGGATGAGCAAGATGATTGAAGACATCTTGAAGCTGTCAAATAATGATGCTTTACCAGTTCTTGTCTCTAATTGGATTCCCAAGAAAGGAAGCAGTCATCTTCAGTCACTCAAGAAGAAAATAAGGACTAAGGTGAAGATAAGTGCCATAGTCTCAAGCAACTCAATTGCCAATGTCGTTCCGTCACCAGTCTCAAAGAATGGATCGTCAGCTGATTTCAAAGTATATTCTGATCCAGATGAACTTATTCTATTCATCAAAATCCCTCATCCAAACTATGGAGCTTATTACTTCAGGAGCACTTGCCCTCCTCTCCAACTAATAGAAGAAAATATTCTCAATTTCTACAGTGGAGAATATATTTATTGGTCTCGGGGCAAGTCAGAATCAGTTTAGGGGGGGTAAATAAACTGATTCAAAAACTGATCAATAATTGTGGAAAATTCAGAGCCCGTTTGACTCGCTGAGTTATCCGTGCTCTTTGGAGATCAGTTGAGATGATCTGCTAGCTTGGAGTGTTGTGTGTGCTTGAAGTGTGCAGTTTAAAATATGCAACTGAAACTGAAAAGTGAAGCAGAAAGCACAATCAGTTTTATAGAGGTTCGAAGCTCAACTTCTACGTCCCATCTTCTTTCCGCAGAAGGGAAATTCACTATACAAGTATAAAGTTTCTTTATTACAGTTACATAGTGAAGACAAGTGTTGGGCCTGGCTATCGGTGACTTTACGAGTCACAGATTCTTTTTTAATTGTTGTTGTCCTGGAAGCGACGAACTAACCACGTAGCCTCCTCAACCGATTTATGGGTCGACAGCTCACACTTACTGATCTCAACTGCTCATTGAGACTTTAGGTGCTATTGCCCGTCTTTACAAGGTTTTAGATCTCTTTCAATCTTCAAGAAGACAGTCTTGAAACTGGTATCAACTAATGTGCTCCTTTGCACGTATGCGGCTTGAGCTGGGTAGTTGATCATTGTAGAGTTTGAACTGAGAGAGTTGCTCTGGATGGAAATCTTCAACAACTAGCTTGATGAGCGATCTGGATCCTTCTCTTCTATTGGACTTTTGCTTCTTCTGAGTTTTGAGTGTGAGACTTTTGTACTTTGGTGAACGTCTTCGCTGAAAGTTTTAGCTAAAGTTCTCTCAGGAGTCTGATTGTCAAAAGTCACCTTCTGGGTTGCTCACCTTTTATAGATGAGTGGTTGGTGACCCTTGATGATCACTGTGTGATCATAAATGATAAAACCCGTTGAGGGGCTTTCATTTAAAGATAGCCGTTGAGTAGTCTTTGCTCTTCCGATGAGCTTTTGTTCCAAGATCTCGGTTGCATTAACTTCAAGATCTTCTTTGGCATTTCTGAAATTTGAATTTCAGTTACGGCTTCTATCTTGATCTTTAGTTATGATCTTTGTCTGGCAGTTGGAATCTTCAGTTCCTCGTCTGTCAGTTATGCGCATCTCTTGGCAATTTGGAAAGCTTCAGTTAAGATCATCTTCAGCTGGCAGTTCTGGACTTGGGCTTGATGCCTTCTGAGCTCCAGTTTGATTTGCTTCAGCTGGCAGTTTGAACCAGTGTTCTTCAGCTGGCATTCTGGACTTGTGTCCCTTCAGCTGGAACTTCATTGGACTGGTCTTCAGTTCGGTTGCTGGCACTTTATCAGTTGGACTTCAAAACTGATGCGTCTTCAACTGGTATCCTTCGAACTGGTACTTCCTCAGCTAGAACTTCATTCTTCAACTGGGACTTCTTGAGCTGGTATTTCCTTCAGCTTATACCTTGGTTTTCTCTTCAACTAGCATACTCCTTGCACTGGAACTTCCTGAGCTGGTATTTCTTTTAGCTCGGACCTTGGACTGGTACACTTCTTCAGCTGGTATTCTCCTCCAGCTGGTATCTCTTGAGCTGGTATTTTCTTCAGCTCAAACTGATGTGGTCTTCAGCTGGTATTGTCATCTCTTCGGCTGATAGTCTTCTTCAGTTGGCATTATCTTGAACTGGCATGTTCATCAGTTTAAACTGATGTGTTCTTCAACTAGTATTTCTTCAGCTGGGAATAGTCTTGAACTGGCATGTCCTTCAATTCTTCTCTTCAGCTAGTATTTTTCTTTAGCTGAGAATAGTCTTGAACTGGCATGTCCTTCAATTCTTCTCTTCAGCTGGTATTTTCCTTCAGTTGGAACTTTTCTTCAGTTGGCATTGGGCACTCCTGGGTTGGTACCTTGAACTGGTACTTTTCTTCAGTTCATAACTGTAGACTAGTGACATTTGGCACTCCACTTGATGGTACCTGCAACTTCCAGTTTACCTTGCTAACTGATCTAGCAAGCTACAGTTTCTTTTTCATAGCCCTTTGTGGCTGGATATTTTTCTTTTCTCTCTGTTCTTTTCTCTCTCTTTTCTTTTCTCACCTCTTGGCTGGTTTTTTTCTTATCTCTTTTTTTTTTCTTTTCTCTATTTTCTTTCCTCTCTTTTCTTTTATTTTCCTCACTTGGATTGATCATTTCTTTTGGCTTTGATAGCTCGATTTTTTGTATGATCATCCTTAGTTTTCTGCTTGATTTCCTTTCAGTTTTTCAAAGCTCTTTACATATTTTGACATCTCATCAAAACCCCTTGTTAGAAAAACCTTGATAGTTTTTCTTAACCATTTTCTCCTTTTTGATGATGTCCAAAACATGGGAAAATTGAGCAATGATGGAAAAACTGATTAAGAAATTTTTGAGTTGTGTAACAAGAACACAATCGAGCAAGAAAACTTGTGCAGCTAAGAAACTGATTAGATATCTCTCAATCTACAACAGATTATTTTTCTTTTTCCTCTTCTTCAGTTTCTAGCTCTTCAGCTGTTCCGCTTCTTCAGCTAGTATCTCATCTCCTTCTTCATCTATTCCACCAGTTTCTAGGCTCTCCTCTTTCTCCATACTAGATTATGTGGATCATTGAATCCATAATCTTAGAGAGAGTGGGAGTGTCAATGGATGATTCATCCAATTTCTACTCCAAATTCTTTCTTGACTCCAAAAGTGATGTCCATTCCTATCGAGCAGTTCAAACATGACTACGTCATCAACGTGATATCTCCAGAGTGACCATTTGAGATATCTCCTCAGTTGAATGAAGAGATTGGAGTCGTGACTCTTGATGCGGTGAAATCTGCTTAGTAGATTATTGAGAGTTTCGTTGAAGTGTGCTTTAATACCATCCATGAAACTACTTTCAGCTGGTTCAGACTCAGCTGGCGCAGTTGATTCTGTTGTCATGTCATCTTCTGACATGATCTGTTTTCCTTGAATGTTGGAAGTTGGTTCAGTCGGAGTGGAGGGGCTTTCTTCAGCAGTGCGCTGCCTCCTCGATTGCTTGCCAAAAGGATTCAGGTTCTTTCTTCTTTTGACAAAAATTATGGGAAGATAGTCTCTCCTGTCCAGCAACTCACCTCTTTGATGGAGAATTTGGATCTGATCAAGTTGAGAAACCTTAATTTCTCTATGAATGTTCCAGTTTGATGGTTAAAACTGACCTTGCGAACATTCTGGCGCAGTTGTGATAGCATGTACGATGTGGAGTCAACTCTGCATCGGTTGTAGATGAGTGCCATCAGATGAGCATGTTCAGTACTAAAGCGAGTATAGTCCAGATTGCCTCTCAGACAGTGGATGACTATATCTTGGCGTTGGATGAACTCCGGCCGAAGACTGTATTTCAATCTGTGTTAGTAATCATTGTGCTAAACTCCTAGTTTCGTCCATTGACTCCACAATTCTGCTTGGTTAGGCATGACTATTGAGCCTGCTTGCTCACCTGCTCCGGAAAGATAGAGGGTTTCCATCAATGTTTCTTTGAAGATTATGATCGGATATCCTCTGACTGTTGAAATGATGTTGCCATTCTCTGCTACTTGGGAAAAGATGTAGAACTCGGCAACTAACTTTGGAAAGCATCATCCAAAAGGAGGACCTTGTGTAAGAAACTAAAAGAGTTCAGTTTCCTCCACTGCTGAGACTAGGCGATGGAATTCATCAGCTTCAAGTCTTTTCATCATGAAGTCCAGTTCTACGAACTTGTCTCTTTTCAGGTTGTGAGCAAGTCTAGCTGGATCGATGTATTGAGTAGGCAATTCCATTCTACAAGAAAGAGAGTATTTCAGAGAGATTGAATGGATTATAGAGAGAGAGATGCAAAGAAATGCAAGGAGAGTTTAGACATATATGTGATCTTTGATTGATATCTCCTTAGCATTTAAAGGAAGCTTTGCATGCATGTACTTCGAGTTGCATTCGAATACTCATCAGTTGATCAGTTTAATGGATTTGACTGATGCTCAGCTCGCTTAAATGTGATGATCATCTCAGCCATCAATAAGTTTAGCTTAACTTGTAGATCAGCGGTTGAGATTTCATCCATTTGAAAATGAGGTAGTTGCCATAAATAGCAAATATTTTGTGCAAGATTTTGCTATTTATATCTCTCAAGCTATCAACTCACTTTCCACTTTAGTGGTTGATTTTGCTTAGTAGCATTAAAAAATCGCTATCTTTGAGAGATCTCCCATTTGAAAATTATGCCCATTAGATTATAAAAAATGAATCACAATGACATTAATTATATTAAAAATAAGCTTAAAGAAAAATCAATTTAAAATTTATCCTTGGTCAGTTGGGATACAGTCCAACTGATGACTTTTGGCAAACTGACGATGTGGCAACTGATTGATCAGTTCTAGTTATATCTTCTTCTTGGCCCCTGGAACTTATTCATCATTGAACTGATGACATCAGTTGCTGAACTGCTGGACTAGATCTCAGTCAATTTTCTCTTCTTGATGGGCCGAACTGGATTTTCTTCACTGCTCTTGTCAGGGCAATTTGATCTCTTCCTCTTTGAGGCTAATCCAGTTTCTTTGGCAGGCTTCTCTGGCCTTGCTTTCTTTATGAATTGGCTCCGGTGCTTAGCTTCAGCTAGTGTGACCCTTCGCCTACTCTTCAAGTTCCTTCTTAAGGATGACTTGAACTGAACTTCTTGCTAGTTTAGTTAGACGGCTATCTTGGAGCTTGAAGCTATCAGTGGGGTGATGACGCGCTGTCGTTTCGCGCGCAAAAATATATTTATAAACTCCTGTGCCCACAGCGAGTGTAGCTAGCCAATGAGTACGGGTCGATCCCACAGAGAGCTGTTGCGATTCTATCTTCAAGTAACCAATAAAAGGGGGTTTTGGTGTTGTCACTAAACTGAATGTAAATCTGCAAAATAAACTAAAGAAAACTATCAAATAACAAAAGATTCTGGCATTTGAATTAGATCTTGGTTAATCATAAAACAACTCAATCATGGCACACCGATTTTCATACATGATAGGTCATCTAGTTATGGTGACCAGATTCCTCTCATGCGTCTCCTCATCCATCCTTTCATTTTAGGTTTAAAAGTGATTCCTCTTCGATTAAACCCCTAACCAGTTACCCACCTCCTGATTCCTCTAAGAGATGTAAGCAAACAAGCAGCAGTGTGCCCTAGACGGACCCAGATCTGTTGTGTTCAACTGATTCCTCTTGTGCCCACAACACCACATTAATTCCCTTATTACTATATGAACCAACACACAGTCACGATTCGCCAATTCAATTAATTATGGTGTGCCCTCTTTACCTAACGAGTGATCAGCCACATTGGGCACTTCAGACACACACTCACGTGGAACAAGGCACAAGAATTAACAGAAACTAATCATGCATTACTATGCCCATTTCGGCCTCACGAGTCCAGATTTATGCTTAATCCAATTTCATCATTCAAACGCCAGAATTAAAGATCTAGCCGAGAAGGTTAGACATAATTAGACTTGCAAAATTTAAAGACATAAAATAAATAAGAACTTAGGGATTTAATTAAGCAAAAATTCGACTCCAACGTCGATGAACATAAACATATCCTAAGTCCCGAAGGCTTAAGACCTTTCGGATTGTTTGGCTGCCTAAGCAGCGTACGGAAAATAAAATACAGAAAATGTAAAGTGTTTCTGAGTGTCTAAAACTTCTCAAAAAAACTTCTTTTTCCAGAAATTAAACTTGTTTAAATAGTTATATTTCCGAGTAGAGTCTCCTCCACAAGCGGGGGTTTTCTGCTGAAAATCCGGAATGGCGTGCCCTCGCTGACTTGACTGGATAAGCTTCAGCTCCAACAAATCCCTATTTTTTAGAGATTGCTCTTATCTCCTCAGATTTAGCTTTATCTTCTCGTCTGAGCTTATCCTTCTGTTGCAGCACCTTCCAGGAGTCCAGCTTAGCTCCAACTCTCCCGCGGATAATGTAGCTATCTTCCCGCCAGCTGTTCTTCAACTAAATCCCGAATTCCACTAGGATGCGCATTCTGGCCTGTGGTCGAGTCTGTGCGAGTACTGTGGGCACGGCATCGTCTGTCAGCTCCATCCGTATCTGATATGCCCACTTCACTGATCGAATGTGGGATGGATACTGAGGGCGTCCCCTGTGCCTCTGATGATCGTATGTGCGAGATAATCGTGAATATTTGGGCATAAAATGCCCCTTCCGCCAGACTCGACTCTTGAAATGCCCTTTGACCGCAACCTGGTTCTTTTCGACTCAAAACACACTAAAAAGGACATTTATACACGATAAAATGCCCCTAAAAACACGAAATAAATGGACTTATCACACCCACACACTTTAAGCATGATTGTCCTCAAGCATGGGGTGCAATGTATCCAGAAAAACAAAAGAAAATAAAAGAGAAAAGAAACAGACTCAAGACTCAAGCATGCAAACTGTAACTCCGTGTGGGCACATCAGAAATAATCCAACAAAAATTGCAAATTCCAGCATACCTAAAATAGGTCAAAAATGAGTTTTAGCTAGGTGTTCCTCACAGACTCTCTTCACTCAGTGTATACTCTCATTTCGGCTGTAATTCTATGCAAATTTGTCCCATAAGTTTGCCAAAGTTCTGCTGTTCATTCTCTAGAAACCATGATGCATTAGTATCAATAGGGCTTTTTAGGCTACAGTTGGGCATTTTAAGTGGGAGGGGTTTTTATTGATTGTACAGACCCCTCCCCCGCTCCTTTCTATTCTCTACCCTCCTGTGCTCTATTCAGGCACTGAATCCTTCTTATTTTGGGCATTCTAAACACTTAGAACTCAGGGGGAATTTTTATTCAGACTCTTTTTTTTCTTTTTCTTTTTCTAATCACTTTTTTTTTCTTTTTCTGATCACTTTTTTTTTCTTTTTATTTTATTTTATTTTATTTTTCTTCCCCCTATCTTTTCTGGCCCTTCATATATATGCCTTCCCAGAAAACAACTCTGCCTTACCCTTTTTTTTCCAGGTCTTATAATGCCCTGGCTAGTATAAACCATCCCAGAACAAAATCGGCCAGGGCATTTCATAGGCTCAAAAGGAGGTGCAAGGGCTGTGTCATTGGTGGGATTTATTTATTTCAGTGGCTCAGCAAAACATGGCCTATCTCATCTACCTATGCATCAACAATTCCCAGAATTAAACACAGAACAAGGGCAAATTCTAGAACATCTTAAGCACAGAATTATTCACACTCATGAATGAAAGAAAACTGTATAATTGAAGCATACAGCATATAGGCTCAAGTCTCACAGGGCATGCTAAAACTCGTTCGTCATCCCTAGCTTAATTGGGCATGCTGATTTTTCTGTAAATCAATTAAAGTTGGATCATTACGTGAAATGCCCACACAAACTCACAGAATAGCATGCTTTGACTCAACTACCCACCCACACACTTTGCAACTTGCAAAGTGTGGACACAGACTCAAACAGCAAAACAACAAAGAAAACAAAAAAAAAAAAACAAAAACAAAAACAAAAACAAAAATAAAACCTAATCTAAGGGACAGAAAGAACCAGGTCAATCGGTTGCGGGCGTTGGGTAGGAGAACCCAACATGCTTGAAATAGGCCTTCAGGGCTGCTTCTATTCGGGTCAGTTTTTCATTAGTCTGGAATTGGGCATTCTCTATCAACTCAAGTCGTCTTGTGATCACTGCGACTGGGTGCTCCCTCTGCGGTGCCTTCCCTGCTGGTGGTTTCTTCGATGTACCTGCAATAGCTAAAAGCATGCTCGAGGGGTCTGCCCTCGGCACAAAGAAAACAGGCTTCCCATCCTCATCGTCAACCACATCTTGCATTCTCCTCAGGCAATTAAGATCAAAATACTCACGGGGAAGGGAGGTCAAATTAGTTTCATCCAAATCAAGGAGCTTATGTCTAACAGCAAGTTGGGTTATCAACTGGGCACAAGAGATACGATGCCTGGGTGTGTTTTGATTTCTCGAAAATGTGCAATGGCCACAGAACCGAAATTGATTCTGATTTTGTGCACCATGCACTATAAAATGAATAGCTCCTGATTTGTGATTGAATTTGAGCTATCCTTACGGCCGAAAAAGTTATAGGCCAACACCCTATGGCAGAATCTTAAAACATCATTATTTAAACAGTACCACTTTGTGGATCCGCTTTGAAAAACGGATCCATCCCCAATATCGACCCATTTTGCATCGACTCCCTCTGCAGAGTCGGGCACTACAGTCACGGCATCGACATACTCCTCTTCTTGGAGGCCCAAGTATGTCACGATGCCCAGTAACATGTTCAGATCATCAGCAGAAAGAGAATAACTCCTACCCATCATTTTAAAAGACAAAACCCTGGTAGAAGTGGCAGGCTTGTTCACAGCTTTAATTTTCAAATTTTGGACAAAATCACGAGACAATGATGGAAAAATAACACTCCATATCTAAAAAGCATTCCTAACCAATTGCAGAAAATATATCCCGTACCTCCTGCTCTATACCAAGAACTGCAAGCGTCTCACGGTGGACTCCCTTAGAGTTGATGATGCCCCTGACTGGTGGCGGGCCACTGATGGGCTTACTTGGTGTGGGGCTCCCCACCCCTCTGCCTCTCTTAGGCACAGGGGCTGAAGTGCCCTCTTCAGCTTTCCTCTTCCGTGAAGAGGCCTCTCCAGCCAGCTTGGCTCCAGCTTTCATTCCAACAGATTTCCCCACCCTTCGCCTGGGTGAGGAGTCCTCCGAGGGCTCTTCAGAGCCTGCTTGCGTTTGGGAGGGCGCACTGGGCTCCTCCTGCTCCTTCTCTTCTTCAGAGTCCCCTTGCTGGGACATCTCTGGCTCGGTTGGCTCTGGAATGGGCTCTCCAACCTTTCTTTTCCCTTTGGCCTTCTCCAGTGCCCACTTCTTGATGTCAGCGGGCACCTCTTCTTCTTCAAACAGGGGTACCTTCTCTAGTTGGGGCTCAACCTCAATATCTTCGATTTCAGTTAAGTATTTGTCCAAGTCAGTGTCTCTGTCTCCTTCATCTTTGGCCTCTTCTCTCCCTTCAACTTCCTCTCCTTCCTCTTCGTCTTCCAAATCCTCGATCTCCACCAACGGCATAGGAGTCGGAGCCTTAACGGGATTCTTGGCTTTCTTCTTCTCAGCTCCTTTCTTTGGCTTTGGCTCAGGCTCTTCAGTAGCCTCTTCTTCTTGCGTGCCCTCAGCATCTTGCTGCTCCGTTTGAGTTGGAGTAGCGGAGCTTTCTTCCGTCGCCTCGACTTCAGGCCTCGACTTCTGGTGGGGTCTCCTTGGGTAGCTTGCTCGAAGCGGCTGCTTCAGCTGCAGCCTTTCCCTTAGGTTTCGCAGAAGGTTTCTTCACCACCTTCGTTGGAGAGGGCTCTTCAGAGACAGCTGGGGTCTCAAAGTCCAGGCGTGCCTTAGGTCCAGCCTTTGGTGCGACCTTCTTGCCTCTCGTCTTCGCCATTGTTGGATGTTTGAAGGTTTTCAGAAATTAAGGTTTCAGAAGAAAATTGAGAGAGAAGGTTCTGATTTTACAAAAAGCGAGTGAAAGTGATAGTGGAGATTTTGTGGGGTAAGGCTTTTATATTAAGGGGATCACTATTCATGATTTGACTTGTGACTCTCCAAATTCCTTAAGAGTCTCTCGGATCAGTATGCCCTGTGCTAATGGATAAGCCTTATCCCTGAAAAATCAGAACAAACTTTATCTCTCCAGCGTGCCTCACTTCAGAATCCCTATTTCTAAGGGATTTATTTTATCTTCATCCTTATCTCTCATTATCCAAACCTGCAAACACCATGCTTATCCAAAACAAGCGTAAAATTGCTCCCTAAACTAGTTTAATAACATGGAAAATTTATTAAAAATAAATAAAAATGAATTAAGGCAACAAAACACCTGGGTTGCCTCCCAGTAGCGCCCCAGTTATTGTCGTGGGCACGACATCACCCTAGATCAGGCGTAAGTGGGCTCCGCGAGCCAGATCACTGTGATATCTTCATCAGAATGCCCAGGTAAGCTTTCACACGGTGGTCATTCACTTTGAAGCGCCCTCTAGTATCGGGGTTTATCAGCTCAATTGCCCCATTCGGGCATTCTGCATACACTTCAAATGGACCAACCCACTTGGTCCTCAGTCCTCCTCCTATAATCTTGAACCTTGAATGGTACAAAAGTACTTTATGTCCTGAGCTAAATCTCTTCCTTCGAATTACTTGATCATGGAGCCTTTTCATCTTTTCCTTGTATAGCACCGAATTATCATAGGCCTCCATTCTCATTTCTTCCAGCTCTTGAATTTGAAATTTCCTGAAATGCCCAGCGGCGTCAGGGTCCATATTCAGCTTCTGAAGTGCCCATCGTGCTTTATGTTCTAACTCGACTGGCAGATGGCAACACTTCCCAAATAACATCCTGTATGGAGACATCCCAATTGGAGTCTTGAATGCAGTTCGGTATGCCCACAGGGCATCTTCCAGATGAGTACTCCAATCTTTTCGGTTCGGACCCACAACCTTTCCAAGAATGGCTTTAATTTCTTGATTTGAGACTTCAGCTTGGCCATTTCCTTGGGGATGGTAAGGTGTGGTGACCCTACGGTGAACCCGATACTTCTTCAATAATCTTTCCAGCGTTTGGTTGCAAAAATGGGTCCCTTGATCACTGATGATGGACCTGGGCACACCAAACCGACTGAAAATGTGGGATTTCAGAAATGTGGCTACTACTCTTGCATCATTGGTAGGAGTAGCCTTTGTTTCCACCCATTTTTTCACGTAATCAACTGCCAGGATAATGTATTGGTTCCCCCTCGAATTTGGAAAGGGTCCCATGAAATCCATTCCTCAAATGTCAAAAATCTCCACTGGCATGATTGGTGTCATGGGCATTTCATTTCGTCTTGTGATGTTTCCTACCCTCTGGCATTGGTCACACCTTCTGCAGACGTTGTGGACATCCTTGAATATTGTGGGCCAAAAGAACCCACAATCTAAAATTCTTCTCGCCGTTCGGTTTGGTCCGAAATGCCCTCCGCAAGCATAATTGTGGCAATGCTTTAGAATTTCATCTATCTCCTCATCAGGGACACATCTTCTAATGATTTGATCAGCGCACCTTCTCCACAGAATAGGGCAATCCCATGCATAGAACCTGCTCTCATACCTCAGTCTATTTTTCTGGTACCTTGAGTACCCAATAGGCATCTCCCCAGACTCAAGGTAGTTCACTATATCCGCATACCAGGGTGCTGGAATGCCCCTTGCTGAATACAAATGCTCATCAGGAAAATGATCGGCAATGGGCATTTCGTCGCCTTTCTCATTCAGCACCCGGCTTAGATGGTCAGCTACCAGGTTCTGTGCCCTACTCTTATCTTTTATCTCAACATCAAACTCTTGCAGGAGTAAGATCCACCTAATCAGTCTTGGTTTCGTCTCCTTCTTGGTCATCAAGTTCCTCAAGGCACCATGATCTGTATAGACAATGCTCTTTGCTCCCAAGAGATAAGATCGAAACTTCTCAAATGCAAACACTACTGCCAATAGCTCCTTTTCAGTAGTGGTGTAATCACACTGTGCCCCATTCAGAGTCTTAGAGGTATAGTAAATTACATGGCTTTCCTTTCCTCTCTTCTGACCCAGTACAGCGCCCACAGCGTAGCCACTGGCGTCACACATAATCTCAAAGGGCATTCCCCAATCTATTGGCTGAATGACTGGTGCCGTGACCAGTTGCTTCTTCAGAAAATTGAATGCCTTCTTACACTCTTCATCAAATTCAAAGGGAACATCTTGCTGTAATAAGTGAGTAATCGGCTGGGCAATTTTTGCAAAATCCTTTATGAACCTCCTGTAGAATCCAGCGTGCCCCAGGAATCCTCTCACTTGCTTCACTGACGTGGGGTACCACAATTTCTCAATTATATCCACCTTGGCTTTGTCGACCTCAATGCCCCTCTCAGAAATCACATGTCCCAGTACAATGTCCTCTCTGACCATGAAATGACATTTTTCATAGTTCAGCACTAGGCATTTGTCCACACAACGCTGCAACACCTTCTCCAAATTGTCTAAACATCGATCAAAGCAGCTCCCGTACACTGTGAAGTCATTCATGAATACTTCAATGCAGTTCTCGAGCAAATCAGAGAATATGCTCATCATACATCGCTGAAATGTGCCAGGAGCATTGCAGAGGCCAAAGGGCATTCTGCGATAGGCAAACGTCCCGAATGGGCACGTGAATGTTGTTTTCTCCTGGTCCTCTTGGCTTACTGCAATCTGCATGTATCCTGAATATCCATCCAGGAAACAAAAGAACTTGTTTCCTGCTAGTCTCTCCAACATCTGGTCAATGAACGGAAGTGGAAAATGATCCTTCCGTGTGACCGTGTTCAGTTTCCGATAGTCGATGCAAACTCTCCAGCCAGTTTGCAGTCGTGTGGGCACAAGCTCTCCTTTCTCATTTTTCACCACTTGAATGCCTGACTTCTTGGGCACAACATGGATTGGACTGACCCACTTGCTATCTGAAATTGGGTATATAATGTCCTGGTCTAAAAGCTTAATTATCTCTTTTAGCACCACATCCTTCATCACTGGATTGAGCTTTCTTTGTGGATCACGAACGGGTTTTGCATCATCTTCCAACAAAATTTTGTGCATGCAAACTGCTGGGCTAATGCCCTTTATATCTGCCAATGTCCATCCGAGTGCCTCCTTGTACAGTCTCAACAATCTCAAAAGTCGGTCCTCATCAGCTTGATTCAACCCCGCACTTATGATTACAAGGAGAGTCTCATTATTCCCTAAATAGGCATATTTCAGATGCCTTGGTAATGCCTTCAACTCCAGCATGGGCGCTTTGACAATAGAAGGCATCAGCTTATCATCGTTTCTCCGAATGGGCACACCATAGTCCACACATCCGTGTGGCATTTCTTCCAATGAATACAGCATCATAATTCCATCCCTTATATCATCATCCTCGTCCAGGGCATCCTGGTCATTCAGTCCATCCCACAATGCCCACTCTAGCGGTTCTCTATTGCTCATCACGGACAATGTAGAACGGTTCGGGTAATGGAATGTGTTCACAAAATTACAATTTTCTGTATCCGGGGGGTGCTTCATGGCTTCAAAGATGTTGAACGTCACCTTCTCCCCATCAAACTCGCACGTCAGTGTGCCCTTGTCCACATCAATTTTGGTCCGAGCTGTCTTCATGAAAGGCCTTCCCAGCAACAAAACTGAAGATTTTGAAGTCGCTGTGCCCATGTCAAGCACATAAAAATCTGCTGGGAAGATAAGCTCGTCCACTTTGATCAATACATCTTCAATGAGGCCTTCTGGATATACATTAGACCTGTCAGCAAGCTGAATGACCACACGGGTCTCCTTCACAGGTCCAATCTTCAATTCTTTGAACACCGACAGGGACATTACGTTGATTGATGTCCCC
The DNA here is from genome assembly GCA_026008535.1 of Perilla frutescens. Lineage (NCBI taxonomy): Eukaryota > Viridiplantae > Streptophyta > Magnoliopsida > Lamiales > Lamiaceae > Perilla > Perilla frutescens. The sequence continues at coordinate 41,032,188 of BRKX01000001.1, forward strand.
AAATCCAGCATGGCCTTTTCAACCTTTCTGTCTCCAATAATGCAAGGGATCATGAACATCCCTGGATCATCACACTTCTTGAGTAACTTCCTTTGTATCACAGCCGATACATTCTCCCCAACTAGGAACCTTACATCGTCATTGAAACGCACATTTCTGGTACAGAGTTCCTTTAGAAACCGGGCATACCGCGGCACTTGTTTGATTGCCTCGATCAGTGGAATGTTGATTTCCACTTTGCTGAATACTTTTAGCATTTCTCTTGTTTCTTCTTCTTTCCTATTTGGTGCCAATCTCCCTGGAAAGGGAGGTTTCCGTCTTTCTGGAGTGGGCATCTTGGCAGATTTCTTTACTTCTGGGATGGGCACAGCATCAGTCTCCTCAGCTTCTTGTGCCTTGTCTTCTGTGGGAATTTTTTCTACTTCTTCCTCCAAGGGCACTTCGTCCTTCTCTTCTCTCGGCCTGACTATCTCCGGAAGCTCTTTTCCACTCCTCAATGCTACTGCATTCACTTGTTCTCTTGGATTTTCGACCTGGGAAGGCAGCTTCCCATTTTTCTCCTCCATCTTGTGCATGGCTTGAGCCAATTGATTGATTTATTTGCTCATGTGCGAGAGACCAGCTCGAGTCTCTTGCTTAAACTTCTCGTTCTCCTCAGCCATAGCAAACACAAGATCTTCCAGCCTACTTGGCTTCCTTTTCTCTTTGGGTGGTGGCAACGTGCGTCCAGGATGCCCATCCTCCAGTCTTCTCCATCTAAAATTTTCATGGTCTCTCCAGCTCGGATTATAAGTCTGGGAATGGGGATCATATCTTCTGGAATGCCCATTCTGGCCACCTACAGCATTCACTTCTTCCATTTCGTCTTGTAGAGTTGGGCATTCATCCGTGAAGTGAGATATGCTTTTGCATACCCCACAAGGTCTGGGCTTCCTCGCCATGCTTGCACCGGACAAGATTTTCTCGATCTTGTCGCACAATCTATCAATTCTGCTATCCTGTTCCAGTGCCCTCTCTGTTTCACTTACAACCCGAATGCCCTCTCCACCGAAATCTCGATTGTCTTCAGCCATTTTCATGAGGATTCTGAATGCTTCAACAGGCTGTTTGTTCAAAATGGATCCTCCACACGAGGCATTCACGATCGTTCTCTCATGTGGTCTCAATCCTCCAATGAAATACTGAATCAAGTCATGTTCAGTAATCTGGTGTTGTGGGCATTTCGCCAGCATCGCCTGGAATCTTCCCCAGTAGTCATAGAAACTTTCGTTAGTTCCCATCTTCAGGCTCCCTATCCTTCTTCTCATTTCTTACACTCTGGATGCTGGGAAATATTTCTCCAAAAACTTCTGTTGGAGTTGTCTCCATGTGGTCACAGCGCCAGTGGGTAGTGTGTACAGCCAGTCCCGTGCCCCATCTTGAAGAGTGAAAGAGAATGAGACCAACCGCACATACTCTTCTCGTCCATGGTCAGATGGTTGAGTCTGGCAAACCATCTCAAAATCTTGCAGATGCCTTTGTGGATCCTCTCCAGGCATTCCGTGGAACTTCGGCAAGATTTGGATAAAGTTTGGGTGAATATCACAGTTCTGAGTCACAGCTGGGAGTGTAATGCCCATTGGGCGCAAATTCATGTTGGTCAGGAAGACCAACTGCCTTAAAGTCCTGTTATCACCCGCATTGCCATTCGCGGCATTTCCATTTGCGGCCATGTTGATGTTGTGGCCGTTCTCGAACTGTCCTTCCTCCTCGTGCCCTTCGTCTCCTTGATCTTCTTGATCCTCTGGTGGTGGTGTGGGCTCACGAGGTCTGTTTGCTGCTTGGCGTGCCCTCTTCACTGCTGTCCTGTTTTTCCTCGAAGTCTTCTCTATCTCCGGATCGTACAATAGAGTCTCTTCTGAAGAGTCCATGGGCATCAACTTCCAGGCTCACCAATTGTGGAAGATAAAATCACTAGAAACCAGCTCCCCGGCAACGGCGCCAATTTTGACGCGCTGTCATTTCGCGCGCAAAAATATATTTATAAACTCCTGTGCCCACAGCGAGCGTAGCTAGACAATGAGTACATGTCGATCCCACAGAGAGCTGTTGCGATTCTATCTTCAAGTAACCAATAAAAGGGGGTTTTGGTGTTGTCACTAAACTGAATGTAAATCTGCAAAATAAACTAAAGAAAACTATCAAATAACAAAAGATTCTGGCATTTGAATTAGATCTTGGTTAATCATAAAACAACTAGATCATGGCACACCGATTTTCATACATGATAGGTCATCTAGTTATGGTGACCGGATTCCTCTCATGCGTCTCCTCATCCATCCTTTCATTTTAGGTTTAAAAGTGATTCCTCTTCGATTAAACCCCTAACCAGTTACCCACCTCCCGATTCCTCTAAGAGATGTAAGCAAACAAGCAGCAGTGTGCCCTAGACGGACCCAGATCTGTTGTGTTCAACTGATTCCTCTTGTGCCCACAACACCCCATTAATTCCCTTATTACTATATGAACCAACACACAGTCATGATTCGCCAATTCAATTAATTATGGTGTGCTCTCTTTACCTAACGAGTGATCAGCCACATTGGGCACTTCAGACACACACTCACGTGGAACAAGGTACAAGAATTAACGGAAACTAATCATGCATTACTATGCCCATTTCGGCCTCACGAGTGCAGATTTATGCTTAATCCAATTTCATCATTCAAACACCAGAATTAAAGATCTAGCCGAGAAGGCTAGACATAATTAAACTTGCAGAATTTAAAGACATAAAATAAATAAGAACTTACGGATTTAATTAAGCAAAAACTCGACTCCAACGTCGATGAACATAAACATATCCTAAGTCCCGAAGGCTTAAGACCTTTCGGATTGTTTGGCTGCCTAAGCAGCGTAAGGAAAATAAAATACAGAAAATGTAAAGTGTTTCTGAGTGTCTAAAACTTCCCAAAAAAACTTCTTTTTCCAGAAATTAAACTTGTTTAAATAGTTACATTTCCGAGTAGAGTCTCCCCCACAAACGGGGGTCTTCTGCTGAAAATCCGGAACGGCGTGCCCTCGCTGACTTGACTGGATAAGCTTCAGTTCCAACAAATCCCTATTTTTTAGGGATTGCTCTTATCTCCTCAGATTTAGCTTTATCTCCTCGTCTGAGCTTATCCTTCTGTTGCAGCACCTTCCAGGAGTCCAGCTTAGCTCCAACTCTCCCGCGGATAATGTAGCTATCTTCCCGCCAGCTGTTCTTCAACTAAATCCTGAATTCCACTGGAATGCCCATTCTGGCCTGTGGTCAAGTCTGTGCGAGTACTGTGGGCACGGCATCGTCTGTCAGCTCCATCCGTATCTGATATGCCCACTTCACTGACCGAATGTGGGATGGATACTGAGGGCATCCCCTGTGCCTCTGATGAACGTATGTGCGAGATAATCGTGAATATTTGGGCATAAAATGCCCCTTCCGCCAGACTCGACTCTTAAAATGCCCTTTGACCGCAACCTGGTTCTTTTCGACTCAAAACACACTAAAAAGGACATTTATACACGATAAAATGCCCCTAAAAAGACGAAATAAATGGACTTATCAGTGACATACCTCTTTAATAAGAGATTGAGTGATGTGGCAGTATCTTCATCATCACACAGTCGAGTCACTGCAATTAGGGTGAGAGGTGGCTCTCGGTGCATCTGTGGGTTGTAGGTTCAGTTGGTCGAGTTGGCTCAGCTAACTGATTTGACAAAGTATCAAAATTTAGTTTTTGGCAGGCAGGGCTGGTTATGCAGATCACTTGTTGCTGTATTCCTGCTTTTTCTTGAGCCTTGATGTCACTTCCTAATTCGGCAAGTAGGGCAGTTGTAGGAATTTTGTTGGGCAATCTATGACTCATAATCCTCTGTACTTGCACGATAGTTGGAGAAAATGGATTTAAAGACCCAATCTATTTTAAACTCTGAACTTCTTCTCTTTGCTAAAAACTCATGCTGTAAAAAGTAGTGATTAAGAAATGAGACTAGATGGACATTGAGTGTCTCCAGTTGTACTAGTAGAAGTATCGGTACAGAAGCTTGAAAAGCTCTTGATCTTGCTTAGCCACAAATGCGAATTGAGTAAGAAGTAAATTGGTTGTCTCTTTTTGTGCATTCTTAGTTGCATATTCACCACTGTAGAAAGTGCGAATATCTGCTTCCGTCAGTTGGAGAGGAGGGCAAGTTCTCCTAAAGTAGTTAGCTCCATAGTCTGAATGAGAAATTCTGATGAATGGAATAAGCTCATCTGGATCAGAATAGTCTTGGAAGTTAGTTATTGATATATTCTTTGAGACTAGTGATGGGACGGCATTGGCAGTTGAGATATTTAAGGCTGTGGCACTTGTATTGCCTTTTGTTAGCCTTTTCTTCTTGAGTGAGTGCAGATGGATGCTTTCTCTCTTGGGAATCTAGTCGAAGATGGGGACTGGTAGTGCATCATCATTTGGCAGCTTCAAGATATCTTCAATCATCTTGCTCATCCTGAGAACGAGTCCTACCATAAACTCAAACTTCCTTGTTCTCTTTGAGTTGGAGGCCTTGAAAACTTGACGCTTGATCTGTGAGAATACAAACTTTGCCCAGTTTGTCTTGTGTCCTTCAGCTAGGTGTATCATCACCTTGTACCTCTCTTGGGTAAGTTGGCTTAGGCTTTCAATTGCTCCTAACATCATCTTGTTTGTGATGTCGATCAGAACTCCATACTCTGGCCTTAGATCAGTTTTAGCTGTGGTAAAACTGAATGCCTTTTTGCAGGTGGGGGTCTTCCACCTTCTCCAGTATGGTTCAGCTACTTCACTCAACTCTTGAATGGTTACTCATTGCCTTGGATGTTGAAAAACTTCAGCAACTGTTTCTTTAGTTATCTTGATAGGTCAGCCTAATATAACTGATGTAATTTCCTTACCATTAGCACTGATTTGTGCTTGGAGGAGAAATTCACACACCTGATTTTATTTGAAGAATCTGGGTGGTGTTTCCAAGTAGTGAAGAATCTCTGTCTTGTGAAGAGAAACAGGCAGGTTTTGGCCGTTTGAGTTTTGAAGAATATCCTAGAATTTCTTCCTTTCAAGGAATTTATCTCTCATCATCTGATTTTTGAATAAGTTGGGGGATCTGAGGAATTCTGTTATTGAAGAAAGTTGGTTATAATTGAGAGAGATGAGAGTGAGAAGAGACTCTTTGAATTATTTTGGGAAAATGAGTGTGTCTCTTCTTTTTGCAAGGGGGACTAGATCTGGATTGATTTATGAGTAATAAATGATACTCATATATCTTTGAAAGTTTTGTGTCCCTTACTTTTGATTGTTTACCTTAAATGTCCTTGTCAGATTGCAATGGTAGGAAGGTGTGAAGTAAATGTTTGACAAGACATTTTAAAAATTTTAAGGCAAAATGATTTTATTAAGAAAAGATGTGAAACTGAGATTACAATAAGTTTATTCCTAGGGCTTCATATCAGTTTGATTGGCCTTTAGTCCTTTTTGTTATCGGTTCTTCTTTTCCTGCCCCTTCTGGAACTATCTGGCATGTCCTTATTGTTGGAGGAATCTTTCTCAGAGTCTTCAGTTACAGAGAATACTTCCAGTTGTAGAATTAACTCAGAAGACAGTTTACCTGATCTTTTATGTTTTTGATAAGTTTTTTGTACTGCTTTGATGCCTTGCCCGGCTGCTGCTTCTTTACCTATTGGGCACCTCGTCGAGTCTTCTCTGCAATCAGCGGATGCTCTCCAGTCTCTTAGCCTGCATCCAGCTGATGCTCTACAGTCTGGTAATTAGAAGTTGGCTTCTCAACCGTCTCAGAATGAGTCAGTGATATACCCAAGTGGGAGTACCCTCAGTAAACGTGTTCAGCCCAGAATTTTCAAGTGATTGAATGATTCCTTCACAGTAGTTGGAGATGTTGGAGAAAATTCTGAAATTATCTCTACAAAGCATCTTGTCGTGATATAGATCATTGCAGAAGACTGTTGAGTCTTCACTAATGACTCTAAAATTGAACTTTCTTCGATGAACATTGGCAGAAAATTGAGCCATTTTGAGAATCTAAGGGAATTTTCTGAGGCTTTGAAGGATGAGAAAACTCTGAATTTTAGGCTCTTAGAATGAATGCTTGATGGCTTTGTTGGCTTTTGAGTAGGCTAAAAAAGAATTCGGCCAATCTATTTATAGCCTTCAATTCTGATGGTGAATCCAATGGTAAAAAGAATTTGAGAGGAGCTTATCTTGAACGGCTCCGATTAATCCGTCAATTAATTCTCAAAATTTATCCGTTGTGATTAAATGAGGAGAGAGGTAGTGGGTCCAACGGTAACAATGGTGTAACACGTCATTTTAACGTTCCACTAAGTAAATTCAAACTTATCTGTTCGAATCTCTCTCTCGGGAGCATTCTTGTGGTTTTGAGCTACTGACGTCATCAGATGATTCAGCTACATCTAGAAATCTCCAGTTGCCATGATCAACTTCAATTGGGATATTTTTAGTTCAGCTCTTTCTGTTGCTGAGATGGCTTCCAGTTCTCCCTTCAGTTCAGCTGCTTGTTTCAGCTGACCACGAGCTGCTTTCTCCAATGTGAATTGATTGAGCATATGATCGCATATAGCTTTTTGACTTCTCAGTTTCCACGCCTCTCATCAGTTTGCAAACTTTCAGCTTGCTTTTTTCTTGAACTGATGGTCTGAGCAGTTTTGATTCCTTTTGCTGACTGAACTGATGCACCTTTTGGTTCAGTTTCAGCTTCTGTACTCTTTTTCTCATCGGCTGGGGTTGCTCTTTGCATTCTCCCATTTTCTTGATCATCTTCATCTTCTGAAGCTAGTTCCAATATCCCCAATTGGATACATAGCTCTATAAATCTTGCCTCTGGTAATGGCTTTGTGAAGATGTCAGCTATCTTCTTCTCAGTGTTGACATATTGGATGCATATGTCCTTATTTTCAATGTGATCTCTGATGAAGTGGTGCCAATATGCTTTGTTCTCGAATGCAAAACTGGATTCTGAGAAATAGTAATACCACTATTGTTGTCGCAGAAGATAGGTACTTCGTCAGTTTCGACCCTATAATCCTTCAACTGCTGCTTCATCCAGAGTATCTATGCACAACAGCTTCCCACAGCTACGTACTCTGCTTCAGTTGTCAATGTTGCAATTAAGTGCTGCTTCTTGCTGAACCGGGATATCAGTTTGTGACCAAGAAACTGAAAAGTTCCACTGGTCTCCAATCTCAAATCCAGGCGGTTTCTCGACGTACACGTCTTCCTTGAGCATCCCTTGTATAAAAGTACTTTTCACGTCCATTTGATAGACCGTGAAGTTGTTGTGAGCTGCATAGGCGAGGAACAATCTGATAGCTTCCAATCTTGCAACTGGTGCAAATGTCTCATCAAAGTCGATCCCTTCACTTTGAGAGTATCCTTTGGCTATCAGTCTTGCTTTGTTCCTTGTGATGACACGTTGCTCATCCAGTTTGTTGCGAAAAACCCACTTGGTTCTGATGACTTTCTAGGTTTTTGGCCTATCAATAAGAAACCACACATCATTTTTTGTGAATTGGTTCAGCTCTTCTTGCATGGCGATTATCCAATCTGCATCTTCAAGAGCTTCATTGATATTTGTCGGTTCAGTTTGAGATAGAAAGCATGTGAAGAGAGCATGCTCTATTGAACTTCTAGTCTGAACTCGACTTCTTGGATCTCCAACAATTTTGTCAGTTGGGCGGCTCTTGAGCCATTTGGGTAGGCTTTTCTCAGCTGGATTTTCAGTTGGATCCTCTGCATTGACATCCTCTAATGTCTTCTCTTCAGTTTGCCCTTTGTCCTCATCAGTTCTTCTCACTACTTTAGTTGTGGGGTTGAAGGTCTCAGCACGATCAGTTTATCCATTGGCTTGATTGCCCCCAGCTGTGCTCTCAGCTGGTCTGGTACCGGATACATTTTTTTCATCTTCTAGACCAACTTCAAACTCCTCTGGAACTGTGTGGTCCACATAGTCCTGCGGGTTATCAGTTTTTCTAGGTAGCAGTTGAACTGATGGATTGAGTACCTACTTACTCCTGTACTCATTAGCAAACTCATCAAAATCAACATGACAAGTTATTTCCACAACTAGTGTTCATTTGTTGAACACTCTGTAAGCTTGAGCGTATGGGGAATTGTAACTAAGAAATATTATCTCATCAGCTTTGGCACTGAAAGTCTTCAGTTGACTTTTGCCATTGTTGTGAATATAACATTTGCAGCCAAATACTTTGAAATATGAGATAGATGGCTTATGACCCTTGTAGAGCTCGTAGGGTGTCTTGTCATGTGCGCTGACGATGGCGCTTCTATTTTGACTGTGGCATGTCGTATTGACTGCCTCGGCCCAATATCCTTCTGCTATGTTGGCATCATCTATCATTGCTCGAGCTGCTTCTTTAAGTGTGCGATTCCTCTTTTCAGCTACACCATTTTGTTATGGAGCTCTGGCAGAGAAAACTAATGATCTGCTAGTTGATGAATTCAGTTTCATTGTTTGAACGAATTCGTTGAACTGATTTCTCCTTTTCAGTTTGCAGCCTCTTAATCATCGTTGATAGCTTGGTGTAGGTTTCATCCTTGCTTCTAAAAAACTCTACCCATATATATCTTGAGAAGTCATCAACTACTACCAGAGTGAATCTTTTTCCTTTGGGCGTTAGTGGTCTGACTGGCCTAAATAGATCCATGTGTAGCAGTTGGAGGGGATCAGTTGTCCCTGGAGGATGATTTTTGTTCTTGAATGACGATCTCACTTGCTTCCCTTTCTGGAATGGTCCGCAGAAGCCAGTTTTCTTGAAGATCTCCTTGGGAAGTCCATCTACTAGCTCCTTCTTGACTAGATGATTGATGGTTCTAAAGTTGAGATGATTGAGTCATCGATGCCATAGCCAACTTGCTTCTGTTGAGCCCTTTGAGAGAAAGCAAGCTTCTCCATATCCAGTTGAATAGTCAACAACATACATGTTGCCTCTTCTTACACCAGTTAGGAGGATTGCTCCAGTTCACTTATCTTTGATGTCACATGATCTTTGACTGAAATCAACAGTATATCCATTGTCACATAATTGACTGATGCTAAGCAATTTGTGCTTCAGTCCTTCAACGTGGAAGACTCCATTGACTTCCACCTTTTCTTTTACCATGAACCCTTCTCCAATGGTTCGGCTTCTGGAGTTATCCCCGAATGTGGCTAATGGTCTTTTCACTTCCTTGTATCCTTCTAGATCCTCTCTGTCTCCCGTCATGTGTTTTGAGCACCCGCTATATAGGTACCAAACCTCATTGGTCCTCTTCTTCGATAGGATGCCCTTTTCCTGCAAGATAGTTGATTAGTTTTTAGGAACCCGCATGATATCAGGTCCTTCTTTGCTAATTAGATGTTTAGGGATCCAGATTTGCCAAACTTTTAGCTTAATAGCAGTAGAGAGTTTTCAGACATTGATCGTCTGATCAGTTTCACTCTCTTTTCAAATCTCCTCCTCTAAGCTGAGTCATTTGACTTATACCTGCGTCAAGAGTTAGTAGGATAAAATACTTCGATCATAACTCTCTGATTTTGAGCTTATCTAGCTCTTCTCTGTGGCCAATTTCTTTTAACACCATGAGCTCTGTCGCTCTTGTGGTATGGCCAGTTGGCAAACCAGTTATAGTGAGAGTTAATTCTTAATTCATCCATTGAATCCAAATACTCACTATACTGAGTTGCGAGATCCGATGGAGTGAACTTCTCTAGAGGGATCTGAATATGTTGACGTGCACGATACAACTTTGTATGCACGTTTCTTCTTGAGTCCACTTCTCTCCATGGTTGACTTATTAGGTGTCTTCGAGGATACGCTGGCTGAGCAGTTCTCTCCTAAACTGATGCCCTATCTTGATGAGACTGCGGTCCAAACTGAGTATTTCTCCTTACTCTAATTGGTTGGTCAGTTTTGTTCACCATAGGCCTGTTTTGAGCTTTGGAACTTGGAAAGACTGGTGACTTTTATCGAACTAACTATCTCTGATGAGCTGGAGGTCTTGGCTGAACTGACGACCTCTATTGAAAGCCTGGATGCCTTTGCTGAGCTGGCGGCCTCTACTGATAGGCTGACTGCCTATTTTGAACGTGTGGCCTTCACTAAGATGGCTTCCTCTGCTGAATTGATGGCTGAACTGAGCCTTTCAGTTGGGAGGATTAGCTGGACCACTTCAGCTAATCTGTAAGGATGTTTCCAGTTTCCTCGCCTTCGATCACTTCAACTGGTTGGTTGGTGCAGGTCTGACAAAACCAGGAAGGGTTCCTTCTTGACTGGTTTGAATAATTGTCTTTCCTTTCTCAACGGCAGTGTACCTATTGTATCCTAACCCTGGACTACCAGTTTCAACTCTTTGATGGCTTAAAATCTCATCAAGAATTTGAGATCCCTTTCTGAATTTGAAAGATATCTCTTCTCTCTCTTGGATCTCCTGTCTGAGCCTCTCATTCTCAGCTCTTAGCTCATCAAACTTGAGCTTCAACTTCTCACATTCAGCTAACTGAGATCTAAGTGATTCAGTTCTGTCATGATGATGAGATCATGCATAGCACTGAATATTCAAACCCGGAGTTGCAAATTAGAGGTCCAGTTACAAGGTTACGAGCTAAGAAACTTCAAGGTTATTTGCAAGGTTATGTACGAAAGAAGCTCGAGGAAGAAGTGAATGTTCAAAGCAGCCCCAAGATCATCACTATGCTTTCAATTGAAGATAAGGATCAAACTTTGGTGAATTGAAGCAATTATGGGCGAAAACTTGAAGATTCAAATTTGATGCCAATCCAGCGGGTTATGGCGAATAAGGCGTGACCATGTCTTATCTGCCAAAGGCATGTCCGAGAATTCGAACCCTTTAAATAAATTATGGGTTTCGAATTATTTTAATTAATTATTTTAGACTATAGTAATTAATTATTTGAGTCCAATTTTTGTTATTTAATTTTTGTAATTTTCAAATTTATTAGAGTCAAAGTTGACTAGGTTTTATTTAAGGTAATTTCGTACCTTGAATAGAATTCTAGTTTAGGTATTTTCCTAGTATAGTTAGGGATCCTTTTTAGATCAGCTTTTAGTCCTTTTTTTCTCTTAATTTTTCGTCCCCCATGACTCTATAAATAGGGGATCCATGTTACATTATTATTTTAGACTCTATTTGATAAATTAAGCTTTGTGTAATCAATATTGTCTCACCCCCTTTACAACCTTGTTGTTTGGTTCGAAAACTTCACTCTTAAAGCTTAGTAAACTTTAGTTTTTATCTCAAGTCTCGTTCTAGTGCTTGTGTGGTTCTAGGATTGGATTGCTACGAAGAGAATTCAAGTGGTGATTCGTTTGGTGGAGTAATCTTTACTAGGTAGATGCTCTGAGTTCGATTCGCTCTACAACAACATCGACGCCCTTCATATCAACGTCCTCCATCTTCCAAATTTCGTCCATATCAATATCAATCCATCCCAAGGTCAATTTGAGGTTCATCCATCAAGTTCCAGCCGATTTCAGCTATACGCGTTCAATTCATCGTGTACTACAACATCATTCGTAAGTTCATCTTATCGCTATCATAACCTATCTTCCCAAGTCATTCTTCACCTAATTATCACAACCTACATGTCCCATATATCATCCCTAAACCCACGTTCCATTCCAGCCCGTTTGTCTTGGTTTTGTGTGCTACTTTTGTGTCGTCGTCTAGTGTCTTCTTAGTTAGGTCTAGATTAGCATCTATAGGTATTTTCGAGTCTTTTATTTATTTCAGCATATTTTAGTCTATTTGAGTCTTTCTTTTATTTGGATTGAATCCTTCCCCGCTGACGTGTTCGATCTTAAGTCTTCCGCGCGTCTTTTGTATCATGTACAATTTGCCCGGGTTACATCACATGATCACTTCTCAGTCTTTTGACCTCATCTCTTAGGTCATTATTCTCTTCCTTCAGTTGTAGATGCATACTTGATATAGAAGCTAATTGATCTTCTAGCATTCTTAATTGTTCATTTATTTAATTGCTAGAAATAGAAGTTTCATGAATGTGATAAAAAGAGGTTAAGGAATCATATGTGCTAACCTCTTCTTCATTGTCAGCCATGAGGCAGAACAATGCCTCATCTTCAGAGATGCAGCCGTCGAAGTCAATTCTTGATGGATAATTTGAGTCATCCAGCACGGCGTTCTCTGTGTTGGCCATCATAGCTTTTCTTTTGAAAAAGCTTCTCTTCACCTTAGCCTTCTTGTCTTCAGGGAGCTCTAGACACTCATATCTGTAGTGTCATTGCTTGTGGCAATGGAAGCACTCTTCTATGCTTCTGTTGGCTGCCCTGGGTTGCTCAGCACGCGGTTAGTTTCTCTCACCTCTGGGCTTCTCATCAGTTTGAAGCATAACTGATGGCTGATCTCTGATCCTTTTAAGCTTTTCTAGCAACTGGCAACTGACTGGATTTGATCATTAATATCTTCAGTTAGGCTCTCATTCTTCTTCGCTACTTCTCTTCTTCGATCAGTGGGGTCTTCTGGTTGTTCTCTGGCTTGAGAACTTCTTGGCGGAAAGACATTTCTTCTTCGAGTTTCTCTAAACCGATTTCTTTCACTGTAGAAGGCTGTATCTTGGACTGATGATGATGTGGATACCTCTCTTTTTCAGTTTAGGCTATTTTCGTGAGCCTTGAGAGAACCGAAGAGTTCTCTTGGGGTGATGTTGTTCAAGTCTCCTGACTCTTTTGTAGCAATTACCTTCATATCACATTCTTCCGTGAGGTTGTCCAAGATTTGGAGTTCATCTCACTATTAGGATATGTTCTTCCTAGATTGTTCATCTCACTGATGATGCCTATAAATCTTGTTTCAGGGTTGGAGATGGTTTCATCTGAGTGCATCTTGAAGGACTTATATTTGTCCACTGCTAGTTAGACCTTGTTTCCTTTGATGGCCTCGGACTCTTTGCATTCTGCAAGTAAGTCCCATATTTCCTTGGCAGTTCTGTAGCTCTTTGTGTCCTTCATGTGATCTTCGTCTGGAGTTTGGAACAAAGCGGCTTGGGCCATGAACTGTAGATTCTTTAACTTTTTCTCTTCACTCGTGAGAAGATGAGTTAGCTTCGGGATCCTTGTTGGTTGATTGACATCAACAATGTGGGCTTCATTGTCCATCATAATTGTGATTGGACCTTCCTCGATAACTTCCCATATATTCTCGTGGATTGAGCAGAGATGCGCCTTCATTCTCCTGTTCCAGTTATCGTTGTTCTCAACTGAAAAGATAGCTAACTTATGGTTTCCCATAGCTAACAGATTATCACAGATAACAAGATCTGATTTAGTTGATCTGCAGAAACGGCTGATCTTTAGAATCAACCGCTCTGATACCATTTGTTGGTCCCGAGGCGAGTCAGAATCAGTTTAGAGGGGAATGAATAAACTGATTCAAAAACTGATCAATAATTGTGGCAAGCTTAGGGCCTGTTTAACTCGCTGAGTTATCCGTGCTCTTTGGAGATCAGTTGAGATGATCTGCTAGCTCAGAGTGTTGTGTGTGCTTGAAGTGTGCAGTTTAAAACATGCAACTGAAACTGAAAAGTAAAGTAGAGCACACAAGCAGTTTTATAGAGGTTTGAAGCTCAACTTCTACGTCCTCTCTTCCTTCCACAGAAGGGCAATTCACTATGCAAGTGTAAAGTTCCTTTATTACAGTTACACAGTGAAGACAAGTGTTGGACCTGGCTATCGGTGACTTTATGAGTCACGAATTCCTTTCTAATTGTGCTGTCCCGGAAGCGACGAACCAACGCACGTAGCCTTCTCAGCCGATTTCTGGGTCGACAGCTCACACTTACCGATCTCAACTGCTCGCTAAGACTTTAGGTACTATTGCCTATCTTTACAAGGTTTTAGATCTGTTTCGATCTTCAAGAAGACAGTCTTGAAACTAGTATCAACTGATGTGCTCCTTTGCGCGTCTGCGGCTTGAGCTGGGTAGTTGATCGTTGCAAAGCTTGAACTGAGAGAGTTGCTCTAGCTGGAAATCTTCAATAGCTAGCTTGATAAGCAATCTGGCTCCTTCTCTTCTGTTGGACTTTTACTTCTTCTGAGTTTTGAGCGTGAGACTTTTGTGCTTTGGCGAACGTCTTCGCTGAAAGTTTTAGCTAAATTTCTCTCAGGAGTCTGATTGTCAAAAGTCAAAAGTCACCTTCTGGGTTGCTCACATTTTATAGATGAGTGGTTGGTGACCGTTGATGATCACTATATGATCATAAATGATAAAGTCGTTGAGGGGCTTTCATTTAAAGATAGCCGTTGAGTAGCCTTTACTCTTCTGATGAGCTTTTGTTCCAAGATCTCGGTTGCATTAACTTCAAGATCTTCTTTGGCTATTCTGAAATTTGAATTTCAGTTACGGCTTCTATCTTGATCTTCAGTACTGAGCTTTATTTGGCAGTTGGAATCTTTAGTTCCTCGTCTGTCAGTTCTGCGCATCTCCTGGCAGTTTGGAAAGCTTTAGTTAAGATCATCTTTAGCTGGCAGTTTTGGGCTTGGGCTTGATGCCTTCTGAGCTCCAGTTTGATTTGCTTCAGCTGGCAGTTTGAACGAGTGTTCTTCAGCTGGCATTCTGGACTTGTGTCCCTTCAGCTGGAACTTCCTTGGATTGGTCTTCAGTTTGGTTCTTGGCGCTTTATCAGTTAGACTTCAAAACTGATGCGTCTTCAGCTGGTATCCTTCAAACTGGTACTTCCTCAGCTGGAACTTCATTCTTCAGCTGGGACTTATTGAGCGGGTATTTCCTTCAGCTTGTACCTTGGTCTTCTCTTCAGCTGGCATACTCCTTCAGTTGGAACTTCCTGAGCTGGTGTTTCCTTCAGCTCGGACCTTGGACTCGTACACTTCTTCAGCTGGTATCTCTTGAGCTGGTATTTTCTTTAGCTCAAACTGAAATGGTCTTCAGCTGGTATTCTCCTTCAGCTGGTATTGTCATCTCTTCGGCTGATAGTCTTCTTCAGTTGGCATTATCTTGAACTAGCATGTTCATCAGTTCAAACTGATGTGTTCTTCAACTGGTATTTCTTCAGCTGGGAATAGTCTTGAACTGGCATGTCCTTCAGTTCTTCTCTTCAGCTGGTATTTTTCTTCAGCTGGGAATAGTCTTGAACTGGTATGTCCTTCAGTTCTTCTCTTCAGCTGGTATTTTCCTTCAGTTGGAACTTTTCTTCAGCTGGCATTGGGCACTCCTGGGTTGGTGCCTTGAACTGGTATTTATCTTTAGTTCATAATTGTAGACTAGTGGCATTTGGCACTCCACTTGATAGTACCTGCAACTTCCAGTTTACCTTGCTAACTGATCTAACAAGCTACAGTTTCTTTTTCATAGCCCTTTGTGGCTGGATATTTTTCTTTTTCTTTCTGTTCTTTTCTCTCTCTTTTCTTTTCTCAGCTCTTGGCTGGTTTCTTTCTTTTCTCTTTTTTTTTTTCTTTTCTCTCTTTTCTTTTCTTTTCTCACTTGAATTGGTCATTTCTTTTGGCTTTGATAGCTCGATTTTTTGTATGATCATCCTTAGTTTTCTGCTTGATTTCATTTCAGTTTTTCAAAGCTCTTTGCATATTTTGACATCTCATCAAAACCCCTTGTCAGAAAAATCTTGATAGTTTTTCCTAACAATATTGATCTTGATTTGTTTTAATATATTTAATTAACTTAAAATTTAAAAATCCTCCAAATTAATGGATTAGAACATTTACTTATAATTCTTATACTAATAATAATTGGCATAAAATTGTGGTCCATCAGAAAGAAAAAAATTAGGTATCTAGCAAAAATTAGATATTATAGATCAACAGGTTATAGACCACAAAACTTTGGAATTAGTTTTTTTTTCATCCGATGAACAAAATAAATTTTGATGAAAAGAGTAATTTTGCAAAATAAAAAAAAAAGAAATTTATAATATTGAAATTCGATTATTGAATGACTATATAATTAACTAATAATATACGTGATATAAATATTAATTAATAAATAAATATTATATTTCCAATTGTAGAAAGCATATTTAGACTGGAAAACTTATTATTTTTATTCATAGTAACTATCTTACTTTTAAATATAGTATAGATAGATATTAAACATCGTTTCTTCATGACCAATACTGAAAACAACATAACATAACATGATAACCCATCTTTCTTTTTAGATATAAAATTACAATTGTTAAAAAATAAACTTGGCATAAAATGTCATCAAATTAAGTAACTGCAAAAATTCATGCAATGGCTTTCTTCGATCAACAAGCTGCATGCATGATCTGGTAGTTACTCCACTCCTAGATCTTTAAAAAAAAAAGAACAAATGTCTAAAGAGATATATACACATTATTTATGCTGAAATCTAAAAAATATTTTACATTTCATGAAAAGAGTGAGAATGATTCATGGCGTTTGCGACGGCGTGTCGGAAGGTGGCCCGATGAATAATGCGGTTTCCACGTCCACAGCTTGAGGTTGAGCAGCTTCAAAAATAGGTCGTTGTGGAGGTAGCATGTCATGCTGCACCAACTAAATACATTAATTAATTTGCATAATTAGAAATCTGAATTCAAATTCATATTTAATCACATATTTATCACTTTTGTTTTAAACTTAATTATAATGAAAGTGAAAAAGTAAAAAAGATTCAAATGCATGTCAGATATAGATAGTGCAAATGAGACACTAACTTAATTATAATGAAAGTGAAAAGGTAAAAAAGATCCAAATGCATGTAAGATATAGATAGTGCAAATGAGAAACTAGCTAGCACTTAAAAGTTTAAGAAATTGGGTTGATCTTGCATTCAACAATTGTATATTTAAAATTTTATAAAAGTATCATTTTTAATACTGAAAATTATTACATTGATTTATTTGTACTGCTAAAATATGTGGGAAATTTTTATAATTATTACTAAATTTTTCTAATACTGAAAAATATTCGTCTAATATATAACCATTGTGTAGAAGAATTTGTCTAAGAAATTAACTTTAACCAAAAAGTTTTAAAATTATACTTCAATCATATATATATCCTTACCAAAATACCCTTCAATAATATTTTTGATATTTTTAAATTTATTAATATTTGAAAAAGGATATCAATAGAGTAGCCAAATTAACATCCACGTGTGAGAAACAAAAAAAAAAGTTGTAATATAACTTGGAAGCACAAAAAGTATTAAAGCTCAATTTAATAAATGATTTGATCAATTTAGATTTCATGAAAACTTCAAGCTATGCTAAAATTAAATTCTAAATATATTATTGGAAATGTGAAGTACTTCAAAGTTTTTTTTAAAAAAAAATTGCTACACCTTAATTTACGTGACCAAAAATACTACTACCTCGATCTTATTATTATAATATACTCTAAAAAAGCACGTACACTTGCTTTAATTAGCATGCAAACTCATAAATTTTATGATGAAACACGGAATGAAACACATAAAAGTATATAACATGAATTTTGAACCCCGATTAAAAATGGTAAAAATTGAGTTAAACTCCTACCTTTTTCCTTAGTTCTGTATTTGCTCTCGCCAGTTTCTTTTCCTACATCAAGATTCAATATCAATCAAAACTCCATGTGAAATATTGCTGCAGAACTATACTGTAAGATGTGGAATCGAAATTTCTTCATCATCTATCAATTAGCAATAAAATATTTACCTGCTCCTTCAGCTGATCAATATGCTCGTTCAATAATGTACTCTGAGGTCAAAAGGTATTAATTAAGTATACTCGAATCGAATAAAATTAATATATGACTGCTGAATAAATATATATATATATGTATGTATGTATACGACTTGAATACAATTTCATTCCTAAAATTTTAACAAAAATAATTCAACGTTTTAATATATAGACGTACCTTCCTAACTCTGACGCTTCTTAAACTACGTTCCAACTGTCGTTCGACCTGGTCTAACTCCTCTGTTGAACAAGAATCTAAACTCTCTCCCAAGAGTCTTCTGAAGCATTATATGTGCAATAGTTAGTTTCAGAAATCCGGTTTTGTTTGCACAAATAATAATAATAATAATAATATTGACTTGATTGCTAGATAGTATAAGGGTGGGATAAATACCTATGACATCCTAATACTTTGTTTGCTAGTAATATTGAAGCTCATAATTATTGAAGGGCCCGATATGTGTTAACTATTTATATGGTATAATATATCACACCCTTCTGGTGGGATATTTAATACCATGGAAAATTATTAAAAATTGTAGACTAAAATAACCTTGCAGATATTAATTAAAAATGTTATTGTAGAATATTCACACAATATATGGTAACTAATTAACAAATATTTTAGGAATTGAAATTGTATAGAGAATATAATACATCTAAGCAAACAATATATTATTAATACATATATTTTAATACAACAAAACAAACATGATATTGATATCTTATACGTGAAACACATCTCATGTCAAACACATTCAACCTTATCTATATATTATCTAAAAGTAAGATAGTCAAGGACTAATTTTTCCCGCCAAAACTAACTTGCCTAATCTGAAAAAATTTATAATATATTTCGCTTAACTAAATTAATTCATATAAATAATGTAAATATTAATGGACCAAATACATTAAATATCCGACATATATATGGATCAAATATATTCATATACATTAAATATTCGACATATATGCTTATTGATAGATAGTAAATGAATATTAGATTATGATTATTTGTATCAAAATATACGGTATATTTAAATCTTTTTCCATATCAAAATGATATTTCATACTATATGTAAGGCAACCATCTTTAATTAATTTCATAATTACCATTTTGATATATGGCATAATATATACTTGCAACTATGTCTATTTAGTACTTATATATAATTGTATTCTCTCATTTTGATATATGGCATAATATATGCTTGCAACGATTTATATCATTATTAGATATTATTAGATATTAGATTAGATATTATTAGATTAGATAATATTAGATAATATATAGAATATATAGATATAGATATCCTCATTCATTTTCACACATCAAAAATATATTCTCACATATATTTTAGAGATTTGTGTGCATATATAAATCATATATAATGGAACAAATCTAATACATCCAAAAATTCAATTCATACTATAAATATTTTTCTTCATACGGTTTTATAAATAGATCCGTATGCATACAAATCAAACGTGCTATTGCATTTTACAAGAAATTAATTCATTCTAAACCATAACTTCATGACTCCATTTTTCAGTTTAGTTGAGAGGGTTAAGGAAACCGGCCATTCCTTATATGAATTTATATTGAAAGTTAGGGTTGTTTGTATGTACGAACAACCACCGTATGGAAGATCGCATGCTAAATCAACTCTCGAGATGATTCTCCATGAACATGTCGGTGACCATATACACGGTACCATGAGGAGGTCAGACCTCGAGCGGCTTAATATCGAATTTGTGGAAGGTGGTTTATACGCTTTTCAATTTTTTGATATACAAGATAATAAGATGAAATATAGAACAACCCAACATTTGTTCAAATTCATCTCTTCTTCCTATACGAAAGTTATCCCCATCGTAGATGATGGTTTTCCACACTACATGTTCCAATTTTGAGATTTCACATCTTTGCAAGATGTTGGTCCATTTGATGAGGGTTTGCTTTTTGGTATTAACTACACTTAATATTAGCATTTCAGTTTATATTATATAGATTTTTTGGTTTTACTAATATATATATATATATATATAAATTTTTATTATAAGAGATATTATTGGAAAAGTTGAAAAGCACTCAGAGCCCCGATAAATACAACGTAACGGACGTCCTACCAAGCTTGTGGATGCCCAACTGCAAGACACTGAGTACTATATTTATTATTTACAATTTTTTTCTTCTATTTAACTACAAATGTGGTGTACAAAGAAATCTTTCAGAACCTTTGAAATTTTCAAATATTTATAAAGTTTGTTATTTATTTATAGTTTACTTTGAACCTCTTTTATTTATTTTTATTCAAGTTACCTTTTTTTTAATAATTACTTTTTTTTAAAGATGTAAATTATACTTCAATCTATGGCTTATATTTTACACTATGCATGAGTTTTGTTTTTGTACGATAATTGAAGCAATATTTTTTTTATTGTGATCATATTTTAATAAAATTTTAAATATGTGTACCCCGCTCTCACCGTGCATCGCACGGGTGCAATACTAGTACCATACAACCTAACAAACGAGCCCTAATAATAATAATAATAATAATAATAATAATCCCTCCACCCCCGTTGTAGTCCTCTCCAATTTTCACACAGATTAAGAAAATATATGTAATGTATTTCACAACATAAAATTAAATAATTTTTTTCTACTAAAATCTTACTTTTGAGACGGTGAAAATGAACTATAATTTTGAGACGCTGAAAAAAGATATAATAGACTAACCTTCTAGATTCTTCAAGGAACTCGACCTTCTTATGCAATTCAGATGTGCTCTCATCTGTCATAAGCTGTTTCATATATTTTTATATAGTAGCAACATGTAGAATGTGTATAGTAGTTAGGTGCATGCAAAAATGTAGCTAGATTGATCAAATTTATCTAAGCGGTCAATATTTAAATTTGATAGTCTATGTTTTTTTTTCTAGAACTACCCGCATCCATTACTGGAGAATGTGCTTCTTAGTAAATCGACATAAGAGGCTTTAGCAGGATTCGAACACATTACCTCCAAGAATGCGATAGAAAGATTATGTGTGTGTGTGTGTAAGAGTGGTTAAAATGAAAATTCATTTCCATGTACAAATTATGAACTAATCTGAGTCACTCAATCATTTAATATATATGCTTAAGATTAATTTCTCAAATAAATAGGATAAAAGTCTTTAAAATAACAAATTTTATATTGTATGAAATTTCCTATCTTGAAGCAACATATTATGATTTTTTCTTTCTACTTAACTAAAACTTTCATTGATCTTTGCAAAAAAAATCATTAATTTCATTTTTTAGTTTTATTCTTTAACAATAATTTCATTATTTTTGATTTGTTAATAAACAAAAAGAAATAGTTTGTATATATTAGTATCAGTTACATATTGACAATATTTATAGATCATATTATCACATCATTATTATAATATTATTTACAATATAAATATATATTTTTATTTCACCAATCTTTTCCGCACATAATTCATATTATTAGCAATATTTATATATTATTATTATAATATTAGCTGCAATATTAGCACATGTTTTATTTAAAACCGTCAAAATCAATATCAATTGTAATATTAAAAAGTATCACTTAAATTAAATTCAAAAAATATGATATATATTCTTAAAAAGTATCATCTATTTCACCATTTTTCTTTTTTACGGGTTGACCGAGTCAACGTGTTGACCGTCTGATATAACTTATATATATCTAGCGCCTACAAGTTTTTGTCATTCATAAAATATGAATATGAACCAAACAGATATAGTCAATTTTACAAAGTTAAATAATTCAGATGCTAGCAAATCATATAAATTTGATATTTCACATCCTCAATTTATAAATCTCTTAATTAATTGTATCTTTGACCCATCAATTTTAAATTAATATGGACCTTTTGAAACTAAATAGATGAATGATTAAGATTGGATCCTACTTTATATATTTATATATATATATATATATATATGACCGGGACTCCGATGCCAACTCCCCCGCCCCCCCCCCCCCCCCAAAAAAAAAAAACAAAACCTTAATAATGCTTCGAAATTTGATTGACTATACTCTATATTGAAACGCAATGATAAATAAACGATGAAGAGTTGTACCTTGACATTTCTTCCAAGCAGGTTTCACTCCCAATTGATATGTGCTTCGCACTTGTTAGATATCTTTCTATGGTTTTATTGATTCCACTGTTGACATTTACAATAACGAAGAATTCATTATGCTTTTCATAAAATATGATATAAGTTTAAATAGTCTCTCTCTAGACACACACACACACACATTAAGCTAGATAGTTCCCAATACAATTGTGATAGTAATAATAATAATAATAATAATAATAATAATAATAATAATAATAATAATAATAATAATAATAATAATTAGTATAATTTTCTCAACAATGAGTGTGTATGAGTAGGCCATCAAAGTTTGAGAAATAAAATAATATATGGCTTAATGATCTTGTTATTAGTCTAAATTTTAATTAAATACAATATTATCCGGTCTCCTAATTAATATCTCTGGCATATTACATATACTATCCACTTACCAAAAGGGGACTCTCTCTTCCTCTCCCTCTCTCATGCAAGTTGAATTAATTAGATTTTGATGGAGTTAATTCTTCACGAAATAAGATAACACATTTTTTTCAAGTAAAATATGGGAAAAAGAAGACCATAAATTAAGTGGGTGGGAGACATGGATATAGTTCAAGTTCAGTGAATAGTAATTATGACAGCTTTTTCAACTTCTAATCAATTTCTCTCTGCAAACCCCATATGTTTGACAAGACAATCATGCTCTGCATTACATTGATTGTCTGGTAAGAAAACTGAAAAACAGTAGATTTACAATAAATTTAGGGGAAATAGTACCCAACCACTAGTTTAGAATTTCCTTAAATTTAGTTCACACAGCACATTTGATAAAGGTTACCATGATGCAATATTAATTAGTCATTCATCGTCTTAGGCTTGAAATCATTGAAGAGAATTATAATATAAAGTAATAAAATCCTATTACTACATTTTATGGGGTTCCCCACGCACTTTCTACTCGTTCAATGCGTGTGCAACTGCACTTACTTATGATCTCAATATTCAGTTCAAGAATATCTCATTGGAGAGGACAACTTTGGGATTTGGACTAAAACCTTCAATATTTACAAAATTATCTCCAAACACATTGGACTTGTAAATAATCAAGAACAACCACCCATCTACTACAAAATTGCAAAACATAAATAATAAATAACAAAAAAATATACAGTACCCTAATTAAGTCTTTACGTTCCATGACTCCATGAGCATTACTTAATTATATGTGGCATAAAAATATTTACTTCAAAAAAACTAGAAAACTCAGGTAGCACAGTAAAGATGATTAGATGAACAAGATCTGACTCATTTTTTTCTCTCAAAAACAAAAATTGAATAAATAGAAATGAAAAATGGCATCACCTGCAACTTGAGAATTCATAAAGTTTTCCGGTGGGAGAGAAGACGATGAGAGCAATTTCTGCATCACAAAGAACTGAAAGCTCGAATGCCTTCTTCAACAGCCCGCTTCTGCGCTTCGAAAACGTCACCTGCCTATTTGTAGAGTTTTCGATTCTTTTCAGCTGAGTTTTCCCTCTCACCATTTTAATTTCCCTCTCTCTCTCTCTCTCTCTCTCTCTCTATCTATCTATCTATCTATCTATCTATATATATATACAAGATATTATTTGTTTTCAGGAAATGACAGGTGATTTTATATATTTTTTTAAGAGAATGATTAATTCTTTCTTTGAAGGAGTAGCTAGAGAGAATATACAGTGCCAAGAAAACTAGCAATCAAATCAACAAATTTAGAAACTAAACAAGATTTCCAAATATAGAAAGGTGTTAAGAATTTGGTGATTGGCTACAAAAATAGCAAAAAATGTAGTTTCCCAGATCTGTAACATCAATTGAAGGAAATATATTTTGGAGGAGTAAATCTGCAAACCCTAGATTGAGAAATGACGAGAGATCAGAACGAGACAGAGACCCTAGATTGAGAAATGAAGAGAGAGAGAGAGAGAGAGAGAGAGAGAGAGAGAGAGAGGTGGTTTTGAGGGTTCTAAATTTGGGTGAGTTTTCAACCATAGAATTAGAATAAAATATGCTTTAGGAAAGAAAAGGTGAGCACGAAGAAAAACTAACCTAATCTCTTTCTTCTTTTAGTAAAAAAATTGACAAACTACAAAAAGAAAATGCAACAACTCCGACAAGTTTCTGTCACTCAGTTTCTCGGTGTGTAAATTTCATTTCACTTTTTTAACTGATTATCTCTAATATTTCATTATATAATATATTATATATATTATTTTTTGTGGTGGGTTGGCCCAATACTCTTTATTTATTTTGTCTGGTCCATTTTGAGTCCAACTCCTATTTTTCCAGCCCATTTCCCTTTATTCCCTTTTATACCTAAATTCCCTAATATGTACCCTAATCACTCTACTTATTAGTTGCGCCTCTTCATTTCTCTCTCAAACTTCACATCTCTGATCTGAGTAGGGTTTTGCTATTCCCTTCCGATTTCTTTGCAGGAATCCGGATTCCTGAGTGGTTGTGAGTGTGAGAGCTTTGTGCTGAGACCCATCTCCCCCTTTTTGTGGTCTGGGTCTTACTGTCGTCGGGAGTGCTTGCATCGCCGTGGGAAAATCTGAGCCGCCGTGTCCCTGAGACACGATTTTCCCACTTCATAACTCTCTGATTTCATCTCTTTTTATTCTTCTTCCTTATTTTCTTTCATTGTTGTGTATGTTCTATTATTTTTCTCTTTCTGCTCACTCATCTTAAATAGCTTCTAACTATTTGCTTGGAGTCTGGTTTGCAGGCAGAGGAACTCGAGAAAAAGACAGTGATCTTGTGAACAGAAAGGAAGGGCTTGAACTTGAAAGTGTTCCAGGTTGCTTGAGCAACTGTGAAGGAAACCGGCTGAGTCGGGAAGCAAGTAGTGAACTCCGGTTAGGCGCGATACCCCTATAGTGGTATCAGAGCCACGAGGACCTAGCCGGGGCACCCTTCGACTCCCATTTCCTTCACCCCATCCCCCTTTGGGCGGTGCCTGATCGCTCCCGACAAGCAAAGACTTAGGTAAGTCCGATATCTCCCCTGACTGGGAGAATCGGCTCTGGTAAAGTGGCTGGAACCCTAGCTCTCTAGATTTAGGGTTGGGTTGTTTGCTATTTGTGCAAGTTGTGCTGTGTGGTGTTTTGAGTCTTGTGGTGAATCTTTTGGGATAATCTGCTCTCTGTTCGGTATCTTGCGATCCTCTCTCTTGCTTTCGCATTTTCTATTATGATACAACCCGAGTTGAAGAGATGTCCGATCCAATCAAGGTGCCAAAAGGACCGGTAGCATGAGCAAGAGCTAAGAGGTTCAAAGAAAGCCTCAATGCATTCATGCGAGAGATCTGGAACCAAGAGTTGGCTAAACGACCCGTAGAAGGAGAAGAACCCGAGCCCAAGTGAAAGATAGTGATCTCGAGCTACGGGCACATACTACAGCAAGAGCCAGGATGCGAGCATCCGGTCACGCCGCTTGACGCGAGCTACAGCGTGGGTGAGCACGTGAGTGGATCCGGTCGCGCCACCAACGCTTCGGGTGATGAGATCGGCGCGTTCTACAGCGCGACCTCAGGTGCGAGTGAAGCCGGTCGCGCCACAGACGCTACACGGAATGAGACCGGCGCGACCTACAGCGTGAGTAGAGGCGCGGTTGAGCCCGTGTCGCGCCCATCTGGAGCGTGTCCGGAATTGCGCGATTTTATGTTTTATTTTCCTAATTCAAGTGGGATATTAATTAGGTCTTAGTTTATTTTGGACCAACTATATAAGACTTGTAATCTCTTATTTTGAGAACAACTTTGATATCATTAATTTTATTACGTGAGTTTTCACTTTTCTCTCTGAGAGAGTTATTCGAGTTTCACAACACAGCGTGAGATTCATTCGAATTATCAAACGGATTCACATCCCCGTTTGTGGCGTCATCACACAATCCAAGTTCATGTCTTCAATTGATCGAGGGTCTCGTCTACATAGAGTTCGAGGTTTGACATCTTTGAGAGGCTAGGGTTTGGATCCATCCATCCATTCCGTGGAATCTGCTACAATCCTGGATAAAACATCTGCTGTCTTTGTCGTATGCCGGCGAGGATCGCATCAAGTGGTATCAGAACCAGGTTGTATCAGGTTCCATTTATCATTTAATTTCTGTAATTTAAATTCTCACCTATAGTTATAAAAAACAAAAAAAAGAGACGATATCAGCAAAAAAAAAGAGAAAAAGTAGCTGAATTATAAAAAAAAAATAAGTAAAAAGATGAGAAAATTTTTGGTGTTTTCGTTACATTTGATTTTGATATTTGGGTTGTTGGAAACACGTATATTACCTGGGGAGAAGTCGAAAAAATTTTCGGAAATTTTCCAATTTTCGAAATTTTCCGGCACATTTTTCGTGAATCTGTGATTGGTCTTTTGGGGTTTCATTATTGTGATTGTGTTTCTAGTTTAATTCTATTTGGAGAGAATACGAGTGGTAAAAGGCAAGAGTGTGTGAGATTATTAGAGTGAAAAGAGCCGATAGTGTGATACACGAGAGTATATACGTGAGGTTGAGAGCTAGATATTTGTTAGGTTTGTTTCATTTCATTGTCACATTAGTATTTCATTTTCTTTGCCTAGTTTAGTATTTGATTTGTTCGTTGATTAACAAAAAAAAGACCAAAAAAAAATCGTCCAAAAAAAACGAGTCGATAAAAAAAAAGAATCGACATGTCTAACAAAAGTGCAGGTACCAAAGGAGCAGCCGCAGGATCGAGTGATGAGCTGAACAATACTTTTGATCCTAAGAATACAGTGGAAGCCATTCAGCAACATCTCACGAAGTTGTTCAAAACTGAGATGGCGTCGTTGAACGAGAGGCTAAACCAAGTAGAAAGTTCAATACATGAGCAATCTCAACAAGCTCCTCGAGAGAACCATGGCGGAAGAGCTGGAAGAGACGGACGAGGAGTTCGGATGGAGGCTCGACGCTACCCACATGTAGAGAGACAACGGAATGACTACTATGACACCGAGATGGGAGATTCAGAGGAGGAAGACAGATATTCGACTACTGGAGGTAGGAGACACGGGAGAGCAAGGAATCGAGAAGACGACGATCTCAGAAACATCAAAATGAATGTGCCTTCATTCCAAAGTAAAAATGATCCAGCTTTGTACCTTGAATGGGAGCGCACGATTGAGATGATGTTCGATTACCACAACTATTCTGAGCTGAAGAAAGTGAAGTTAGCAACAGTGGAGTTTTCAGATTATGCCACAGTTTGGTGGGATCAGTTGACATCCAACAGGCGGCGTAATCAAAAACACCCAATAGAGACGTGGAGAGAGATGAAGGCGGTGATGAGGAAGAGATTCGTACCAAGCTACTACTATCGAGAGCTATACACAAGTTGCAAAACTTGAGACAAGGTACGAATAGTGTAGATGACTACTTCAAGGAGATGGAGGTCTCAATGATCCAAGCAAATGTGGAGGAAGATAGAGAGGCCACAATGGCTCGATTTCTAGCCGGTTTGCAAAGAGAGATCCGAGAAGTGGTAGAGTTGCAGCACTATGTCGAGATGGAGGACATGGTACAAATGACTATCAAAGTAGAGAACCAACTCAAGAGGAGGGGGAACAACAGCCGAGCGAGTTCTTCCACATGGAAGTTGAACTCAAGTTCCAACACAGCTCCATGGAAAGTTTCGAATCAAGGGAAGAAAGACGAGAAGCAACCGTTCACTAAGTCGAAGACTGAGACACCTACAGTGAAATGATCGAGCAACCAAGACTCATCGGGCAATCGAAACCGAGACATTAAGTGCTTTAAATGTCAAGGTAGAGAACACGTAGCCAACCAGTGCCCAAACCGACGTGTGATGATCCTAAAGGACAATGGTGAGATTGTGACGGATGAAGAAGAAGTTGATCCGAAGATGCTGGGTTTATCCGAGTCGAGTGGGGAGGAGGAGTACGCAGCGCCCAACGCTCTCATTTTGGTTGCACGCAAATCTCTTAGCCTACACACCAAGAGCGTCGGCGAGGAGCAAATGGAGAACATATTCTATACCCGATGCCACATCAAGGATAAGGTATGTAGTATGATTATTGATGGCGGTAGTTGTACTAACGTTGCAAGTGTTGTGATGGTGACAAAGTTAGGATTGCCGGTTCTCAAACATCCTAAGCCATACAAGCTGCAGTGGTTGAATGATAGTGGAGAAACCAAGGTGAACAAGCAAGTTCGAGTGCCATTTCAGATTGGCAAGTATGAAGACGAAGTGTTGTACGACGTTGTGCCTATGCAAGCGGGACATATTTTGCTAGGGCGTCCATGGCAATTCAATAGGAGGGTGCAGCATGATGGCTTCACAAACAAGTACTCTTTTGTACTTAACAAGAAGACGGTGACACTAGCTCCTCTAACACCATCTCAAGTGTATGAGGACCAAGTGAAACTACAGGAGGAAGCCGATACCATGAGGAAGAAAGGAAAAGAGGCCAACGTTGGAAAGGAGGTGGTCCAACATGCTTATTTTGCAACAGCCAGTGATGTCAAATGGGCTGTGCAACATGAGAAGTCAATGTACTTGATGATCCGCAAAGATGAGTTAATGAGTGCTAACCCATTTGATCCATCTTTGCCTAGTCCTATTGTGTCTCTTTTGCAGGAATTCAAGGATGTCTTTCCCAAAGAGATGCCACAGGGGTTGCCACAAATTAGGGAAATTGAGCACCAAATTGATTTCGTGCCTGGCACCACATTGCCAAACCGCCCAGCATATCGAAGCAACCCTGAGGAGACAAAAGAGCTAGAACATCAAATACATGAGCTACTAGAGAAAGGCCAAGTGAGGGAGAGCTTGAGTCCATGCGCGAGTCCAGTTTTGCTCGTGCCGAAGAAGAATTCACCGCTACAGATGTGTGTCGATTGCAGAGCCATCAACAACATTATGGTAAAGTATCGACATTCCATTCCCCATCTAGATGATATGTTAGATGAATTACATGGTGCATGCATATTCTCTAAGATAGACTTAAGGAGTGGATATCACCAAATTCGTATTAAGAAAGGGGATGAGTGGAAAACGGCATTCATTACAAAACTAGGATTGTATGAGTGGTTAGTTATGCCGTTTGGGTTAACAAATGCTCCTAGTACATTTATGCGTCTTATGAACCATGTCTTACGTGCCTTTATAGGTAGATTTGTGGTGGTTTATTTTGATGACATATTAATCTATAGCAAGAATGAAGAGGACCATGTTGAACATTTGAAATTTGTTTTGCTTGCTTTGAGAAAGGAACAACTATATGCTAACTTGAAGAAATGCACCTTTTGCACAGATAAGGTTGTGTTTCTTGGTTTTGTTGTTAGTGCAGATGGAGTACAGATGGACGAAGAGAAGGTTCGAGCCATCCAAGAGTGGCCGACGCCAACAAATGTGGGTGAGGTTCGAAGTTTCCATGGACTTGTGAGCTTCTATCAGCATTTTGTTCCATACTTCAGTAGTATCGCAGCACCCATGACCGAGGTGATCAAGAAAAATGTGGAATTTCATTGGGGAGAAGCACAAGAGAAAGCATTTCAAATGCTCAAGGAGAAATTGACACATCCACCGGTGCTATCTCTTCCAAACTTTTCTAAAACTTTTGAGATAGAATGTGATGCTTCTGGTGTTGGAATTGATGCAGTGTTGATGCAAGAGAAACGACCCATTGCCTATTTTAGTGAGAAGCTTGGCGGCGCCACCGCAAAATACCCAACATATGACAAGGAGTTGTATGCACTAGTTCGGGCATTGCAGATGTGGCAACACTATTTGTGGCCTAAGGAATTTGTGATCCACACCGATCATGAGTCGTTGAAGCATTTGAAGGGGCAACACAAATTGAACAAAAGACATGCCCGCTGGATGGAGTTTGTAGAGACGTTTCCATATGTCATCAAGTATAAGCAAGGGAAAGAGAATGTAGTAGCTGACGCACTATCGAGGAGGTACGCTTTACTTTCCACCTTAGATGCTAAGTTACTTGGTTTTGAGCATATTAAGAGTATGTATAGTGAGGATGGTGACTTTAAGGATATAAATGTTGCATGTGAAGAATCTGGAGATGGGAAATTTTATAGGCATGATGGATATTTGTTTAGAGAAAATAGGTTGTGTGTACCTAATTGTTCCATGTGTGAGCTTTTATTGTTGGAGTCACATGGTGGTGGTTTGATGGGGCATTTTAGGGTAGCAAAGACCCTAGCTGCATTGAGGGAGCATTTCTTTTAGCCTCATATGAAACATGATGTGGAACGTGTGTGAGCTAAGTGTGTTACATGTAGACAAGCCAAATCTCGATTCCAACCACATGGTTTATACATGTCTTTGCCTATTCCTACATCACCTTGGATAGATATATCTATGGATTTTGTGTTAGGATTGCCTAGGAGTAAACGTGGTCATGATTCTATTTTTGTGGTTGTGGATAGATTTTCCAAGATGGCACATTTCATAGCATGTTCTAAAACAAAGGATGCATCCTACATTGCTGATTTGTTCTTTAAAGAAGTTGTGCGTTTACATGGCATGCCCAAGACCATTATTTCTGATAGAGATGTTAAGTTCTTAAGTTATTTCTAGAAGACTTTGTGGTGTAAGTTAGGTACGAAGCTTTTATTTTCTACTACTTGTCACCCACAGACTGATGGTCAAACAGAAGTAGTAAATAGGACTTTATCTACATTGTTAAGGGCAATTATTAAAAAGAACATCAAAACTTGGGAGGAATGTTTGCCACATGTTGAATTTGCATATAATAGGTCTGTGCATTCTGCATCTCAATTTTCTCCATTTGAAGTTGCATATGGCTTTAATCCTTTAACTCCGTTGGATTTGATTCCTTTACCTGTTCATGAACATACTAACCTTGAAGGGGAAAAGAGAGCTGATTTTGTTAAACAGATACATGAGAAGGCTAGAGCAAACATAGAGAGACGAACCGAGCAGTATGCCAACAAAGCCAACAAGGGGCGACGGAAGGTTGTGTTTGAGCCCGGTGAATGGGTTTGGCTACATATGCGTAAAGAGTGGTTTCCAGTTCAGAGGCATTCTAAATTGCTTCCTAGAGGCGATGGACCATTCCAAGTTGTGGAGTGCATCAGTGACAATGCATACAAGTTGGACTTGCCAGGTGAGTACAAAGTGAGTTCTTCATTTAATGTTGCTGATTTAAGTCCTTTTGATGTAGGTGACGAGCTGGATTTGAGGACAAATCCTTTTCAAGAGGAGGGGGATGATACGACCCGAGCTGAGGAGATGTCCGATCCAATCAAGGTGCCAGAAGGACCGGTAACACGAGCAAGAGCTAAGAGGTTCAAGGAAAGCCTCAATGCATTCATGCGAGAGATCTGGAATCAAGAGTTGGCTAAACGACCCGTGAAGGAGAAGAACCCGAGCCCAAGTGAAAGATAGTGATCTCGAGCTACAGGCACAGACTACAACATGAGCCAGGACGCGAGCACCCGGTCGCGCCGCTTGACGCGAGCTATAGCGCGGGTGAGCACGTGAGTGGATCCGGCCGCGCCACCAACACTTCGGGTGATGAGACCGGTGCATTCTACAGCGCGACCTGAGGCGCGAGTGAAGCCGGTCGTGCTACAGACGCTACATGGAATGAGACCGGCGCGACCTACATCGCGAGTGGAGGCGCGATTGAGCCCGTGTCGCGCCCATCTAGAGCGTGTCTGGAATTGCGCGATTTTATGTTTTATTTTCCTAATTCAAGTGGGATATTAATTAGGTCTTAGTTTATTTTGGACCAACTATATAAGGCTTGTAATCTCTTATTTTGAGAACAACTTTGATATCATTAATTTTATTACATGAGTTTTCACTTTTCTCTCTGAGAGAGTTATTCGAGTTTCACAACACAGCGTGAGATTCATTCGACTTATCAAACAGATTCACATCCCCGTTTGTGGCGTCATCACACAATCTAAGTTCGTGTCTTCAATTGATTGAGGGTCTCGTCTATATAGAGTTCGAGGTTTGACATCTTTGAGATGCTAGGGTTTGGTTCCATCCATCCATTCCGTGGAATCTACTACAATCCTAGATAAAACATCTGCTGTCTTTGTCGTATGCCGGTGAGGATCGCATTATGTTCTCTGTGTGTTCTCTGAGTGTTTTTGCTCATCTTCTTGTGAACCCTGACATTCAACGCCTGAGAGCCTTGCTCTCGAACTACCTTGCTTACGGTCCAGTTTGGATGGATTCCCCTGTGGGTCTCCTCGTGCAAGTAGTCTGGATAGCAAGGGTAGTAAAGGTTTCACCGGAAGTCTCGAGCTATTGGTTGGATCTGCTTTTTTATTCCCCTAAGTTTTCTTGTTTTTTCTGTCCAGAAGGGGTTATTTCCTGCTCTATGAGTGTTTTAATGTGGTTTTGTTGAAACTTGTTGAAACTCAGTGCTTTCTGAGTTTCTGGGGACTGATTCCTGGTCAGTTCTTGTTAAAAACAAGCCAGGGGTTGTCCTAAGTGAATCCTTACTCCACAGATAAATCTGTGCTGAGAATTGGGCTAGCCTCAGCACTTTATCCTCTTTGATTGCTTGTTTTCTTGCCCAAAAGGGCAGTTTTCTGTTTTCTCTATGATTTGATGTGTTTCTGGGCTGTTTGTTGGTGTATTGCTTCCCCTGCTGCCTCTGTGATTGCATTTAATCATAAATAATATGCATATGTTGCCATTTAATGACAGAGATGATTTTCAAGACTTGAAAACTAAAATTGAGTGCATTTTGGTTAAAGAAAAGGTCAATAAAGCCATTTTGACAAAAATAAATGAATCTGTGGATGATGAGAAATTTCATGACATGAATGATAGTGCTAGGGCAACTATTTTACTAAATTTGAGTAGCACAGTTGTCAGAAAAGTTTCTCATCATAAATCTGCAAAAGATCTGTGGGATAACCTGATTTCTCTATATACTGCCACTTCTGAAGAGTTTGCATGGTCTTTACAAACTCAATTAATATCTTTTCAAATGGATACTTCAAAAGATGTTGATGCCAATATGGATGACTTCAATAAATTGCTTCAAGACTTAAAACTTGCTGGTGATAATTCTATTGAGAAATATGCTCCTCAAATTCTGTTAGTGTCAATTCCAGAGTCTTTTGTTGAGGTTAAATCTGCTTTGAAATATGGTGGGTCAAAAATCACATGTTATATGATTGTAACTGGCCTAAAAGCAAAAGAAAGTGAGCTGAAATTGAAATCCAAGCCCTGCATGGTAATAACATTATGTATGTTAATAGAAATAATAATAGAAATCATCACCACAGTTTTAATAAACCCTTGAATTCTGAAAATGCCAGTGTTTTGGCTGCTGAGAGATATAGGAAAGATAAGCAATTTGATCAAGCTCAAAACCAAAATCAAAATCAGAGTCAAAATCATAATTTTGATCAAAAACCCAGAAAAACTTGTTGGAATTGTGGTAAACCTAATCATTTTTTAAATAGATGCAAACAACCCAAAAGAAATAAAGGTTATGTGAATTATAAGCCTAAGCAGCATGCTAATAATGTGTGTGAAGATGATGGCATTTATATGGTGCATGATGTCTATGATTTTCAATATATCAATTACACTAATGCTGTCTCCAAAACTGTGCAAAATAATGAATGGCTTATTGATTCTGGCTGCACTTTTCATGTCACACCTTTTAAGCATATGTTTCACAATTTGCATTACATGAATTCCGGGCATGTTGCTCTTGTTGATGGTCAAAACTGTGAAATACAAGGAAAGGGTGATATTTGTTTAAAATTTGAAAATGGAAGCATGCTTACCTTGAGTGATGTCAGATACGTGCCCAAAGTTGAAATTTAGTTTGCTGTATGTATCAAAGATTGCTGATAAAATGCTTGATGGCTTTGTGAATTATCTGAGATTTAGATTTGAAAAAGACTCTATGATTTATTTCATTGCACCTATAAAAGGTGATTTATATGTTGTCCAAGCTGAATATGTGCCTTTGCCTATGGTTAATGTGGTCCAAGAGGACAAAACTGCATTGTGGCATGCTAGACTAGGGCACATGAGCAACAAAGGTTCAGAAATTTTACATAAATATGGTGCATTTGGAAAAGACAAGGTGTCTAGTTTACCTTTCTGTGAACCATGTGTGATGGGAAAACATCATAGAACATCTTTTCCTGCTAATGTGCCTTATCCTATGAAGTATGTTAGCACTGAGATCCTTGAATACTTGCATGCAGATGTCTGGGGCCCAGCTAAGGAGCCCTACCCATGGTGGAAACTTGTTTTTCTTGTCAATTATTGATGATTTCTCTAGAAAAACTTGGGTGTTTTTGATGAAGAATAAATCTGATGTTTTTATGAAATTTTCTAAGTGGGCTGTTGAAACTCAAAATCAAACTAAAAAGAAAATTAAATGCATCAGAACTGATAATGGACTTGAATTTTGCAATCATGCTATGGATAATTGGTGTTCTGAACAAGGAATAAAAAGGCATAAATATGTTCCCTATACTCCACATCAAAATGGAGTAGCAGAAATAATGAATATGACTCTCCTTGAGAGAGTTAGAAGTTTGCTTGTTTCATCTGGTTTATCTAAGCATTTTTGGGGTGAAGCTTTCATGACTGTGACTTATCTGATAAATAGATCTCCCTCTGTGCCATTGCTTAGAAAGTTACCTGAAGCTGTGTACATGAATAAGCTTGTACATCTCAATAACTTGAGAGTATTTGGTTGTGCTGCATATGTGCATCAAAAATTGAGCAAACTTGATCCTAGGGATAGAAAGCGTGTGTTTCTATGATATCCTGAAGGTGTGAAGGGTTATAGGCTGTGGGATAGAAGTGTTCTTAGTTTTAAAACATGTGTTAGCCGTGATGTCATATTTAATGAGCATGATTTCCCATGTCTACCTGAATCCTCACCTTCTGGTGCTCCAAGTGAGGTGGAGAAATTGAATAACATGAATAAGAACATGTTTAAGTTTATGTTTTCTCCTCATGTTGTCCCTAGTGAGGTGGATGATCTGACCCCTATGCAGCATGAACCTGAAACTATGAATCATGATGTACCTATTATTGAACATGAGCTTGCTTCTGATAATCTTGATGAAAATAATTCTGTGTCTAATCATGAAGCAAGTGATGAACCTACTAATAATATGACAGTGTCTGATTCTGAAGCTAGCTCTAGTACTGAGAATGAGAATGAAACCATTCCTGAACCTGAGAATCTGAATAACTATCAACTTGCTAGAGATAGGGTAAGAAGGAATGTGAGATTGCTTGCTAAGTATGATGATTATAACCTGTCTCTCTATGCTTTTAATATGTTTAGCAATGTTGATCAATTTGAGCCTAGTACTTATGTTGAAGCTATGAATTCCCTTGAGTCAGACAAATGGCTTGCTGCTATGAATTGTGAAATCAAATCTTTGCATGATAACAACACTTGGGTGCTTGTTGAAAAACCTAATGATTTCTCTATTGTTGAATGCAAGTGGTTGTTTACAATTAAACATGAAATTGATAATGTGAGATATAAAGCCAGATTGGTTGCAAAGAGATTCACACAAAATGAAGAGATTGATTATAATGAGATCTTTTCTCCAGTTGTAAATTTACTACAGTGCGCCTTATGCTTGCTCTTGTTGCTCATTTCAATTGGGAACTTAAGCAAATGAATGTGACAACTGCATTCCTTCATGGTGAACTTGAAAACAATATTTATATGCATCAGCCTGAGGGCTTTGTTGATAAATCTTTTCCAAATCATGTATGCTTGCTTAAGAAATCCCTGTATGGCTTGAAACAGTCTCCTAGGTAGTGGAACATAAAATTTGATAAATGTATGCAAAGTATGAACTTTACAAGAAGCAAATTTGATCATTTTCTGTATTACATGCAATCTAATACTCCTATGTTCTTGCTACTATATGTTGATGATATGCTCCTGATTAGTCATTGCCTGGAAACTGTGAAGCATGTGCAAAAGTGTCTTTGTGCTAATTTTGATATGAAGGATCTTGGTGATGCTAGGAAGATCATTGGCATGAATATTGAAAGAAATAGAGAAAAGTTTACTCTTTTGTTGCATCAAACTGCCTATGTTGATCAAGTTCTGAAAAAATTTAATATCGAGAATTACAAACCAGTCAATGTGTCTCTTGCCTCCCATTTTATGTTAAGTAAAGATCAATCTCCTAAAACTGAATCTAAGATAACTGAATCCTTATGTTAATGTTATATGCTCTGTAATGTACTTGATGATTAGCACAAGGCCTGACATTATTTATGTTGTTTCATGTTTGAGTAGATATATGGCTAATCCAGGTATACCTCACTGGGAAGCACTTAAGTGGCTTCTCAGGTACTTGAAATCCACTATGAATAGTGGTCTGACCTTCTCAAAGGCAGATGATGGAATCAAATGTGTTGGTTATGTTGACTCAAACTATACTAATGATAAAAATCAAAGAAAGTCAACTACTTCATATGTGTTTACCTTGTGTGGTGCATGTATTAGCTGGAAATCTCAATTGCAGAGCATTGTTGCCTTATCAACTACTGAATCTGAATACATTGTTGCTACTGAGGCTGTAAAAGAAGTCATTTGGCTTAATGGAGTGCTATATGAAATTAAATTCATTGATGATAAACCTCTTATCTATTCTGATAACCAATCTGCAAATTCAATTGTGCAAGAACCCTGTATTTCATGATAGAACTAAGCACATTGATGTGAGGTTTCATTTCATTCGTGATGTTGTGGAAAAAGGTGATGTTTTACTTGACAAAATCCCATCTGAATTCAACCCAGCAGACATGGGCACTAAGTGTCTACCAGTTGCAAAGCTGATGGCCTGCAAGAGATCTTTGAACATTGATCTTGGTTGAATCCTGATTTGTGCCTTTCTTGAGTAGTACTCCAGCCTGAGTGGTTAGATGCCTTATTTGCCTCTGTAAATTTTGTTGGTTTAGTCTACTGGTTATTTTTACCCTTTTGGTTCAATGCTAGGTTACAATTCAATCAAGGATAGTCATTGAATGGCTTGAGATGATTTTACTGTCATTGGATTGGTCTCTAGTGTTGAGATTGAGATTAATACGCATAGTATTTCTCTCTCCCTCTCTTGCCTTGTCTGTTTGATAGATAAGAGTAAAAATGCTATGATGATAAAGCCATTAGTTGGTGAGCACTTCCTTGGTGACATAAAGACCAATGGGCTAAAGATGGATATGTAGTGGGTTGGCCCAATGCTCTTTATTTATTTTGTCTGACCCATTTTGAGCCCAACTCTTATTTTTCCAGCCCATTTCCCTTTATTTCCCTTTAACCCTAAATTCCCTAATTTGTACCCTAATTACTCTACTTATTAGTTGTGCCTCTTCATTTCTCTCTCAAGCTTCACATCTCTGATCTGAGTAGGGCTCTGCTATTCCCTTCCAATTTATTTACCGGAATCCTGTGAGTGTGAGAGCTTCGTGCTGAGACCCATCTCTCCCTTTTTATGGTCTGGGTCTTACTGTCATCGGGAGTGCTTGCGCCGCCGTGGGAAAATCTGAGCCGCCGTGTCCCTTAGACACGATTTTCCCACTTCATAACTCTCTGATTTCATCTTCTTTTATTCTTCTTCCTTATTTTATTTCACTGTTCTTTTTGTTCTATTATTTTTCTCTTTCTGCTCACTCATCTTAAATAGCTTCTAACTGTTTGCTTGGAGTCCGGTTTGTAGGCAGAGGAACTCGAGAAAAAGACAGTGATTTTGTGAAGAGAAAGGAAGGGCTTGAACTTGAAAGTGTTCCAGGTTGCTTGAGCAACCGTGAAGGAAACCGGCTGAGTCGGAAAGCAAGTGGTGAACTCCGACTAGGCGCGATACCCCTACATTTTTAAAAGGAAAATTTACATTGCTCATATACTATGGCGGATCTAGAAATTATTTTTAGGGACAGAGTGACCATTGCATGCGCCTCATGCGTGTTTATTTGTGCATCTAAGAAAGAATATTGAACGATGGACGATTGCTAATGTTCAAGCATTTAATTTATTTTTTATTAAAGTGTTGGTGAAATTATGTCGTTTCTACTTTTTTTATTTTTCTTTAATGAAACGATTTTATTTTGAATTTTTTATCCATCTTTCTGGACCTCTTTTCCAAATTAAATAAAAAAGAATGTTGTGCATTAAAATAAATAATTAAGAATAATAACTACAATAAAATAGTTTTAAAATGATTTTTTCTAATCTTTTTCATCAATCGAAATTAAATTTAATATGCTTAGCAATAAAATTTAGATTTAGATTTATAAATTCGTACAAATCATTTGATATGCAAAGTATAAATTGACATTTTTAAGAGTGACAAAATAATAAAAAAGTAACTTCATAAATATATTTTATAAAATAAATGACCCGAATAACATATTCTAGTAATTTCAAATAAAAACTAAAATAAATAAATAAATTCAATCACAATCAATTTTAATTTAAATTTGTCATCAATTTAATAAATATATAATTTATAAAAAAATTAATCCCGATTTAAATTTTTAACCAATAAATATACTAATTTAATTAATATGCATTCATCAATTATAATTTGAATTTTAAAATTCTTAAAATTTCTAATTTAAATCCATATTCAAATTATAATCCATATCAATTCCTAAATATTAAAAAAAAAACAGAGAAATACAAATATTAATTAGTATCCCAAGGCTCCACCTAATTACTCTCTCCTAATCTCTCTCTCTCTCTCTCTCTCTCACCTCAACTAAATCATGCAGCAAGTAGCAGAGTGCATGTATGTAGTGAATATTAGTTAATTTGGTGCAAAATACAGCCTTATTCAAAAAATTATTAAACCATATGGAGGTAGGGGATCTTTCCTCAGTACCAATTATATAGCTCATAGTCTACTCGCACATAAATTAAAAATATTTTTGAAAATAAGTTACAAAAGCTAAACTTAAATATTATCCTTATTTAATGAAAATTAAAAATTATAATAATTTTAGCTCAACTTTAATGTAATTTTCGAAACAAAAAAATATTAAATTAATGATGTAAATAAACACTTACAAAATGGGATAATTCAATTTTGATCGTCTCATTATAATAGAGTCAAAAAACTTTTAGCTCCGCGTCTGACTTTTTCATTCCAATGTTTATTAATTGAAATTTATTTGAATTTAATACCGAATTAACAAAGGCACTAAATATGAAATTTTATAGATATGTACTTATGAGGCTATACCTCATCTCGGACAACACTGTGCAGAAATTGTGTTCGAGATTGCAATACCAATGTGTCTAAAGTGGAAATTCTTGAATAAAGTGCTTTGCGTTGGTACATTATCAAGTGAGGATGTACATACGTTTGATCATTTAATTCAACTTGAATTGTTTTATTATTTTTTTATGTATTTTTAACTAATTAGATATTCTTTTGGTAGCTTATATGTGTCATGTATTTTTAGAGCCAACTAGATAGGAAGAGGACTTGCCATATTTTAAAAGTGCACTATTTGAGAATCATATGGGCATGCCTCATGTGGGAACTCAGAAAAAGACTAGGAGACCTGCTCATCATAGATCCACTAGAGCAGTCACTCATCAGTGAGCGTCCACCCCTGTTAGAGCACTCACCTCTTCCATAGCGCCCACTTTTCTTAAAGCACCCACTCATGTTGCATCTACCACTAGGTCCACAGGTAGCTTTCTCGTACTTCTAGAGAGACTGGTGCAATGGATACGACCACGAGACCTACTAGTGATCGTCGACGTGGAAAACGGGTCAGAACATCTACATCATCATCTGGTATGAGTGAAGGACACATATGTTGTCACCACATGGATAGGTACCAAGAGATAGCTTGGGAGATAGCATAGGAGGCAGCACACGAAATGCCCACTCGCTTTGATAGTGAGCTAGAAGTGAGAATAAATTTGAGTATTAAGCACGACGATGGCTTGTTTAGTTAATTTAAGGAATTGTTGATGAACATGATTAATAAGGTTGATATAATGTCTCGTCATGGTTAGAATCACAGCCACAGTCGTAGTGTATTTTACACAACTTTATCGAGGGAAAAAATTCAAATTTTTGACCATTGAACCATGACAGCTGTGTATTTTACACAACTTTTGGATATGAATTGATGATGTTTAAGTTAATAAGTTGTGTGATTTTCATAGTTTTTGAGCTCATTATGTTATAATTTGGGGTTTTTTATGTATTTGTGAATTTTGCAGTAATAATAGCAAATTTGATGACTATTTGATGCAAAAATAATCAAATATGTGCCTTGGAGAGCTAAAGGAGGGACCAATTAGGTTCTTTGATCAAATTTAAAGAGCAAAGCCCACGAGAATTGATGGAAATAATTCAACATGATCCAAATGGGTGTTTGAAGAGACTAGAAAGATGGAGAATCGAGTTATGAGTGTTATGCAAATTGAATCAGCTCAATCAGATGAGAAATGAGTGAGAATGAGCCATTTTAGTCAAGCCCGTGGAGTCGACCCAGCCACTAAACCCACCACTCGACAAGTGGTGTGTAACAGTCCGGTCCCAAGATAGGGATTAACGAATGGGTACGGGGTGTTATTAAGGGATTAATGAATAAGCCAGAAGATGAACAAGGGTTTAAGAATACAGATATACTTTTGAAAGATAGACGATGATACTCAGGTTTACTTGATTAAGAAGGAAACATGCTTTATTGAAATAAAATGGCTAACTTAATCAGATACCAACAAGCATAGACTTTATTCATAGATTAAAACGAATAGACAGATATCGCATGAATAAGCCTCTTCACAGGCAGAGGGAAAATAAACTCGAGAAGCAGGAATAAAACTGAATATGCATTACTTATATAGATAATCATGTCTGGGGAAAATATTCTTAGAATCTTTGACAAACATAACATAGCTTGGGAATAAATACGAGTGTATCAGAGTAGCAGAAACATCATGAGATTTCAAATAGACTTATTACTATAGCAAAATAATCTTGGCAGCCAACCCACATCAACAGCCACCAACATCCTCAGCATCTCAACCTGAAAACATTTGAAAAAGAGGGGGCGTGAGCACTAATGTACTCCGTGGATTTTAATAAAATACTTTGATAAACTTTAAGATATCCAATATTCAACTGACGGTATATGGGGAGCAAAACGCAAAAGCTCTCTCTATATCCGTAAAACATTTTCTTTTCCTTTGGGCCCATCCTGGCTCAAACCTGATGTCAACTGCACCCTTAGGCATGTCTTAAGACATAAGAGGGATTACCTCGAATATCCTTATGAGTTTGCAAGGAAGTGAACCCAGCAGTGACTCACTTGATGATCAAAAGATCAAAGTCTTCTGAGCTCAAATTCCTACTTAAGCAAAATACTATGTTCGTTTCTTCCTTAATCCTTGCTAGCAAAACCAATCCTAGAGCAATGTCTAGGGGCTAATCCTTTACTTAGCATGATCTCAGCCTATGAGGGATTTGACCCTAACCTTAGAAGGCAGTCCATTAGCTATACGAAGCTTAGCATAATACAACGCTCAAATACGATGAAAAGAATGTAATCAAACACGAATTGTAACTAAAGACAATTATCATATCTCATGCTGAGCAAAATCAATACTTAGCAATTCTATCATTTCTAAACATGCTCGAGAGCTCAAATAATACATAATATTCCATTTCCTTCATTCCTTGTACAAAGATCAATCAGGCAAAGCAAAATATTTTATTGGATATCTCTTTTGTCATAACATGCTTCTAGAGCTTATTAGCTCAAACTTTTAGATGAGTATAGATTTATCCACCTTGATCACGGAGCAGAAGATGAGGTGACGAGCTGATGATCCTTCTCCGAATTCCCACGAGGCTCACTTCCTCCTACAAAAGTCGAATTATCAACTTAACGGCCTCCTTCGAAGAAATTAACTATCTAAAGTGAGAAATAACGATATCTGACTCGAAGACTAAAATCTAAGACTTAATTACAGATTGCACAACTTTGCGACTTTACAAAATTCGAGAAAAATTTATTTGAAGAACATCTCATCTCGATTTCTCGAGTTCCAGACGGAAAACAACTTGAAATGTTTATTCAAAATAAATCGAAAATAGCTTGAAAATCTTCTAAATTAAACTTGGAAATAACTCGGAAATCACTCGAGAAAAATAGGACTCGAAAAGTTCGAAAAGAGGGTACGAGAATAGCCGGAAGAATCGAATTTGGACGACGCGGAGGCACCCCACCGCGGTGTACCCCTGCGCCAGCGGGAACCCCGCCGCGGCGCCCACATGCGCCAGCGGGCATCACCCCCCAACGCAGCGCACCCTTGTGCCG
Organism: Perilla frutescens; assembly: GCA_026008535.1. NCBI lineage: Eukaryota > Viridiplantae > Streptophyta > Magnoliopsida > Lamiales > Lamiaceae > Perilla > Perilla frutescens. Next base: position 41,074,463 of record BRKX01000001.1, read on the forward strand.
GTGCGGGGTTGCTGGGCCGAGGGGGTGTGGCGCGGCGGCGCCCCCCCCCCCCCCGCCCCGCCACGGCGGCCTCTCTCCTCCACCTAATTTCTGGGCGATCCTTCTAGGTTTCTTCAATGTTCGTCGATTCCTTCGACGAACACCAAGAACATGAAGAACACTTATAAAAATTTTAAAAACATGCTTCAATAATTTAAATTAAGATGAAACGTCATGCTTTAACTTAAAAAGAAATCGGCATTATAACACCATGAATACGATAATCATTTTTAAACATCTAGAATAACAACGAAATCTTTAAATATAATGTGAACGGAACTTAGACGGAATAAACGAGACTAATTACAAGAGATAACAACGAGAATCATAACGACATGAATAAAGCGAGAAATATAAAGCAAACGTTATTAACTTGAAACTTTCAATACGAATTGAAATACAACTTTAGACGGAAGGTAAATGAGTAATACTGAAGAACACGAAGAACATGAAGAACGGAAAGTAAATGTGGAATTGAAAGACGGAAAAGAAATGGAATTGAGACCGACGAAAAAGAATGGAAAGTGGCTAGCTCGGCGTCTCATCGAGTCACAATGGTGGTAGGCTCACTTGCTATGACCCAATGGCGCCCCTAGCACATTCCCTCACCGCATCCCTTCCACGCCACTCCGTTCGTCGCCTTGCAGAACACTCACGAAGAACGCTTTTTTACTTTGACAGAACTTTCTCGGCTTTTCCCTCAAAGCTTTCCCACTCTCTTGGAAGTGAAATGGATGGTAAATGAGCAAGGAAAGGAAATGGGGTGGCCTTGTATTTATAGAGGGGATTTTGGCTTCCTTGAGAAGCTACTCCAGTGCGGAAACACTGCAAAAGTTACCCCGGGTTCGGTTAAAAGCTGTTTTATTCGATGTCGAGGTCTGAATGACCTCAGACACGAAATCTAAAAATACCAGGAGACTCGTTGGCTCGAATACTAGTGAACCAACTTGACTTAGGATGAAGACGGGATCGTTAGAAGAAAAACGAGCCAAGATTCCCTTTTTGGAATTACTTTTTACTATTCACTCAGACTGATAGATTTTGCTCCCAAGCGTTCGATTGACCTCATAATGGAAATCTGTGAATGCGAACGGATTCCTTGAGTCATTTTCCATAAGAGGGGCCTGATAGAACAAGACTCGGATCAACGAGGAGGATTTCGTAAATTTCTCAAAACACGAACGCACGCAAAAGTTACTATTCATTCACCCTTTAAATACGTTTTTCATCACCGGGAACTCAAATGACTTCAGAATAAAATTCCGGGAACACCGACACACTCCTTGAGTTAAAACCTTTCTAATGAGACCAAGTTTGACCAAAACAGAGTTAAGATTGAAATTTCTGAAAATACGATTTCACCATAAACTGACTCATAAAGTCGTGACCGACATCTGACTTCACTTAAACCTTATTTAAATTTCTTCCTTAATTATTTATTTACTATTAAAAATCCTCTAAACATAATTCAAAAATCTGGAGTTTTACATGGTGGGTCGACCCAATGTGAATTTGCTCCCAGTTGGCCCAGTCGAATCCTATACGAGATTTTCGAGGCCTTTCTCAACTTAGGGCTTGTTTTCAGCTCTAGGATTCCCTCCAGCACTATAAATACCATATCTACTCATTAGAAAATGCGCAAAATAAGGTGTGAAGAAAATGGCACAAAGGTGAACAAAATTATGGAGGCACAACAGAGACTTTGGAGACTACAGCAAGATTGAAGATCCTAAGTTCTTTATTGTGTTGAACAATGTTTTATTTACCATGTTTTCTATTCTTTTTATTTAATCATGTCTAGGTAATTTTTCTTGGATTCTAGGGATGTAAAACTATGATGGATTTTGTCTTTTGATTAATCTTTCACCTATTCCTTTCATATATTGGCTTATATATCTTTGCTTTGATTGCTCATGTATGATTATTTGGCCACCAGTTTTGAATGCTAGATTAAACAAAATGTTATATTATGAATGTTTAAAAGTACTGACCAAGTGAATAAATGTTCATGAAAAATTATGATCTTGTGTTCTTTTAGGAATTATTAAATTACTTAGAAGGACTGAGAGGTGAATATGTAATTTATTAATTGACTTTACAAACTTACGAGAGAGAAAGAGAGAGAGATTTAATATCTTCGTGATCTTCCACCATCTATGAATTAAATTGGTTTGTTAAATTGACTGATCTTGCATAGATAACATTGTAGGAAAAGCATACCCAATGATCTATTTTCTTTTATTTGATTTTTATATTATTTTCATGTTCTTTTTATTTTGCATAAATTTTATTCGAAGTTTCAATGAAATCTAAGGATCTAGACATTAATAAAGTAGCTATGGTTTGATATTCACATTATTATTTGTCATTACAATCCTTGTAGATACAATACTCGTACTCACTATTGTCTACAATTACACCGTACACTTGCAGATTTTTTACTGCTAAGAAAATAGTGGTCAAACCAAAATTTAAATTGTAATAAAAATCTAATTAAAGATCGCATCTTCATTCATAGATCGACTAACCAAGCAAAAAAACCTGATTAAAAACAATGCGAGAAACCCAATTCAATACTTCAAAATAAATCTAAGAAAACCATAGTTAATCTAACTTTGTGAAAAATAACTTCAAAAAAGCATAAATATATGGGTTAGACTTGGGCTTGAGATTACCTTGCCCATAACCTTTCATCCTCGCCTGATCGGCCATACTGCAACCAACAACTCCACAATAAAATTAAGCACTACTTCAATGAACAACTTCAGACAAAAATAATTCCCTACTTCAAACACAACCGAGAGGGTGCAAGGTATGTATCAGAGATCAACTTTTAACGTTAACAAAAGAAGTTTCTACATTCATAAAATGATGACTCCAAAATAAACGGTGAAATATATATATATATATATATATATATATAGAGAGAGAGAGAGAGAGAGTAAGACGTTACTGACGCGTGGTCATTTTGTGCTCAAAATAATATTTCTATTCATGTGCCCACAACGAGCGTAGCTAGCTATAAGTAACGGTCGATATCTCAGAGAGCTAATGCGGTCTTACTTTCGGGTCACCAATCACAAAGGAGGCTGGTTTATGTTGTCACTTTAATGGAATTTAAATCTGCAAAATAACTAAAGAGAATATCAAATAACAAAAGTTTCCGGAATTTGAACTAGAATATGGTTTAGACTTTACTCACTCGATCATGGATATACTGATTTTCCTACATTACTAAGTCACCCAGTTATGAAGACCTGATTGCTCACTACGTCTCCTCATTCATCCGTTCAGAATAGGTTTAAAAGTGATTCATCATCAATTAAACCCCTAATATATCACACACCCCTCGGTTCCCCTAAGAAATATAAGTGAATAGGTAGAAATGTGCCTTAGACGAACTCAAGTTTGTTGTGTTCACTAATTCCTCGTGTGCCCACAACAACCCATCGATTTCCCAATTACTGTTTGAATTAACATACAATCATTATTCACCAATTCAATTAATCATGTGTGTGTCCTCTACAACTAAAGAGTGATCAACCACATTAGTCATTTTAAACATACACTCACGTGGAACAAGATCAAAAATCTTGAAGAAACTATTCATACAGTAATATGCCCACACGGCCTCACGAGTTCAAAATTTAGTGTAAACCATCATCTATCATTCAAACCCCAGAATTGGAAATCTAACTACTCATGCTAGATGGAATTAACAATACATAAATGAAAGACATTATGTAAAGAAATAAACTTGCTGAAATTGTATTGAAATGATTAACTCAATTCCAACGTTGAGCATCAAAATAACTTCCTGATTCCTGAGGGCATAAGGTCCTAGATTGTTTGGCTATCGTAGCAACTATTAAAGCAAAAGTACAGAAAGTAAAGTGCAGAAAAATAAAGAGTGTACGTTCGCCGTTTCCAAATTCTCGAGCTGTTTAAATAAAGAACATTTTTTAATTCAAATTACCCCCACAGACGGGGGTCTCCAACTGCCTGTCGGAATTGGTGTGCCCAACTTCATTGATCTGGATAAACCTTATCCAAAGAGTTTGTTAGTAAATTCAAGATTTTTAGGGATTTCTTCTCATCTCTTCAGACTGATTCCCTCTAGCAGTCCTGCTTTGCACCAACTCTTCTCAGATCTGACCCACCCTTCCATCTTTATCTCCAGCCAACAGAATTCCTCAATTTTTGTGTGTGCCCTCTTCAAAGCCTTGGTCGAATCTGCACGAGCAATGTGGGCACGACATCATCTAGTCAATTTCATCATTTTCTGATGTGTCCATTCTACTTTTGAATGTACAGATGTTGCTAAAGAAGTTCCCATGTGTCTCTAAGTGTTGTTTATAGCGTTGAGATATTCATTGAATAATTAGGCAAAATACTTCTTTCTCCAGATTTGACCTCCAAAATGCCCTATGTCACTTTCCTGTTTCTTTTCGACTCAAAACAAACTAAAAATGACATTTAGAATGCCTAAAATGCCCATAAAAATGTGGAATAAATGCACTCATCACTACCTCACTGAGGTTGATGATCATTCCACAATGAATATGACGATGAGAGTAGTAACAATGATTTATTCTTGTGATTCCCCTATCTTTCTTCTTCGATTTCAGAATCTCGATGATGAAATGAAGCTAAACGCCATCTGATTTCAAGTTATTACATCCTAGAGATGCCTCATTTTTCTCAAAACAAAATCCTATCACAGAGAAACGGAGGGTAAATTTGACGTCGGGTTTGTGATAACCTAAACTATCAAATTGCAACGATGTCACGAAATCATTTATCCGTTACCATGTGATATTACAAAATTTAGTAGTTATAAATTACTCTTACATCAGATAAATAATGGAAAGGTTGATATCATGTAATTTGAACTCTTTCATCAATACAGGATATATCATAGCTTATTTTGACTTTTGGAGCAAAATGAATGATTATTGATGTGATATAAAGTAACTATGGTAACCTGCCCAAGTCTAAGATAGTATTCTGTCAGCCATTTTCCATTAAAAAAAACAATCCATGTGACAAGAATCTAACAGATGTGTATTTTATACAATTTTTAGACATGAATTGATGATGTTTATATTGCTAAATTGTATTTTTCATATAGCTTTCATTCTTAATTTGTTATCATTTGAAGTTTTTGATGTTTGCTAGTTTTGCAGTGATAGTTGCATATTTATTGCATAATTGAAGCAAAACAGTCAAATATGGGTAAGGGTGAGCGTTCGGTCTATTTGGTCGGTTTCGGTCCAAAAAACCTAAAATCGAATAGACCAAATTTGGAGATCTGGAGGATCGAACCGGACCGAATTGGGGGGGAACCAACCCGGAAAAATCGACCAAATTTGGTTCAGTTCCTGTTGAGAATACTATTTTTCTCTTATTTTTTGCCACAGCAGCCCATGCAGTTCTTCCACACATGCACACGTGCATGATACTGCACAGGGTCGTCCATAGCATATATCTTCTTGCTGAGGTGGTACTAGATATTTTTAGTTGTTGCCTCTAGATATTTTTGTGATATCTTAGATCCCAAGCTATGGTTCATTCGCAGATCTCGTTTGTATATAAATAACAAAGGCAGCTGTCATTTGTAATGTGAGATAATAAAATTTTCTGGTTTTTCTTCCATTGTTCATCGGAATGCTCTATATTATTTTTAGATATTTCTACATGGTATCAGAGCGAGATTACCGATCGGATCCGCTTCTTGCTGTTTCTAATTGTTCTTTTCTGATTAGTTTTCCTCTATCTCCCGATCGATATTTTTTTTTCAATTGCATTCGCGATGACTAATGGACGTAAATTCTCTTGGAAGAATGCTCGAGATGAAGAGCTTGGTGGAAGTCTGGAGCATGGAACAAGCAGCAATTCACAAGAGTCGTTCCACGATGAAACTCCAGCTGATTACTCGAATAAACTGAAAAATGTTGAGAATTCAAATATGAATCCTCATCCGGTTGTAAGGAATGAAATTCATAGAAATAGACTCTTGGCAAACACAAGGTTGCAGAACTTGCTAGGTGTTAGTCGGGCGGCGGGAGGGGGCCTAGCGCGTACGTCGCCTAAGCGGGGCCTAGACGGAATCTAGACTGAGCCTAGGCGGTTTTCTAATTTTCATATATATTATTAATTTTTATTATATATTGGTATTTATATATTAATTTTTTCAATTACTTCACATCCCACATCGATCATATATTGATAATTGATATGTATGTTATCGTATAAAAGCTCCAATTAGCTTTTCAAGCTTTTTCAATATTCCTACATCCCACATTGGTTTTAGATTGAAAGTTGGGATGTGGGTTGTTCTATAAAAGAGTGGGCTATCTTAATGAAATCTTCAAATTAGTTTTTCAACCTTTTTCCCCATTTTACTACATCCCACATTGGTTGTAGATTGAAAAATGAGATGTAGGTTGATGTATAAAAGGTTATATTTTGAACTAAAAATTTCAAAAAAAAAAGTTTAACTTATCGGCACCTAATCGCCCGATTAATTACCGCTGAGGCTGCCAAGGCACCGAGGACTCGGTTGTCCGATTTTTTGGCCGTTTTGGGTATTTTCGGCATGGCTATGGGCCACCTAGCGCCTAGTCGGTGCCTAGGCGGTCGCCTAGCCCGATTTCTACAACCATGGGCAAACGATGAATTGTACACTGTACCATATGAACACACCAGTCTAGCTCTGACTTCGGATTTGTTCGATGGAACAAACTTTCGTAGTTGGTGCCGCTCGATTCGGCGTGCTTTATTTGCTAGAAATAAGCTAGATTTTTCATCAATGGTAGTGTTCCAGAACCTAGTCTAAACTCTATAGATCACATGCAGTGGGTACGAGCCGATTATTTGGTGTTTAGTTGGCTTAGTAACTCGGTGATTAAGGAGTTATCTCGAGGATTGTAGAGTTTTAATACCTCTAAGCAGCTTTGGGACGAACTGCAGAAAAGGTTTGGAAAACGTAATGGTCCTAGGCTCTACAAGTTATGGCGTGAGATAGCCTCTTATACACATAATAACCAGTCGATTTTAGTGTATTTTAACAATCTTAATGCCTTGTGGGATGAGCTTGGGTTGCTTAAGACATCTAGGAATTGTGTCTGTGATGTTGCAGTGGATACAAAAGCTGAGATGGAGGAAGAAGGGATGATACAGTTCTTAATGGGATTGAATGATGTGTATGAGTCTATTCGGCAGCAAATCCTGATCCTCAACCCCTTGCCAAATGTTAGCCAAGCGTATTCCATGGTTTTGCAGGTTGAGGAGTAAATGCAAGTATCATCTCAATTTTCAGAAACGATGGAACAAAGTGCAATGTATTTAACACAGCATAAAATTTTTCCCAAAGATGGTTTTAGGAAGAAATTATCCAAGGAGGAAAAGATGAAAATGAAGTGTGATCACTGTGGTCACATAGGACACTTAAAGAAGGATTGTTTTGAAATAATTGGGACTCCAGATTGCTACAAGAAGATAAAAGATGAAAGGGACATTATATATGTTGAAACATGATTATCAGTTTACAGTAGGGATTAATGCAGCTATTGAACCTAGTCTGGAAGAGCTGCATACTCTACTTGGTCATCCTTCCATGATAACTATGAAGCATATGAATGTTGTTAAGAAGAGGTATATGGCAGAGGATTTCAGCTTATTGGAGCATTGTGATGTTTGTCACAGAGGCAAGCAACAAAGGAACCCATTCCATGTTCTTGCTAGGAGAAGTGAGAAGATGTTTCATATAATGCATGTGGATGTTTGGGGGCCCTATCATGAATATGGAATCACTCAAACTCCTTATTTCCTCACAATAGTTGATGATTTTACAAGAACTACTTGGATTTTCCTCTTCAAACACAAAAGCCAAGTTTGGATTCTTCTCAGGAGATTTGTCTTGATGATAAAGACACAGTTTGGGACTACTATCAAGCTGCTAAGATCAGACAATGGGACAAGGTTTACAAGCAAGCAAACACAGGATCTTCTCTCAGAATTTGGTATTTTACACCAAATATCTTGTGCCTATTCCCCTCAACAAAATGGAGTTGTTGAGAGGAAACATAGGCATCTGCTACAAGTTGCCAGATCTCTCATGTTTCAAAGTAAACTCCCTACACAGTTCTGGCCTTATTCAGTTTTATATGCTACTTATCTAATAAATAGGTTGCCTTCTGCAGTGCTTGGTTGGAAGACACCTTATGAGTTACTACATGGGAAGTCAGCAACTCTCTCCACACTACAGCCTTTTGGCTGCTTGGTTTACAAGGAGAACACTCAACCAACCCACTAAAACAAAATTCTCTCCTAGGAGTTCACAGTGTGTTTTTTGGGGGCCAGCTTCTCAGCACAAAGGTTTCATTACCTATGATCTGTTGAGCAAGAAAGTTACAATCAGTAGGGATGTTCAGTTTCACTCTACTCACTTTCCTCTGCAGATAAGTGATTCATCTGTTAACCTCTCTTTCCAGACATTTGATCTTGTACAACCTCAACCAGTATAAGATTGTGTTACTATTGAGTCACCTACACTTTTGGAATCAGTTCATGTACCTGACACTCTTCATCCCTCAATTTCACCTATTTCTTCTTCACCTAACATTTCTCCTACAGATACCAATCCACTTAGGGTAGAGAAGGTTATAGATTTACCCTTGCCTAGACGTAGTCAGAGGTCTGTTAAACTGCCTTCTTATCTAGAAAACTATGTGTGTTCAGCAACAACACTTCATATTACTTCTTCAGACACTTCCTCTCCACATACTTTTCCTTTCTATACATCATCTGCTCTCACTCCCTCTTTTACAGCATTTCTGTTAGATATTGATGCAACCCAGGAACCTTCTTCTTACCAGGAAGCTTGTAAGCATCCAGGTTGGGTTGAGGCTATGGAAAAGGAGCTGGGAGCATTGGAGGAGAATCATACCTGGGATATTGTTCCCTTGCCTCCAAATAAACAAGCAATTGGCAGCAAATGGGTGTATAAGGTTAAATTACGCTCTGATGGAAGTGTTGAGCGGCTCAAGGCCCGTTTGGTAGCTAAGGGGTATCACCAGGAATTTGGTATTGATTACCACAAGGTATTTGCTCATGTTGCTAAGATGGTTACTGTTCGTTTGTTCATTGCTCTAGCCACGCAACAACAGTGGTTGTTGCACCAAATAGATGTAAACAACGCATTTCTCCATAGATATCTTTCTGATGAGATATATATGAAATTGCCTCAAGGGTATCACAAAGGAAATCTAGTGATGTTTGTAAGCTTGTGAAGAGTCTCTACGGGTTGAAACAAGCCTCTAGGGAATGGAATATTGAGTTTTGCAAGCTGCTATTCTCCATTGGTTTTTACAATCTGAAGCAGACAATTGTCTATTCACTAAAGGGTCTGTTGATACCTTTGTTGGTTTATTAGTTTATGTTGATGAAATGCTGCTCTTAGGGCCTTCTCTTGATGCAATTCAAGCTGTTAAACAAGCCCTTGATGAAGCCTTTACTATTAAAGACCTTGGCCCAGCCAAATACTTCTTGGGGATGGCGATTGCCTAGTCAGACTCTGGGACCTATCTTTGCCAAAGAAAATATATACTTGACCTCTTAGCCTCTACTGGGCTTCTTGGTTGTAAGGTTGCCTCCACTCCCTTTCCTCCAGGCCTAACTCTCACTAAGGAAAGAGATCCTTATTCAGATGTTGAATCATATAGGCGTCTGGTTGGTAAGCTTTTATATCTGAACCTCACCAGGCCTGACCTCTCATACTCTATTAAGTAACTAAGCCAATTTATCAACTCTCCTACCCTTTCACATTGGAATGCAGCTCTGTATGTTCTAAGATACCTAAAGGGTTGCCCTTCTCTTGGGCTGCATTACACTATTTGTTCTACTTTTACACCCCGCGCCTTTTGCGACGCTGATTGGGGTTCTTGCTTGGATTCACAGAAGTCACTCACAGGTTATTGTATCTTCATGGGCGACTGTCTGATCTCTTAGAAGTGTAAGAAACAGACTATGGTCTCCTTTTCATCTGCAGAGGCCGAGTATCGTAGCTTAAGCTACACCGTGCGCGAGTTGCTTTAGATTTCATATGTGGTGGATCTTTTCCACCTGCCTTTTGCTACACCTGTTCCTCTCTACTATGATAATCGAGCGGCCATACAGATCACCCAGAACCAAGTGTTCCACGAGCGCACAAAGTACCTTGACCTCAACTACCATTTTGCTCGGCTCCACTACAAGAATGGTTTCATACTCCCACTGCATGTCTCAACTGGTTCCCAGCTTGTCGATGTGTTTACTAAGTCCCTACCTCGTCCTCGGTATCTTGATCTACTATCCAAGCTTAGCCTTGGTGACTTCCACTGTTTCTAGCTTGCAGGGGGTGTTGAGAATACTATTTTTCTCTTATTTTTTTGCCACAGCAGCCCATGCAGTTCTTCCACACATGCACATGTACATGATACTGCATGGGGTCATCCATAGCATATATCTTCTTACTGAGGTGGCACTAGATATTTTTAGTTGTTGCCTCTAGATTTCTGTGATAGCTTAGATCCCAAGCTATGGTTCATTCGCAGATCTCGTTTGTATATAAATAACAAAGGCAGCTGTCATTTGTAATGTGAGATAATAAAATTTTCTGGTTTTTCTTCCATTGTTCATCGAAATGCTCCACATTATTTTTAGATATTTCTACGGTTCCAATTCTCCAGTTATTTTATTTTATTTTTATTTTCTTAAGTGGTAGAGATGTCGTCCTTCTCTACTTGTGGGAAATAATATACTAAAAAAGTTACAAATCTACCAACTAACATCATAAATCATTAATAAACGAAAAACCAACAAGTAAATTGACATTCAAGCATCTAATAAATAAAAATAAAACATCATCAGTTGGTGTTTGCAAAGACGCAGCAGAATCCATTTGACTTGAAACAGGTTGAGAACTCCATCTTCAGGTGATGCTTAAGCTTGTTGAGACCTCTACAATAATTTCAAGAAAAATAAGAAATAAATCATAAATTAAATGCAATAGATCATAAATAAAATTTAAAATCAGAATATTCTTGTTCTGATGAGTACAGTCTTTATATTCGATTGTTTTGATGAAGCCTTCAATCCTCAATTAAAATAAAATCAGATCCCCAATCCATATATGTCAAAAATCATAAATAAAAAATAAAAAATGAAATCAAATGCAATCCATATTTTGTGAAAGAGTGATTCAAACTTGAAATTCCAATGCCTGATTTTATTATGTTCCTACTGTTAACAGTATCCTAGTAGAATAGTAGATAAAAAATATTTCCAGGCCCTTTTCATGGTAGAGGGGAGAGGCATTTTAGGAAGCACGTCAATCCTCAATCAATCCTCATTACCAATACAATAAATCAAAAGGAAAAAAGAAAACAATGAATTAAAGCAGAAACCTAAACAACTAAACTTACAATATTGAACTATTGCTCGTCAAGAGAGAGATGATCACAACAAAAGGCTATTGTTGCTGCTGCTCGGAGTCGGCGAGAGAGAGAGAGAGATGAGTGTTGTTTGCTGCCCGACTAGATAGAGAGAGATGGTCTAGAGAGCAGCTGCTCGGAGGCTGGCCTAGTGGAGGCTGATGTTCCTTGGAGTTGGCAATCGGCGAGAGAGAGATAGAGGTGAGCGGCGCGTATGGGTGGCTTAAGACCATGATTATCGGTCCAATTTTGGTCGACCAGGTCGACCACCCAAAAAAAAATTGAAATGTTGCACCCCAACCATTCGACCATACCAGCTGGTCTCCCTCTCTCCTCTGTCTATTCTTTTTTTTTTGTATTATTAAAAAGAAATATGCCGATTATATTTAAATTTTATTGGATATGTAAATTTTATTTGGACAGTTGTCTTCATTATATTGGATGTGTAAATTTATTTGGATAAATAGATATAATGCATATATTTTTTAATAATATATTAAAAAAATAAAAAAATATCAAAAGTCGTATTTTTCATCCTCTATAAAGTATAAATAGAGACCAATTTTGCTATATTTTCATACAACTCACAAATTTCTCAATATCTCAATCTATTTATAAAAGTTTATTATTTTGTGTTGTTATAATTTTCAATAATAATAATTATTTATTTTAATTCTAATTAGTTATATTATATTTATTAATAAAAGAAATGGAAAAATAATATATAATTTTGCCCGGTTGGGTGTTTGGGGTGGTTGCTGATAAACTATCAAATTGTATGTGGTTGAGTTGGGTAAAATATTGATAATGTGGAAGAGAGATAAATTAATTAAATATTATGATTGTTTGCCCGTTTGGGGTGTTTGCCCGGTTGCTGATAATGGTGGTCTAAGAGAGAAAAAGAAGGCGGGGTAGGTGTTTGAGCGGCTGGTTTTCAAAGAGACAACTGACAAGTCTCCTCCACAAACCCTAATAACTTGAAATATATTTTTAAAAAATATAAAATAACTGAATTAGTTGTTCGGGTAATTCGGTCAGTTCGGGCCAAGTTTTGCTCGATCAACCGAAAATCGAAAATTGATTTTTTTAAAAAAAATAATAATCAAATCGGACCGAAAATCAGTAAAACTGAACCTAATAGACCAAATTGTGTATGATTCTGTTCGATTTTCGATTTTTTCAGGCATCTACTCACCCCTAAATATGGGTATGAAGAGTTGAAGAATGATTTTAATTAGGCTCTTGTGCTTAATTAAATACTTAATTAAAGTCTAATGAATTGGATTAAATGATTAAAGCCCATGAAAATCCAAAGTCCTGTGTGAAAATAACTTGGGTCGATTCAAAAAATTTCAGTCGACCCAGCCTCATGTAAATTACCGAGGGGTGGGTCGACCTGACCCAAATCACTTGGGTTGACCCTGTGCAAAAACACCCCCTAGGTCGTGTGAAATATTTCACTCGACCCATGTCACTTAAGTCCAGGGAGTATAATTTTTTTTATCTCCAATTTAGAGTTTTAAACTTGCATATTTAAAACTTCCACTGGATACACGCCTCATATGTTACCACACACGACCATATGCATTAGAGAGACACATAAGAGAAGAGAAAAATGAGGGCTTGCCATCTATTAAAGAGGAGGTGACAAAGCTGCTAGAGATAGGGTGCCACTACAAAAGAGACGAAGATAGTTGGATTCTCCTATGTTATTCGGTTTATTTGTTACATTTTTGTAATGAACACTTTTACTCTGGTTTTCACTATTCATTTCATTATGTTTAACTAAATTTCTAGCTAGGTTTTTATAATGATCTCTGTTGTCTCTTTCTTGACTTTGGATTTGTTTTTACCAATTTTGTTAGGATTTTGCTGAAGTTGTAATAGATGACAATATTTAATGCACAAAGTTTGTATCTTGGAAATTTTTAATAACAGAAATGGGGGAGATTTGGGAAAGAAATAGAAGATAATTCAGAGGAGAAAGGCGGCGAGGAAAAGAGAGAATTTGAGGGAGAATTTAGGTTAATTCATACTTGGTTCATAAGATAACAAATTGGCTATTTAAGCCATAGAACAGCAGGGGACGACTTAGGGTTCTTTTTCTAGGAAATAAAACTGATCAACTATTACAAATAACTTGGGCTACTCTCTTAATTAAAATAAAAGCAAATTGGCCCAATAGAAGCCCAATACTCATTTAATAAAAATATCATGCCTGAACAGTTCTCTTCTTCAATCGATTTGTCTCTAATTCAATTAACTACGATTTTCAATTTATCAAGCCATAAAAATCAGATCTTTAGCCTTCTTCTCCAACTTTTCTTTTCCGGCAACGCCTTGCATATAGTTAGCTGTGTCGTTTCCGACCAAGTCGACTGAGTTTGTAACAATACCCCTCTCATTTCCAGATCCTTGTCCCCAAGGATCTAGGATATGGAATTTCCATTTCATGGAGTTGACATCCCTCCACAAGGACAATGAGGAGTCACCCCCTTCTCGCTGCACTAGGATTTGCTGAGCCGGGGTTCGACAGAAGAGTATAGTTCTCCTGTCAGTGATGACGACTGGAACAAGGTGTAAGATCCCTTCTGCAGAAACTTCGAGTAACTCAGGTAAAGGGATAACACCTTCTCTAACTTTTTTCTTCAATAGCGAGACATAGATTACCAAATGGATTTTTTAGCCAGACGGTGATTCCAATTCATATGCAACCTGACCGATTTTACCCAAAATCTCATAGGGGTCCTCGTACCTGGAAAAATGCTTCACATCTTGGCGCAGAGAGATTGAGTTTTTCCCATAATGATGTATCTTGAGGTATACCCAGTTTCCCATCTCGATTTGTCTTTTAATCCTTGAATTATCAGGATTAGTCTTCATCTTGTTTTGTGCTACTTGAAAGTTGATTTTGTTAACTGTTGCATCATGAGTCTTCTCACTTGAGTTGCATCATTGAGTCTTCCCAATGTTGTGTTTAAGTAGGGCCCCAAACTGTAAAATTAGCTTTTACAATCCCTCATTCTCTTGTAGCACAATTTTTGGAGTAGTGACTACAACTGCATACCTCTTTTCTATCTCATCATTTGTTGTGGTGTGCCTCTATTTATGTAAAGAATGATGGGAGACAGACTGACACTCTTCTTTAGGCTTGTTAGCAAATTTGATTTTCTTTCCCTTCCACTTAATTGTTACTATCATACTATCATAGTCTAACACAATAGGACTGCAAACTTTGAGCTAATCACCTCCTAAAATGATGTCACATCCCTCTTGTTGAAGTAGTCTCAAAGAATGATTCAAATCATGTCCTTGCATCTTCCAACCAAATTTCTCAGTTTGTTGAGAGCTAATCAACCTCTGACTGTTAGCTACTTTAATGAGAAGTGATGAAACTTCCTCTATTTCACACCCTAAATGATGTGTTGTGGACTCTTTTATGAAGCTCAAAGTACTACCTGTATCAATAAGAATTTATAGGTTATGGCCCTCACAAGTCTCAATAAACCTTAAGGTGGTGATGTTGTCATCTACCTCTAAAGAGTTCAATGAGATCTGCACTTCTTCCATGTTAATGTTAGAAGTAGTCCTTTTTTCCACCAGAGCTAGAGTCTGCAAATAGGTAGTTTCTTCATCCTCTGTCATCATAATATAGTTAATCCTATGCTTACACCTGTGGCCTTGTGTATATTTTTCATCACAATTATAATATAGGCCTTGAGCTCTTCTTTCACTCATTTGTTCTGATGTGAGAAACTTGTCAAGAGCTTTTGGTGGTTGATTCAACTTGGGAGTGAAAGGAATTGGTTGTGTGGCTGCCTGAGGTGTGTCCTTTGAGGAATCATTAGCTATTTCGCCAGAGTAAGTCCTACTTCATCCCTTGATCTTTTTTGTTATGGCTTTAATTGTAATTAACTGATTTTGCCCCAATTCAATTGCTTGAGCTAAGGTAGTAGGGTTAGACATTTTAACTGCAGACCTTAATTCCTCACTTAAGCCGCTAAGAAAACTGGCAACAAAATAAGTTTTAGAATAGGCTTTGTTACCAAACAGTGTCATGCAATCTTTCAACTCCTCAAACTTGTCAAACATATGCCCAATAATCCCCTGAAAGTTTGAGTTTATTAAACTCAGCCACCACATTGTCTTCTCTTAATTCCTTAAACATTGCAGAAACTATCCCCACAAACTGTGACCAATTAAGTTCAACTTGTTTAAGACTAAAAGACTGATACCATGCAGCTGCTTTCCCTTCAAAATTCATTGTAGCTAAAGCTATTTTTTGCTCATCATTTAGGTTAGGAATCATTTTAAAATATCCAGCACATCTAAGAATCCAAACCCTAGGTTGTGAGCCATCAAACTTGGGAAAATCTATCTTAAGTAAAGGAGTGATAATATGCCCACCTTGATTATCAATTATTTGTCTATTCCCAGTACAAGTAAAGTTTCTTGATTGTTATCCCCCATCTACCAACTGAACAGGTAGTTTTCCTAGTATGGACTCATTTTCTTCCTCACCCTTTCCCTTAGAATCTTTACGTAACTGAATCTGCGTAGATGCTACTAAATCAGAAAGGTGCTCAAGCTTACCTATCATTCCTTTCTGCATTTTAGAAACTGTGCTGATCTGCTCTTTTATCCTTGTTTCTGCAGCATCTCTTTTAAGAAATTATGCTTGCCAAATCTGATCCAGTTTCCTCTGTCTTTCTTGCAGCTCTTTAAGTCGAGTGTTTTCCGCCATTTCCAAGGAAAGGTGGCTCTGGATACCAAATGTAATGATCTTGGTTGTCTCCTTCTTGACTTTGGATTTGTTTCTACCAATTTTGTTAGGATTTTGCTGAAGTTGTAATAGATGACAATATTTAATGCACAAAGTTTGTATCTTGGATATTTTTAATAACAGAAATGGGGGAGATTTGAGAAAGAAATGGAAGATAATCCAGAGGAGAAAGGCGGCGAGGAAAAGAGAGAATTTGAGGGAGAATTTAGGTTAATTCATACTTGGTTCATAAGATAACAAATTGGCTATTTAAGCCATACAGCAGCAGAGACCACTTAGGGTTCTTTTTCTAGGAAATAATATTGATCAACTATTACAAATAACTTGGGCTCCTCTCCTAATTAAAATAAAAGCAAACCGGCCCAATAGAAGTTCAATACTCATTTAATAAAAATATAATGTCTGAACAGTTCTCTTCTTCAATCGGTTTGTCTTTAATTCAATTAACTATGATTTTCAATTTACAAGCCATAAAAATCAGATCTTTAGCCTTCTTCTCCAACTCTTCTTTTCTGGCAATGCCTTGCATATGGTTAGTTGTGTCGTTTCCGACCAAGTCGACTGAGTTCGTAACAGTTTTAAGGATTGGATGTTATGGATTTACTTATATGGTTTGATTACTTTCTTCTTGTTATCTCTCGGGACTTGATTTCCATGGTTTAATTTAATCTTACATGAGTGCATGATCACTATTTGTGCATGATAGTTGATTAATTTGATGTACTCACCGGAGAAGAATTAACTGATAGAAAGATAGAATTCGAGTTATGTGTGCTTGGAAGTACCGACGCAGTAAACAAGTATTACATATGGTTCAATAAATCTTCGTATGCTTGATTGGGAGTAATGACATGTGTGAATAACCGACTAAATGAAGTGCATGCTCATTATGTCTATGTTATGATAGATACCTTAATCAGCAGTTTGATAACAAACCAGTGATTGCCCACTATTGATAAATTAAAGACTAAGTCAGATTGCAAAAATCAATAAATATAAATATATGAGACAATAATCCAATTTCCGTAAAACCTAATTTTTCCGGTTAATAAGTTTAAGTAATTTAATTTGAAGTTTTATTTGTTTTTAATTATTTTCCTTCTACCTGCGCATTTAGTGTCTAGATATTAATTAGGTATTTGTATTTAAGAACATCTGAGTTGCAGTTTCTATGGGATACAATATTTTTACTCAACTACATATTACAATAACATCATACATTTACGATCACTTATTCATTAATAAATAGCGTATCAGAATCCAACCGCAGTATGCAGTGCGTCCGATCGCAAGGTCGAGTGTACCAAAATTTTATCAAATTGAGTGTACCAGCAACTAGTTGATGTCAAATCAAATTGTCATCTTTCTTCTTCTTCTTCTTTTTCTTATGGAAAAATTGTCATCTTTTTTAGTTTTTACCGTGCTAGTATGGGCAACTTTTGTGTGACATGTGATCATTTGTATAAAACTAATTGTACTAAGCAGAATTTAAGGGTGGGTCGACAAACATATATGGTATAGAGATAGATCGTATGATGATCGACATAAAATTCGTATATTATGGATGGTCCAGTAGTCGAATTTTTGTAAGTTATAATATATATAATTTTTTTACTTTATTTAATTTATTTTAGGTGAAAGAAGAATGCACAAGAAAATGACATGATAATATAGGCTGGAAAACTTTAATTAAATAGCCACATATGATAAATCATTTTCTTCATAGTACTAGTATATAGATGAGGAAAAAAACACAAAAGATAAAAAATATATTCGAACATTGTAAAAAAATAAAAACTTTTAATCTACTTTTTTATTGCCGTCAAAACAGTTTCGGGCAGCTATATATAAATAAAGTGAGCGCAAACTCTCCCAAAATCATTTTTGCTATTTTTCCCTTCTCCAACTGCTATTGCCACTCCACCGCCGTTTTGATTTTGCAGTAAAACACTTCTGGAGAAAGCAAATTTGATCATTTCAGAATTTGCGAAACAAATGGATTCTTCTCCTCAGTCTGGTTCCCCCTCCGCCGCCTCGCCGCCTCCGCCGCCGGAGACGGAGGCGAAGCGCGAGAAGGAGATGGTGCATAAGACTAAAGTCATTCAATTTTTGGGGCGAACCGCGCCTATCATTCTTCAGAACGACAACGGCCCATGCCCTCTCCTCGCTATCTGTAATCTCTCTCTCACTATATTTCTAGGGCTTTGTAATTTCATCTCGGATAGGTGTCGATGTAATTGTAATCTCAGGTATAGCGTATTCTGATTTTTTTTAGGATTGATTCTAAGAAATCATAAATCGTAGAGTGAAATTCAGAAGTAGATTATAATTATTCCACTGAGTCATCTCGTATTAGTCTTGGGACAGCATGCTTGTGACATTTACTTTTTATTATGTGTGGCCTGTGTTGAATATGTCTGTGAGGAAAACGAATTCGAATTCAGGGGGGCATGCCATGATAGGGAACCTTTTCTTTTTTTTTTCTTTTTTTTTTCTTTTTTTTTTTTTTTTTTTTTTTTTTTGCGGGATGTTTGTTTGATATGTACGTCATCGTAGAATGAGGTTTTCTGTTGTATGGGCCTTTTTGGCATGACATGATATCTCCTTTGGGAAAGCATGGTGACTTGTTTGCCCTTTACTTCGGTTTCATGTCATTCAATTAGGTTTTTATTCATAGTTAGAAGTTTGAATTAAGATGTTAGGTTATGTTGAAAGATCATATATTTCTATTATTGTGGAATTTTTGGCTTTAATTTGTTTAATAGCTTATTTTTGGTGATGTAGTCACCAGATAGGTTGATGTAGCCCCATTTCAAATTACATGCTCAGATGCTCTGTGTGTGTTTGTTTAATAGGTTCGAGTCATGCTTTTTGTGGTTTAGGATAATAATAATCCAATCTTGTGTGTTGGTCTTGCTAGAATGATGTTCATGATAATGTTGTGCCTATATAGTCGTCTATTCTTATCTGACTTAACTTAATGTTGCATATTATGATAGGTAATGTTCTTTCGCTGAAGAACAGTTTGAATCTGAGTCCTGACATTCCAGAAGTTTCGCAGGAGAAATTGCTTTCACTTGTGGCTGAGCGGTTGATTGATTCGAACACTAACATAGATGTAATTGATTTTTTGTTGAGTATATTCTTGTTCTCAGTATTGATAAGATTTTGGCTTCTTTAAGTTGGGAAGATAATTGTTTTTTTGACTAATTAAATCTAACTAACCATAGAACACTGCCTGTTTACTTTCCCCTTCATAATTAATTTTACCTTTTAATTGGATGACAGAACAAAGACACTGGGTATGTAGAAAATCAGCTGCAAAATATTGCAGATGCAATTGATTTACTTCCAAGACTTACAACAGGCATTGATGTGAATCTAAAATTCAGAAGGTACACATCTTCTTGTTTCTCCATCTAATTCTTACATTTGATCTGTCAAATGCTACAATCTACTAGTATATGCTAGGCTGTAGGGCTATATTGTCATGTTCCCGTAAGCTGCTATTCCGGGGGCAGGGGGATTTTTGCTATAGTGCAGTATGATCTGAGTTAACTGGAAACTGCTTCCAATTGTAATTTTTGACAAATGTATGTCTGAAATTTTCAGAATTGGTGATTTCGAGTTCACCCCAGAGTGTGCAATATTTGATTTATTGGATATTCCACTCTACCATGGATGGATTGTTGACCCACAGGTATGGCTTTCTTTATGTATCTGATGGGATAAACCTACTTGCGAGAGAATAATGAAAGCTAGGATACCCGAAAATGTGACCTTTCTCCTTTCACGGCCTTTTGAATTAGTAAAAAGATTGAAATCAGATGATGATATTTTCTGCAGCTCAAATATTGATCTTTTGAAAGTATTGAACGATGAAATAAGTGCTACATTGAAATTCCTTTTTTTAAATCATTCCAGCATAATGGCACTATCTTTTCATTAATCTTCCTCAAGCATAGTATCTATTTCCTGTAGCAATAAGTAGGCTCTATTTGGTTTCAGCGCTGTGAATGTTTCTATGCATGCATTTCAGGACCATGAAACTGCTGATGCTATTGGTTCTAAATCATATAACACTCTCATGGGAGATCTTGTTTCATTAGAGGCAAAAAGTATCACCAGTGAACAGAAGAAAAATTTAGAAGATGACAGTGTTGATTTTGTTGCTGCAACAACTGCTGCTCTTGGAATACCTTCTCCAAGTCTTTCAAGAGGTCATTCCTTTGATGATTCTCCTCAAGCAAGAAAAGGGGACATTGAAGAAGAAGCTGAGCTCTTAAGAGCCTTGAGATTGTCAGAGATGGAAAATTTTAATCCAGTGGCAGATGGTGTTGTGTATGATGTTAATATACATGAAAGTGTGTCAATCAAGAAGTGTGAACTGGTCACACAACCAGAAACAGTGGAAAAGAATGTTACTGCTGAACCTGTAAAGACTGCGCCTCTGATATCTGATGATAGTAGTGCTCTGGGAAATCTCCATGTAGATTCAGAGTTCCCTGAAGTGGTTTCAGATGGAGGCCTTTCTACATCCTCAAAAACTGAAGAGAAGAAATTATGTGCCCAACCTCCAGATGAAGAATCTAGAAACATTGTTGACAATGTAATTGGTTCAGATACAGTGATTCTGAATGGAAAGGTCGAACCAGTATCTTTAGGACAAGATCCTCCACCTGCATCTAGTGACTCACAGCATAACTCAATGAGTGGTGACCGTTCTCGAGAGCAAGTCACTTCCACCTCTAACCCAAATGAAGAAAAAACTTCTCATAATGGTTCTGATGGAAAATATTCATCCAGCACATTGAATGCTGCAGATTCAGATTCATCTAGTGGTCCAATGCATCGTAATGATGAACCTGAAGCCAATTCTTCCAGTGTTGATAGTGAACCAATATATGAAGGTGAAGATCGCATATTGGACTCAGGCACTGTAGTTTATGCAAACCGAGAGCCTATGTATGAAGGGGAGGTGGAACTTGCAGAGCAGGGGGATACAGGTTGTGTGGATGATGGTAGCTTTAGTAGCAAGGACATAATTTCTATAAAACAAGGTGAGAAGTTCTCTAGATGATTGACAATCATTTTCTTGGTGATTCTTTTGTTTTATTAAATTCATTGAAGATAAAGGACAGCATTTTTCTTTCTTTCTTTCCTATTATAAGGTAATACTCTTACACGCTAATGCATGCCGTATTATTTCTCTCTAGGGGAAATTATCAGGAACTTTATGAAGACCAGTGCTAGTCAGTTGACTGTGTATGGGTACGTGCGTGTTTGCTACATTGCCTCACTGGTTTAGATGATATGCTTTGTTTGCCATAAGAAGGTTCTGATTATAGGTTGTCTTGTTGCAGCCTATTTTGCTTACAAGACCAAGTCAAGGAACGTGAGCTTTGTGTGTTTTTCAGAAATAATCATTTCAACACTATGTTTAAGGTTCGTATATGTAATGTACTATGATATTTATCTGTCTTTTCTTTAACAATTATAATGATAATGATGACTGAAAAGTAAGTCGATATACTTGTACTCTGAGTGATAACTGTAATTCATCAAGTGAATACACTGATTATAATAGGAGTTACTGTTGATGAAATTTTTAACCAGTTTTTATTGCTCAAGAGTTTTATTCTGCATTGTTAAAACTTAACAGTTTCTTATTGTGCCAGACCTTTCATACCCATGACCTATTGCATGAAAAAAAGCCCTTCTGAGGAATGGCAACCCATGACATAAGAGGCCCTTTATACTTCTTTTGCATTCATATTGCTTGCTTGTATGTACCTACACATGTATTGTGCATTTCCCATTACCATACTTATCCAATCATATGCTCCATTGCAAACACGTATGAAGGTTGTTAAGGACGACTTGCTAGATGTTGGATTAACTTGACTTGGAGAATGAATATTTGTGTAGCCAGGCACCCACTTGTAATCAGGATAGGCTTTGATGAATAATGATGATGGTGGTGATTTCTCCTAAATTTATATTTTTATTTTTTTATATGGGGAAGGGGGGAGGGAAATGGGGGTTGGATTCCTCGTTTGCAAGAATTAATTTGGCATCTGGAATGACATTTCTTGTTTCTTTTCTACTGTAAGTCTTTAGTTGAGAATGTTGATGATTTACAGTGCCAACTGCGTATTGCTATGCAACAATTTGGTTATATTTGTGCCTGATAATCAGTTGATATGCAGTATGAAGGTGAATTGTACATTTTAGCTACCGACCAAGGTTATATTAATCAGCCAGACTTGGTGTGGGAAAAGCTAAATGAGGTGAGAAACTGTATGTAAGTTGATTTTTCTTAATGCTTGAAAGTTTTGAAAGCTAACGCGGGGAGGAATAAGTTTCAGCCTTAATAAGACTGAAAGAATCAAATAATTTCCAAATTTAAACTCGTAACAGATTCCTGAATGATAGGGATCTTTTATTTGCTAGTACTGATTCCTAACTAAACTCTAAATAGTCAACAGTTCAAATTAGCAAGAAAACATGAGGTGATGGAGTATTTTCAACTTTGCTGATGTTTTAACTTAGTCAATCTTGCTGCTTGGGTGTGAATAGGAAGCAATGCTGATTTTTAATTATTTTTTACAAATGGTGTATTACAATTGTTTTAATAAGTAAGCTGGAACACTTCTCCTTTCCTTCGTTCTTTTCTCTCTTTCGTTTTTTTCCCTTTTTTTAATCCTCTAGTTAATACTCAGTTAGGGCCTGGAGATATATATGATTGTCGGGTCTAGCCAAATGAGGTTTCCTCTAAATCTGGTCTTGGTTTGTAATGATGTACAGTACTTTTAATGATCTCTATTGCATTGATACTTTTAGTCGGCCTAAAAGCAAACAAATTTTCTGTGATGATTTTTGAACCGAGTCCGTGTTACCAACTTCTCGCTAACTGTTTAATGCCTTTTTCTTAGAATAATTGTTTAATACTTTGAGATTATTACTTCAATGAAGATTTTGTATAAATTGAATTTTGGAACTTGTACATCAGCAAAAAAAAAAAAAAACAGTACCTTTTTTATCGTATTGGAGCTTTCTGGGGATTTACATGTGCTCCCTTTGATTTTATTTTTCATATTTTTGACAGTATTATTAACTTGGGCATAGCCATTATAATGTCCTTGGTAGTTGGTATTGAAGTCCATGGTAATTGCAAACAGCATTGAACAATTATGTTGAACATTTCGAGTGAGTTGTATATTGATTTCCTGCTTTACGTATATATTTGATTTTTATGTTTAGGTGAATGGTGATACGGTTTATATGACTGGAAACTTTAAGAAATTCAAGGTGGACGATCATTCTAACAGCACATGGGATGAACAGAATGCTCTGGCCAGTACTGCAGTACGTGGTTTTTTTTTTTTAATGTTCCAGAGATTTGGGTGTTACTTTCATGACTTGAATAAAATCTCTTTTTGCAGGACTTTATAGCTAGTATTGATAGTTCCCAACCAAATTCAAGTTTCAAGTAATTCTCTACTTCTTATGCTCATGATTCCTCACATTTTCTTAGTATTTATGCAACACAGTTATGATTTATTTCACTATGGCCGTAGTTTTTTTACATATAAAATATTTTAAAATTGACCTACTTCTTTTCTTCATTTATTTATGTAACATTTCGTTTGACCCTTTGAAGTCTTTTCCCCAAGAATGTGAGTTTTGAATTTTCTTTCTTAGCGAGTGAAAATTTAATATTATTAGACACTCAGTAGACATTTATGTCAGTTTGATTTCTATTTACCATTGCATTAGATAGGTTCAACTTGATTTTGGCCTGCTCTTCTACATTCTATTTTGCGGGCGTCTAGTACTTTTTAATAAAGGCATCTACTTATGTTATCCAAATTTGATTTCTGATCTAGAGCAAGCTCATGAGCTTACTTGGAACTCTTTTCTGGCAGTTCTGATTTGCAACTGGCTATAGCTCTCCAACAACAGGAATTTGATCAACAACAGCAGCAGGAACAGCAGCGAGAACAGCCCCGTGAACAGCTGAGGCCGCGTAATTCACAGCAGCCAGCCATTAGTAGTAGTTCAGGGCTGGTTGTTGGTCCCCAGGTAAGTAAAAGTAGACCTTATAATTATCACAGCAACTAGCAAATCTTCCTAATCTCAATCCTTATGTTGGATAATTGTTGTCGAGTTAGTGCGTGTGTGTGTGGTTATAACATTGCCTGATTTGCATTGAGTTGTGTCTTTTACTTGGAATCACAGGTTCCTCGGAATAGTGGGAAGTACGCAGGCTCCTCCAAGCAGGAATCGAAATCGAAGGAGAAGTGCATTGTGATGTGAAATGTATCAGGTTTAATTGCAACCATTTTCCCTCTACCTTCATGTTTGTAATTGCTAATACTCACTATAGTCTTTCTTTGTAAATAAAAACCATATTTTTTGGGGGGGGGGGGTTTATGTAAATCTTAAAGCAAATATCAATTTCTCTCATTTTTAGAATATACAACCTGTGTTGTGGGTTCCTTCGGATTTTGCCCTCTGGTGAAGTTTGTTTGGCTGCTAACTCTATATTTTATTTTCGGATTTTAAGAAATCATTTCATGTTATGTTAATAAAAATAATGACGTATATTTTGAAGGAATTTTATGTTATTTTTTTTTTCTTTTCTATAATCCCTCTCATCTTTATGTATCGTTCGAGGCCGTAGTGTATGATTCCAAATGTTACAATAGTAAGATGAGTCATGACGAATGTTTAAACGTAATAATTCATTTGTTGTGTAGGAAGATTCTCACTGTGTACATAATTATTGATGACAGTTTATGGTGAAATTTTGATTTTGTCAATGAAAAATGAATTAAATGACGAGCACTTAGTTCAATGTTTCCAAAATTGAACAGTATTTTTAGGGTGTGGTTAATTGTAATATAGACATTGGTTGTGGGGTTTGGTCACTTATGGTCACCTCCACTTCATTCCATGAAATCAACGTCAGATTTTTAATATTTGTAAAGATGTGAGAATTTTGAAATAATGATGGCACTTAGATTTCTTCAAATTAAAGGTGATGGAGGAATTTTTATTTTTTTTTCAAGTTCTTATTTCCTATATTTTTATTGTTCATCTTATCGTGTTTAATTGCGTATTTATTTGTAATTGTACTTGGGGATGATAGATTTGAGGAACCACCAATTTCTAAAATATTTGTTTAATCTCAAAAATCGAAATCTCCACCGTTAATCAATCTAAAATCAAATGCTATGGTGGGTGGTTCCCACTTCCCACCTGAACCCAAATTTACAATAAATACAATCGTTCATACATTACAATCACACAATCAATCTCGTGGCTGTGAGAAAGGGATATTGGATAGGGAAAGAGAAAAAGTGATTGACTGAAACAATAAAGGCTTAATTAATTGCTGAATCATCACTTTCTGAACCAATTTACAATTTAAACTTGTCTTTTTCAACATTGTAAGTTTATTTATTTCTCTCAAAATCAACACATCCGATTTTTTCCAACTATCATGATGATGTGATATTATTTTTTCCATGTGTACATATTAATTTAGTTTTGGGGCGTCATACATTGACCTTTTTATTGTGGTCGAATTTTTTTGGGGTGTCTATTTCGCTACAAATCAAAACATTATTTATTATAGGGTTAATTACCAAAAAAATCATCACATTTGAATGAATTGTAATTAAAACACGACTTTTAAAATGTTACGATAACACCCCAATCTTTGACAAAATAGACATCAAATTTTCCGATGACTGGGAAAAATTATGTGGTGTGACTTCTTTTCCACACAGAAAAAATGATGATGGTACAAGCAACGTGTATAATAAAATATCGTCGTTTGGTTATTAATATTTTTTAACATTTTCTTATTAAAATGTGCATATGATACAGGTGTATATATGGAGGGTTCTTCTTCAAGTTCAAACCGCCGCTGTTCCTAAGTCCTAATCATCAAAAACACCCAAAATTAAGAGAGAAAATAAGATTTTCTATATTTAAACAAAACCAAGTAAAACAAAGCCCCCAATCTTCCCATTCCGCGAGTCGAATGAGAAGCAAATCTTTCAAAGTTTCAGTTGAGGAATTTTTGGATTATTTTGTGTGATCTGCCTCTGCTATTCTAGACGGGAATTTTATTAGAATTTTCCACAATTTTAAGCTCTGCATGAACTCCCGCAATTCTTCTCTTTATTTTCCCAAGTTTTCAACATTTGAAGTGAGTTTTATGTGAGAAAATTAGCGCAGAAACATCGATTGCCAGAAATTAATTTGGGAGAAAACACGTCCTAAAACGACGTAATTTCCTCAGGCACCGGACGCAGGAACGTTAACTTGGGTGCGAAATATAGTAATTTTAATTTTGGGGGGCAACAAATAATATTATAATGTAAATTATATTATATTTATATATATATAAAAAATTGACAAAAATTGAAGGGGGCGGCTGCCCCCACCAGCCCGCCGTGTCCGTGTCCGTCCCTGTCCTCAGGTCGGAGCCCATGGCAGGGTGGAAAAAAGTTGTATCACGTCAGTTCTTCAATAGCTGAAAAATTTTGGGTGTCTATTTTGCTATAAATCAAAATGTTGGATTATTATTGTAAATTCATTTAAAGATGGTGAAATTATTGGCAATTAACCCATTATAATGTTTTAAAAACCATGTTTAAATTACAAATTCGTTTAAAGTTGTTGATTTTTTTTTTTTGTAATTAATCCAACAAACAATAAATACACACCAAACCCTAAGGAGATGATTGGTATGATAGAATGGAATTAGGTATGAATAGAACTAACGTAGGAATGGAATGATGATCTGAATGGAATGACGATTCTTATGATTGGTATGTCAACGGAATAAAAGAATAAAGAATGAAATTAAATATCAATTTTTTTTTATCTTATATAATGAATATTTTATGTACTTTTAAATTTTCTTATAATTAAATAAAGTGTACGTAATAGCTAATAAATATCAACACATGTCTTAATTTATCTTTTATATTTGTAAACGTCATTTTTCTTTTTTAGTATATGATTTTTTCTATTTCTTTTAGCAAATTATAATTTATTTATTTTAGTGAAAAACTTTTTTCTAAAATATTTAACTAATCAATATATAATAGTTTGTATAAGTTAATAAAAATATTTTTACTTCATAGAAAAATATTTTAACATTTCAAATTTTCATTTGAATATATTAAATTATATCAAATATATAAATATTTTATATTGTATTATAACATATTTTTATGGTATATTTATTTCGGCATCACTTTCATTTTTCTTCAACAAAGTTATAAAAGCTATCAAAATTTAATTTTTTTAACATATATTTTTAAATTATATTTTGAAAATAAATAATAATAATAATAATAATAAATTATTTAATTTGATTTCTTGATTTTATTTTCTAAATATGATAAAATAATATTATAAAACGTGATTACGTATAAATATATCATATATTAAATTTTTGGTCGTTGGGAATAGCCAAACCCATGGGGTGTGGATGGAATGACTATTCTCCTTTCTTTGAGAATAGGGATTACATCAGAAATGGTGATTTCCAATTCTGAATCATATCAATCGGTAGAATATGAATGGACATAAAAATAATTGTTCTATTCCATTCCATTCCACCATACCAATCACGTCCTAAATTTCTCTATATTTTTTTAGCAGATTACACTTCGATATCTACATTTTCGATTCTTTTTTCAAAAATACTTTTTTTAAATTGAACAAGCAGTACTTTTTTTAAAAAAAAAAATGTAAATCTAATATTTGATCAAATTTGATAGTTCGAAAAGCAACAATAGGGTCAATTTCCACTTCTTTTTTTTAATTTCATTCACAAATAGAACGGTATTTATTATTGTCGACCAAACAAAAGAAGTTATTTTTTTAATAATTATGATTAAGTGCACTGCCCTTGTCAAGACTAATAGTTTGTTTGCTTACTTAATCTTAACAATCAACATCACCTAATCCGACCAGTTAAGATGAGATTAATTAATTAGCTGGATGTCTAACAAAGAATGATATTGATTGATAAACATAATCCCATGAACCATAGAGTGAGAGAGACTTTACGTGTTGATTTTGTTCGACTTTATGACCAAATATTAGTTTGAATTGATTTATGTAATCAACATAATTCTTGATCTAGTTGAAACCTGAGACGAGAAAAAATGAGGAGAGAGGGAGAGAGTGCAAAACTGAGGCTGATGCAACTCTATCATTGCTATTTTTAACCATGTCTCCTATTATATGTAGTGTGCTGTTACAATCCAGCTTGAAGCTTTATTTTCTAGTGATAGATATATCACGCTTTTATTATGGTGAAACACGTTTTTGTTGATTAGAAGAAATAACCATCGTCGTCGTTTGGACAATGTAGTGAGTTGGTATAAATCCAACTCTCATTTTTTGTAAGGGCAAGCTGTAATTGATATTTGTTCCCCAAGTCAATCTAATCTTTCCCCAATTCTCTCTAATTCTATCTCAATCCTCTCTAAATTCTTGCAAATATCTTCTTATTTTCTGAATAAAATTCAGCACGTAACATTGTGGCCTCAGAGCAAGCGATCCTAACTGCCAACTCTGATACCCATGGTAAAAAGTAATACTTCGCGAATTGACACAATTGAAGAACAGCTCGCAGAATTGGTGCAGAATCAAAGCAAGTTGTCGCACAATCAAGAGGAAAGGATACGATGGCAACAGGAGATTCAAACGAGGCAACAGGAGATTCAATCTAAGCAGCAGAAATGGGTGAACAACCAGCTTGAAATGCAAAAACAAATCGCAGAGTTGTCGCAACAAATGGAATCCACATCAAGTAAAATTGAACAATCCTCAGACACATGATCGGGAAAGAAAGTCAGGTTGTGGGTGTAGTTGCAACAACTGGTAACACTTCTTCTTCATCTAATCCTATAGCAAACTCATGGGATAGAGGAGGAGCAAGTATTCTTACGCCAAACCCGTATCATCCGACTTCACACTCGAAAAATCGTACACATCTCCACTCTCACTTACTGAAAATTGATTTTCCAAAATTTAATGGAGAAGATTCGTGACACTGGCTCCGAAAATGTCATAAATATTTTGTGATCAACAACATGTCGAATTATGAAAAAATCATGTTGGCTGCTATGCATATGGAAGGCGACGCAGATCACTGGTACACAAATTACATAGAAGGGAAGGAGAATATGTTATGGGACCATTTCGCCGAGCTTGTAATGATGAGGTTTCAGAATGCAGGAGGTAAAAATTTAATTGGACAATTCAACAAGTTGAAACAAACAGGGTCAGTTCAGGTAATATTAAGGAATTTGAGGAATTGAAAGCATTTATGGTAGCAAAAAATAGATTCTTCACTGAAAAGTATTTTGTGAAGAGTTTCATCAGGGAATTGAAAGAAGACATAGGACAAATGGTGGAGATGTTCAATCTTGATTCTTTGTTGGAAACAATGTAGTTGGCTCGGAAATGAGAATGGCTATTAAATTCTTAAAATAAGAGTAGCAAGGTGGTGAATAAAACATATGGCAATGCAAGTAGGTCTTGGAAAGGGAATCTAAGTGCCTCCGAGGGTCATAAAACTAAGTTGGCTGATAGTGGATCTGAGAAGATACCTCCTGTGAAACGATTGACTCTGGAAGAGATGGAGTTAAGAAGGAAGAAGAACTTATGCTTTAACTACGATGAGCCCTATCATTTCGGGCATAAATGCAAGAAATTGTTTGTCATTATAGATGAGGACTCCTAGGAGGAGGATGAAGAAATAAGATTAGTGGAGGAGGAGCATGAGGAAGATGTAGAGTTACAAGTCTCAATTTATGCACTTGCGGGGCAGCTCGCACCAGATACTATAAAATTAAAAGGATTAGCAGGTAGACACAAACTATGTGTACTGATTGATACGGGTAGTACTCATAGTTTTATAGACCTCGAAATAGCGAAGAAGATTGGGTGTGTGCTAGAATACACCAAACCTATGATTGTGACTGTAGCTGATGGAAGTCGAACTGAATGCAATGTAAAATGTACTTAGTTTGAATGGAAAATGAGCGGCAACAAGTTTGTAGCCTCTGTGAGAGCGTTGAGGCTGGGGGGTTGACTTCATGCGCCAAATGGGACCCGTGAACTTCAATTTTGAGAAACAGAGGATTCAATTCCAAAGAGATGGACGAAATATCACATTTTAGGGTATCCAAACAAGACTATCTTTTCGTATGATCTCTGCAAAACAATTGAAGAAAGTGTAATGAAATGGACATGATAGTGTATTTGGGTGCATATGCAAAATTGTTGGGGAGGAAACTCCACAAGAGACCTAACAAGTCCCAAAAATTCAACCTCTATTGCAAGAATATCAAAACATATTCAAATTACCAAAAGGATTGCCACCTACCCGAGCCTATGACCATCAAATTCCTCTTAAACCGGGCACTATACCTTTCAAGATTCATCCATATCATTACTCATTCTTGCAGAGGGTGGAGATCAAAGCTTTGGTACGAGAAATGCTACAAAGTGGGATCATATAAGAGAGTAGTAGTCCATTTTCATCTCCAGTGTTGTTCATCAAGAAAAAAGATAGAACATGGCGGTTTTGTGTCGACTATCGCAAGCTCAATTCATTTACTATCAAGGACAACTTCCCTATACCGCTAGTGGATGATTTATTGGATGAGTTAGGGGGGCAAAGATATTCTCGAAGATTGATCTTCGGTCTGGTTATCATCAAATTAGAGTGTACCCTCAAGACATGCATAAGACAGCTTTTGCGACCACCTTTGGGTTATATGAATTAAAAGTGATGCCATTTGGGCTTACTAATGCACCGACTATATTTCAAGCTCTAATGAATCATATCTTTCAGCCATTTATACGACGATCAGTTCTCGTGTTCGTCGATGATATCCTAATTAATAGTCGAACTCTGGAGGAATATTTGGAGCATCTTCGAGAGGTTTTTCAGTTGATGGTCGAGCATAAATTGTTTGCTAAGGATTCTAAATGTGCATTTAGAAGAGATCGAGTGGAGTATTTGGGCCATGTTGTTTCGAGAGAAGAAGTAGCTGCAGACTCAAACAAAATTGAAGCTATGCTTAACTGGCCTCTACCAAAAACAATAAAGGTCTTAAGGAGGTTTTTGGGGTTGACCGGTTACTACATAAAATTTGTGAGGAATTATGGAATTATTGCAAAGCCATTGACGAACCTCACCCAAAAGGCAGTTCTTATGGTCTAAAGAAACTCAACACGCTTTTGATGAGCTTAAACGAGCTATGACAACAGCTCCTGTACTACAACTACCAGATTTCTCAAAGGAGTTCATCATTAAAACGGATGATTGCTACATCGGGCTAGGAGTTGTACTGATGCAAGGTGGTCACCCTTTGGCCTTTGCTAGTAAGGCTTTGAGTCCTAAGAACCTAGGGCTATCAATATATGATAATGAATTTTGGCAATTCTTATGGCTGTTGAGAAGTGGCGAAATTACCTTCTGCACGGACAATTCATGATCAAAACGGATCAGCAAAGTTTTTAAGGCATCTTCTTACACAAAAAATTTCTACATTGTTGTAGCATAAATATATGACTAAGCTATTAGGTTTCAATTACAAAATTGAGAACAAAAAGGGGGCCAAGAACTCATCAGCTAACGCTCTATCACGGGTTTTCCAAGAAACATCTGAGGGAGAATCTAAATGCATGACTATCATGGTGGTGCAACCAATCTGGGTAGAGAAAGTAATTAAGAGTTATACTGCCGACACACTTGCACAAGAAATTATTACCGAAATGATAACTTTCCCATACAATGTGTCTTTCTATACTTATGAAAATGGGGTGTTAAGGTATAAGAATAGGCTCTATGTAGGTGAGACTACTTATTTTCGAAGCTCCGTACTCGATTATTTCCATGCTTCAACTATTGGTGGTCACTCAGGAGAGATAACTACACTCCAACGATTGAAAAACATTTTTTGGTGGCCCAAAATGAAGAAGGATGTGCATGCTCTTGTGTCACAATGCCATGTGTGTCAAGTCAGCAAACATGAGACTAGGAAGACTCCAGGCGTGCTGCAACTTCTACCCGTGCCTGATCAAGCTTGGCAACACTTTACTATAGATTTTATCGAACAACTTCCACAGTCCGGTGAAAAAGATGCTATTTGGATGGTAGTCAATCGCTTTACCAAATATGCTCACTTTTTTCCAATATGCCACCCTATAACTGCCTCCCAACTTTCACAATTATTCATGGAGACAGTCTACAAGTTGCATGATCTTCCACATAGCATTGTCAGTGATTGGGATAAGCTATTTATGAGTCAATTCTGGCAGCAACTTCTTACATCTTTGGGGGTTCGCCACCATCTGAGCACCGCGTACCACCCATAGTCCAATGGACAAAGTGAAAGGGTTAATCAATGTTTGGAGAATTATCTTCGATGTATGTGTGGGTCAGAACCAAAACAATCGTTGAAATGGTTGTCGTATGCTATACATTGATATAATACCAACTACCACTCCTCTATGAAAACATCTCCCTTTGAAGCTCGATATGGATATCGACCTACCCCGATGTCCATGGGCACGTACCAGTCTAGCATAGTTATTGGATTTGAGCACTCACTACAAGAGAATAGATCATTCAACAACACTTGAAACACCTCTTGCATCAAGCTCAAGACTGGATAAAAAAGTTAGCTGACAAGAGAAGAATGAAGCGCCAATTTGAGGTCAATGATTGGGTGTATCTAAAGTTGAAACCTTACCGCCAACGGACATTGCGAAACAACAAACTATGGAAACTCGGTCCAAAATATGCCGGTCCATTCTGCGTGGTTGACATGATTGTAGTGATGCCCACGGTTCCGGTTCTGGCCGGTTCCGCCGGTTAGGTGATTCCGGAAGGTCGAAACCGGAACCGCACCGTGCTCCCACGGTTGCTGGTTGCCGGTTACGGTTTGTCAACTGGAACCACCGGTTTTCGCCGGTTACCGGCGGTTATCTGGTTAACCGCCGGTTTTCCAGGTTTTTTTTCTCTCCGAACTCGAATTGACGATTGGACGAACTACTACTAAGTACTAAATCGATAAAATTACTAATTTACAAGTTAAAAACTAAGAAGTATGACAAAACACAAGTTTATTTGAATTTTGATATTATTATATAATTTTATAATTTATATCTTACAATTTACAGGTTATAACTTACAAATTACAAGAATATTGAGAATACAATTTAATTTATCAAATTACAACTTGTAAATTAATTAAACTATGAAAATATGAAATTACAATTTATAAATTTACAAATTACAAATAACAAGTTACAAAATACAAATTGTAAATTAATCAAACTATGAAAATATGAAATTACAATTTACAAATTTACAAATTACAATTTACAAATAACAAGTTACAAAATACAAATTGTAAATTAATCAAACTATGAAAAAATGAAATTACAATTTACAAATTACAAGTTACAATTTGAGCTAATTTAGAATTTAGGAATTAGGGGGGGGGGGGGAAAAGAAATAATTGAAATTTGGACTTGCACTTCATATGAAGCTGCCTACGTATCCCTTACCTTGGAATCAAATCCCTCGTAGTTCATTTTACCTTTTTTCCTTGGCGAGTCTAGAATTCGAAGTCGTCGTCCCAATCATCTTCGGTTTGGCTCCCTCCTTCGGCTTCACTCTCCGAGCCAACTTCAATGAGCGGGCCATCCATCAAGTCGTCCCAGCGGTTCTCTTGCTCTCTTAGGTCGGCTTTGGACTCGTCATTCAACATCATTTGAGCTTTGAGGTGATCCGGTGTCAAATTTGATCTCCGTTCGTCCAACATGTAACCGGATTCACTGAAAGCTTGCTCGACCGTAACCGTTGATACCGGGACTCCAAAAATCACCCTTGCCATAGTTGCAAGCAAAGGATACCGCTCTTGATTTCGGGACCACCACTTGAAAACATCAAAGTTGTTGGGACCTGTATTTTCATCATCGGGGGGGCACAATAGGGTCTTGCAAATACATATCTAATTTATTTTGACTACGCCTAGTATTTCCTCTACTTTGGAAAAAAAATTGGAATTCTTGTAAAGCACTACCACGTGAAGATGAAGTATTTAATCCTAACGAAAAAGAACTACTAGAACTTGAAGAACGACTCGTTGGACGAGTTATATTATCACCATATTTTAACTCATATTCTCTATAAAGTGAATATATAGACTCATAAATTTCTGTTTTAATTTCTTCAGCAGGTGGCACATATATATCGGGATCGGAACCTGTAAAACTCATAGTAGACAAAAACTTGTAATACATGTTAATCATATCGTTAGTAGCACTGAGTTTAAAAGTAGGATCCAATATTTTTGCAACCAAAAAAATATTAGGCACATGATCAAAATATTTAAGCCATTTTTTTACCATGGCTAGAATCATCTCTTGCAAATCGGGTTTATGACTACAAGCATTAAATTTTGCAGCAATTAAACAACAATGATACATAAATTTACAAACAGTAGGGTAATACACACCGGATAAATCTTTTGTTGCATATTGAAAAACTTGTAAAAGCTCCATTAATTCAATACAATCATCCCAATACGAAGATAATAAAATAAACGATTCAATATGCGTAGCAAAAAAAGAACATAATAATTCACGATATTCCAAAGTTGCAGAAAGCATTTCATAAGTAGAGTTCCACCTATTAGGCACATCTAAGTTAAAAATTTAAGGATGCACACTAGCTTCCCTACAAAATTTTTTCCATCTACGTCTAACTCTAACTCTGCTATGAATATAATCAACAGCATCACAAATAGGTTGAATTGAGTTACTTAATATTCTAAGTCCATCTTGAACACATAAATTTAAAATATAAGCACTACATCGAGTATGAAAATATTTACCATGCAAGGTTGGATTACATGTTTGAATTAATTCTCTAATACTAGCCATATTAGCACTCGCATTATCAAAACCAATAGAAAAATTTTTATCAAGCATTTTAAATTGATTGCAAATTTTAATAATAGCCTTAGCAATATTAGCAGCATTATGTTGACAGTGAAATCTATAAAAAGCAATTAAACGTTTATTTAAATTCCATGAATAATCAATCCAATGCAATGTAACAGCAATATAATGACGACGGATAAATTTATCAGACCAAATATCAGAACAAATGGCAACCCTATAAGGAATTTTACTAACAACACTTTTCAATTTCGACTTATATCTTATATGCAATCTTTCAAGGGTCTTATTCATAGTCATTCTAGGTATTCTTTGAGCACCAGGATTATAAGCAACTTTCATACGACGTTCAAAATTCATGCTATCGGCAAATTGAAGTGCTAAAGATTCTTCACAAATAAAATAACACATTTGTTCCCTAGAAACTAGAAGGTCAAACCTAAAGAGTTGAGATGAGTACGGCGTACCTTCACCTTGGCTTTTGACATTTTGACTGCTTACCGGTTGGAAGTTGAGTTGCGATTGAGCTTGAGCACGCCCAAGTTGGACTTGATGATTGTTGGTGATGTGTGACCAGTACGTCCCATAGCCTCCTCTAGTGCGAAATTTGTATTGTTTCGGACAATAGTTGCAATACAAATCAAACACACCCGGTTCATTCTTCCTTGCCACCTTTCGAAAATGAATAGTGAAGAGAGCAGATTTCAGTGCCGTATTTCTTGTTGGAACAGCCTCCGCCTCTTCCTCCATGTTGAGATCGATGGATGGATTTCAGCTGAAAGCACGAGATTTGGTGTGTTGTTTTTCACCAAAAATAATCTGACACGCAGTCGGTATGCCCAAACTACCCAGAATAGCAGCAAGCAAGATCGTCTCCCAAAGGACCGGTGAGAACTATTCGAATCTTCAGTTTGCAGTAACCAACTTTCTAGATGAATATCTTGATTATAATGTAAAAACCAAATGTAAAAACAATTAAACAAATGTAGATTTCTTAACAGATTTAAAGGTATTCCGGCTTCCAATTAACTCCACCCTAGCTTAATTATTCCGATCATCGATGCAAAGATAATTTCAATTAATGCATGCAAACCAGTTATAGCCACCGAAGACACTTACTGACGCAGCCTAATTTCTCCTTGCTTCTCGATAATTAGGAAGACACTTCACTAATTATTTCCCTAATCGACTGACAACTGTAAGAGACACTCTATAGATTTAATGAGCCGACAGCTTTATGCACTAGAGAAACCCGATTCAAAACCAACAGACTCTGACACAGGACTGTCGAATTTAGACTGTTCTTCTCTCGATTCTAAAGAATCGTTGTACCACTAATTAAACCTAAACCACAACTACGGATGGCCGATTTAATTGGCTACTAATTAATTCCAATCTACTAAATATTTGCAACTACCTAGCAGAATCGAAACAATTAACAACTTTAAATGCAGAGAATCACAGATACATGCAATTAATTAAAGCAAAAAGAACATTTAGATCTCACAGAATAATTATACCAGGGATTTGTTAATCTTCACCGGAATAGAACGCGTTTAGCTTGAATTCATACTTGGAATAGCAATTCAGAAATTAATTGAAAAGAAGAATGAAAAATTGAAGAATATCGTGTACTGCAGAGAGAGAAATCGTTTCTGGCAATTCTCTATCTATATCTGGCGATTGAAATCATTTTACTGCAATGGATACTGATATATTAGAGTCCTACTCTATCTAGAAGTCTTTTATCCAAATCCTTAACTAATTAATTAATAAAAGAAATCTA
This sequence comes from Perilla frutescens, assembly GCA_026008535.1. Taxonomy (NCBI): domain Eukaryota; kingdom Viridiplantae; phylum Streptophyta; class Magnoliopsida; order Lamiales; family Lamiaceae; genus Perilla; species Perilla frutescens. The sequence continues at coordinate 41,111,568 of BRKX01000001.1, forward strand.
ATCCTAATCCAACTAGGAAAATAATAAAAATAAAGTCCAACAGTAATAAAAATAGCCCAAAAATCGTCCATGGCCCACAGTTGGTGGATATCCACTATTTCCAGTCCAAATATTCGCCCAGTCCACCAGTCGGTATGCCCATACCGACTGCTTTCCAGACTCTTAGCTTTCTTCAACCCAATTGTATCCAAACCCTCCAAAACAATGCCAATACCTCCACTTCCATGTCAACCACCTGAAATCAACCACAAGACACAATTCTTCCACCAAACTTGACCAAGGGGTGAGTAACTACGCAAAAATACACCAAAAATGACTCGAAATATATACGAAATAACAACCTAATCAAGATTCTTGAGATCGTAGTAATTCTTCAAACTGAATCCATCTTGCCACTTCTTCGTCAACTTCCATTTGAGAAGTAGGATTGTTGTAAAAACCGCCACCACTTGGATCATGGTAGAAACCGCCACCACTTGGATCGTTGTAGAAACCGCTATCGGCTCCGCCATAGGGATTCACATATTCTTCAGGTTGTTGTTGTTGAAATTGAGGCGATGTTGTATCAGCATCATCAGAAATATGTACTCCAAAATGAGTATGACGACGATGACGTGGAGCTTCGGAACTATCAGCAATAGCTTTGCCTTTACCCTTATCGGCTCGGCTACCTTGGCTAGACATGATGATTGATAGAAAATGAGTAGAAATGAAGAAATGAAGAAATCGAGATATGAGAGTTGAGAGAGTTGAGACTTGAGAACTTGAGAGTTGAGATTGAGGATTGAGAGTGGAGAGAGTAACTTCATAACTCGTAAGATTGTAACTTGTAAGAAAATTTGAATAAGAAAATGATATTGCTAGAATAGAGAGAATTTGAGCATAGAGAGAGAGAATGAGAGTTTGGTGTGAGTGAAAATGGTGGAGGAGATGGGGTATTTATAGGTGAAAATTGGGGAGTGGGGGGAAAAATTTAAAATTTGAATTTGAAATTTTTTGAAAAAAATAACGGCCGAACCGCCGGATTTGGAGCCCAAACCGGCGGTTCCACATCACCGATCCACCTTCGTGCGTTCCTAGCTGTTGATCGAGATCACGCAGATCGTGATCTCGGCCGTTAAAAAAAAATTAATATACAAACCGCCGGTTAACCGCCGAAACCGGCGGTTTGTTGAAATTCGCCAGCCAAACCGGAACCGGACCACCCTTTTATGGTTGACGGTTACGGTTTGTAAACTGTAACCGTCTGTACGAAATTGGAACCGGCCCAAACTGTATAACCGGCGGTTTGTAACCGCCGGTCCGGTTAATTTTGGGCACCTCTACATGATTGGTTCAGTTGTTTACCGTCTACAACTTCTTGAAAATGCAAAGTTGTACCCGATCTTCCATATATCCTTGATAAAAAAGAAAGGTGGGTCTGCAGACAGGACTACAACCTCATTGCCTACTTTTGATAATTTGGGTAAGGAAATCATGCACCATATCAAAATCCTAGCTCGTCGTTTGGTCTGAAGAAATAATAGTCCAGCAGCAGAGGTACTCGTTCAGTGGGCTCATTTACCAGAAGAAGAATCAACATGGAAAGACTATGAGAAAATATCATCCAAATTTCCACATCTGATGGCATAAGGGCATGCCTTTTTCAAAGGGGAGGGTGATTGTTACAATCCAGCTTTAAGCTCTATTTTCTAGTGAGAGATATATCACACTTTTGTTATGGTGAAACACACTTTTGTTGATTAGAAGGAATAGCCAACATTGTCGTTTGGGCAATGTAGCGACTTGGTATAATTCCAATTCTCATTTTGTGTACGGGCAAGCTGTAATTGATATTTGTTTTCCAAGTCAATCTAATCTTTCCCCAATTCTTTCTATTTCTATCTCAATCCTCTCTAAATTCTTGCAAATCTCTTCTTATTTTCTGAATTAAATTCAGCACGTAGCATGTGCCAACACACAAGATATAATTTTCCGTCTTTCTCTTTTTTTCATTTGTGCAACACTCACAACGAAAAAAAAGTCAACTCACAAGTTCCAAACAAAATATTCTCAATAGTTTTCTGAATTAATCTGTTATATATATAATAGCTGAATATATGAGTGGGTAAAAGTAAGTCGTGATTAGGGAGAAAAATATATAAGAATAAGAAGTTATAAGCAATTTGGAGTGTAAATGTCTCATACACCTATATGACATATCTGGTCCCATATACAATCATTATGTATGAGTACAATAATAATGATATTTATTGTTGTAAATTTTCTTCTTCTTCTTCTTTTTCTTCTTCTTTTTTTTTTTGTATTTTCCACGGTGGTTAAGATTACAACCGTTGCATTTAACAAAAATTTGCAATCTTATTTATTATTTTTTTTTGTTTGGAAATTTGAGATTTGTAACATTTTTATTTTATTTTTTTCATGCATGGGTATAGGATTTGTAGTACTCTGCATATGTCATCTAAAAATAATAATTTTCATTTGTGTTGCACTATAACAACAACAACAACAACAACAACAATTACAACATAATTTGCAATAGTTTATTATTTTTTTTATTTTAATTTCATCATTTAAAATAATTAAATAATTATATTTTTATACATGTCATATATTTAAAGAAATCAAATGTTCTTTGATCGTGAGCAATTATACATTTCTATTTATAAAATTATGTTGTTTGAAATATTCCAACTCGATTTTTCTAACATGAATTTTCATTTAATTAGTTCCTAAAATTAATTAATTTTATTTTTATTTACCATAACTACACAAAATTGATAGTATTATCTAATAAATTAGTTCATGTGCATATCATTTTATTAATTTTTAAAAATGGAACGCAACATATAGAATTAAAAAATAATCATAATATTACAAATCTAAAAAATAATAATTACTTGTGCATCGCACAAGAACTATACTAGTTTATGTTTAAATTCGACATAAGCTATAAAGTTTAATTAGGTAAGGTTACCTTTAATTTTAATTTTAATTTTAAAAATTAAACGTACGCTTATTTAAAAATAAAAATGTAATTGTATGTGTGTGTGTGTGTGTGTTAAAATCAAACATAAACTAATGTTTGATTACTTATAGTTCGTTTAATTTATTTTATGTTGGAGAATTGTCGATTCAGGACCTGAAAGATGGGTAATCTATCAATTCGGGACCTGAAAGATGAAAACTCTCAATTCAGGACTCGAAAGATGAAAATTCTCAATTCAGGACCTCAAAAATCATGATTTTTGATTTTTTTTTATTTTTTAATTAATTTTATATTAATTTTCAATGCAAATTACTTCATTAATTATCTATTAAATCTAATAAAGAAAATTTTAAAATTAATTAAAAAATAAAAAGAAATCAAAATTCGTGATTTTTGAGGTCCTGAATTGAGAGTTTTCATCGTTCAGGTCCTGAATTGATAGACTACTCATCTTTCAGGTCCGGAATCGATAATTTTCCTTTTATGTTTCAAGCATGTTTAATTTCTTTCAAGCACGTAAATTATTTTTTTTTTCTCTTTTTCCATTCTAATTTGAATACTATATAAAAATAACCAAAATATAAATTGAAAGAAATAAGTATATTTTTAATTCTAATTTTCATGTAATTAAAAAATTTAAACTACAAAAAAAAGATGATAAATTGGTTAAATAACCACGGTATATGTAAATAAAAAACAACGGGTAAACATTTTCAACAAAATAATCAAATCAAACACATAGTACCTCTGCTCTAGAAGTACCACCTATTCATTGAGGGTTAATGAAGAATACTAATATTTTCACCAATGGAAGAGAGAAGATATATTAATTGAGAGATAGAAAGTTAGAGAGAGATTATTATTATTATTATTATTATTATTATTATTAAATCGTGCAAGTACAAAATGTATAATACTTGACTACTTCAAATTATTACTCTTGTACCCCTCATCTAAGGGTACAGAATTTTGACTATAGTTTCTGTCGAAGTGCCTAATTTTTTTTCTTTTTTTTAACAAAAAAGGGCAAATTTCATATTAGCTCCTTGTATTTTTCCGAAAAATAAAAAAACCTCCTATATTAATTAAATAGTCTAAAAATCCCCTCTGTTATGTATAATTCATAAAAAAAAAGTCCCTTTTTAAGAAAAGTGAATTACATTTACTAAAAAAAAGTGTATGATTCTTATTTTTATAATTTTTGTTATAGATAAATATATTTTATATCATTTAAAATTTTTAGTATTTGGTTATACTACTAATTTTTAGCTATTTTGATAATTTCCTATGTTACGTATTTTTTTACATATAAATATATTTTATATTATTTAAAAATTATAGTATTTGATCAAACTACTATTTTAAAAAATTAATTAAATTTAAAAAATTATACAAAAATTGTAAAAATAAGAATCTCTCCCTACTTGATTTTAAGTTGGATCGTGATCCTTTTTTTTTTTTTGAGACCCAACCTCAGTCTAATTGTATGCATTGGATTGCTGGACTAGTCCGGCTTGATCCGACTTTTAGTACTTTGAGTTCTATATATAAATAGAGTTAAGTAAATTTGAACATTTTATCTAACAAACACGTGATTTAGGAAAAATTCTATAACGGAAGTAGAGTCCGAGATACGAGTAATATTTTGTAGGGAAAAGGGTCTCGCAGACCCCTGAACTTTTTGGCGGGGACCTCGCAGGCCCCTGTACTTTTTTTTGACTCAATTGAGCCTCTGAACTTTTTTTTTTGGTCTATTGGGCTCCTCCGTCAAGCCCCTCTTGACGGGGTCGTTAGTTTGACCTATAATGACATCGTTTTAGGGTTTATTCGAATTAAAAAAAATTCTAAATTCAATTAAAAATGCACCCGACCCATTTTAATAGAAATCCGACCCGATACTAATTAAACCCGCCCCATTTAGATTAATTTTCATTTTTTCGGTTCTTCATTCCAAAATTCAAGTTCTGGGCATTTTTTGGTCATCTTCTTGGTAAATCTTCTGTTATGGGTCGAAAAAAACCCAGTTCAAGCAAGCCTGCCCAGATTATGGCATCTTCTCCCAGCGCCAGTTCAAAAAAATCATCAAAGAAATTGGCGAAAATTGCCTTCACCTCTTCCAGAAAACCTGCAAAAAACACATTCAAAAAATCAGCTCCATTTCCCAGTTCTTGTTCTACAAATTCAAAACAGACCCTAAATCTGAACAACAATTATGAGCTCCCAAAAACAAATCTACAAAATAACCATTCCTCCCCCAAACAACCAAATCCCAACATTTCATCCAGCTCGAACTCACTTGGGTAAATTTGATTTCCAACTCGGATCCAGAAATCATCTTGAAAGTCGTATTACTCCTAATGAAATGCATAATAGCCGCAAAAAGTACATCAATTAAAATCCATTTTCACCAATTTAGTCAAACAGGAAATAGAAGTGGAAGAATACCTGAACTGGGAAGGTCGTGTAGCCATTTATGAAAAGTGGATTGAGAAATGGTGACTTCAACAGAAGCTCTGTCCCATTTGTTGGGGCCGTCAAAAACTCGAAATTGTTGGTCGGGATTGGGAACAGAGGTGTGCTGATGAATGGTTCTGAGAGATCGTAAGATTTTGAGGGCGTGGAGTTTGGCGATGAGCTCCTATTCCCAGATCAGAATCAAGAATAAAAACCCTCAAATAAATTGAGAACCCTAAATCCCTTTGCCCTTTTCCCCAATTTTAAAGCTAAATGGGGCGAGTTTAGATAGAGTCGGGTCGGATATTTTATTTAAATGGGTCGGGATGTTCAAATAACCCTTAAAACGACGTCGTTTTAGGTCGAACTAACGGCCCTGTCAAGAGGGGCTTGACGGAGGGGCCCAATAGACCCGAAAAAAAAAAATTCAGGGACTCAATTGAGCCAAAAAAAAGTACAGGAGCCTGTGAGGTCCCCACCAAAAAGTTCATGGGCCTGCGAAACCCTTTTCCACATTTTTTAAACAGGAAAATTGAGATATGGAAATTTAGTTAATTTTGTAAACACAAAGGTAGTTAAGTGTGACCCCACCACCACCAGCAGCGCACACAAATAAATTCTTGGACTTTGTTTGGTTGATTTCCTCACGTCACAAACCATCCTATTTTTCTTCATATTCACACTGAACCTAACAAAGACTCCATTTTTAATTATATTCCGAAAAAAATGCAATCGCAAGGCTCGACCATCACCGGAATTCAAGGATTCAATGATGCCCGCATGCCGATCTCCGGCGAGCAGAGCCACCAGCTCAAGGCGGAGATCGCCGCCCACCCTCTCTGCGAGCAGCTGCTGTCGGCCCACGTGGCGTGCCTGCGCGTCGCCACGCCGGTCGATCATCTTCCCCTGATCGATGCTCGCCTATCTCACTCTCACCATATCTTGAGCTCTTATGCTCACAATCCCACGCCTTCTCTCTCTAGACATCAACGGCAAGAACTCGACAGCCTCTTGGTAGGTTTTTAACCCACTTTGTCATTGTTACTCATGATTAGTGGCAATATTTGTTGGGTTTTTTTCCCCCATTTTGAGTGGGGTTTGTTGTGAATCTTGAAATTTTGTGGGGTTTGTGTTGATGTATGAATTTGATGATCACCATCATCAACTGCTGCAGGCGCAGTATCTATTGGTGTTGTGCTCATTTAGGGAGAAGCTGCATCAACATGTTAGAGTTGATGCTGTTGAAGCTGCCATTGGCTGCCGTGAAATTGAGCACAATTTGCAAGCTCTCACTGGTACTAAATTACTAATTAATCAATCCCTTTATTTCATCATGATACACAAAATTATGAATTATTTCTACTCATATTTTTGTCTTAGTTTTGTTTTCTAGTCTTAATTACTAAGCATGTGATAGGCTTGAATATCGTTATTAAATTTCTTATATGTATAGTCTGTATTTTGCTTGGGTTTGGGAGTTCCTTCATTTTTGTATAAGTTAAGTAACCAATTAGAAATGGTGGAATAATCTGCAGTAGCTAAAGATTGATCATGCTTATTTCATGAAATTTGATTATGATTGCTGTTTTTGTTTTGGCTTAATTACCATTTGATCAGTGCTATGAACTTGAGATTTAAGTATATATGTGATGCATATATACGTATACCATATGCTTTTGGTGGGATTATGATTAATTAGTGGTGTGATCCATGTCTCCTGGCGTAGGAGTAACACTTGGTGAAGGAAGTGGGGCTACAATGTCGGATGATGAGGACGAACAGCAAACGGATTCCTCATTAGACCAATCTGGGTTCGACGAGCTTGACTTGATGGGATCGCTCGGCCCATTGCTTCCTTCAGAAACAGAGAGGAATTTGATGGAGAGGGTGAGGCAGGAGCTGAAAATTGAGCTCAAACAGGTGAGTTTGAACTGCAGATTGATGCTTGCAAGTTGTCGTTGTTTGTGATCGTGCAAGGCATGTGTTGTGCTCCATTTGCAGGGATTCAAGTCAAGAATCGGAGAAGTGAGGGAGGAGATATTGAGAAAGAGAAGAGCAGGAAAATTACCAGACGATACGACCACCGTTCTCAAGAATTGGTGGCAGCAGCATTCAAAGTGGCCTTATCCAACTGTAAGCTAAGCTGAGATGTTTTCTTACAATCTTTGGTATTGTTGGTAGACAGAGAGACTTGTTTTCATTCACATGCATTATAGTTGCATTGAACTTAACAATTTACTGCAGAAAATTCTTTTACTCCCATATACCTTAATTACACTATGATATATACATTGTGTTAAGGACATGGTGTTATATTACTCGAGATTGCACCTCGGGTGAATGTTAGTTCTATGCAATAGCTCGTAAATCAAACAAAAGAGACAAATTTGACGATAATTTGGCAGGAAGATGACAAGGCAAAGCTTGTGGAAGAGACAGGGCTGCAGCTAAAGCAGATAAATAACTGGTTCATCAACCAAAGGAAGCGCAAATGGCAAAACTCCAACTCCTTATCTCCCTCTTCTCGACGCACCAAGCACAAGTGATCATCAAATCTCTCTCTCTCTCTCTCTCTCTCTCTCTCTCTCTCTCGGTAAATCTTGTAGGATTGTAATTAAGCATGGCTTATACATAGATATGTATTTCGTGCATTTTATACCAGCAATAGAAAACTTGCTTGAACAGTGCATGTATTCAAGATTTTTCTCTCTCGAAGTGTAAGTTCCCTACGTGTCTTAAAACATATATGAAAATCTTCGTGTTATAAACTAAAAGCAATTTATGTTGTAGTATTTTTATGTTTTAAATTTGACAAATAGAATAAATATAAATGAAGAGCATATGTTAATATAATATACAATATTTGTTAACCAATGATATAGTTTCGAGTAACATTTAAAAATATTGTGCCACTCCTTTAATAAAATTGTCATTAATACAAAGAAGGAAAATTAGAAAAAAAAAAACAGATTTATAATGAATTAAAATTCTAACACGCAAGAAAATCAAGAAAATAAAATTGGGTCCCTCTTGCTTTATTTGGTTAGAATGGGGTCCTTGAACTATCAATTTGGATAAAATCAAGTCCCAGATACCTTATTTAAAAAAATGATTTTTTTAAAATAAACAAATAAAAATTGAAAATAATTAAATACAAATAAAAAATGAATACAAATTGAATTTTCTAATCAAAAATTTATTTAAACAATTATATAAAAAATAAATTTAATTAAAATTTTTAAAACCACTATAATTTATTTTTTGATTTTGATTTATTATTTTTTGAAAAAAATCGAACAATAGTTTAAAAAGTGATTTTTATTTAATTGATTTTTTTATTTTATTTAACTATTGTTTGATTTTCTTATTTACTTTTTTGAAAATAAAATAAAAGTACAACCATTTATAAAATTTAATTTAATTTCTTTCAATTTTTATTTATTTGTTATTTCAATTAAAATAAAAAAGCCAAACAATAATTTTTTTTTAAAATCTGATTTTTTAATAAATTTTAATTATTTATTTATTTATTTTAAACAAATTCATTTTAATTTTTGTTTTCGAATCGGGCCCTATACTATCATTGGTTAAAATTTAGGGAGCTTGATTTAACATTTTGACCAAATTAATAGAACATGGACCTCATTTTGACCAAATAAAATAGAGAGACTCAATTCAAATAAACTTCTAAGTATAAGGACCCAAAACAATGTTTACTAAAAGTTCATATTATAAAACCATATTATATCCCTTAATTATATATTGATGTATGTCATTTATAAAAAAAATATCAATACATAAATATCGGGTACAATTTGAGATAATGCAATATTATAGTGGTAGTTATTGGATAAAAATGTACTAATAATCTAATTAGGTAATGATATAAGTTTTGGAGGGAAAAAGACATTGTTGTAAATGTTGCAACTTGCAACCATTCTAATTTTCTACTTTTATACATAGTTATAATATTGTATTTATATTTATTTTGTACAATAAAGTAAGTTGCAAAATTAAATTTGATCCCGCATACAACGGCCCTCCCATCATCACTTCAGAAACCTTCTTCTCCAAGGCGCAATGAATCATCCTCCTCTCGATCATGTGAAATGCGTGCATATTAAACGCTATTCTTCATATCTAACACCCTTTTCTCGATCAAATCTCATTTTTTTATTTCTATTTGACCATAATTGAGCTGAGGCCGGTTTAAATATGTTAATTTGTGATTCTATCGACGCATTTTCGATCTTTCTTCTTCATCATGGAATGCATATTTTGCCCCGACTTAATAAGCATAGATTCTGCACCCTACCTTTTGCCATTACATTTTCTTGAGTTGCATATATTTGGATTTGATTTCTTGCTGCCATTTACGTGGAGAGTTGCATTTCTTGGTCGATTCTTTGTATCCATTGCAAGGATTATTTCGGGTTCTTGATCTGTTCTGTTGCCGAAAATCTCATTGTATTCATATTATCATCACTGAGAAAGTCTCGTTTTATCTTGAATTTCCCTGCATGTTGATTACAAGGTGTAGATGTAGATAAATATATAACTATACATATTGGGATTTGGGGGTTTGGAAATTAAGTATAAAGTGCTCAACAGATAGTCCCTCTAAAGTTATTGAACCCAAATGCTCGTAAAGATTGAATCTTGATGAGTTTTATGGCTGTTATAGGAGCACCCTGTTTGATTAGTGTTTCTGGTGTTGTGTAATCGTTGTCTTTTTAGGCGTTGAGTGTTGAAGTGGGGAGGAATGGCCCATATGGCTCACTTTAACTATTCTGATGCAATGGGTGATGGCTCATATCATAGTCAGGGAGTGCAGATTGTCCCATTCAAGACGTCTATGGACTCGTTGAGGGTGCTTTTGTTGCATGGGAATTTGGAGATTAATGTGATGGGGGCCAAGAATCTTCCCAACATGGATTTAGTGAACAATAGCATAGGTGATATGATAGGGACTGTGTGTGGTAAGATTCAAACAAGTGATCCTTATGTCACTATCGCGATCTCTGGTGCTGTAATTTGTAGGACTTTTGTGATTAGAGATGATGAAAACCCTGTTTGGGACCAACATTTTAATGTCCCAGTAGCACATTTTGGTACAGAAGTGCAGTTTATTGTTAAAGACAATGATTTCGTGGGATCCGAGATCATAGGGGCTGTTGGAATCCCTATAGAGCAGTTAATCTATGGGACAAGAGTGCATGGAACTTATCCAATAATTGGTGCAAATGGGAAATCTTGCAATCGAGGGGCTGTTTTGAACCTTTCAATTCAGTATATACCAATGGATGAGTTGTCAATTTATAGTAATGGAGTGGGATCAGACCTTAAGAATGAGGGTGTACCTGGTACCTATTTTCCTCTTAGGATAGGTGGAACGCTCACGCTGTATCAAGATGCTCATGTGCATAAGGGCTCACTTCCAGATGTGGTGTTGAGTAATGGCACGACGTATAAAAATGGCACTTGTTGGCGTGATATATATGATGCTATATCTCAAGCTCGATGGCTAGTGTACATCACAGGATGGTCTGTTTATCACCTAGTCCACCTTGTTAGGGATGATCCTCTTGTAACAAACAGTAGCTTGGGCGAGCTTCTGAAAGCCAAGTCTCAGGAAGGTGTGAGGGTACTGCTCCTTGTATGGGATGATCCTACTTCTACGACCATATTGGGGTATAAAACTGTAAGAAAACCATCTCTATTGTGTCCTTATATTTATTTCTCCAAGATTATATTAATGAAAGTCTGAGATGAAATAGTTTTCTGTATATTACTCAGAGCACATTTTTGTTGCCATCTTTTGGTGACCTTTACTTAAGCTAGATCTTCCATGCCTCAGAATTTCAATGCGCTATTACTTTTTGTATTTGTTGAGGTCCATAACATTAATGATGAAATTTCCAAGTTTGTAGTTTAAACATGATATCTTCTATCTGTAGTAATTGCAAGCATTGTGCAGTAGGACAAATTTAGAAACAGAATTCTCCCACTTACTGCAGTCATTTGAGATCTATCATTTTTAACTAGGTTCTCTACTCCGCTTTAGTGCAATGATATGCTCGCAGTACTTACATTAGTGAATTTAATATAGATTTGTCACCATAATCACACGTTTTTCTGTCCAGTTTTGTTATATCAATTACCTTTTCAGACTGAACATATCTTATTCATAAGCTTGGGGGAGTGTGGCGAATGATTTTATATAAAGCATATTTTGCTGGTTTTCTGTTGTAGGAAGGGGTAATGAATACCGGTGATGATGAGACACGCCGCTATTTTAAGCATTCATGCGTTAAAGTACTGCTGTGTCCAAGAAGTGCTGGGAAAGGTAGCTGGGCCAAAAAACAGGTTGGTTTCAGCTTTAGTGTTTTTAGTTCAGAACTAGAATTTTCTCACAGACAGTCGCGAAATAAATAATTTCTGTTGAGAAAGCTATAGGCTGTGTCCTAAGTCCTAACTAAATACTCTCATATGCAAGAAAATTAAATTTTACTATCTACACCATTTTGTTCACGTACCTCAACATGAGTTTGTGTGTTTCAACATCTTAATGCATGTGAAGTCACAAGTAATTTGATTCAAAGAACACTTGCTATGCTTCTGTTTCGTTGGATTCCAAATGAAGTGCCACTTATTGTTTTCTTTTATCATTAGGAAACAGGAACAATCTACACTCATCACCAGAAAAGTGTGATTGTAGATGCTGTTGCTGGTAATAATAGAAGAAAGATAATAGCATTTGTTGGAGGACTTGACCTATGCAAGGGAAGATATGATACTCCACATCATCCAATATTTAGCACATTGATAACAGTTCACAAAGATGACTACCATAATCCTAATTTTGTGGTAACTAACTACTACGTATAATCTTTTATTTTCTGTATTCTCTCTCCTCTGGCTAGTGAGTGCATATTGGTTTGTTCATGACCACGTACAAAAGGTTACAACATCTTTGCTAAATGTGATGATCAGTTGAAACTAAAACACAAAATAGCTGGTATTTTGTCTCAAAAGATTCTAACCGATAGTAACCTAAAGAAGATGATCAAAGATAGAAAATGTAGTTGATAATGCTCCTCTTTGTTCTTCCTTTCACAATGAAATGCATCATGCAATTAAACAGGGGCCAACTGTGGGTTGTCCTAGAGAGGCATGGCATGATTTACACTGTAGGTTTGATGGTCAAGCAGCGTGTGACGTCTTGAGAAACTTTGAAGAAAGATGGCTGAAGGCCTCAAAGCGCCGTGGCCAAATGAAGCTTTCACATGATGATTCCTTACTGAAGCTTAAACGAATCCCCGAGATATTGGGATTAGAAGAGTCTGCCAGAGTAACAGAAGGTGATCCAGAGGCTTGGAACCTCCAGGTAGGATAAAATCATGTCATGAGTTCTTTTTTTCCCATGATGAAGCTAAATTTACTGCAAATGTAGGTGTTTCGTTCCATTGACTCCAATTCTGTTAGAGGCTTCCCCAAGGATCCAAGAAAAGCTACAGAAAAGGTAAATGGTATCTCATTCTTATCTTTCCAATCACGGTTGTAATAAAGGAATTAATGGTTGGCTCAATTAAGCAGAACCTGGTGTGCGGGAAGAATGTATTTATAGACATGAGTATACATACAGCTTACGTAAAGGCAATCCGTGCTGCTCAACATTTCATTTACATTGAGAACCAGTACTTCCTTGGATCATCCTACAATTGGGCTAATTATAAGAACTTGGGTGAGGAACTCAACCCAGGCTCATCAATACTCTTCTGATGAAAGGATTGTGTTTTCATTCGATAGATCTTTTGTCTGTCAGGAAGTACAAAACAAATCAGTTTCTCTTTTAATTTGTTTATAGGTGCGAATAACTTGATTCCTATGGAAGTTGCTCTGAAGATTGCTAAGAAAATCCAGGCAAGGGAGAGGTTTGCTGTGTACATTGTCATTCCAATGTGGCCAGAAGGAGTTCCTACCAGCACTCCCACCCAAAGAATTCTCTTTTGGCAGGTGGGCTCTTATGTCCAATATAAACATTCCACTTCCAGTATTCTTTTAGTTAGAAGCTTTAAAGTTTTATCTACGATGCCTTAGTTCAACTTCAATGCTACAATCAGCTTATGAAATGTTTATCCACTCATAGTCTTATCTGAACAAATGATTCACAATGATTAGTTTGGTTTTTTAAATAACGAGGAGCTGTTTAATGTTGTTTACCAATTTATTGAGGACATTTTCCAAAGGTGGCATAATCAAGTGGAAAGAATGTGATGGAGTATGAGCCAAGATAGAGTAAAAGAAAAGATTGTTTTATTAAATTCTCAAACAAGAAAGAAATATTGTCTCTCAGCTTAAGGTGATAACCATATAAATAGATATTATTGTCTTTCCCACATGTGAGGGGTTTATTTAAAGCTATGTGCACCATTCGAAAATAGGTAATGCTAATTAGGAGTCCAATAATTATGCCAATTTCATTCCCTTGATTGTTCTTCCATTGTAAATAGACTGCTTGTTACTATTCATGGGGTTGGATTAGTTACATCCAAACTAATTTTTCCCATGATAGTATGGTTTGAAGGCATACAAATTGGTATCTGTTTTCCATATATTTTCAGTTGGTTTTGTGATGGACAAAATGGTGAGTGGGACTACTCTTTAACCCTTTTACGTATCATAGTGATAAAAATTATCTTTACAACCAAAATATCACAAATTTCCTTCTCTAATTTCAAAGTTTTCTTTATTTGGTTTGCATTCCATCTTATACAAACTGATACGGGCTACATCCATCCCTGCAGTACAATACAATGCAAATGATGTATGAAACAATCTACAGTGCTTTAGTAGAAGCAGGGCTGGACAAAGAGCAAGAACCCCAGGATTATTTGAATTTCTTCTGCCTTGGTAGTCGTGAGCCTGATTACAATCGGAGGCAGTCGTCAAATATAAAAAACTCTGCTGGAAACACTCCACAGGTACACTAGTCACTCTTGACATTTTGTAATGATTCAAGCTATTGTGCATCATGGTAATCTTGCTCATGACATGTTGCACTTGTGGATGTAACATTATCCAGGCCCTAGCTCGGAGAAATCGTCGCTTCATGATCTATGTTCACTCGAAGGGAATGATAGTGGATGATGAATATGTAATATTGGGTTCAGCTAACATCAACCAACGCTCTCTGGAAGGAACCAGAGATACTGAAATCGCAATTGGTGCGTATCAGCCTCGTCATAAATGGGCTTGCCAACAAGCTCATCCAAAAGGACAGGTAAAGCTAGATCACACCAACTTAGCATTTTTCTCATAGGTCAGAAATGATACTAAGTTCAAAACTTCACTTGCTGCTTCAAGTGAAAATATAGTGGTTGTTACAATGAACTTTTCTTCAAAACACCAGAAAAAAAAAAAAGATCACATTGTGGAGAGTTTTTTGGTGCATTCTATCATCCTCTTCTCTAATAACTGCAAAGACAAGAACCTTTGAAGTTCACATTTGCATGTATTAACACGATTTTATGGAAAACTGTTTTGGCCTGTGTAGCCAGAAAGCCACTTAACTTTGTGTTTACCAATGAGGTTGATACGATCCCACATTGGATCCACAAGAAATTGTGGATGGGTACTTAAGTTGAGGGTCAACCTTCCGCTCTTGAGCTAGCTTTTGTGGTGGAGTTAGGGCCTTTGGCTTGAGTTCCTATCAGAGGTCTACTATGATTAGGTCCCTATATCTTTAGCTAAATGTTAAATTTGTGAATGTGTACAACAGCTACATTATACACAAACAGGAAGCAATGCAAGAGGTTGTTTTCTTATGAATAAACTATTAGCAATAGCATATGTTACAACGTTGTTTTGTGGTACAGATATATGGATACAGGATGTCACTGTGGGCGGAGCACACGGGCACTTTGGAGCCGTGCTTTGAGACTCCGGAGAGTTTGGAATGCGTGAAGCGCATAAGATGGATGGGGCATCTTAACTGGCAAGAGTTTGAGTCTGATGAAATGACTCCATTGAGAGGCCACCTGCTGAAGTATCCTGTGCATGTAGACACAAAAGGAAAGGTGAGTCCTCTCCCGGGCAGCGAAACGTTTCCAGACATGGGAGGCAAAATAATCGGAACATTCACAGGGATTCAAGAAAATCTCACTATTTGATCAGAGCATTGTTTGCTGACAATTCTTGGACGGCTGAATTTTGTTGCTGCTGCTGCTGTTGTTGTTCAGCTTTTTTCTTGTTGTCATAATGTTGTGGGATTGTAGCTGAGGTTGTTTTCTTCCTTTTGTTTTATATTTTTCTTGCTATGTCTGATTTCAGTCAAGCATATTCCAACAAGCACAGTAAACATCTCCTAGTTTTGGTAAAAATTAGGCTGGTGTAGATATATGTTGATGATGATCTGTTGATTTGTAAAATACAGAGGTGCAGAAATCGTGTAATAATTTCCAGTGCCTCAAATTGTTGCTGCTTTTTATGAATTCTTGAGTCTTATGATGTTGGTGAAATACAGAGATGCAGAAATCGTGTAAATTCCCATTGCCTCAAATTATTGCTGATTTTTATGAATTCTTTATTATTACTATTACTATTACTATTTTTTTGCACCCGTGTAATCATCGAGCTTAATTAAAAATAATCTATAAAATAAGTTTATATTTAAACAAATAAGAGAGTAAAAATTATAGAGCATTATGGGCACAATTTTTATTTTAAATATTATTCACAGTCAAAATATATAATTTATATTGCATTCCAAGTTATAGTAGTACATGCTTACATTCAAATATAAGCATTTTGTTTACTTTTTTTTTTATTAGATCATCTAATTAAATAGAACTATATACTGTATCTCATTTCTTTATGAAAAAAAGTAGAGAATCCATTTGTTGTTGTTGTTGTTAAAAAAATGTCAATTAAATATGAATTAATTACGATTAAATGCATAAATTTTGATACGATTTACAATTTAAAGACAAAATTTAAAAACTTACAATAAAAATACAAATTTGCATCTTCTTGCAAAATAGACAACTCATTTTTTATTTTTATTTTCCGGCAAACGGAAACTGATGTGACACAAAAATCATCTTATTTCATAATGATGTATAAATATTTTCCACTTCATCACAAAACGTTGTCGTTTTGTGTTTAAACGAAGAACTAAAGAAGGATTATACGATTTTAAATTTTTGAGTTTTTAATTTACTTAGGTACAAAATGACGTTGTTTAGTGATGAGGTAAAAAATATTTCCCATCTAAACATAACATAACATTATTTTTTTGTCAAATTAGTTTTCCGTTTGTCGGAGAAAAAAATAGAGGGGTCTATTTTGCAAAAAAAGAAATGCAAGTTCGTGTTTTAATTATAAACTTTTAAAGTTTGTGTATTTGTGTGATTAGTCGTAGTTAATCCATTAGATATATTACCTAATAAGTGTTTAAGCGGTCCAAATTTATACTTATAATTTTCGGTTTATGCTCACAAGACACTACTTAGGACCACACCCGCAATTGGACGGGGTCAATTGTAGAAGTAATAAGCTTAACCCGAGTCGATCTCTCAAGGAAGACTTTATGTGAAAGAATTATCTAAAGACTACACATGCTTTCAAGTAAACAACTAAAATGAAATCTAAACATTCTAACAAGGGGGTTTGGTGATGCTTATGCTAGGAATCCAAAATAGACAATTAAGCAAGACAACTAAATGCAAAAATACAAATTAAATTAAGATTAGAGGAAATAAGTTTGATTAAGGTATTAGGGTGTAGATTCTCTCAATGGTTTTATCACTATGCTTTATTCAAGTTGATAATGCTACTCTCACATATACAATAGACCCTTCCGATTAGTTTAACTTCAATTACTGTCACCGTCTATCCGTTAAACCTCTCTTAGCTATATCATACAAGCAAGATTAACATGTTAGGCTTAGGAACCCCATGCACCTAACGTTGAAGGAACCAAGTTCTGGACTTAGATTCACAATCAAGACTCCTCTAAATCCTATCAATGTTCAAGTAGTGATCAATTACCTAAACATGAAAAGGCACAATTCCAACAACAACAATCAACAAGAACAAGCATAGGTCAAAACCACATCGATCCTCTACCCCCTAATAGAGAGATTAGCCACTAAACATGCTCAAAACAACACAAATACCATAGAAGAACATCATCTCATAAATCAAATGTAAATGAAGATAACTTCTACAATATTAAATATCCTTCAAGAGTTTTGGGACAAATCCCCACAAACATCCAAGAAACACAAAGAAAATACAAGATGAACCTCCTCCAAGCTTAGCTTCCGCGGATGGCTCGTCGTCGGGACCTTCTCGTCTTCTCTTCTCCTTGCTTGGCTTGGTTCCCTTCTTCTTCTGTTTCTCCTCTTCCCTCTTGTGAAGGTGATGATGGTGGAAAATGGTGAAGGAAAATGGTATAGAGATTAGTGTGTGTAGTGTGTGTGAAAGAGAGGGAGAATGGAGAGAATGGTATGGGTGAGAGTGAAGTGGATGGAATGAATGATGGTGAATGGTTGTCCCCCAAAATCCCCAATATCTATTATTAGATATGAGAGAGGGAGAGAAACGTGAGATGGAGAGAGATGGAGAGAGAAAAGTTGGTGGTATGGTGATGGTGAGGGAGCATTAAATGCTAGAGGGATTTGGGGGGATTTGTTGGGAGAAAAAGTCCACAAAGTGAGCTTAGGGAAAATTAATCCCTATCCCCTGTTGCTTAGATTAGGGTGGCTCAAGAATCAATGCCAAAAGATGGAGGAGGAAGGATATGGTACTTGTTACTTGTTGCCAAACCAAGAAGAGGCGAGAAAAGAGTGCAAGACAGGGCTAATCGGGCGAAACATAGCGTCTCGCGCGCCAGGTGCGCGCGCCCGCGGGAACCGCGCGCTCGCGGGGCCTCTTGGCCGAGAGGGTAGCCGCGCGGCCGCGCACTTTGACAATTCTATCTTCGGCAGCTTCCACGGTTTTGGCTCGTTCTCCCTCGTTTCTTGGCCGATTGACCCGATTCAACTTGCCACACGCTCCTTATTCGATTCTCTATCTTCCCATTGTCTTGAATCCCTCAAATTTTGCAGTCATTTATCCTCCATTTTCTCAAGATATTATGCAAATCTACACGACTCACCAAAAGAGTAAAAGTAAAGGAAATAACATAAAAATCACACAAAAATAAAGGAGAAACACCTACTAAAGATACAAAATGCCTATGATAAAATAGGACAAATATACACTAAACAATAAGCTAGAATCAGAATATATTAAGTGCATCAAAATATATAATTTTATATAGGTAAATATAGACACATAAAGTTTTATTGGGCTCAAATCATGAGATAAAGATGATCCAAAAATGGCAAGCATAAATTAAATAACTCGAACATAAGGAAAATCAGCATATACTATGTGGGCTACATCTAACATTTTTATTATTATTAATAGTAGGATTTTGAAATTCTCGTGAATACATTAAAATTTAAAATATCTATATGCCTACCTTTATATTGGTATTATTATATATTTTTGGGCAATAATTTTAAAAAACTGTGAAGATTTGTGGACTTTATATGAATTATTGAGTTTTAATTTTATAGATTTTAATGTTTGAGCAGTGAGATCAATAATAACAATTTAAAATATTGACATTAAGGCAATGCACGTTGTATCGAGCTAGTATTATTAAATACATTAAAAATATTTGATCAAGTCTCGCATATCTGGAAAGTGGAATTACTAGGTGGCGTAAAAATACTAAAATAATGTGTCAATCATTGTGTTACTATATCATTTTAGATTTTAACGTGTGTCATAAAATATATACTTCCTCGTGTCTCATGATTTTAGTGTATTATTCTTTTTTGAATGTTCCAAAATTATAGTCATAAGTTTTAATTATAATTATATTAAAACTTCTTTTATAAATATAACTATGTCCAATATTTTTTGAAATCTAGTATGAAGAAAAATCATATAGTAAAAATAAGGGTAATATAAGTAATTTTACATAAACCGCGTCTTTTCAATGCATTTTCTTAATTGCGTGAAAATAGGAAAGAGATTACAATTATGAGACAAGCGAATTGTTATTATATGAACTATGTATTATTAGAACCAAAATATAAATAAAAGAGGTTACATGACTAGCTACAAATAAAAAAGATAGGAGTCACAAAACTCGCCACAAGTTGACACTCTTGGAGCTCCTACAGCCGAACAATTTGAAATATTTTTTTATCTGGAGGAGGTTTCTAGGATACCGAGATGAGAGATCTCGACACTGGAGGCCTATCCCTAATTCTGACAGCTCTGAGAATCATAAGATCGTCCACCATATTCCTCCTATGTCCCATCTTGGCCAAAATAACGTTGTTAACAATTACACTGCTTCTAGATTTTCAATAATCTAAAGTACAAGAAACAATAGAATCGAGCATAAAGCAACAATAACAATAAACTGCTAACAAATTGGAATGTCGAAGCAACAGGATTCTGTTAAGCCCCAGCTAGTGCTCATGGTTTGACGTGTTGTCTCTCAAAGATGAAACGGCTTCGTCCTTCCAGCAGTAGCACCACAATTTCGGCAAGGTTCCTACGAACTAGGCAATATCAAAACTGGGAGCAGACACTAGACGAATGTATCATAAGAAAAATGCTTGTTTTTCTATGTTCTAGCATACTCTGGGCCAATTTCTGAGTTCTAAGCAACTCTAATGAACTAGACAATGTCAGAATTGGGAGCAGACACTAGACAACTGTATGATGCAGAATGAAAATACTTGTATTTTCTGTGTTCTAGCATCATGGGACGTCCTATATATAAGACGCTCCAGATTCAGGAGGGGAACATCACTGCGCTTTAAGAGGGGAACAACAATGCGCTTGCACAAGACATCCTATATATAGGACTTTCCAGCTTCAGGTGGATCAATGCGCTTCAGGAGGGGAACAACAATGCGCTTGCATGGGACATCCTATATATAAGACTTTCTAGCTTTAGGTGGGGGACATGAGGAACAACAATGCGCTTCTGTGTTCTAGCATGCTCTGGAACTCTCTAGTTTCAGGAGGGGAACAGTAATGCGCTTCTGTATTCTAGCATGCTCTCGGACACTCTAGCTTCAGGAGGGGAACAACAATGCGCTTCTGTGTTCTAGCATGCTCTGGGACTCTCGAGCTTCAGGAGAGGAATGAGACTCTCTTCTAGCATGCTCTGGGACATTTCAGCTTCAGGAGGGGAACAACAATGCGCTTCTGTGTTCTAGCATGCTCTAGGACTCTCTAGCTTCAGGAGGGGAACAACAATGCGCTTATGTGTTCTAGCATGCTCTGGGACTCTCCAGCTTCAGGAAGAGAACACCAATGCACTTCTGTGTTCTAGCATGCTCTGGGACTCTCCAGCTTTAGGAGGGGAATGGGGCTATCTTCTAGCATGCTCCGGGACTCTCCAACTTCAGGAGGGGAATGGGGCTCTCTTTTATCATGCTCTGGGACTCTCCAGCTTCAGGAGGGGAACAACAATGTGTTTATGTACTTATGTGTTCTAGCATGCCTAGTTTCAGGAGGGGAACAACAATGCGCTTCTGTGTTCTAGCATGCTCTAGGACTCTCTAGCTTCAGGAGGGGAACAACAATGCGCCTAGCTTCAGTAGGAGAACAACAATGCGCTTCTGTGTTCTAGCATGCTCTAGGACTCTCTAGCTTCAGGAGGTGAACAACAATGCGCTTCTGTGTTCTAGCATGCTCTGGGACTCTCGAGCTTCGGGAGAGGAATGAGACTCTCTTCTAGCATGCTCTGGGACACTCTAGCTTCAAGAGGGAAAAAATAATGCGCTTCTGTGCTTCTGTGTTCTAGCATACTTTGGGACTCTCTAGCTTCAAGAGGGGAACAACAATGCGCTTTTGTGTTCTAGCATGCTCTGGGACTCTCGAGCATGCTCTGGGACTCTCCAGCTTCAGGAGGAGAACACAATGCGCTTCTGTGTTCTAGCATGCTCTGGGACTCTCCAGCTTTAGGAGGGGAATGGGGCTCTCTTCTAGCATGCTCCGGGACTCTCCAACTTTAGGATGGGAATGGGGCTCTCTTCTATCATGCTTTGGGACTCTCCAGCTTTAGGAGGGGAACAATAATGCGTTTCTGTGCTTCTGTGTTCTAGCATGCCTAGCTTCAGAAGGGGAACAACAATGCGCTTCTGTGTTCTAGCATGCTCTGGGACTCTCTAGCTTCAGGAGGGGAACAACAATGCGCCTAGCTTCAGGAGGAGAACAACAATGCGCTTCTGTGTTCTAGCATGCTCTAGGACTCTCTAGCTTCAAGAGGGGAACAACAATGCGCTTATATGTGAACAATAATGCGCTCCTGTGTTCTAGCATGCTATGGGACTCTCTAGCTTCAGGAGCTTAGCTTCAGGAGGGGAACATCAATGCGCTTCTGTGTTCTAGCATGCTCCGAGACGTCATATAGTTCTAGCATGCTCTGGGACGTCCTATATATAGTGTGTTCTAGCATACTCAGGAGCTCTGGTACTCTCTAGCTTCAGGAGGGGAACATCAATGCGCTTCTGTGTTCTAACATGCTCTGGGACGTCCTATATATAGTGTGTTCTAGCATGCTCAGGAGCTCTGGGACTCTCTAGCTTTAGGAAGGGAACATCAATGCGCTTCTGTATTCTAGCATGCTCTATGACGTCCTATATATAGGACTCTGCAGCTTTAGGTGGGGAACACCAATGCGCTTGTGGGCTTATGACCAACATCCTTGTACACTATAGATATTACATTAAGTATTAATGCACTTAAATACAGTTTTTAACTAGGTTAAGAAATCAATGTGAGATCATTAAATGTCTTAATCACATTTTCCACACACCATAAATGCCCAATCGTATGATTGATTTCAACAGTTAATTTTTCACTCATTGAAAATTTGATTTGAGAAAATAAAAATATTACGATTCTCTACTATAAATATAGAACAAATCGTACACTATTTTATTACTCTAAAATTAAATGACGTGGTCACAAAAAATCGAATAAAATGACTTAATTTATTACATCCAATTTTCCAACAAATAAGAACCATATGAATTAACTTTTATCCATTGCACGAGAAAGAGAAGAAGATATTGCTATATGATTATTGAGTTTTCAACTAGAATTTGCCAATTTCTCCAAAATAAAAAAAAGAGCGAGTTTTATGTGGGTTTTACGTATCAAAATTAATGAGAAAGTCAATATTCAGATTCAAACATAATTAAATATTAATAAAATTTTAAATATGTTATTAAATATAAATTTTAATCCTGGTCTTAATTTATCTATAAATTTTTATTAATAAAATAATATGACACAAGTTTTTTTTTTTTTTTTTAAAAGGAAAAGGAGAAAAAAAGGTGTGCAACTACCCACTCTAAATGGCAAATGCTATGCTGCTGAGGCAAACCGTCGTAGATCCGATCTGAGATTCTTGAAAATGATATTGCCACTCTACATTCTAGCTACTTACAATCTCTCTTACTGCAAATTGACTATTCTACCCACGGTTTCAATCCATAACATATTATCAATATTTGTTTTTTTCTCTTCTAGTCGTTTTCTTTTTGTTTTTCTGAATTCATTGCATCATGGACCACGAGGTCCACCGCCGAGTGATATAGCAAAGTGAAGGGTTGTCGATTTTAAGCACCTTGACCATATTTATGTTATGGAATGACAAAAAAATAAAATAACTTCTGTGTAAGAATAATATTAAATAAGATATTAAATTTTGATGTTTAGAGTTATTAAAATTCGGTTTGATTTGAATTTATAATCAAATTTTACATCATGTTACAACCACGTCAAAGTTTTTACGGTTATTTATTTAATGATATAATATTAAGAAGATGTGAAATTTAATTGGAAATCCTACTGAACTTATCCAAATTTAAAAATATAATTATGACAACACACATTAATTTAATTTATGTTTATAAGCAAGGTTGATAATTATCAAAGGAAGACGGATGTTTGATTTGAGATTTACCAATTTAAAAGTTTACGTGTAGCTTAATAAATACAAAAAAGAGTCAATATCACATCTATACATATATTAAAGCAAAATCGTAGGGGTAAAATTGTAAATAAAAATATTTAGCAAAATATTGATTAATAAAAATATTCATGTCGAAAAATGTACAAATGAATGCCTTTGGCCGAGGGTTAGTGGTTGGAATGACTATCTCTATCAATCACGTGTTTAAACCACGAGAGATCAACTTTTTGAGAGTTTTATTTTTTTAATTTCCTTTTGTTAGTTTTTTTTTATTATTATTATTTTGGTTCTTCGCTCAATAATGACAAGAAACATTTTTTTCTGGGTTCTTTGTTCAATTTTCGTTTGTTTTTTTTTTTAAATTTTCGGACCATCAACTTTTTTTCAGTTTTATTCTTTTGGAATTTGCGGGAATTTTTTTTTTTGGGGGTTAGTCTTATTCTTTTTTATTTATTTATTTTTTTGTTAGTTTTATTTTTGCTCTTTAATTAATTTTAATTAGAATTTTAATCGATGATAACTCCTTGAATCTATTGATAGTTGGAAAACTTAGCATTGAAGATCATTTATTTTCTAAATTTTATTTACATTTAGATCATTGACATTTTACCTTCTAATCATTATTTACATTTATCGAGTTAATTACATAGTTAGAAGAGGTTTGAGTTATTAATTCTTTTGATATGAATGGTGGATATTGGTATTGAATTTTTATTTTATTTTTTACATAAATGGTTGATGTTGTTATTATCTTGATTTACAATTCAAATATAAACTCGTATCATTTCAAATCCTAAACTCATCACATATCCTCTCGAATTTCAATATTTTTTTTTGTTGGAAAGTGATAATGAAATTTCCATTGATGTCGAACAAGACGCATAATTGTTGGTTGATGAAAATCTTTTGTAAATTTTCATGAAAAAAATTAAATGTCTTTTAACAAAACAAAATGAGATAGGAGTTCTATATGTATGATTCTTATGTACTTATAACAATTATTTCTAACACAATATGATATTATATAACAAAAATGTAATTAAGTTTACTTTAAAAAAATCTTGTAAATGTGCTTATGATTATAATTTGAAAAATGACAAATATAATATTGTATATATAAAGTATCATTTGATATAATTATATGATTCTATATTATTACTATTAGAACCAACATAGTTTCTTTCCCTAAAGAATTGTCGATTTAGAATCTGAACTTCAAATACTTAAAATAGTTTCCGTACATCGTACGAGTGAAATACTAGTTCTATCTTAAACTATTAACCAAAATTTAATTCTATTACATATTTAACGAAAATTATTATTTAATACCTTAACATTTTTATTTGTTTTCAATATTATTCCACATCCTAATTTTCTGACAACAGATTTGTTTGCTGGAAGTTTATGTGTTATTTCCATAAAATATAAGAAAAATTACGTGTAAGTGAATTTCTAATGAGCCACACCACATATATTTTAACTTAGATCGTGTAATAGAATTGAAAATAAATAAAAATATTAGGTGTTAAATCATAATTTCTTGAAATTTAATAGTTCAGAAGAAAATATGGTATATGAAGTCAAAATTAAATGAAAAACATACTTTACTGATAAAAAAAACTGTAATGTGTTCACAAGGGTAGTTTCGTCATTTAACACACATTACATGGGGACGTGAAGGAGGGAGTGGAGAAAGCAAAAAAGAAAGTCTCCATATAAATCCATCATCAGATTCATACAAGAACGCACTAATCACTCTTCCCACATCTCGATCAATCAATCTTCTTCCCCCATTTACACACACTGAGCTCCGCCATGGGCGCCACCACCAACGGCTCTTCAGCTCAGCCCTTCAAGTTCCTGATCTACGGCCGCACCGGCTGGATTGGCGGTCTGCTCGGCAAGCTCTGCGAGGCCCAGAACATCGACTACGTCTACGGCTCCGGCCGCCTCCAGAACCGGGCCTCCGTTGAGGAAGACATCGCCGCCGTCCGACCCACGCACGTCTTCAACGCCGCCGGCGTCACGGGTCGCCCCAACGTCGACTGGTGCGAGTCCCACAAGGTGGAGACGATCCGTACCAATGTTGTCGGCACGCTCACGCTGGCCGACGTGTGCAGGGAGAAGGGCCTCGTGCTCATCAACTACGCCACTGGATGTATCTTTGAGTACGATGCGGAGCATCCGCTCGGGTCGGGTATCGGGTTCAAGGAGGAGGACAAGCCCAATTTCATTGGATCATTTTACTCCAAGACCAAAGCAATGGTGAGATTTCTTTGGAACCTTTGTTGTGTTAGTTGTTTTTGTCGGTGCTATATACTTGGTGAACTAGCGAGCTATTGGATTTCCAGTAGATTTGCGCGTATACACTTGACGATTCTTCTTTTTTTATTTGTTTTTTTTTTTTTCAATGTGGATCTTTGTTTTCGTGGATTATACTATGCAGTTCTTGATAATGATTGTTGTAGGAAGGGAAATGGTGACCCTTTTCTCGTTTGATTTGGTGTTGTGTTTGATCTGGTGTTGTTTATAGGTTGATTTTGAGTTTGCGGTAATGTTTTATGTTTATTTTTATTTTATTTGGTGCATAATCTCTTGTTTGTGGGGGTAATTGTGGATGAGTTGCTTGATGTTTAATTGAAGTACATTGTAATTTATTGTGGTAAACAGCTGGTTTTACTTTGGCCCTACATGTAGTTGCAATAATTAAAAGTAAAAGAAGCTTGTTTTAGTAAAGGGTTCCACATCTGATGACTGATAATCAGGCTGTCTTTTATTCAAGTGTACAGAAAATTGAACGAACATATACTTTATTATTTATTTATCTTTTGGAGTTTTTGTTACTAGGATAATGAAGCATAAGTCAAGCTAAAGATTTCCTTTTATGGGATAGTCAACACTAGACCGTATCATATTTTAGTTTCCATGATTTGGTTGTGAGCAGCATTTAACTTAGTTTAGCTGATTGTGCTTGTGCACTAGATCTATTTTCTTCTCTTTGACTGAAGCTACTGCCTGGATCTTGATGTTAGGTCCATTGTAGGTAAAGTTATCAGGGCTTGTGTTATGTTCTAAGTTTGAATGTTTATGATCTTCATTGTCAAAGACATTGGATGCATGTCAAGAAAGTTCGAAGAACTCGAATTCCTTTTGCTCATCAAAGTGAAACATATTTAGTAATGTAATAATCACAAACAATAAATACCTTGATACTGACTTTCTTTCCACCTTGATTAAGGTAATATTGTTCATGCTGCCTTCTGGTTTGTTGGAGACTTAGGAATGGTGCATCATATAATGAATCTGTTCACTGCATATTTTCTAAACAGATATCTAATCTCTGGTTGAGCAAAATTGATATGATTATCATCAAGCATGGAAATTAATCAATAATGTTTATTTTTGTGTGATCTCTTTTCATCATCTGACACTGAAACTTAACATTCTTATTGGTGTCTCCTGATTGTGGTTTCCTTCTATTGTTGTCAGGTTGAGGATTTATTGAACAACTATGAGAATGTCTGCACTCTGCGTGTCAGGATGCCTATCTCTTCTGATCTTTCTAACCCTCGTAATTTCATTACAAAGATCACTCGATATGAGAAGGTTGTGGATATACCAAACTCCATGACAATCTTAGATGAACTTCTCCCCATATCCATTGAGATGGCAAAGAGAAATCTCACTGGAATCTACAATTTCACAAACCCTGGAGTTGTGAGCCATAATGAAATTTTGGAGATGTATCGGGAATATATAGATCCGAACTTCACTTGGAAGAACTTCACTCTTGAGGAGCAGGCTAAGGTGATTGTGGCCCCAAGGAGTAATAACGAACTTGATGCCACAAAACTGAAGAATGAATTTCCTGAACTCTTGCCTATCAAGGATTCTCTCATCCAATATGTATTCAAGCCAAACCGAAAGACCCCTGCAGCTTGAAGAACATAGGTCCTAATGTTTGCCATCGGACGACATTAGTTTTTATCTTCCTTGATCTGGGCTCATACATTCCCACTGTTATTCCTGTTACCATGTTACATGTAAGAGTTTGTTGTTTATTTATTGATTTTTGTGTTGTATTAAATTCAATACTTAATAAATGAGATGAAATGTTAAATTCCTTTTATGGAGCTTTCTATTTCATTAGCTCACTTTTTATGATACAAAGTCTAGACTGTGCTAATAGACTTGCTTATCCGTATGACTTTATGAACTTTTTAATTCATATCATTATGTGCTGATCTGCTTGAGAATCTATTTATTTCATCAATACAGAAAAGTAAGTACATGAAACAGTTAATGCTGTTTCACCTTGTTATGATAAATCACAATTCACAAAGTTATGTGACTCTGTTTTATAATCAGCTTCTGTCCAAATTTGACAAAATGTGCATGTCTCTGTTTATATATATACCGCTTATATATAAACATACGAATGAAAAAAGTTATTTACATTTACCTTATTCTTCTCATCATGTTTATGAGTTTTGTGTCACATTGCTTGATTCTGATGAAGTACCTAACTAATATATGATGGATCTCACCCAACCTCTCACTTTTTTGTATATATATTCCTGTACGTTTATGAATTCTATTATCTCTACGTTTGCCATATTAAAACCTTGTACTTTCGAGGATAATGATTGGATTTCTGTTAGTTGGTTTGAGGAGGTTGAAAAGAAGAATATTCAGCCTATGTTTCTGGAAAGGGGGCAACAGTCTTATTTATATCTTGTAACAATACAATTTCTGGCGGCATGAAAGTTAATTGCCTTCGTATTGTAGGCAACATATCCAAACATTGTTAAACACTTTGGTACCCTTGAACGCAGCTTTGCCTTGTTCAAGGATGCACCTCAAGAAATATCCAATTATTGATACATTAATCAGGAAGATGAAACATAATCTTGGTGCTTCCATCTCATTGATGAGGCTTCCTTGAGAGGACTATGGAAGTGGTTTGCGATGTCCAACACTTCCAACTTTCTGGTACACGGAAGAACACAGGAGAGTAGGACTAATTGAATTTAGGGAGTCATCCTGAAGACTGTAAGGAGCAGCAGGGATATAGTTATAGACCACAAGTGGCGTCCTGACCACATGAGTTCCATCTGACCATATGATTGCTCCTGAGGTTATTGGCTGCTGTGAAATGGCTGGTC
The DNA here is from genome assembly GCA_026008535.1 of Perilla frutescens. Classification (NCBI taxonomy): domain Eukaryota; kingdom Viridiplantae; phylum Streptophyta; class Magnoliopsida; order Lamiales; family Lamiaceae; genus Perilla; species Perilla frutescens. The sequence continues at coordinate 41,140,240 of BRKX01000001.1, forward strand.
CTGTGACTACGCCGTCACAAGTACTGTTGTTTCCTGTGACTAACCTGAGAGTGGAAGTATTGTAGCCCTGTTTGCAGAGGAAGTTAACGTAATCTGCAGCTGATGCATCAAATACTAGTCCAGGGTCCCTTGCTGCAACTGGGTTGATTTCGCCCGAACCATAGGCGGATTCAAGATCCCCATTTTTGGTCGGGTCCATGACATAAGCTGATAATCAAGGAAGAGAGTCATGAACAAAAATGTCAGCCAACTTTTTATGACATGCTAGACTTTTACTATTTTTCCAGGTTGAGTGAAAATTATTGTTTGATAGTGCGAGTGAGGAGGAAGATATTCACCTGTGGGCATGAGGGCTGATTTAATGGCGGCTGGTGACCATTCCGGGTGAACAGCTTTGACGTAGGCAGCAGCACCACTTGCATGAGGGCAAGACATGGATGTGCCTGAAATGATGTTGAAGAGTGTGCTTCTCATGTCGCCGTAGTAGATTGTGGATGGTGATAAGGGAGACCCTCCGGCGAGAATGTCCACACTAGGGGCTGTGATGTCAGGCTGGTTGGTATTCACATAGTATATGGCACAGTTAAGACTCAAATAGGTCCAAGAATTAAAATACAACTTCAAGATGAATTTATATGCTGATCACCTTGAGAATGTCTGGGGAGATGGGGCTTGGCCCTCTCGAAGAAAAGGAAACAACAGTCGGAGCCATGACGTCTTTCCATGCATCGCTGAAGAAAATGGTTGCTGTTGGATTCCTGAAACGTAAATGTTTGTTATGCAAGTTATAAACTTGTTGGAGATTACTGACGAGAATTTGAAAAATGGAGGATAGACAGCACTCACTCCGTGCTTCTAATGTATTCCAGAACACTTTTCCCATCCGAGGGGCTGATGAGTGAGGTTGGTAGTGGCCAGCTGAAGGCGACATCAAGATTCTCAACATTTACGTCCGACATGATATTCCCAACACCGTTAGCCAGCAGAACTCCGGAACCATCCCAGATTGTTTCACAGTAAACAATTTTGCCAGCCACTATATCTGCATTCATGGTGCCAGTTAAGCAGTATCTAGAAAGATCTGGACTGGCACCAGCGGTGTAGTTTGCAGCATCTCCTCCCCATATAAGAGGATACGAAGTCCCATTGAGATTGAAGGCATTGGTGTTAATTCCCTTCATTTATGGAATTCAACGTGTTAGATAGAGAAGATCATGCTGCATGTTCCAAAAGATGTGTTAAAAGTGAATGATTTCTTCAAACTTACGGTGAATATTTGGCCATTTCCAAGTTCCATTCTTGCAACAAATTTTCTGTCAATGGTGCTGGCAGCAACTGTTAAGCTCCAAGGGGAATAGTTAGAAACTGTTACAGGGAAAGGACCAGAGTTTCCAGCTGAATTTGAAGTCTGGATTCCATTCTTCATGGCGTGGAAGGATCCAATGGCAATAGAGTCATCAAAATAATCAAGAGGCCAGTCTGATCCCAAGGAAACCGAGATGACGTCTACTCCATCCGCAATGGCATCATCAAAGGCTTTTAAGGATATCTGCATCACTGCATCCATCTGACCAGCAGACTTTGTACACTGCAATTCTTGAATTCGGGACACCTCCTCGTGCTTTTCCCTCTGCTAGACCGAAGTAGCTTGCTGATGCAGTGTGTGTTCCATGTCCTTCTGAGTCTCTTGGAGAGGCGATGTCTCCATCAGAATATTGATCGTCACTGTGGTAGTAACGTGCTCTAATGATCTTACTGCAATCACAATGTCAAGAACATTTCAATCTTAGATCTTATATATAGACAAATTAAAGAAAGCAGAAATTCTTGGTGTACGCAAATGTGTTTTCTCAACATTTTTTTTTATAATTGCAATGGTGAAGTTTCATCTATGTTTATTTCACTAATTATGGTGTTGGCTTTGAATGTCAATGCTTACTTATTGCATGTGAAATTCTGGGCTGTGCAGGTTCCCTTCCATTTATCTGGTGGAGAACTGAAACCTGTGTCATTGAAACTTGGATGCTCTGGCCACTCCTATATATACGCAGCAGTGGATGCAAGAATTTGAGACAAAATTGTCATGTATATCTTTTTATGCGAAAGAAGGGTAAATTGATACAACTCATGAAGTTACCAGTGTCGAGGAGGCCAATAATGACATCTGATTCTGGTGCTGCTCCAAGCTTGTCTGTGGTAAGATTCAAGAAGTCCCAAGACCTTGTGGTATGAAGCTTGTGCTTGCGGCTTGGATTTACTGAAACTACTCCTTCCATTTCTGCATCAATCTTTTTTGTTAAAACGAATACGTCTGAACCTCATTGGTTAATTTGTTGCACTAAGAATAAGATAGTATAACTCACCTGAAATTCTCGTGGCTTCCTCCTCCGTCAGCTTGGCTGCAAATCCGTTGAAACTTCTACCATAACTGTGGACCAGTGAGTCTTTGGCTGCCGATGCACTGGAATCATGAAACAAAGATTTTTCTAATTTCAGAAACTTTGAAGGATCATGTTTCCCTAAATCTAAAGGTAAGGTAGATTAAGACTGCTGCTACTAATACATTTTTTTAGTACTATTTTATAGTGTTTCCCTATCTGGTCCTAAATTTAGTAGTTTTCAGTTGGGCATTATCTTTTTTGCATAATGCTATCGCCTGCATGATAATATTAGCTTCGTGTTATGTTTGGAAACAAACCTTCCAAGTACTCTATGCAACATTGAGTGATGCTTGGAAGCAATGGATACACCTTCCTGAGGTCGATCTCCCATGTAGACAACATGAAGCTGCAAAGAGAACAGCTACTCGTAGGGGAGAGAGAGAGAGAGAGTTGAGAGCTTGGACAAACCTTCCTTTCTAGGCAGTGGCAGTTCAGCACAAGGGCTGAAAATATTAAAGGATAGAGAAGTGAAAATAGGCTGGCCTTTTCCATTTGAATAGACTCCGATGATCTGATCTGATGATTTCTGATTTCCTTAGACTTGGGGTTTATATAGGAGTGGCTTTGCGGATTGTTTCCTCTACATCGTTTCATGAGCTTAACTGGCAATGAAAATGCAGCTGGCTACTCATTTTCTTTTGATAATGTCACTTTTATTTTTATAGTACTGACGGGATTTCTTGTGGATTATTGGACTGTTATTCACAATGTCAAACAATGTTTGCATGCATTGCTGAGCATGTTTTGTTTTGGGTGTTTGTTTTCAGCATTCCTTGTTATCTTCTGCCGAGGAGAATTTAGTACTAACCATGCATATATATATGTATATATCGTCAATAGTTTTGCTAATTCATCTTAGCATTATTAGTGTATCTTCTTTTTTTGTTATCATTTTACTATATACTCCACATTTATATATGTTTGTATATAAATAATGTACATATATAGATCTTTGGTTTGTGTTCCTTAATAATATTGATCTTTGTTTAAAAGTCAGATTTCCAGAAGTAGACATTGATTGAGTTAACTATACTGTTTTTATAGATTATGTAGTGTATAAATTTAGAGATTGTTAATGTACTGTACATATTGATTAGTAGTAATAAACTAATGTAGTTATTTATGACTAGCTGTTCCTTTTTATGTTCACTGGAGAATTCTCCTTGGCATGAATAATAAAAGTTATGAGATATGAGATTCGTATGGCATATCCACACACACACACACATAGTAGGTATGCATGTGATCCATAGAAAAAAAATATAATGCTTATATTATATAGTGTGTTATAAAATAGAAAAAACAAAGTAAATATCTAATTGATAAGAAACAAATATTTTTCAATATTTTGAGTAAATACATAAATTAATAATTAAATTGAATAAACAAATAAATGAAAAAACCTCCTAGTCCAAAATACTTTTGACATTAATGATAACATTGTTCTATTGATTATTAAAATTTGTAAACAACGTTAAGTAAATTTTATATTTGAAAGTCACCTTCAGATGTTGAAATTGGATTTTCAACGTTTATTATATTATGTCATCTTCAAGCCTTGATACCACTTCCTTTTGGCTGAGTGAAGTAAGTACCTAGTTAGATAGTTGCATCATCATTTTTTCGTGTGGCCTGCTTTTTATTATTATTTTTTTAGTACAACAATTTCACCTTCATGTTACTGTTAGCAAATTTATATCACAAGCACTACCCGGTTCTAGTCTGCTATTAATATTAAAAATAGGCAATCTCTAAATCCTGATGTTGATGTGGGTGGGTCGAGTCAACTTTACTAACTGTTTGTAATAAAAATAGTATTTGTTATGAGTAGCTGTACCCTTTTATGTTCACTAGAGTTTTGCTTTGCATAGAAAAGAGTGAAATTTATTCCAATATTAGTTAAATAACATGACTCTTATATACTTCTTTGGAATTTCTATGTAAATAATGCCATATTGTCATTTTAAAATGGTGACTTTCTAATCAAATATATATTCTTACCAAAAAATAAAACCAAAAAAGGTACTCTGTGGTCATGGGTGTAAGCAGCTCACGGTCTGGCTCAAATTAAACTAATCAAAGGAGCCATCTGAAAACTAAATAGGTCTTCTGCTGGATTCGAAATTTCTTGAACTCTGTAAGTCTGATCTTATAATCTTCTTTAAACTCTATACTCATGCAGGTTGTAGAAAAAAACAAAAGGCTCAGCGGATGGAACACAAGTTCTATTTTAGGTGCAGAATCTTCTAATTGTGGTTGCATAACATCTTTCTATGCAGATCTTTTGAACAAACATAAACTCTTCTATTCTATTATTTATTTTTGAGATTATGTTTTGTGCATGTACACTATGCAAAGAATGCATGGATTTATGCTCCCATGTGGAAAGAAGCAAATAAGAAAGAATATCAGTATTGTCATTCTAGAATTCGGCAACAGACTTATTTATATTTTACTTTACAGCATAACATTCACGGAGGCATGGAACTTAACAGCCCCCTTTTGTTGCCATAATATCACTCTTTTGTGGCCTTGAATGCAGCTTTGCCGTGTCCAAGGATTTATTCCAGGGAAACAAATCATTATTTATACATTTAATCAGAAAATGTGCAGCATAATCTTGGTACTGCGCTTCCATTGATGAAGCATCGATAACAGAACTATGGGAGTGGTTTGCGATGTCCAACACTTCCAACTTTCTGGTACACGGAAGAACGCTGGAGAGTAGAACTAATTGCATTAACGGAGTCGTCCTCAAGACTGTAAGGAGCACCAGGGATATAGTTGTAGACCACGAGCGGTGTCCTAACCACATGAGGTCCATCTGACCATATGATTGCTCCTGAGGTGATTGGCTGCTGCGAAATGGACGGTCCCGTGATGTTAACAGTGAAGGTTTGGGTTTCTCCAACGGCTGAAAATGTGAGGACAGGGGGATCAACGACAACAAGAATCAGTTCTGCAGGAAATGGCGTGTAGGGTACAGAGCCATAACTATTCAATGCTGGCAAGTACACAGTAGCATTGTAGGTTGAGTTTGCTGCACCAACATTAGTCACTTTTCTGGTAAAGGTGCCCGAGATCGGCTGCCCATCCTCGACATATAGTGAGAATGATGGGTAGTTGAGATCAAAGGCCCTTCCGGGTACTATGCCGTCACAAGTGCTGTTGTCTCCTGTTACTAGCCTTAGTGTGGAACTATTGTATCCCTGTTTGCAGAGGAAGTTAACGTAATCTGCTGCTGATGCATCAAATACTAGTCCAGGGTCCCTTGCTGCAACTGGGTTGATTTCGCCTGAACCATAAGCGAATTCAAGATCCGTATTTTTGGTCGAGTCCATGACATAAGCTGATCATCAAGAAAGAACGTCATGAACAGAAATGCCACAAACATTTTATGATGTACTGGACTTCACTCTCTTCCTGGTTGAGTGAAAATTATAGCTTGATAGTACGAGTGAGGAGGAAGATATTCACCTGTGGTCATGAGGGCTGATTTAATTGCAGCTGGTGACCATTCCGGGTGAACAGCTTTGACGTAGGCAGCAGCACCACTTGCATGAGGGCAAGACATGGATGTGCCTGAAATGATGTTGAAGAGTGTGCTTCTCGTGTCGCCGTAGTAGATTGTGGATGGTGATATGGGAGACCATCCGGCGAGAATGTCCACACCAGGGGCTGTGATATCAGGCTGGTTGGTGTTCACATAGTGTAAGGCACAGTTATAACTCAAATAGCTCCAAGAATAAAAATACAACTTCATGATGAATTTATATGCTGATCACCTTGAGAATGTCTGGTGAGATGGGGCTTGGCCCTCTGGAAGAAAATGAAACAACAGTCGGAGCCATGACATCTTTCCATGCATCACTAAAGAAGATGGTTGCTATTGGATTCCTGAAATGTCGATGTTTGTTATGCAAATATTAACCTTGTGGGAGATTATTGAAGAGAATTTGAAAAATGGAGGACAGACAGCACTCACTCTGTGCTTCTAATGTATTCCAGTACGCTTTTCCCGTCTGAGGGGCTGATGAGTGATGTTGGTAGCGGCCAGCTGAAGGCGACATCAAGATTCTCAACATTTACATCCGACATGATATTCCCAACACCGTTAGCCAGCAGAACTCCAGAACCATCCCAGATTGTTTCACAGTAAACAATCTTGCCAGCCACTATATCTGCATCCATGGTACCCGTTAAGCAATATCTAGAAAGATCTGGACTGGCACCAGCGGTGTAGTTTGCAGCATCTCCTCCCCATATAAGCGGATACGAAGTCCCATTGAGATCGAAGGCATTGATGTTGATTCCCTTCATTTATTGGATTTCAGTGTGTTAGATAGAGAAGATCATGCTGGATGTTCCAAAAGATGTGTTAAGTGAATGATTTCTTCAAACATACCGTGAATATTTGGCCATTTCCAAGTTCCATTCTTGCAACAAATTTTCTGTCAATGGTGCTGGCAGCAACTGTTAAGCTCCAAGGAGAATAGTTAGAAACTGTTACAGGGAAGGGACCAGAATTTCCAGCTGAATTTGAAGTCAGGATCCCATTCTTCATGGCATGGAAGGATCCAATGGCGATAGAGTCATCGAAATAATCAAGAGGCCAGTCTGATCCCAAGGAGACCGAGATGACATCTACTCCATCTGCAATGGCATCATCAAAGGCTTTAAGGATATCTGCATCACTGCAGCCATCTGACCAGCAGACTTTGTACACTGCAATCCTCGAATTTGGAACACCTCCTCGTGCTTTTCCCTCTGCTAGACCGAAGTAGCTTGCTTCTACCTCAACCCCGGAAGCAGTTGATGCTGTGTGTGTTCCATGTCCTTCTGAGTCTCTCGGAGAGGGGATGTCTCCATCAGAATACTGATCGTCACTGTGGTAGTAACGTGCTCCAATGATCTTACTGCAATTGCAATGTCAGGAAATTTTTTATCAGCGAATCATATATATAGACAAATAAAAGAAAGCTGAAATTCTCGGTGTTGAATATTTTCAAATATTTATGCTTGCTCAACAATTTTTCTTCGTCCCTATTTGTTTCACTAATTATGTTGTTGGCTTTAAATGTGAGTTCTTACTTATTGCATGTGAAATTTTGGGCTGTGCAGGTTCCTTTCCATTTGGTTGGTGGAGAACTGAAACCTGTGTCATTAAAACTCGGATGCTCTGGCCAGACTCCTATATAGATACACAGCAGAGGATGCAAGAATTTGATATCACATTGTCATATATTTCTTTTATATGAAAGAAGGGTATATAGATACAACTCATGAAGTTACCAGTGTCGAGGAGGCCGATAATGACATCGGATTCAGGTGCTGCTCCAAGCTTGTCTGTGGTAAGGTTCAAGAAGTCCCAAGACCTTGTAGTATGAAGCTTGTGCTTGTGGCTTGGATTTACTGAAACTACTCCTTCCATTTCTGCATGAATCTATTTTTTGTTAAAACGAATACATCTGAACCCCTTTGCTTAATTTTTTGCTCTAATATAGCTTAACTGACCTGAAATTCTCGTGGCTTCCTCCTCTGTCAGCTTGGCAGCAAATCCGTTGAAACTTCTCCCATAACTGTGGACCAGTGAGCCTTTTGCTGCCGAAGCACTGGAATCATGAAACGAAGGTTTTTTTTATAATATTTTCAGAAGCTTTGAAGGATCATGTTTCCTCCCAAATGCTAAGGTAAATGCAGACTGTTGCTACTTCTAGGTTTTGTTTTTAGCATAAAATTTACTACTCTACCGTGTTCCCCTATTCTGGTTCTAAATTTAGTCGGTTTCAGTTAGTCAATATCTTTTTTGCATAATACTAGTAGCTTCATATTATATTTGGAAACAAACCTTCCAAGTACTCTATGCAACATTGAGTGATGCTTGGAAGCAACGGATGCACCTTCTTGAGGTCGATCTCCCATGTAGACAACATGAAGCTGCAAAGAGAACAGCTAGTCTGAGAGAGAGAGAGAGAGAGAGAGAGAGAGAGAGAGAGAGTTGAGAGCTTTAGCATACCTTCCTTTCTAGGCAGTGGCAGTTCAGCACAAGGGCCGAAAGTACTAAAGGATAGAGAAGTGAAAATAGGTTGGCCTTTTCCATTTTGAATAGACTTCGATGATCTGATCTTATCCGATGACTTCTGATTTCCTTAGAGTTGGGGTTTATATAGGAGTGGCTTTGCGGATTATTATCTCTGCTTCGTTTCGTGAGCTTAACTGGCAATGGCAATGCAGCTGGCTACTCCTTTTCTTTCGATAATATCACTTTTATTTTCATAGTATTGGGCTGTTATTCACAACGTCAAACAATGTTTGCATGCATTGTTGAGCATGTTTTGTTTTGAGTGTTTGTTTTCAGCAGAGCAGGCCTTGATATCTTCAGTGAAGGATAATTTAGTACTAACCAAGCAAATATATATCATCAATATTTTTGCTAATCCATTTTAGCATTATTAATGGATCTTTTATTTTTGGTTATCATTTTACTATATACTTGACACAGCAAACACATAATATATATATATATATAATGTATATATATAACTCTCATGTTTGTGTTCCTCAATAATATTTCTCTGTGCAAAGATCAGATTTCCAGATGTAGAGAATGTTAATGTGCTATGAATATTGATTAGTAGTAATATATTAATGTAGTTATTATGATTTATGACCAGCCTTTTCTTTTTATTTTCACTGGAGAATTCTCCTTGGCATCAATCAAAAATATGAGATTTGTATGGCAATATCCATACACAGAGTCAGACACACAACACACATTGATATAATAGTAAGAAAATACGTGTAGTGTATGTGATCCATATAAACTTAACTATCAAAATAAATAAAAGATGTAATGCTGTTTGAGTCAACTTTACTACTAATTGCTAGTAATAAAATTAGTTTTTTTATTTTTATTTTTTATGAGTAGCTGTTCCTTTTTGTGTTCAGTAGAGAGTTCTCCTTGGCATGAAAAAGAAATCTATCCAAATATTATTATTTGACTAAATAACACGAGTCTTACTTCTGTGGAATTTCTACGCAAACAATGTCATATAATCATTTTAAAATGATGATTTTCTAATCAAATATAATCTCTTACAGTGAAAAAATAAAATAAAAATAAAATAAAAAATGAAAAGCCTCTGCTATCTCTTGTCATGAGTGTAAGCAGCTCACAAATTGGCTCTAACTAAACTCATCAAAGGAGCCATCTGAAAGCTAAAACGTACTTCCAGTGAACTCAAAATTTCTTGAACAGTATAATTCTGTTCTTATAAGCTTCTTAAAACTCTATACTCACGTAGGTTATAGAAAAGTTTGCTGAACTCATGGAACACAAGTTAGCAGAATCTTTATTGCTGAGTTTGACCTGATATTTTTCTAGTTGTGGTTGCTTGTCAACATTTTATGCAGATCTTTTGAACCAACACAATCTCTTATATCGTATTTTTGTTTTTCTTGTACATTTTCAAATTATGTTTTGTGTATGTGTACTGTTCAAAGAATGCATGGATTTATCATTTATGCTCCCATGTGCAAAGAGGCAAAAAAGAAAGAATATTCAGCAATGTCATTCTTAAATTCGGCAAAAGTCTTATTTATTGTTTAGTTACAGCATAACATTCACGGAGGCATGGAGCTTAACTTCCCCTTTTTTTGGTTACCATAATATCAAAACACTTTCTCTCACTCTGTTGACCTTGAATGCAGCTTAGCCATGTCCAAGGATTCATGCCAGGAAAACAAATCATTATTGACACATTCAATCAGAAAATGTGCAGCATAATCTTGGTGCTGCACTCTAATTGAGGCTGCCATGACAGAACTAAGGAAGTGGTTTGCGATGTCCGACACTTCCAACTTTCTGGTACACGGAAGAACGCTGGAGAGTAGAACTAATTGCATTAACGGAGTCGTCCTCAAGACTGTAAGGAGCACCAGGGATATAGTTGTAGACCACGAGCGGTGTCCTAACCACATGAGGTCCGTCTGACCATATGATTGCTCCTGAGGTGATTGGCTGCTGCGAAATGGACGGTCCCGTGATGTTAACAGTGAAGGTTTGGGTTTCTCCAACGGCTGAAAATGTGAGGACAGGGGGATCAACGACAACAAGAATCAGTTCTGCAGGAAATGGCGTGTAGGGTTCAGAGCCATAACTATTCAATGCTGGCAAGTACACAGTAGCATTGTAGGTTGAGTTTGCTGCACCAACATTAGTCACTTTTCTGGTAAAGGTGCCCGAGATCGGCTGCCCATCCTCGACATATAGTGAGAATGATGGGTAGTTGAGATCAAAGGCCCTTCCGGGTACTATGCCTTCACAAGTGCTGTTGTCTCCTGTTACTAGCCTTAGTGTGGAACTATTGTATCCCTGTTTGCAGAGGAAGTTAACGTAATCTGCTGCTGATGCATCAAATACTAGTCCAGGGTCCCTTGCTGCAACTGGGTTGATTTCGCCCGAACCATAAGCGAATTCAAGATCCGTATTTTTGGTCGAGTCCATGACATAAGCTGATCATCAAGAAAGAACGTCATGAACAAAAATGCCACAAAGATTTTATGATGTACTGGACTTCACTCTTTTTCTGGTTGAGTGAAAATTATAGTTTGAGAGCATGAGTGAGGAGGAAGATATTCACCTGTGGTCATGAGGGCTGATTTAATTGCAGCTGGTGACCATTCTGGATGAACAGCTTTGACGTAGGCAGCAGCACCACTTGCATGAGGGCAAGACATGGATGTGCCTGAAATGATGTTGAAGAGTGTGCTTCTCGTGTCGCCGTAGTAGATTGTGGATGGTGATATGGGAGACCATCCGGCGAGAATGTCCACACCAGGGGCTGTGATATCAGGCTGGTTCGTATCCACATAGTATAAGGGCACAGTTAAAACTCAAATAGCTCCAAGAATTAAAATACGACTTCATGATATGCTGATCACCTTGAGAATGTCTGGGGACATGGGGCTTGGCCCTCTGGAAGAAAAGGAAACAACAGTCGGAGCCATGACGTCTTTCCATGCATCGCTGAAGAAGATGGTTGCTATTGGATTCCTGAAATGTAAATGTTTGTAATTCAAGTTGTGAACTTGTTGGAGATTATTGAAGAGAATTTGAAAAATGAAGGATAGACAGCACTCACTCCGTGCTAATGTATTCCAGAACACTTTTCCCATCCGAGGGGCTGATGAGTGAGGTTGGTAGCGGCCAGCTGAAGGCGACATCAAGATTCTCAACATTTACGTCCGACATGATATTCCCAACACCGTTAGCCAACAGAACTCCAGAACCATCCCAGATTGTTTCACAGTAAACAATCTTGCCAGCCACTATATCTGCATTCATGGTACCGGTTAAGCAATATCTAGAAAGATCTGGACTGGCACCAGCGGTGTAGTTTGCAGCATCTCCTCCCCATATAAGAGGATACGAAGTCCCATTGAGATCGAAGGCATTGATGTTAATTCCCTTCATTTATTGGAATTCAACATGTTAGATAGAGAAGATCATGCCGCATGTTCCAAAAGATGTGTTAAAGTGAATGATTTCTTCAAACTTACCGTGAATATTTGGCCATTTCCAAGTTCCATTCTCGCAACAAATTTTCTGTCAATGGTGCTGGCAGCAACTGTTAAGCTCCAAGGAGAATAGTTAGAAACTGTTACAGGGAAAGGACCAGAGTTTCCAGCTGAATTTGAAGTCAAGATTCCATTCTTCATGGCGTGGAAGGATCCAATGGCGATCGAGTCATCAAAATAATCAAGAGGCCAGTCTGATCCCAAGGAAACTGAGATGACGTCAACTCCATCCGCAATGGCATCATCAAAGGCTTTAAGGATATCTGCATCACTGCATCCATCTGACCAGCAGACTTTGTACACTGCAATCCTTGAATTCGGAACACCTCCTCGTGCTTTTCCCTCTGCTAGACCGAAGTAGCTTGCTTCTACCTCAACCCCGGAAGCAGTTGATGCTGTGTGTGTTCCATGTCCTTCTGAGTCTCTCGGAGAGGGGATGTCTCCATCAGAATACTGATCATCACTGTGGTAGTAACGTGCTCCAATGATCTTACTGTAATTTAAGTGTCAAGAAATTTTCGATTATCGAATCATATATACCGACGAATTAAAGAAAGCTAAATTTTTTTGTGTTGAATATCTTCATATATGTGCTTGCTCAACAATTTTCTTCATTCCTGCTTGTTTCATTAATTATGTTATTAGCTTTGAAAGAGAATGCTTACTTATTGCATGTGAAGTTTTTGGCTGTGCAAGTTCCCTTCCATTTAGATGGCGGAGAACTGAAACCTGTGTCGTTGAAACTCGGATGCTCTGGCCATACTCCTATTTAGATAGACAGCAGAGGATGCAAGAATTTGAGACCAAATTTGAGGCAGAAGTGTTAATCTATACAACTCCTGAAGTTACCAGTGTCCAGGAGGCCGATAATGACATCAGATTCAGGTGCTGCTCCAAGCTTGTCTGTGGTAAGATTCAAGAAGTCCCAAGATCTTGTAGTATGAAGCTTGTGCTTGTGGCTTGGATTTACTGAAACCACTCCTTCCATTTCTGCACCAATTTATTTGGATAACACGATTACATTTGAACCTCTATGCTTAATTTGTTGCTCTAAGATAGTTTGAACTCACCTGAAATTCTCGTGGCTTCCTCCTCTGTCAGCTTGGCTGCAAATCCGTTGAAACTTCTCCCATAACTGTGGACCAGGGAGTCTTTGGCTGCCGAAGCACTGGGATAATAAAACAAATAATTTTTTCCCTATTGTCAGAAGCTTTGAAGGATCATGTTTCCTCCCTAATAGCAAGGTAAATGTAGACTGCTGCTACTTCTACATTTTGTTTTTAGCATAAAATGTACAACCATACAGTGTTTCCCTATTCTGGTCCTAAATTTAGTCAGTTTCAGTTAGGCAATATCTTTTTTGCATAATACTTGTAGCTTCATGTTATGTTTGGAAACAAACCTTCCAAGTACTCTATGCAACATTAAGTGATGCTTGGAAGCAACAGATGCACCTTCTTGAGGTCGATCTCCCATGTAGACAACATGAAGCTGCAAGGAGAACAGCTACTCTGAGAGAGAGAGAGAGAGAGAGAGAGAGAGAGAGAGAGAGCTTTAGCATACCTTTCTTTCTAGGCAGTGGCAGTTCAGCACAAGGGCTGAAAGTACTAAAGGATAGAGAAGTGAAAATAGGTTGGCCTTTTGCATTTTGAATAGACTCCGATGATCTGATGACTTCTGATTTCCTTAGAGTTGGGGTTTATATAGGAATGGCTTTGCGAATTGTTATCTCTGCATCATCTCATGTGCTTAACTGGCAATGAAAATGCAGCTGGCTACTTTTTTTCTTTCGATAACGCCATTTTTATTTTCATAGTATTGGAATGTTATTCACAATGTCAAACAATGTTTGCATGCATTGTTGAGCATGTTTTGTTTTCAGTGCTTGTTTTCAGCAGGCCTTGATATCTTCAGCGGAGGAGAATTTAATACTAACCATGCATATATATATATATATATATCATCAATATTTTTCTACTCCATCTTAGCATTATTAATTAATCTTTTTTTATTTTTATTTTTTTTTACTATATACTTTACATGCAAACACACACACACAAATATGTATATATATACAGACATATTGTGTATATATAACTCTCACGTTTGTGTTCGTCATTAATGTTAATCTCTGTGCAAAGATCAGATTTCCAGACGTAGATATTGATTGAATGAACTTTAAGATTCAATAGTGTATAATCTTAGAGACTGTTAAGGTGCTATATATATTGATTAGTAGTAATAAATTAATGTAGTTATTATGACCAGCTGTTCCTTTTTATTTTCACTGGAGAATTCTCATTGGCCTCAATTAAAAATATGAGATTTGTATGGCATATCCACACACACATTAATATAATAGTAAGAAAATAGGTGTATTGTATGCGTTCCATGTAAATTTATAAAACTAAATCAAAGATATAATGCTTACATTTACATGGTGTGTTTTAAATATAAAACACGCTAAATATCTAATAGATAAAAATAAAATATTTTGCATATTTTAAGTATAAAAAATATTAAATTAAATAACTCAAACAAAGGATTCAATAAAAAGAAAATGTGAAAATTTCCCTATTGATTATTATACTTTGAAAACAATGTTATTAACTTTTATATTTGAAATGTCACCTTAGAATGTTTTTTGTTGATTTATCAAAGTTTATTTGATTATGTCTTCTTCAAGCCTTAAAACCTTTATACCTTCAGCTAAGTGAAGTAAGTGACCTGCCTTATCATGCTGCTTTTAACACACTTATATCACAAACACTACCCGGTTCTAGTCTATTAATATCATAAATAGGAAATCTTTAAATCTTGATGCTGATGTTGGTTGAGTCAACTAGTTGCTAGTAATAAAAGTAATATTTTTTATGAGTAGCTGTTCTTTTTTGTGTTCAGTAGAGAGTTCTACTTGGCATGAAAATGATTGAAATTTGTTCAAATATTAATATTAGACTAAATAACGAGTCTTACTTCTGTGGAATTTCTACAGAAACAATGTCAATTTATCATTTAATAAAGGTCATTAATATCCTCTTACAACTGGGAAAAAATATAACTAAAAAAAATGAGAAGTCCCTCTGCTGTCTCTTGTCATGAGTGTAAGCAGCTCACAAATTGTTCTAAACTAAACTCATCAAAGCAGCAATCTGAACACTAAAACGGACTTCAAAATTTCTTGAACTGTATAAGTCTGATCTTATAAGCTTCTTAAAATTTAAAACTCGATACTCATGCAGGTTCTAAAAAAGTTTGCTGAACTGATGGAACACAAGTTAGCACAATCTTCTTTTGCTGAGTTTGGCCTAATATTTTTCTACTAGTTGTTGCTTATCGACTTTCTATGCATACCTTTTGAACCAACACAATCTCTTGTATCGTTTTGGTTTTTCTTGTACATTTTGAGATTATGTTTTGTGTATGTATACTATTCAAACAATGCATGGATTAATACTCCCATGTTCAAATAAGCAAAAAAAGATAGAATATTCAGAAATGTCATTCTAG
Source organism: Perilla frutescens (assembly GCA_026008535.1). Lineage (NCBI taxonomy): Eukaryota > Viridiplantae > Streptophyta > Magnoliopsida > Lamiales > Lamiaceae > Perilla > Perilla frutescens. The sequence goes on from BRKX01000001.1 coordinate 41,155,770, forward strand.
AATTCGGCAACAGTTTTATTTATATTTTGGTTACAGCATAACATTCATGGAGGCATGCAACTTAACAGTTACTTTTTTGTTGCCATAATATAAAAACACTCTCTCACACTCTAGTGGCCTTGAATGCAGCTTTGCCATGTCCAAGGACTTATTGGTACATTTATTCAGAAAATGTGCAGCATAATCTTAGTGATGCATTCTAACCAAAGAGGCCTCCATGACAGAACTACGGTTTGCGATGTCCAACACTTCCAACTTTCTGGTACACAGAAGAACGCTGGACAGTAGAACTAATTGCATTAATGGAGTCGTCCTCAAGACTGTAAGGAGCACCAGGGATATAGTTGTAGACCACGAGCGGTGTCCTAACCACATGAGGTCCGTCTGACCATATGATTGCTCCTGAGGTGATTGGCTGCTGCGAAATGGACGGTCCCGTGATGTTAACAGTGAAGGTTTGGGTTTCTCCAACGGCTGAAAATGTGAGGACAGGGGGATCAACGACAACAAGAATCAGTTCTGCAGGAAATGGCGTGTAGGGTTCAGAGCCATAACTATTCAATGCTGGCAAGTACACAGTAGCATTGTAGGTTGAGTTTGCTGCACCAACATTAGTCACTTTTCTGGTAAAGGTGCCCGAGATCGGCTGCCCATCCTCGACATATAGTGAGAATGATGGGTAGTTGAGATCAAAGGCCCTTCCGGGTACTATGCCGTCACAAGTGCTGTTGTCTCCTGTTACTAGCCTTAGTGTGGAACTATTGTAGCCCTGTTTGCAGAGGAAGTTAACATAATCTGCAGCTGATGCATCAAATACTAGTCCAGGATCCCTTGCTGCAACTGGGTTGATTTCGCCCGAACCATAAGCGAATTCAAGATCCGTATTTTTGGTCGAGTCCATGACATAAGCTGATCATCAAGAAAGAACGTCATGAACAAAAATGCCACAAACATTTTATGATGTACTGGACTTCACTCTCTTCCTGGTTGAGTGAAAATTATATATAGTTTGATAGTACGAGTGAGGAGGAAGATATTCACCTGTGGTCATGAGGGCTGATTTAATTGCAGCTGGTGACCATTCCGGATGAACAGCTTTGACGTAGGCAGCAGCACCACTTGCATGAGGGCAAGACATGGATGTGCCTGAAATGATGTTGAAGAGTGTGCTTCTCGTGTCGCCGTAGTAGATTGTGGATGGTGATATGGGAGACCATCCGGCGAGAATGTCCACACCAGGGGCTGTGATATCAGGCTGGTCGGTATCCACATAGTATAAGGGCACAGTTAAAACTCAAATAGCTCCAAGAATTAAAATACAACTTCATGATGAATTTATATGCTGATCACCTTGAGAATGTCTGGTGAGATGGGGCTTGGCCCTCTGGAAGAAAATGAAACAACAGTCGGAGCCATGACATCTTTCCATGCATCACTGAAGAAGATGGTCGCTATTGGATTCCTGAAATGTCGATCTTTGTTATGCAAGTTGTAACCTTATGGGAGATTATTGAAGAGAATTTGAAAAGACAGACAGCACTCACTCTGTGCTTCTAATGTATTCCAGTACGCTTTTCCCATCTGAGGGGCTGATGAGTGAGGTTGGTAGCGGCCAGCTGAAGGCGACATCAAGATTCTCAACATTTACGTCCGACATGATATTCCCAACACCGTTAGCCAACAGAACTCCAGAACCATCCCAGATTGTTTCACAGTAAACAATCTTGCCAGCCACTATATCTGCATTCATGGTACCGGTTAAGCAATATCTAGAAAGATCTGGACTGGCACCAGCGGTGTAGTTTGCAGCATCTCCTCCCCATATAAGAGGATACGAAGTACCATTTAGATCGAAGGCATTGATGTTAATTCCCTTCATTTATTGGAATTCAACGTGTTAGATAGAGAAGATCACGCCGCATGTTCCAAAAGATGTGTTAAAAGTGAATGATCTTCAAACTTACTGTGAATATTTGGCCATTTCCAAGTTCCATTCTCGCAACAAATTTTCTGTCAATGGTGCTGGCAGCAACTGTTAAGCTCCAAGGAGAATAGTTAGAAACTGTTACAGGAAAAGGACCAGAGTTTCCAGCTGAATTTGATGTCAAGATTCCATTCTTCATGGCGTGGAAGGATCCAATGGCGATCGAGTCATCAAAATAATCAAGAGGCCAGTCTGATCCCAAGGAAACTGAGATGACGTCTACTCCATCCGCGATGGCATCATCAAAGGCTTTAAGGATATCTGCATCGCTGCATCCATCTGACCAGCAGACTTTGTACACTGCAATTCTTGAATTCGGAACACCTCCTCGTGCTTTTCCCTCTGCTAGACCGAAGTAGCTTGCTTCTACCTCAACCCCTGAAGCAGTTGATGCCGTGTGTGTTCCATGTCCTTCTGAGTCTCTTGGAGAGGGGATGTCTCCATCAAAATACTGATCGTCACTGTGGTAGTAACGTGCTCCAATGATCTTACTGCAATCAAAGTGTTAAGAAATTTTCGATTATCGAATCATATATACAGACAAATTAAAGAAAGCAATTTTTTTATTTTTATTTTTTTGTGTTGAATATCTTCATATATGTGCTTGCTCAACAATTTTCTTCATTCCTGCTTGTTTCATTAATTATGTTATTAGCTTTGAAAGAGAATGCTTACTTATTGCATGTGAAGTTTTGGGCTGTGCAAGTTCCCTTCCATTTAGATGGCGGAGAACTGAAACCTGTGTCGTTGAAACTCGGATGCTCTGGCCATACTCCTATTTAGATAGACAGCAGAGGATGCAAGAATTTGACATCACATTGTCATATATTTCTTTTATACTAAAGAAGGGTACATAGGTACAACTCATGAAGTTACCAGTGTCGAGGAGGCCGATAATGACATCGGATTCAGGTGCTGCTCCAAGTTTGTCTGTGGTAAGATTCAAGAAGTCCCAAGACCTTGTAGTATGAAGCTTGTGCTTGTGGCTTGGATTTACTGAAACCACTCCTTCCATTTCTGCATCAATTTATTTGGTCAAAATGAATACGTTTGAACCTCTTTGCTTCATTTGTGTTGCTCCAAGATAGTTTTAACTCACCTGAAATTCTCGTGGCTTCCTCATCTGTCAGCTTCGCTGCAAATCCATTGAAACTTCTCCCGTAACTGTGGACCAACGAGTCTTTGGCTGCCGAAGCACTGGGATAACGTAGCAAAGATATTCTTCTATTGTCAGAAGCTTTGAAGTATATCATGTTTCCTTTCTAATGGTAAGTTTGATGAAGGCCAATATGATTTTGTTTTTAGCATAAAATTTAGTTTGTTTTTGCATAATACTATCGTCTGTATTATAACATTAGCTTGATGTTATGTTTCGAAACAAACCTTCCAAGTGCTCTATGCAACATTGAGTGATGCTTGGAAGCAACAGATGCACCTTCTTGAGGTCGATCTCCCATGTAGACCACATGAAGCTGCAAAGAGAAGAGTTACTCTTGGAGAGAGAGAGAGAGAGAAGAGAGTTGAGAGCTTTGACACACCTTCCTTTCTAGGCAGTGGCAGTTCAGCACCAGGGCTGCAAGCAGTAAAGGATAGAGAAGTGAAAGCAGCCCGGTTTTCGCCATCTCGATTAAACTCTATTAATTTGATCTGATGATTTCTGATTTCCTTAGACTTGTGGTTTATATAGGAGTTGGTTTGGGGATTGTTTTCTCCGCATGGTTTGATGAGCTTAACTGGCAATGAAATGCAGCAGGCTACTCTTCTTGTATTTCAAGGATAATCTTGTGTAATTGATTCAGCATTTTGTGATGATTTATGGATTATTCTTTGTTAGACAATGTTTGCATGCATTGTTGTGCATGTTTTGTTTCAAGTGCTTGTTTTCAGCTTGCCTTGATATCTTCAGCTGTGTGGACTTATTAACCAATATAATTAGTTTTCATCAATTATTTCTGCTACTCCATCTTTTCATTTTTAATGGACCATTTTTATATTAATAAATACTAATAATCAATAATTACTTTAAGTGGTGTAGCTAGATATATTTATTTATTTATTCCTTGAATTGAGGAAAGAATGGAATTCAGGATGTTCGTTTAATTTTGAAGAAGAAATACATTAGGGACTTTTACTGAACGAATTACTATCCTATATATCCATGTCTAGAATAAAATATATATATATATATATATATATATATATATTTTACCAAATGAAATGTTTTTTTAGGAAACCAAATGAAATGATGTGAGTGAGCAATGGTTGTGAACTTCTTAACTTGATATTTTAACTGCTGTCGAAATATTAAACTGATACGTGGAGCCACTCATAATTATTGTTATTATTTCATATTACTGTGACTGGCTAAATAACAAACTCGACCTATAAGGGCTCTTAATTTGACTGTCCAATGGGTGCATTCAAGTCGTAAACACAACCGTATGTTTAAGATACATGGGACCGTATATATGAAATATTATACTGAATTTTCACAATTGTAATAAATCAATTTAAGTTTGATACAATATGACATTAGTGATGGATCTGGATATGAGCTTGTTAAATTGAGGCCTCTATTTTTATTAATTGTTTTTCATAAATTATTCAATTTTCGTATAAAAAGTGGTTATTACAAAATTGAATTTCTTGGATCCTCCCATAACTATAACTTACACATGCATTGGCTTAAAACTAGGAGATGCCTGAATTCACTGTTTTGAAATCCGGACATGATCGTTTGATTCGATCGGTTTAATCGTGAACCAGTCATTGGTCCAATTCGGTCTAATTATACACCTATCACGGCCGCTTCTGTCCCAAAGTGAACTGGTTAAAAACGATCATAAACCTCTTGAAACAATTTTTTTTTTTTTTTTTAAATTCTGTCCAAATTTAGTTTAATTCTCTCAACTCTCAACATGAGACGTGAAGAGTACGAACTAAGACTTGAATTTAGTTTAATTCCTTCAATATGAGACTTGAAGAGTACGAACATAGGACCTCCAAAAATTAAATAACACCAAAAAAATTTCTTCGCACCACAAATTAAAAATAAAAAAAAAATATGAAAAAAAGAAAAAGAAAACTGAAGACTAAATGGATGTTCATGCCATTCATGTTTATCTCTATCTTTGGTCGATCACCTTATTCGTGAATGCCTACCCGCCGTCGCCGACAACGTGCGACTAACCCCAACCGAAACGACTCTCATTGACCTTGTGACTTCTTTTCGTCACCGTTAGGATCACAAATAAGATGTAAAATTAAATCAAGAAATATTCGATTATTAAGTGAAGGTTAAATAAGTAATAATTTGTAGTGTAGAGAGTAAATGTGAAGAGTAGAAAGTGAATAAAATGCAAAGAGTAAAAATTATAGTGCAAATAGTAACTCCTTAAAGATCATAATAGTATAATATAGATACAATAGGCAATTTATTATATTAAACATATTAATATTAATGTACACTATAGATATTAGATATAATAGTAAATTTATTATATTACACTATAGCCCTTAAATTAAAAATATAATATGGATATAATAAGTAAAATAAATTTTGTAAAACAAACATCTTTTATAATTGTAGTAGATTTTTCACAGAGAAACATATATAATTTTCAAGAATGGTGATAAAGAAATAGATATATAGCATCATGCTATTATGGATGGTTTTTTTTTTTTTTTTTTTTTCCAGATAAACATATACACAGTAGATCTTAAATGAAAGGGTATGAAAACAATTTTAATTTAATATATAATTTGCATAAATCTGATGAAAAATGAACAAGTTAAGGATGTTTAAAATTTTAAACAAAATGTTTAAGGATACTAACGCCAACTTTTAATTGGTGTGAGTTCGAGCTTCTCATATTTACCATTATGTCACTGCCTTCTTGTAGGTCATTAAGATTAAATCATTGTGTAGTTGATATTAGTTCCTAGTTCCCCCACATGTGATTGGTTCTCATACATATTCTAGTGTGAAAATTAGGAACTCATCTTACACTATACAATCACAAAATATCGAAGGCTCATATTTGCCTGAAAGAGGTAGTGGTAATTTTATGATATTTGATAAATTTTTTGGACGGAGGCATTAACGTAATTCGGTAATACTTGTAAAAAAGGCACTGAATAGTTCATAATAGGACCATAAATGCTAACAAAGCTTTACCATCACGCTAACGAAGCATTATCATAATACTAATCAAAGTTTTATCATATTAATGAAAAATTAAATTCTAAAAAGTAATTTAAATCCTAATTGGATTGAATAAACCGTAATTTGAATGTAATAAACTTCAATAATCTAAAATAATGAAATTAAATTTTAAAAAAATATTGTAACCCTAATTGGATAGAATAAACCATAATAACAATATAAATGCACTATGTTAGCATTATGATATTGCTTCGTTAGGATAATAAATAAATCTTAATTGGATGAAGTAAACATTACTAAATAAATTCTAAGAATTAGATGAAACAAACGGGATCATTTCGGGTTTGGTACCACAGGACATGCGTTTGTCCTCTTTTGGTCCCGATACTATTAGTTTTAGTCATTTTTCAAAAAAGTTATTCAATTGTTGTCTCATCGGTTTATTGCTGTTGAATTTGATCCCATGATTTTGACGTCAATTTTAAGAACTAACGAGAAATGTCACACTCGACTCCCGTGCGTATCTTGGGAGGGAAAATTAGACCTAATTCCCCAAATTGAACACAAATTCACTAGAAATCCCTAAAATGGCCAAGCCCTAATTTTAACCCAATTGCAGTTGCACTCTTTCGTTTCTTTTCATTACTCTCTCTGTCTTTCTCTGTGCAATACGTCGTCAAAGAAAGCAACGCATTGCTCAAAGCATCGTATGAAATCATACCGGGGTTACAATTTAGAGCCCACACGATGCCAAGGTTTATTATTATTATTATTATTATTATTATTATTATTATTATTATTATTATTATTGTTGTTGTTGTTGTTGTTGTTGTTGTTGTTGTTTAATCTTTATTTTTTTGGTTTTGTCTGCTTATAACTTTCTTTTCATTGCTTATAAGAATTACAAGTGTGTTACTGACTTTGAATATGTGATAGTATGGTTAATTCAGTATGTGTATCATATATTTGAAGAGGATAATTTCCAAAACTCAAAGTGCTCCTTGAGATATGGAGATAGTCCATTGATCAATGAAAGAGAGAGAAGATTATGTTTGTATTCCTTACATCGTTCTTTGTTTTAGTGTTAGTAGCTGATGCTAACCATTGCTATAAAATATACCATAAATTATTAACTATGATTCATTTTTAGATATTTAGATGTTGTGCTTAAAAGAAGCATTTTCACTACCAGCTATTCATGTATTGGCCTACTTAGTCTCACCGATTAATATGTTGAAAATATTTATTTAGTTCAACTCTTGTATTATTTGTTAGAAAATTAGATTTAATAAATTGAGTCATAATTCATTTTATCCAATTTTTGGTAACCGGGTTATTTAATTTTGGAGGAATTAATTGATCTATGTTTGTAGTAGATAATCGTAGTATTTTTATTTTCTCAAATCCGATTTTCGGTGAGTGAGAAATCCTTGGGCATTTATGGTGTGTGGGACAATGTGTTTAAAGCACATTTAATTATTCCACATTGAATTCTTAACTTAGTTAAGAGGTGTATTTAAGTGTATTAACACTTAACTGAAATATCTAAGTGCACAAGGATGTGGGCCATGAGCCCACACGCGCCCGCCCGTGCCCCCGTGCTCAGTCTCGTTCTCATCCTCGGACTTGGATCTTGGTAATTGGACTTTGGGTATACGTGGGCTTCAGAGGCCTAGCCGTTACTATTTTACGGTTCATAAGCTGACGGGTTGTGGAGCGGGTCGGACGCTCGATCCCCGAGTCGCGGGTGCACTTGATGGTGCACGTCCAGCTTGAACTGTGTAACTCCCACCTGAAGCTGATGGAGTTAGTGGGGCTGGAGTGTAACCGTAAGTAACTCCTGAGGGAGTCAAGGATCTGCAACATGTCTCAATCCGTGGGGACACATGACACTTATTGGGATCTGTAGAAACTGGAGGCTGTAACTCTTGGAGGTTACACCACCTGATTTGAATGCCCTCAAACCCTAGTTGTCCCCTACAATAGAAATGTGTCTATAAATAGGACATTCCAGCATGCAAACTATGCTCTACACTCTGCTATCATATCATATTTCACTGCATATCATTCGTGTCAAAAGCTCCCAGTTCTCGACATTAGCTAGTTCGCTGGAACCTTGCTAGATTTGTGGTGCTACTGCCGGAAAGACGAAAGTCGTTTCATCTTTGAGAGATAATCCGCCTAACTGTGAGAACTAGTCGGGGCGTATTTTGTCTTGCGGAGAGAGGCCCCCTCAAGTCGGCTTGCCAGAATCTGCACTCGAGTTCCAGTTTGTTTAAACTCGTTTCATTACAGTTTAATGTATTCTGTTTTGTTCTACTCTTTCTTTCCCTCTTGTACCTCAGTTTGTAAGCAATTCCAGAAGTGTTGTAATTGTGTTCAAGACAACAACATTATTTCCCTCTCTGTTATGTTTCTTTTTTTTTTATTTAGAGTTTTGAAAGAGGAGAAATGCGCGCTCTAATACTAAAGATTTAACTTTGTTTGATATCATATTGCTGGTCCAACTTACAAATTTGAACTGTCATCTGTAGTACCATCTATTGGCTTGGTTAGAACTTTTTTTTTGCACTGCTAATTATATATGATTTTTTAATTAAAAAATATGAATTGGTTTATGGTTGAGAACTTAATTTTGGACAGCTATAAATTCGAAGATATTCATACATGTAAAATTGTATAAAATATCTTAAGCTCTTCTTATTAACTTCAGAGCGGGCTTAAATGTCTGCGCTCTACTGTACATTCAGTGGGATATTGTAGTTCTCCTTGATGTAGAGTTATTTTAGCATCATTTATATTATGCTGTCTTGACAACTTAGAATTTAACCTTTGTATATCCTACGCATACAACACAAAAACTTCTTATCACTAATTTGTTCAATTGTTGGCTCTGCATCCAAGAGCAACCTAAATTTCATTTGAAGAGAAAAATGAGGAAGAAGAGGAACAAAAGAGTGTTCACAGGGATCTTGTTTAAGCTCCAGCTTAAAGAGTCTCAGATTGAGCATCAACTTCGTTGTGAAGTGGAAATACATAGTCATCTGTGACACCCCAACATACCACAACTCTATGGTTACTTCTATGATCAGGTATTGAGCTTTTCTATGGTTTATTACTTGATGTAAATGTTGCTTGGGTTTAATTGTACAATCAATTGCAGAAACGAGTTTCTTTGATTTTGGAATATGCTGCTAAGGGAGAACTATACAATGAGCTACAAAAGTGCAAATATTTCAGTGAAATGAGTGTTGCTACAGTGAGCCATTTCTCTCTAGTCTTTTTATTGTCTTGGCCCCTTTAGACATTGTTGTCTTAGTTTTTTAGTATTTAGGACTAGGTGCACTTCTTTGACTGGCTTAAAGAACTATGTTTTCTTATTGCATTTTTGGAACATCACATAATATATTACATTATTAGCTCGAGCACTCATATACTGCCATGAGAAGCATGTGAGACATCGAGACATCAAACCAGAAAACCTTTTGGTTGGAGCTAAGGATTGAAATATCGCGGATATATCGCAGATATTGACATTGCGATACGGATATTGAGAAGAATATCTTTTTACCCGAGTATCGATGAAATATCGCAATATATCGCAAAATATTGCAAAATATCACAATATATCGCGATTTTTTTCATATTTCTATAATATATTTTGATTTTTATTTAATACTATATATTTTTGTGGTCTTTTTTAGGTCTTCAATATAATTATTTGAGTTGCAATATTCTTTACTTTCTAAAGACACTCACTTTACAAAAAATTATAAGAGAGAGAAGATCGGGAAACCAACGAATTTTTAGATTGAAAAGTGAGATGCACTGGCTTTATTTTTTCATTTTTTCAGTTAGGGGACATGATAGACAAATCACTAAAATTTTTCTCCCCATATATCATACGAAATCGAAATCTAAGAAATCAAGAAACATATCAAGCGCATGGGCATAATTATATCCATAATTACTCTAATGTGATGAGTTGGTATCAATATTGTTTAGAACAAGATGACATTTCATCTACTATATTTGAACCTCATAGATCCTCATTTTGGTATTAATTGTACTTTATAATATTTATTTAGTTAATTATATTATGTATTATTTTGTCAAATGTATTGTCTCAGACGATATTTATATAATGTATTATTCACATGTTTGCTTTCAAAATACAAATCTCTCAAAAATTTTAGTGGAATATGTGCATAATAATATGTCATAATAGTTCCTAAAATTTATTGCTAAATTTCCAAGATTTTAATATAATTTCCGTCATTTTTTTCAATTTTCTGCAATATCGATATATCGGGCGATATATCCATAAAATTGAAGTGGCGATAGTGAAATTTTCATCCTTAGTTGGAGCACATGAGAAGCATGCTAATGTTTTATATGATTCAAAGTTAAAAAGACAAAATGTTTAATATAGTGGAGAGTGTAGAACATGATACGAGTGTGGATATATGAAGCCTCGGTATTCTATGCTTTAAATTTCTATACGGGGTGCCCCTTTTGAAGCAAAAGAACATTCAAAGCTACACATTTCGGTCGAAATACACACGCCAAACCGACCCGCAAGAGGACGAGGTCGATTGTAGGGCGGTGAGTCAACCCAAGTCGTACTCTCAAGGAAAGCTTTACATGACAAATATCCCTTTCGTGTTACATACATAAATTAAATACAATCCTAAACATTCTAAACCAATAGTTTAAATGGTTTTTGAATTAATATCTAGTTAATGAAAACAAGACAATAACAAGCAAGAAACGGAAGGTAAATAAGATGATAATTAAATGGACATTAGGGCATAGATTTTCTCTTCGGTTTTCTCTTGAAGCTCAATTCAAGTTGACTTCGTTAATCTTAAGCATACAATCCACTCCACCAAATGGAATAACTTCAATAGCTTTCGTTTCAATCCATTAAATCCCTAAAGCTAAATTATACAATTAAGATTAACAATTAGACATGTGTTTCCAGTCAATCTAATATTGATAGAATCCTAATCGGGTAGTAGAATCTTCTATGGATCTCATCTACTACCTAGCAATATCAAATATTGGCCAGATACTCAATATAAAAAAGTTCAATTCAATCAACGTGAAATCAACAATCACAAGCAATGATTGAAACCAAATCGATTATCTATCCCTAATGTGTGGAATTAGTCCATCATCATCCAAGACATCCAATAAGAATTACACAAGTTCTTCATCTCAAATATCAAAAGATAAATAGAATACAAACTTATACAAGTTCTTGTTCATCTCGATAATGTCTTGGGAAAATCCCTAAATGAAAATAAAGAGACAAATAGAGAGAAATCGTGCCATATTACAAGCCCAGCTAATGAAGCTCCGGTCTGAGCTGTCAATCCCTTCTTCAGTCTCTTCCTTCCTTTCCAAAAGCTTATCTTCCCCACAAACTGATGATACTCTCTCCCCTAAACTTGTTGGGAGATCTATCTTTCCCCCTTTTTTAATGATAATGGGAAAGTGATTAAAACGGGCTTTAAAAAGGCTGTCCACAAAAATGTTTCATTAGAATGATTCCCTAAATGCCCCTAAAGCAGAATATAGACTTTGCCTAGTGATTGTTGGATAACAGCGCCGGCCGAGTGTGTGTGGAGAACACAAGGCCAGTGCCGGCTGGGTATGGCCAAAGCGGAGGTCCAACGCCGACTGAGTACCCAGTACCGGCTGGGTGAGGCCAAAGTGGAGGCCTAGCCCCGGCTGAGACTGAGCGTCGCTCGGCTCTCTTCATTGAGAGGTATGCCCAGCGACGGCTGGCCTCAGTCCCGTGCTTCCTCCGATTTGATGCTTTAGTTCGGGCTCAGTTTAAGTTAATCTAATTAGTGCTCAGCCCGGATGACTCAGTTCGAGGCTCTAGTTGGATGGTCCAGTTTGAGACTTCAGTTTCAGGTCTTCATCTTGGAGCCTTCAGGTTGGACTTCCGGTTTGGAGCTTTCAGTTCAGGCTTTCAGTTTGTCCCTCAATTTGATCCTCCAGTTCAGTTCGAGTGTGCCAACTGAATTGATTATGACCCCGAGTCCAACACCCGCTAAGAGCCCAACAAGGGCTGGGTAGTTTTTGCACCTTTTCTACCATTTTAACCATGATTTGGATACAAAAGCATGGGATCTACACAAATTTGGCATAGCGCGCAGAGAGATCAAATATGAAGATAATAGCTGCAAAACAACACAAAAATTAAGGAAACACACACACTAAAGACAGGTAATTCCTATGAGAAAACAACACATAAAAACACTAAACAACTCCCCTATACTTAGCACTTTGCTTGTCCTCAAGCAAACATAGTTATTCAAGATATGAAGCAAGAAGGAGTGGCTCTTAAGTAGATCATGCATTATTAATCATTCCACATGACTTCAAACTAGAGCACTCATAATTGTAGAAAATGAAAATAATTATCCAACTAGATATGTTGCTCGTCCAATAAGAATAAGCCAGATAGATTAGATCATAGCAAAATACGGCAAATGTCCTCTCAAACATCCTATACCATTAATCACCTTATTCATTTATTCACATTTGAATTTAGGGATACAACATAAGGCAAAAATCATTAGTTTTATTCTTCGAAAAAATTATGAGTCTCCTAATGTGGTTTTCCATACTCATCATGCACAATTTCATTGGAAAAATGATACACGATAGGAGTAGAGTCCAGAATAAAACCTCATTTATTCAGACAAAGACTTAGGAGGATGTGGGTCGATATTCACAAGGTTTAAGCTTTCGGGAGAAAATCCACAGTATCCTTGTGTGGTTTCCCATGCTTATAGTCAACGAGAGGAGTAGAGATCCTTATTATCCCAATTTATTTTTACATAAATGAAGGTTAGAGAATAGAGTGATTTAAAGAGAACAAATGTCATATTTGCTAAGAGAGTTAAGCATGTCGACTAATTCTCAAGGAAAAGGCCCCACAATGCAAATCAACAAATTATAATCATTCTCATGATAATTCATATTCTAGAGCAAAATAATGAGATTAATTTCATTTAGCATGATTGACTCAAAAATAACCACTTGAAGATTCATGTCTCGAATCACATAGTTCACAAGTCGATGGAACAAGGAATGCTAAGTGCTACAAAAGAATCAAGACAAAACACAAAGAAAAAAACCTAATCAAAACATAAATCAAAAGACACGAACAATAAGCACAAGCAAAAATCCATAACATCACATGAATCATAAGAATATAAGTCCATCCCCCACACTTAAAACGTGCATTGTCCTCAATGTGCGAAAAGGAAATACAATAAAATAAAAAAGAGAGAGGGAACATCACAGTTTGGATGGAACCGACAGTGGACTCGGGTTTCTACAAAATATAAAAACAAATAGAAACGACAGAACGAACATAATAAAACGGAAATTGGAAAAATGTCCAACAACGCACACAAAACACAGAGACAACACAATAATGCAAAAACGACTTCACTGCACTGGTGGCTAATAAGGAGGTGGTGGGTGTGGATAAAACAAGGGGATCTAGGAATAATAGAGTATCCAACGCCCACTAGAAACCAGCGCCGGTTGGGTCCATAAATCTGAGAATTTCTCTAGCGCCCGCTGGATTGCAGCTCCGACTGAGTGCTAATTTTCATGAGGCAAAGCCAATGACCACTGACATGTAGCACCGGCTGGGCTTGGTTTCTCGAGACCAGGCTCTGTTTCACTCACAAGATTCTCAATTAGGTCAAAATACACCATTCTCTCCTTGCAAAACAAACACGCCAAAATATAAAACACAAAAAGTAAAAATTATCCAAAATAAAGAAATAACAAAACCATAGGTTGCCTCCTATGCAACGCTCATTTTAAAGTCTTGAGCTAGGCAAAATGTTAATTATTAAAAGATAACATTGTCAAGCATGATCGACTCGGCATCATGCTTTTGAGACCATTCCACAGAATAGGATTTAACTTTGTGCCCCTTGACTTGGAAGGAATTCTTCGTCCACAGACTTAACAACTTGATTTCCCCACAAGGAAATGCTTCTTCAACTATCAATGGCCCACTCTCTCTGGATCTTGGTTTGCCAGGGAACCACCTCAGGTGAGTGTTAGACACGGGTCTTTTTATCCTTTGAGAAACCTCCTTCCTTGGGGTGCGTTTGTCAGGAAACTTCTTCACCTTGTCTTTCTTAATCTCCTTGCACTCACTCTCGGGGCTACCTTCCTGCACAAAAACTCTCTCGGGCAAGGCATCAATGGAAGAACAATCTTCGATTAAGGAATTAACAGGCATATGACCATCATACACAGAGAAAGATACATTTCCCCTGAAACAGACATTTTTAATGTGCCATGCTTTACATCTATAAGGGTATTTGTATCAGTCATGAAAGGTCTACCCAAAAGCAGTGTATGTTCTTTTCCCGTCTCCTGGACATCCCCTACATCTAAAACCACAAAGTCAATGGAGACTATCAACCCATCCACTTTCACAAGAATATCCTCAACAGTTCCCTTAGAATACCTAATAGATCTATCTGCAAGTTGCAGAAACATTTTTGTGGGTTTCAAGTTCCCTAACTCTAATTGCTTAAATATAGAGTAAGACATTAAATTTATTCTCGCCCCTAAGTCTAGCATTCCACATGTTTCCTTACCATTCTCCAAAGCAATTTTAAGAGTAAAACTGTAACACCCCAATTTCGAAAAATTAAGATGCTAACAAAAGGTTAAAATAAATTTCCTAATTTTACAAAAATTACGTATTTAAAAAAAACTATTTATACAATAAATATTCTTTAATTTTAAAACCAACCAATCACGACTTGGGAAGACTATTCAAACAGCCAATCACATGCAAGCTCAAATCACGACTAGTTAACGTTGACAGTCTACTATTTTCAAAGTCCAAAATGGTGGTGGAATAAAATAAGATTTTTATGATATTTTAATATAATCCAAAATAGTAATCGGAAGCATAACATGATTTAATATTGACCATAGTCAATATTCAACATTCAAAATACATACTATCCCTATGTTCACGTCAGCAGCCTCCATCACTTCATACCTGAAAAATATTTTAGAAACGTGGGCTGAGTGCTAAAAAACACTCAGTGGGCATGCTTATCCTGTTTGTCCAAGCACATATAAATATTTTTCATCTCATGTGGCCAAACAATTTATCATTCATTTGAGATCAATACGCTCAATTAATCATGTGTGGAGACAGACCTTATGTGATCACATAACTATATTTCAATAGAATTGACAATGCCTGAATTCATCATGCAGGTCAAATCACATCCATGAAGAGCGAAAACATTGTATTCATATTGAGTAAAATATCAATTCATTTAAGCATGGACGAAAGCATTTAAAACATGTTCATAAAGGTTTTGGTTAGCAAAACTCACCTTGTAGCTAGTATATAGCTGAAGCTTTAATCGATTATCCTAACGATCCTCCTACGCCTGAGGTCTCGGGTTTAGGCCTATAGAATGGTAAACTTCCTATTAATATCATGCTAGGCCTTAGATTATATCGCAAAATAAATTTGGGCCTAGGTAACGAGCTCTCGAAAGTTTTGGGCCAGAATAGATAAACTGGAAGTGCTTATTGGATATTTTTTTTTACAATAATCCAAAAGGTCCAATTATAATTTTATTTGATCATAAATGTTTTAGTAATAGACCCTTAGTAAGTTAATTTAATATTATCAATTAATTAACTAGAAAGTAATTGTTACTATTTTGAATATAAGTTACAAGAGTTATTTTCATAACATCCATTAATCAACTAAATAAAAAAAAAAGAAAGAAAATTAAAAAAATGTAAATGAAAGGAACAAAATAAATTCAACATACCCGTACCATTATATAAATGCACACATTACCGTACACCTATAATTTGCTTTAAATTATAATTTGATATTAACAATATTCTTTCATTTTCTTTTTTTTTTTGTAAAATTCACGTCTGCATACACCTTGTTAGAATTAAGAAGATACATAATTGAAGCGTTTGGAAGGCAGTTGAATAATGAGAGAATTGAAACTGTGATCTGAATTATATTTCTTGTGTATCAACTATGATTACAAAGGGAGTACATAAAACAACATAAAAAAGTAATTAAGGAAATTGATCCCATATACGGCACTAATCTTTTGATTGATTTTGCAGGATTTATGGATGACTATTTTTGGACCAAGATTGTCAACACTCCCTCTCAAGTTGAGTTGTAGGATCTCTAATACTCAACTTGTCAAGAACCTTTGAAAAACTCCTTGAATTTACGGCTTTGGTCAGGATATCTGCAAGTTGATCTTCAGATCTGATAAACGGAAGCTCAATGATACCTGCCTCCAATTTCTCCTTGATGGAAATGTCGGTCAACTTCCATGTGTTTTGTTCGGTTATGCTGGACTGGATTTTCTGAGATACTAATAGCTGCTTTGTTGTCACAATAGAGCTGACACTTCTGATTTGGATCCAAACCTATTTCTGTTAACAATTTCCATAACCACAAGAGTTCAGTGATTCCACTTTTACCTCTGAATTCGGCATCAGCACTAGATAAAGCAACCACCTTCTGCTTCTTACTCCACTAGGTAACGAGATTACCTCCAACGAAGGTGAAATACCCAGCAATGGACCTTCTGTCTATGGGATTTCCAGTCCAATCTGCATCCGTGTACCCATAAATTCTTGAGTGCCCATATTTTCCAAAAAAAAAAACCATATCCATACGTACCTTTGAGGTATCGTACTATCCGAATAGCAGCCTCTCTATGATCTTTTTGTGGTTTGTGCATGAACTGACTAACCACCCCGATTGCATAGGCGATATCAGGCCTTGTTAAGAAAGATAGATGAGCTTTCATACAAGTCTCTGATACTGTTCTTGGTCTGTAGTCTAAGCTCCTTCAGTAATCTGCAACCGATGATTTACAGCAATAAGAGTATCAACTGGTTTGTAATCAAGCATTCCAGTTTCAGTAAGGAGGTCAAGAGTATACTTCTTTTGGCAAATAAAGATCCCTTTAGTTGATCTGAGAACCTCGATACCAAGGAAGTATTTTAGAGCTCCCAGATCCTTCATTTCAAATTCCAAGAACAGATTCTTCTTCAGGTTGTCAATCTCCTCCAAGTCACTTGCTGTGATGATCATATTATCTACATAAATGATCTAACACGTGACAAGACTCCCTCATTTCTTCAAGAATAATGTATGATCTGAGTTACTCTGTCGAAATCCATAGCTCTTCATAGCACTAGTAGACCTTCCAAACCAAGCCCTTGGGGATTGTTTGAGTCCATAAAGGGTCTTTTTCAGTCGGCACACATCATTCTGTCCAAATTCTGACTCGAAACCTGGTGGTATTTCCATATACATTTCCCGGATCAACTTACCGTGTAAGAAGACATTTGTAACATCAAACTGATGCAATGCCCAATTACTGTTTGCTGTTATCGAAAGTAAAACTCTTACAGTACTCATCTTGGCCAATGGAGAGAATGTTTTAGAGTAATCCACTCCATAAGTCTGCGTGTGTCCTTTTGCAACCAGTCGTGCCTTGTATCTTTCAATTGATCCATCAGGCTTCCGTTTGATAGTGAAGACCCACCTACACCCGACTGGTCTCTTCCCTTATGGCAATTTGCATTTTTCCCATGTTTTATTTCGAGCAAGGGCATCCATTTCTTTCCTCATCTCATCTGTCCATTGTTTTGACTGAAGGGCTTCTTTGACAGTCCTGGGTAAACTTTCTTCTTCATATAGAGCTGTTTGAAAGGTTGTTGCTAAGCTCGTGAGATTTTTTGCTGTAAGGTTGCCTACTGGATATCTGGATATTCTGAGAACTCTCTCTGGAGAATATCTCTTAGGAGGCACACCCCTATTACTTCGTGGAGAAAGAACATACCGTCATGTATCTTTTTTGATGTCTTGGACTTCCTGATCAGGTAACTCTGAATTATCTGAACCATCTGGACTATCTGAACCAAATCGATAAGTGCTCATCACAAGACTAGATTCAATATTAGAATCAGATAATTCAGGATCAGGATGAGTGTATGAATCATTTACCTCAGATATCAAGGGTGAAAGAGTCACACTGGCCGGTTCACTTTGCTCGGGGTCTGGTACTGACGTGTCAGTAATTGTCTCAGCGGTATGGTTAATTGTCTCTGTTGGAACTGTTTCCGGAGGACTGCTTGGATTTAGTAACCAACTTAGTGGGTCAACTGGTGGACGACTCTCCCCCTGACCACTAAGGTGGGTGTGGTAGAAGAACTCGATTTCAAGGAAGTCATAATTCATAGTAGTGAACATGCGACGAGTATTGGGGTCATAACACCGATACCCTTTTTGATGAATACCATACCCAGCAAAGACACACTTAAGGGCACAAGGATCGAGTTTGGTACGAGTAGATTTGGGAAGATGGACGAAGACAGAACAATCGAATATCTGAGGTTTAAGAGTGAGGGGAACAGGGACACAAGTAAGTGTAGAAAGATACTGAAGTGGGGTCTGAAGATCAAGGCCCTTGGTAGGTAACCGGTTTAGAAGATAAACGGCAGTAGAAACAACTTCGGGCAAAAAATGAGATGGGACCAAGGCTTCGATGAGTAAGGCCCGGGTAATCTCAAGAATGATCCGATTTTTCTGCTCAGCTACACCGTTTTGTTCGGGTGTATATGGGCAGGTACTTTGATGGATGAGTCCGTTATCGTAGCAGAATTTGGTCATAGAGGAGTTCACAAATTCTCCCCCGTTATCAGATCTGAGGATTTGAATATTGGTTTTAAATTGGGTTTGAATCATAGTATAAAACTGAGAAAATTTGGAAAAAACTTCAGATTTATGACGTAAAAAATAAACCCAAGTCATACGAGTGTGATCATCAATGAACAATAAAAAATACTGAAAACCTTGTCCACCTAGCACAGGGGAAGGACCCCAAATATCAGAATGAACAAGAGAAAACATAGAAGACACACGGGTATTACTAGGTTTAAAAGTCTGTCTGTGGCTTTTTGCCAAAACACATGTCTCACAATACAAGTTGGA
Organism: Perilla frutescens; assembly: GCA_026008535.1. Classification (NCBI taxonomy): domain Eukaryota; kingdom Viridiplantae; phylum Streptophyta; class Magnoliopsida; order Lamiales; family Lamiaceae; genus Perilla; species Perilla frutescens. The sequence goes on from BRKX01000001.1 coordinate 41,174,988, forward strand.
ATTAGAAAAAAGTTTAGGAAATAAAAGGCGAAGATAACCAGCAGACGGATGTCCAAGTCGGTGGTGCCAAAGCCAAGCAGCCTGAGAAGTAGTTCCAATAGCTAGAATCACCGTACCTTTTTGAGTAATTTCATCAACGTAATACAGACCCCGACACTCAGTGCCACGTCCAATGATCGCTCCCGTCCTGATATCCTGTAATAAAAAAATGTAGGATGCATTAGCACAGTACAATTGAGCTCCTTCATGACATGACTGATAGATAACAATTTGTGAGATAGTGTCGAAACATATAAACAATCAGAAATCCGGAGATTAGGAGAAATAGTCACAGTTCCGGCGCCAGTGACAGAAGTAAGTTCACCACTGGCTGTTTGAACATGGGTTTTATGTGGCTTAGATGGCGTACAAATGTCCGAAGCATCATATGTCATAGTATAGTTACACCACAGTCAAATATCCAGTCTGAATTTTTATGCAATATCTGAGGTCTACTACTCTTGCGTGTAATATAAGCATGGGCTATAGAAGAATTAACTAAAGAAGGATAATTAAATTTATTATAAAAGGAGCCAGATGGGCCAGTCCTCTTTGGACTCGATCCGGTACCTTCAAAATCAAGGGTTTTCCTTTTACCCTCATTTGCGCCGTCTCCTTCTAAATTAGAAACCCTAGCCGCTACTCATTCGTCTCCATCACTGCCTCTATATCGTCCTCCTCCATTATTTTTAACCGCAGCGCCGGTGACCTCAAAGTCACCCACTGCGACGGATACCTCGCTCCGGCTATCTTTAGGGGGCTTGTGATTGTCCTCCCACCACTCTGGATATCCAACTAGCCTGAAACATGTCTCCTTCGTGTGTTTGCTCATCCCACAGTGAAAACATTCAAGTTTTGATTTATCGACCTTCTCCCGGAATGAAGACTCGTCGGTGTTCTTCTGCTGGCCTGACCGGGGAGGTTGTCGATGTCTTTTGGCAGCCATACTTACCGCCTCAGCGTTGTGGTGGGTGAGCAAGCCACTGCCGATCCCTTGGTCGAAACTCTTCTATCTGATTTCGGACCCCGCTTTCGCCGAGCTGCGCCGCATCAGAGAAAAGTGTACTCTGCCTCTGCAGTGGGTAGGGATTCAGTTTTGAGTATGTCCCGCCTCTCAGGTTCATATTTTTCACTTATGCCGGCCAATAGTTGAAAAATTCTCGTCTCCGATTGTAGCCGCCGGTAAATCCCAATATCTGTCTCACATTCCATTGGATTTGGTTGGCTATCATCAATTTCTGCCCAAATCCTCTACAGAGTGCTATAGAAACTTTCAATTGTGCCATTCCCTTGTTTTAGGTTGTTTGCTTGAACTGTTAAATCAAAGATTTGTGCTGAGTCTCGTTTAACACTGTAGGTGGTGGCTAATCCCTTTCATAGGCTCTCGACTATCTTATACTGAACATAATTGTGGGCTAGGGTTGGCTCCATGTTCTAGATAATCCACGAAATTACAGTAAGATCATTTTGATACCACTTGTGGTATCCGGGATTGCTAGATTCGGGGGGAGGAGGATGGCCTGTGATATGGTTGAGGCAACCCCTCGCTCCCATAATAAGTAATTAAACTCATTCAATTTGACATTAACGGTCACGGCTTGATTCTGGTTACTCTCTGAATTCTTTGTTTTTGTGGTAGGTTGGCTGAATTGGCGTAGGAGGCTTGCCAATTGTTGTGTCAGTATCTCTGCTCCAGGCAGAGATGTCTGGGCGCTCGATTGATTTCCTTCATCGTCTGCCATGGGTTTAGGATTGGTTTTTGTGGTAGATGATGAAGCAGAAACAATGGCGATCCACTAGGATCTCCACTGCTCTGATACCATGTTAGAATTAAGAAGATACATAATTGAAGCGTTTGGAAGGCAGTTGAATAATGAGAGAATTGAAACTGTGATCTGAATTATATTTCTTATGTATCAACTATGATTACAAAGGGAGTACATAAAGCAACATAAAAAAGTAATTAAGGAAATAGATCCCATACACGGCAAAAATATTTTGATTGATTTTGCAGGATTTTTGGATGGCTATTTTTGGACCAAGATTGTCAATACACCTAAACAATCTTTCTCGTTTTAAATATTTTGTATATATATATATATATATATATATATTTGTTTTAACAGTCAACTCTCTCTCTCTCTCTCTCTCTCTCCACTCACTCCATTTTTGCACACTAAGGGCATCCCCAATGCACTGGTAGCATTCCTAGCTGGCATTTAATTGTACCCAAATGATAGATAACATTTGCATTGAGAGAAGTTGGTAACATTTTATAAAATGTTACCGGGTAGCTTTAAAGCTACATGATACAAATTGAAAATATTGATAGCCAAGACCAGTCTCTTTTATTAAAGTGAAGAGCACGCACTTATTAAAGTGAGAGAGAGAGAGAGACGCGTACCCCACACGCATTCATGGGGAGGTTGAATCCTGTGGGACCCACGCCTGCAATGTTCCTTCTTGCATTTCGCTTCTTTTTTCAACATTTTTCTCTCTCCTTTTCTTTTTATCTTTCATTTTTCAATTGTTTTTTTTTTCAATCTTTTCGTCTGTTTCTTTTTTCTATCTTTTTCTAAATTAACTTTTGAATTTTTTTTATTTTTTTATTTAATTCGTTGCCCCCAAAATAATTATATATATATTAAATAGTTGTTTTTTAGTTGTAATTTAATATATATAAATAATTTGAAAATTTAAAAATTCAAATGAATTTACTAAAAATAAATTAAATAATTAGAAAATATTATCACATTAAATTAAAATATATATCTTGAAAATTATAAATAAAATGTTTATGAATTAAAAATATATAAATAAAATAAGTGTTATAATAGTGGGACCCCAAAAAGTAACAATTGTACCTGGATACGTTGTGGATGTTTAGGTAGAAATTAAATAAATATTGTAACTTTTAATGTGGCGATGACGTGACAACAATTTATACCTAAAAATTGAGTATTGCACTGGAGATGCCCTAAGCTAAGAAACACCTTTTTACTTTATAGATTTAAAAGTCAAAACACTCTCGCTTTCCATTTCTCTCTCCAAGCATACACGTATACACACACATGCACAAAAACCAACTCATTATTTTCTATTTTTACTGTAATTTTTGGAACCCATCGACATTAAATTTTCAAAATGAAAATATTAATACTTCACCTCTCCAACTTACCGTCCACTGCACACACATACGCGATTTAAATATTTTTCTTTCATCATTTCTATATACATGCAACAACACCCTCTCACACCTAATATGAATACAATAATTTTTCTATAGAAATAAGGAGAAACTAAAAGAAACAGGAGAATACATATAAATAGAGGGTTATGAGGTTTTCTTACCATTAGAGTTCTTTGAGTTTTAAATTCGAATTTTGGCCTCCTAACCTACAAAGATCTTAAAATAAAATAGAGGAATGGTTAGAGGTAGTAGCGGATCCAGAAATAAATATTTGGGGGGGGCTTTATTGTAGTTTATAAAAACAAAATCACGCAATCAAATAAATATACATTAATAACATAATATAAAAAAATCACAAATTTGAGTAAGAAGGAATTGTATACCAATCATTTTCAAAAACATCTTCAAAACATTTGTTATAGGCACCAAAATTAATTTTCTGATACTTATAACTCACTAGTTGGCAAGACCTTTAGTCAAATACTCCATTCGTACTTAATCTCGAATAGAAACATCAAATTCCTCAATTAGTTTTCTCAACTCCAAATCACTAATAATATCAATTGGGTTTAGTTCTCTTTGTACTCAAAGCTATTTTTCCATCGATCCATTAGCATTAGGTCTAGGTCTGGAGGAGGAAGCACCCCCACTAATTTTTGAAAAAAATCTCTCCATATTCTATTTCATTTAATCACAATTCACAATATCAATTTCATACTATAAAGATTGTCATAACCTCTTAACTCATATAATCATATTCAGATCTCTAATTCTTAAAGATTCTATTTCAAAATCATAATCCAATTATCCAAAATTCCAATCCTAAGTTAAACAATTTCAATTCTCAAAGACAAAATATAGTCTAAACAATAATATAATACAATTATACAAATATATAGTAACACAAGTATAAAATACAAATTGTATAATTATATAAGTAATTGAAATTAATAAAAAAATATACTTACCTACTTGTTATTTCAATGCTAATTGTTATTGAAAGCCCCCTTTTGGAAAAGCCCAATGAATAACAATTCCTTTCAAATTTCAATCCAACTTCCAAGCCAATTAATAAATAAATAAAAGGGGGGGGGGGCAAACTTAATTTTAATTTTAGAAAATTTTTAAAGGTATATATTAAAAATAAAAAAAAAATGTTGGGGAGAAGAGAGAATTGTATGTTGCCCCCCTTGCCCTGGCGTGTATCCGCCAGTGGTTAGAGGAAGAAGAGAGAAGCTCGTAGGTGTGATTGTATGTTGGATCTGGCCACCGAAAAAAGTCGCCGAAAAAGCACCGATCTGAGGCCTTGGTGGCCTTTTTTTCGGACATTACATCCTTCATATCCTTACCAAACTTGTCCCAAAGTGTTTGTAAGGTAAAAAGAAGCTTAAATAATGAATTTTAGAAAATTTGACCGAATTTGAAATTTTTCCGGTGGTCCGGCGGCGGCGCTCCGCCTCTGGCCACCATGCCTGAAATCATCCTAGAAGGGAGGAAGTTTGAGAGGTGTGGAGCTCACCTTTGAAATGGAGGAGAAAGTGATTTTCAAAATGAATTACTGTGTATCTATATTTATCTAAATTAGGCTAAAATGCTCAAGGTAGGGTTTTATTTTAGGATTGAGGTTGTTTTACTATTTCTGAAATCAACCCACTTAGTTTAGGTTGGCCCTTATCAATTAAATTCTAAAAGTTTAAATAATCTAGCCCAACCTAATATAGTCCAATTAATAATGCTTTAGGGTATTACAAAAACTACTTGGGTCACCGAGCTAGGGAGGTGATCGTTGCAAGATTGCACTTGCTACTTAGGGAATCACAATTTTTTCATCTTAGATGAACCTTCTCTTCTTTGATATTAGCTCTTTGAAAAATTTCACGTAGATTGGCACATTTCGAATGATGTTCAGGAGATGGAGATTGACGTTTAGTTTCGACAATAGTTTGTAAAACTCTTGGAATTGATGATCTTGCCTTTCATTCTTTAACCTGCTTGGGTAAGGAATAAGAGGTACATAGGGGTTCTCGGCTCTGTGGAAAATAGGCTTCTGCCCTTTAGATTCTGTTCACTCATCCTTCCTCTCCTCGTGCTGAGGAGTCGTTTTATTCTCAAAGGCAGTTTCATTCAATTTAGATTCTCCAACCTTGTTGTCAATTTGGTTTCCACTTCTGAGAACAATATGGCATGTGCCTTCTCAGACTGACTCGATAATTTCCAGGCTTTGCTCTTCTTAGACAACTCTCCCACGGTAACAACAATCTGACCTACTTGAGTCCCAGTTTGTTTCACTAAAGCTTCCATGGACTCAAATCTTTGCTGGGTCACCTGAATGAAAGCTTGCAATGTATCTTCCAAAGGCAGCTTTATAGGTTGATTTTGCTGATTTGGATATTTTTGGGGTCCGGGGTACTGTGGGGCTTGGCTTCCTCCAAATTGTTGAGGTAGAGGCAGTTGCTGAAGTGGCTGTTGATGTGGTTGTTGAGGTTGCTTCCACGAGAAATTAGAGTGATTTCTCCACCCCTGATTATATGTCTGGGAGTAAGGATTATATTGTTGTCGAGGTTGGAACCCTTTTAGAACATTGACTTGCTCTTGGAGAGCAAGAAATTATACCTTCTCGCTGAAGATTGACTCTACTTGCATTTGGCACACATTAGCTCCATGGCCATACTCTCCACACACATCTCAAAATATAGCTTGCTGAGGTGGTCTCTTCAATGATCTCAACAATTCCACCTTCCTTGTTAGCCAACTCGGCTAACTGTCTTGTCACATCATAGCTACGGTTATCTTCGTTCATGAATGCTCATTTTCCCCTAACACTAACACTCTTCTGCTGAGATGTGGTAGCCATAGTCTCAAAAATTTTGGAGACTTCTTCTGCTGTGTGGCTACCAATATCTCCTTCCGTGGCATTGTCCACCATGTACTGTAAATTTTGAGAAAGCCCGTCATAGAAAAATTGATTAAGTAACTCAGACGCTAGATGGTGGTGCGAGCATTGTTGTTGAAGACCCCTGAAGTGATCCCACACTTCATGAAATGCTTTACCCGGAGATTGGGCGAAGGTGACTATTTGAGCTCTCAAATCTTGGGTCTTCTGATTTGAGTAGTACTTTACCATGAACTTCTCATACACAGTGTTCTCGTTTGTTAATGAATTGGATAAAAGAGACATGAACCATGTCTTAGCAAGATTCTTCAAGGTGTAAGGAAATCACCTCATCTTCAATTGATCCTTGTTCAGACCTTGAAGAGGAAATGTCTGAACTACAACATAGAACTCCCGGACAAAATTTAGGGCATCTTTAGCAGACATCCCATGGAAGGATGGTAGTTGATTGAAGTGGATTTTCTTCAATTCATAGTTTCTTGCGGCTTCTGCCAAAATAATACAAGAAGTCGATGCCCCTATCACAGGGCGGGTGAAATCCCTCATGTTCCTCGCCGCATTGGCATTGTTAGCATTATTAGCGTGGTTAGCGTCTATTTTTGTAGCTCGAGATTCGTCACTCGAAGACTAAGCTACACTCGAACTTTCTTCTTCCCAATTAGGCACTTCAATCCTCCTTGGTCTGTGAATGTTGTTGAACACACGGGCTAATTTCCTATTGCAACTCCGCCGACCTAGCATACACAGACTCAAACATAAAGAGGAGATCACACACAACTGTGGAAGAAATTATGAAAACTTAAACAAGAATACCAAAAAGAAACACGGAAAAATATAACACAAAAAGAAAATATGTCGAAATCATTCCCCGACAACGGCACCAAAAATTTATTCCGATCAAAATACACACGTCGAACCGACCCGCAAGAGGACGGGGTCAATTGTAGAGCGGTGAGTCAACCCAAGTCGTACTCTCAAGGAAAGCTTCACATGACGAATATCCCTTTCTTGTTACACACATAAATTAAATACAATCCTAAATATTCTAAACCAATAGTTTGAATGGTTTTTGAATTAATATCTAGTTAATGAAAACAAGACAATAACAAGCAAGCAACGAAAGGTAAATAAGATGATAATTAAATGGACATTAGGGCATAGATTCTCTCCTCGATTTCTCTCCAAGCTCGATTTAATTTGACTTCGTTAATCTTAAGCATACAATATACTCCACCAAGAGGAATCACTTCAATAGCTTTCGTTTCAATCCATTAAACCCCTAAGGCTAAATTATAAAATTAAGATTAACATTTAGACATTTGTTTCCAGTCAATCTAATGTTGATAGAATCCTAATCGGGTAGTAGAATCTTCTATCGATCTCATCTACTACCTAGCAATATCAAGTATTGGCCAGATACTCAATATAAAGAAGTTCAATTCAATCAACTTAAAATCATCAATCACAAGCAATGATCGAAATCAAATCGATTCTATTCCTAATGTGTGGAATTAGTCCATCGTCATGCAAAACACCCAACAAGAATTACACAAGTTCTTCATCTCAAATATCGAAAGATAAATAGAATACAAACGTACACAAGTTCTTATTTGTCTCGATAATGTAGTGGAAAAATCCCTAAATAAAAAGAAGAGAAAAACAGAAAGAAATTGGGCCCTATTACAAGCCCAGCTGATGAAGCTCCGGTCTGAGCTGCCGATCCCTTCTTCAGTCTCTTCATTCTTCTCCAAAAGCTTCTCTTCCCTCCCCACCAAATTGATTATATTCTCTCCCCTGAACTTTCTAGGAGATCTACCTTCCCCTCTTTTTTAATGATAATGGGAAAGTGATAAAAAAAGGGCTTTAAAAAGGCTGTCCACAAAGGGTATCAACAGAATGATTCCCAAAATGCCCTTAAAGTGGAATATAGACTTCACCCAGCGGCTGTTGGATAGTAGCACCGGTCAAGTGTGTGTTGAACACACAAGGCCAGTGTTGGCTGAATACCCAGTGCCGGTTGGGGTGGCCAAAGAGGAGGCCCAACATCGGCTGGTTGCGGCAAAGCAGAGGCCTAGTGCCAGCTGAGACCGAGCACCCATTGGGCTCTCTTCGTCGAGAGGTGTACCCAGCAGCGGTTGGCCTCAGTCCTCTGCTTCCTTCGATTTGATACTTCAATTCGGGGCTCAGTTCAGCCCAATTCAGTTCGTGCTCAACCCGGATGACTCAGTTCGAGGCTCCAGTTGGATGGTTCAGTTTGAGCCTTCAGTTTTGGGTCTTCAGGTTGGGCTTCCAATTTGGAGCTTTCAGTTCATGCTTTCATTTTGTCCCTCAGTTTGATCATCCAGTTCAGTTCGAGTGTGCCAACTGAATTGATCCTCACCCTTAGTCCAATTCCCGTCAAGAGCCCAATGAGGGCTGGGCAGTTCTTCCACCTTTTCTGCCATTTTAACCCTGCATTGGACACAAAAGCATGGGATCTACACAAATTTGGTATAGCACGCTGAGAGATCAAATGTGAAGATAATAACAATAAAACAACATAAAAATGAAGAAAATAGACGCACGCACTAAGGATAGACAATTCCTACGAGAAAACAACACATAAAAACACTAAACACTACGCCAAGCTTAGAGCTACATTTTAAGTATTTTTATATATGATTTATAGTTTTCAATATTCTTAACCAATAAATGTTAGCCAAAGATTTTATGAGCTGGGCACTTAAGGTATAAAAGAGCTAGGTGAAATGCCTTTCTGAACTTGAAACATGAAAATATGTTATGTTTAGGCCTTAGTGGCAATGTTGGTGAGAAATTTCTTTCCAAAAAGATATGTAACTTCCCTCCAAAACAATGGTAAAAATAGATGAAATTTGCCTCCCAAAACCGTGGATGAATTTTTAGAATTTTTTCTTTTAGACAAAAATTGATAGTAAAATGAAACTAAAATCGATATCGATTTTAATAGAAAACGTCACGGCGTGACTAAAAATGATACTTCACTTCTTTTAGGACCAAAAATGATAGTATCGAGACCAAAACGGATAAACGTATGTTCTATTGGACCAAAATTGAAATTAACTCTGAAACAAACCATACTAATTATTTAGTAACTTAAAATGAATCTTAAATCATAAAAAACACTAGTTGGATGGAATAATCCTTCATTGGAATGTAATAAATAATAATAACAATATAAGTACATGTACTATACTAACATTATGATAATTATTAATTAGCAGAATGGGTACAATATATCAGCATATAACAAATGCTTTGTTAGCATACGCGATCATAATATTGATGAAGCATTAGTAAAAGCTAATTAAGGTATTTTCACCTTGGATACACGTAAAACTGTAACTTTTTAATTTTTCGTCCATATTTATTCGCATAAACATATCCATGACTAATCTTGAATGAAAGAGCATAAAAAGAACTTTAATTTGATATATTATTTGCGCTAATCATATTAGAACCCCCATATGTGTAGTTGCAAATTATTGAATATAAGTGAAAGTGAGTTGATATTTGCATTACAAATATTACTCTTTACATTTCACTTGCTCATTGTACTTCATATTTTACTCCATGCACCACACATTATTACTTTAATACGCTTTACTCAAAAAATATTATTATTTTAAAAAAAAAACTTATGAAAATAATAGACATCATGATAAAAATGAAAGAAAATGTAAAATGCACTTATAAAAAATTATATGTTAAAAGCTCAACCTTTACACTCATGATTATATTGTTTTTCAATTGTTACAAGTTAAAAAAATAAATTACACAATTGAAAATAATTAAATCAAGATAAGGGCCTAATCAATTTATTTTAATCAAGACTAAATTATTGAGAATCAATTTAAGTCTTTCTTTGTTGTTTTATGCAAATTTAAGTTATAATTCACATATTAAGAATTTATACTTAGTAAAATACATAATTCAACATGAAATTTAACACAAAGATGAGATTATTTATCATTCATTTTTATATAAAATAATTTATTTTAATATGCTTATTATAATTTTATTCTAAATTACCTATTTTATAATTACAACATACCTTATATTTGTTAATTATATACATTATATCATTATTTAGTAATTAAAATCATATAAATTACATGCAATGCACATTATCTGTTCTAGTCATTAAAAAAGTGGCTACAATAATGTTTTATAAAATTTGTGGTCAAAATAAAATTTTCAAAAAGCCAATTGGCTAGTTTCAAATTTTAATCCTATTAATTACTAGACCTCTTAAGAGTGAATGGAATCCCGCTTCTTCTGAGTTTGGAAGAAGCCGCCCACAGCTAATTTTGCACTGTAATGGTTGGCTTAGAGGAAGCTGACTTACATGCCCATGAGCCGGCATGGAGGAGATAGAGGAGAAATTTGGTGGGGCCACCCACACTTTTTTTGTCAGTCGTCGAACCAGTATTTGGAGAGCTCTAATCTCGTTGGGGGGATAATTAGAGGTCGTCCGCGGTCTTATTATAAGGATATCTTTAGGAATATTATATATACGTGCATTATTTTGTATAATATGATTATTGAAGATGGAGGGGGTGTAGCGGTCAATTGGTCCTATGAATACTCTCCTCCTTCAACAACCATTAACGTAGGTACTATTATAGAATTTCAAACATATCTTCAAAATTACACAAAATTACTTAACAGAGAAACACATCACCAACTTCGAAACGAGTTAGTTGAATATATTTGGATACATGATGAGTGATAAAATATTATAATGATTTATTGATTATGCTCTAGTATTGTTGTAACCAAGGATGAAAATATCGCGGATATATCGTGGATATTGACATTGCGATACGGATATTGGGGGAATATCTTTTTTCCCGAGTATGGACGAGAAATCGCAAGATATCGCAAAATATCGCAATATATCACGATTTTTTTTAATATTTCTACAATATATTTTGATTTTTATTTAATACTATATATTTTTGTGATCTTTTTTAGGTCTTTAATGTAATTATTTGAGTTGCAATATTCTTTGCTTTATAAATACATTCACTTTGCAAAAAAATATAAGAGAAAGAAGACCGGGAAATCAACGGATGTCTTCGAAAGAAAAGTGAGATGCACGTGCACCGACTTTATTTTTTCATTTTTTCAGTTAGAGGACATGATGAACAAATCACTAAAATTTTTCTCCCCATATATCATACGAAATTTAAATCTAAGATTGAATATAAATTATTTGCCAAATCTTGATTCTATGAATATGGGTGACACTGATTATAGTGATATGTCCCAAGATTCATATGCTTCTTACACATATCGGAGTTCACAAATTGATTGGACTACTAAAAATGTATATCAACAAAATAATTGGGTCAGTGGAGATTATCGAATTCATGGTGAAGTTGTTGGAAGAAATCAAGAAACATATCAAGCGCATGTGCATAATTATATCCATAATTACTCGAACGTGATAAGTTGGTACCAATATTGTTTAGAACAAGATGACATTCCATCTACTATATTTGAACCTCATAAATCCTCATTTTGGTATTAATTGTACTTTATAATGTTTATTTAGTCATTTTATGTTGTATTATGTATTATTTTGTCAAATGTATTGTCTCAGACGGTATTTATATAATGTATTATTCATATATTTGCTTTCAAAATGTAATTCTATTAAAAAAAATTAGTGGAATATGTGCATAATAATATGTCATAATAGTTCCTAAAATTTCATGCTAAATTTCCAAGATTTTAATATGATTTCCGTCATTTTTTTCAATTTTCTGCGATATCGATATATCCGTAAAATTGAAGTTGCGATATATGTTGCGATAGCGATATTTTCATCCTTGGTTGTAACATTGTAATATTATTATTTTGAATAATATTTTTCAATTATTATTTAATTTTATAATTTTTGTAATTAAAATTATGTTTTTTTTGTGAAATTAAATTAAAGAGTATATCAAAAAATAAAAGGAATAAAAAATGTGTTCCTATATATATATATATTATGATGTGCATTTGTGAACCCGTAGAAGTTACTTTTTGACTTTAGCATTGCACACATAGATTGTTAAAAGTTGCGTTTGACTTGGTGTTGATATGACACTGAAAAAGTAAGTTGTGTATTTTTCAATTTTTCGTCGCAACTACCCTGATTACCATTTTCATTCATATTTGAAAAGCTTCAAATAAGATCTGAGATTAATTCAAGATCCATGGCAGCAGCTTACGCAGCTTTGGTTTCTCTTTTCAATGATTTGGAGTTTTCTTTTGACAAGCGTCAGATCCAATCTCTTATCGAGAGCGTCAGTTTCTTGATTGAGTTTATGGAAAGCTATGATAATTGTCACAGCCCAAGCAAGGAAGCTGCTCAACTCTTGGAGGGGCGAATTACATGCGCAGCTCAAACCGCTGAAGAAGTAATCGAATCTCATGTAGTCGATCAAATTCTTGGTGGATCCACTCTTGGTGTAAATACAAGATCACCTCGTTTCCTGGAGGATGTTCAGAAAGTGATTGAAGACATGGATTATGTGAGGAGAGAGGCTATCAAGGTCCAAGGACTCGAGCTCGAACTGAAGCAGCCTTCATATTCCGCTACTGCTTCTTCTTCTTCAACACAACCTGATCTCACCTCCGAGAAGACCACCATGGTCGGATTCGATGAGTTGTTACTTCAACTTTTGGATGTGCTCACTGGTTATCCTTCTCGTCGGCAAGTCATCCCCATCGTTGGCACTGGGGTATTGGTAAGACTACACTCGCCAGAAATGCTTTTGATCATAAGTTTATTGTGGAACACTTTGATGTTCGTCTTTGGGCTACACTATCTCAACAACATGTTGTCCAAGATATTCTTTCAACACTCCTTTCTCCCAAACCAAAATCGAATATTGAAAATATTGGTGAGTTAGGAAACCAATTGCATAAGAGGTTATTTGGTAGAAGGTATTTGATTGTATTAGACGATATGTGGAGCATCGGGGCATGGCATGAGTTGAACGTTTTTTTCCCGGATACAAACAATGGAAGTCGAATCGTGGTGACAACTAGGCTATTAGATTTGGCTGATCGTATAGGCTCTGCCTCACCTCTTGTAGTGAATCTCTTAGATGGTGACAAAAGTTGGGATCTATTTTGTGAAAAAGTATTTGCAGTAGGAGAAGGTTGCCCTCTTGAGTTAGAGGATGCTGGAAAGAGTATTGTGAGAAAATGCAAAGGACTTCCACTTGCCATTGTTGTGGTTGCCGGCTACCTTGGGAAGTCCTCAAGGACGCAGGAATACTGGGTGAATGTTGCACACAATATGAAGTCAGTTTTGAACTCCGAAGAGAATGAGCAGTTGTTCAATATATTATCCTTCAGTTATAACCACTTGCCTGTTCATCTAAAACCTTGTTTCGTCTATATGGGAACATTTCGAGAAGATGAATGGATTGATGTGGAGGACCTTATTTATCGTTGGATTGCTGAGGGATTTCTGAAACCGCGTGAAGCCGACAGCTTGGAAGAGATTGGGAAGGGCTATTTGAAAGATCTCATTGACAGGAATCTCATTTTAGCCCAAAAGGGTCGTTATTATTGTAAAATTCATGATATTTTGAGAGAGTTGTGCTTAAAGGTTGCAGAGAAGGAAGTGTTCTTCTACATGCTTGCCACACCGGAAGCCATATGCAGGGAGCGTAGAGTTGGAATTAGAGCAAAGGTTCCACAGCAGAACGAGAACGATCACCCTGAAATCTTTCATCACGCTTCAAGATCGGCACCCCTTGTTCGTTCTCTGGTGGGTGGGGTAGGTATTAAGGAATGGAAAAAGATTGACACGAGATTGCGCAGAATGCATACCTCTGATTTCGGAGTTTTTCTAGAGGCTGATCATGGGCACGTTAACTTACGGTATCTTAGATACAAAGACATTGGTGATCAGTGTGGTGAATATACTTACAATATTCCTTCGTCAATAACCCTATTTTGGAATTTACAAACATTAATTATTGACGCATATCTTAAATCAGTTATTGCCCCAAATGAGATTTGGGAGATGATACAACTCAGGCATCTTGAGGTCTTCCGGAGTAGTATTCATCTTCCAAGTGACGAGTTAGAGCAAGAAAATGAGTTGGTTATGCGAAACCTACTCACGCTTTGGGGAGTGAAGAATTTGAAGTTGAGTGAAGAGGTTTGCAGAAGAATTCCCAACGTCAAGGAATTGGAAATAGTATATTCTGGTGAATTAGTAAGCTCAGATTACTACTGCCCTCACAATCTTGGCCGCCTAGGTAAACTGGAATCACTAGACTTAGGTACATTCAATTATGACGATTATTCTGCGTGTCGTGAATTTTGTTTGAGCCTCACATTCCCCAGTTCGCTTAAGAAGTTGAGTTTATGGAACACCCATCTTGATATGGAAGAAGTGACAATGATGGTTGGATCATTGCCGCGTCTTGAAACTCTCTGTTTGTATGGCGGTGCAGTTGTAGGATCCGAGTGGAGTTTTGTTGAGGGGAAATTCCTTGACCTGAAATCATTGAGTATTTATTGCTGCCGTGATTTAGTTAACTGGAATCTAGACAGCTCCCACTTTCCAGTTCTTGAAAATCTTTTTCTTTCGGGTGTGTCCGGATTGGATGAGTTCCCTTCAGATATTGGAACAATACCTACTCTTCGCTCTATTACTTTGTGGGAATGCAGTGTCTCGTTCGTTATTTCTGCAGTGAGAACGGTGGTGGAACAAGAGGAGGAGCATGGGAATAAGGACTTGAGTCTATATGTTGAGCTTTGGTACGATGATAAACAAACACTAGAGAGTATCAACGAAAAGATGGAAGAAGAAGGTCTAATGCCCAATAACCTCAAATTAAGATTTTTGTGAACTCGGCAACCATAATCTACATGTGTGCATGTTGTATGTATTTTTCGTGTTCAGACTTTATATATATTTTAAACCTCAAAATGCAACTTCAACACTTCCACATAAACGTCATGTCAAAAGTTAAAATCCACCATCTTTTATAAAGCTATCCCCAATAACAATAAACCTAAAAAGACAACTTCAACATGGATCTCATTAATATACACATCTATATATATTTATATATGTTTTCCAGCCTGAGCCCACATCCTCTTCTCTCATTGGTTCTTTCTCCATCCATCCCAACTCCATGCAGTTGCACCACACCATTAACGTCAACCTGAACCCAACCCCCTCTAATGGGACGAAGTCAGAAAAGTGGGTTTAATGGGTTGGATGAACCTCCCATTACAACCACCCTAACAATTGAAGGGTAAATAAGTAAATAATGTGTAATGTAGAGAATAAAATGTGAAGTGTAGAAAGTAAATAAAGTGCAAAGAGTAAAATCTGTACTCCAAATAGATCTCGCTGTAGATTTCTTGATCCAAATTTATCTATAGTCTATACTCGAAAATTTTGTCTCTGAAAATTAAACTAAACACCGATTATATGCATATCAATTTCTTCAACACTATTCTCGAAAATAATATATGTTTCTCTGTGAAAATTAAACGACTGAGTGAATTATAGTGCTTCTCGTCACATTTATTGAATTTTCATACAATTTCCGAGCAAAAGATTTAGCATGCATGCATGCATGTCTCTCTTTCAGCAGTTTTGTGCTTCAAGAATATATCAATCTATTATCACAACATAATCATTCTTCCCTCAAATCATTCCACTCTTGTGATTCAGCATACGTTTCTTCTCCCGATTAATGGAGTTCAGATTTCGAGATTTAATATTGTAAGGAGGCCCAGGGAAGTAGTAGTTGTACACCACCAGCGGCGTTCGCACAGAATGGCTCCCGTCGCTCCACGTGATGGCGGCGGAGGCGATCGGCAGCTGTTTACTGGCAGGTCCGCCCACATTCACCGTGAACGATTGCGTCTCTCCCACAGATGAAAACACCAGAACTGACGGTTCAACCGTGACATTGATCAACGGCGGCGCGTGGATGCTGGCCGTGTAAGTCGAGTTTGGTGCGCCCACATTCGTGACTCTTCTGGCGAAGCTGCCCGAAATCTGCTGCCCGTCTTCGACATATAGGGCGAAAGAGGGGTAGTTAAGGTCCCAACCTCTTCCTGGTGCGGTGGTGTTGGCGCAGGTGCTGTTATCTCCGGTAATTAGTCTGAGAGTGGTAGTGTTGTAGCCCTGTTTGCAGAGGAAGTCGATGTAGTCGGGCACTGACGTGTTGAAAACTAGGCCGGGGTCTATTGCAGCCGCAGGGTTGATGTGTCCCAAGCCATAGGCGAACTCCAAGTCGCTGTGTTTTCTTGGATCCATTACGTGAGCTGTGTTTGTGTTAATCATTAAAATCGACAAAGTTGAGAATATTATGTTGAAATTAAGATTGAATGAACTAGCGTATCAGTAGTATTGACCTGTAGTCATGATGGCAGACTTGATGGCAGCAGGTGACCAATGAGGGTGAGCTGCTTTGACATAGGCTGCAGCCCCGCTTGCATGAGGGCAGGACATGGATGTTCCTGAAGCTATGTTGAAGTATACATTCCTCGTATCTCCGGGATAGAGTGAAGGCCCCCCGGCCAACGGAGACCAGCCGGCTAGAATGTCCACGCCGGGGGCAGTGATATCAGGCTAGAGCATGTACAAAATAAAGTGTGTGAGAGAGAGAGGGAGAGAGGGGGACAGAGATGAATGTGTATATTTACTAATTTAGTTTTAGTGAACACCTTGAGAATATCTGGACTAATGGCGTTTGGCCCTCTCGAAGAAAATGAAGCGACTCTAGGAGCCATGGCATCTTGCCATGTCTCTCCCACCAAAATGGTTGCTGTAGGGTATCTGAAAAGAAATGTGTGGATATATAATATCACTCAAATACCATGAAACAAGAGATATAAGTAGATGATGAGGGTATGTATGAATCCTACTTTGTGCTTCTGATGTATTCCATAACCTTCTTGCCATCATCTGGGCTTATTAGTGTTACTGGTAGTTGATAGCTCATTGCATAGTCTGGATTAATGGCATCGGAGCCAATCAAAATGATTCCGATGCCATTAACCTCACGAATGCTATAAATCCCCAGCAGACTTTCGCATACTACTATCTTCCCCACCACCATATCAAGATTCAGAGCAAAACCTCCACAAAGACTTGCATCATCTGGACTATAACCAGCTGTGTAGTTTACAGCATTGCCTCCCCATATCAAAGGAAAGGAAGTTCCGTTGAGATCAAATGTATTAATTGAGGTTCCCTTCATTTTGCAGATGTATAACTTTGTTAGAGAGAATCAAGAACAAATATGAAGAGCAGGGGAAATCAAACTTTGACTTACTGTCAAGATTAGGCCATTGCCAAGGGCCAAGTTGGCAACAAAAGTTCTGTCGATGGTGCTAGCAGCAACTGAAAGTGTCCAAGGTGCTACGTTGCAGATGGAAACGGGATCAGGGCCAGAGTTTCCTGCTGAATTTGAAGTTAATATCCCCCTTGTCATGGCATGGAATGATCCTATTGCAATAGGATCATACATATAATCTGAAGGGTTGAAAGATCCCAAGGAAACTGATATGATATCTACTCCATCAGCGATTGCATCATCAAAGGCTTTGAGGATGTCTACTGAAGCACAGAAGATAAACCAACAGACCTTATACACTGCAATCCTTGCGTTAGGGACTCCACCTCTTGCTATGCCTTCTGCTAAGCCAAAAAAGCTTGTCCCAGGCAGTTCACCACCAGCAGCTATTGTGGATGTGTGGGTCCCGTGTCCTTCACTATCTCTTGGAGATGGGATTTCACCATCATAGTTATTGGCGCTGTTGTAGTAGCGCCCGCCAATGAGCTTGCTGAGATCAAAATTTGAGATTGATTATGGCTAATATATATGCATAGGACTCTGCTAAAGAAATGGTGTAGTTGAATTATTATATACTTGTTGCAGGTGAAGTTTGTGGTTTCGCATGCTCCCTTCCATTTTTCTGGTGGAGGGCTGTAACCTGTGTCGTTGAAACTAGGATGCTCCGGCCAGGCTCCTATAATTAAAACGAATGAAATTATAGAGGTTGCAGATTAACAAAGCCTATTGATCATTTGTTACCAGTGTCAATGAGTCCAATGATGACATCTCCTTCCTGGCTAGCTCCGAGTTTGCTCTGGTTGAATCCCATGAAAGCCCAAGATCTCGTCGTGTGAAGCTCTAGCATGCGATCAGGGAATACAGAGACCACTCCCTTCATCTCTGGAACCATATACATATTCAGCAAGATTTCTCACATTTATTCACTTCATTGTTCTGATAATATTTGTGGATCTTACCGGCAATTCTTGCAGCTTCTCCCTTAGTAAGCTTGGCTGCAAACCCGTTGAAACTCCTTTCGTAGCTATAGACCAGTAACTCCTTTGTTGATGCAGTACTGGAAAATCACAAGATTGAATTGTGGAAAATTGAACATCTATCACCCAAAAATAGGATAACTAAGTAGTAAAGTATATAGCAAAACTGCTAAAGCCAACTCTATTCAACCTTCCAACAGCAGTCTGCAGCATAGAGTGATGTGTGGATGCAACCGATACATCTCCTTGAGGCAGATCGCCCATGTACACAATGTGTAGCTGCACGTAAAAATGCAGCACATCTAAGAGGAAGACAAGGAGAAAACACAGCTATATATATATATATATATATATATTTAAGCAGAAGCAAGATAACAGCAATAACTAGCAACATACCTCCCTTTCATCACAATGGCAGCGAAGCACAAGGCCTGCAACTGCAAGCAATAACAATAAGGTTTGCAAAATCGAAATCCTCATGGATCTGTCGTTGTGATTGATCAGTTATGAGAAATGTAGTTAGCTCATAACTCAGACTGATGAGATATCTATATATAGAATGTGTTATGAATTATGTTTTTTTTTTGTGGAAAGTGTTATGAATGTTGTTATCTCCGCATAATATTAATACAAGATTTCTGCGCATTGGTAAGGAAGGACAGCACATCTTCTTAGCTCTTAGTTCTTAGTAGTGAAACTTTTGTTATTTGAAATCATCTATTAGTCCAACGAGATAAACCACATTTTGCTTTGTTCAATATAGTCAACAATATTTTAGTGTTTTGTCCCAAATCAAAGTTGATAAATCCAACAAATTATCAACAACTGTTGTGCCCTATTGCAATAGCAAAATTTGATGTTTCTCAATCGAAGCCTTGTAACATTAATTGGAATCAGAATTCAAAAGAGAATTACAAGACTATGATTTGATTGTATTTTTGTGACATACATTACAACCTGTGCAATGAATGAATCTAGAGATCCATACCATAATACCTACTCTCTCTACGCAAAGGCAATATTCACTTTTACACAACCATGCGCGTTATAACGTTCATTGTCCAATCTGGCATGCATTCCTGAAAAGAAAATCCAAATAATCAAATTTATTATTTAAAAAAAATGAATAAAAAGGATTACAAGCACGCCAGCAAACATCATGCAAGTGAAACAAATTCTTCAACCATCCAACCATTGCAACTCAAATATTAAGGAATCTGTCTACCATTGTATATAAGGTAAAGAAAATCAAGAATTTTGATTCGAATATATTTACTAAAGAGTCTTGTATGAGACCGTCTATGGCAACATCTGGATCAAAACACCGTCTAACATCAACAAAATTACAAATGAGCCATTAAATATGAGTTTTAATCCGAATATTGACCCAGCATCTCACACATGTTTTGTCAAATTTGGAATATGAAGATTCTTCACACATACTAAAAATGATAATTTATTCTAAATTCTCAAGTTCAACAAAATATTCACTAAAACTTGTTCAGCAAAATGGTTTCATACTTCATAACATAACATATCATAAAGAGACAATCTAACTGAATTCTGTATAATTTATCCTCAAATTCCAATAATCATCAGCTGCTAAAAAACTGAACAAATTATATATAGCAGAACCAAATGTTGCAACATAAAAAATAAAAATAAATACCTCAATAATATCTGCATCGCCATCGGGAATGGTATGAGCATTGATCCAACGGTCCATGACGATGGGGTCGTGAGGCCGCTTCGTCTTTGCATAATCAATCACGGATTTGATGCGCAGAGGAGGCACCGCATAGCTGCTCACAACTCCATCACCAGCCGCGGTCCACGAGGCGATTCCGACCACCTCGTCTCCGTAGTTGAACCACGGGCTCCCGGAAATGTCCGGTAGTGAAACGCCAACGCCGACGTTTTTAATTTTAACTCCATAGTCGACCCATCCCAGCTCGTTGGCCAAAGGCCACGGCGCCTTCGGTGCCCTACGATTTCCCGCCAGCGGCAGACTGATGATCGCAGTGCAATTCGCGTGCCTCGCAATCCCCACCAGAGGGCTTTTCGTCTCGGCGAAAACATTCGCCACCTTGCAAGGTGGCGGCAGATTCGGATTCCCCTCGGCGTCGACGACCTCCAGCACGGCCACGTCGCCAGCGAAATTCACCGCCACCGGAGTCGTGCGGAGCGATTTTCCTTGATTTGTGAGCGCGATCGTTCGGGCGAGGAAGCAGTTGTGGAGGACGGAACTGCTGTCGGAGTCGTAGACGGTGGAGATGCGTCCGACGACGCTCGCGGAGGTGACGATCAGATTACGATCGACGAAGACGCCGGAGGCTCGGGTGGCGGAATGTGGTATCTCGCGGGTTTCGGGGGCGGAAATGTAGCTGAGGAGCGCGACGACGCTCGGGGATACGGTGACGGTGAGCTTCCCCAACAGTTGGTAACGGAATTGATCGAATTCGGGTAGGGATCCGGGAGAAGTGCTGCAAAATTCGCGCACCGAAGCTCGTCTCAGATTTCCGGCACCGGTTAGAACCTTGGTTGCGAGCTTTATGAGTTGGCGAGTGGCAGTCGCAGTCGCCATTGTTGAGAGTTGAGAGCTGAGAGCTAGTGCGGGGTTTAAGCAGGGTCAGCAACAAAATACAGTAAAAAAGTATACGTAAGAATACTCTATATAAGAATAATCCCCTTATACTAATAAAAGATTGTGATCCTAACTCGGGACCAATTATAAATAAGAATAACCTCTACATTGTAATATTTTTTTAGGACCATCCTTAAGAAATTTACCTCCATATAGTAATAAAGTGACATTAAAGTTCATATATATTTAAATATCTATACAAAATGTCTAGAACTATTTTAACTACATATATTACATTAAACTTAAGATTGTATGAAATGCTTATCTAAACTTATGTGTGGCAGTGTTTTAATTTTTTTGGATTAATATCACACCCTTTAATTTGCATGTTTGAAGTAATTAGTCAACACAATCACTTTCTTGTTGAATCTAAAACATTTACAACTTGTCCAACATGTTTGAAGCTTGTTGACACAATACTTTTTCTATTTCTACACTATTATTCTTTGGATTATCACCATGTGCATCTTGCGTGATTCCTATATGATGTATTCTTCGGTTAGAGCACATGAATGAATCTTATATACCTTTTAAATTCATGTTTTTTTAATATGAAGGGACATTTCCAAGTGTTGTATAATATATATTAATTTTTTTAAAAAAATAATGATTTTTATATGTAAACTCTATAAAAGAATAACCTCCCTATAGTAATATTTTTTTCTGGTCCCAACAATATTACTGTATAGAGGTTTTACTGTATTTTGGGGCTTTAATTTTTAACGAGTGTTATATTTTCGAACAAAATTAATTTTGCTTGAATTAGAATGGTTTTTAGAGTGAAGTGTAAATAAGTAATATTATATGGTGCATTGAGTAAAATGTGAAGTACGTAAAGTAAGTACATAAAAATAGTAGTACAGATAACAAGTATCAAAATAAGAGAAAATACCAGTATATTAACGTATACTTCTTTTAAAAATCCACGTATAAAAATTGAGAGAGGTTAGATTGATCTTATATTATCTCTTTAACAAAAGTAAATTTTAACAAAATTGAGAGAGGTTACATTAAAAATATATTTATTTATCTATTTATTTTTCTAAAAAAATAACAAATCAAAGGTAAATCAAGCTTCAATTCTGGTCTTGCAGCGGTAGGCCATTAAAACATAGGTAAATTTCCCACATTCCTTGCAGTAAAACAAATCAGATCGTCAAATAGCAATGCAACTTGGATTTCATGCCTCTGTTACTCAAACTATATGTTTCTATTGCAAAGAGATTCTCAAGGAGAGGATGATGATTTGATATATGAGATTCAAATTTGATAAATCAGTATCTATCAATGATGCTCAATTTATGATGTGAATTTTGAAGCTGGAAGGATCACAATCTAATTGGAGCAACTCCTGCCCAAAGGCCATCCCTCTCGCATAAATAAATTTTCACTCATCTGCAACTTCAACAAATCATCTTAGGACTTTTTGGGCATTCGTGAAAGCATATTTTGGCTCTGAAATGGCGGACGGACGGACCAAAACCTTCCCTCGTGCCTTCCTCTTCTTCTGCTGGCCGTATTTCTCTAGTAGTTTCCATCTTCTCGGAAGCCCTTCCATTTCCCTTCTGAAGCACCTCTTGGAATTTCTCAAAATCAGTTCTGCCATTCATGATCCAATTTTCAGGTTACCCAAAGAGTGGAACTGCACCAGATCGAATTGTGCTTCCTATTCTGTTTGGTTGGTTAACTGAACTGTAAGCAGCACCCATAACACAGATTCAGTCAAGTAGTAGGTCCAGAAAACCATGATACATGATGCATGAGAAGAAAGTGAGAAACAACAATAAAGGATTTCACATTTATGATTGCTTCGTCAACGTTCTAAAGTTCAAGTTCTGACTACTATGCTCGACAAGTGTGTGCGCCTAAATTGTGCTAAATGGGCAAGGAACACGAGATTTAAATGTCAAAAGGGTGATTGAACAGAACTGTTACAGGTAAGAGAAGCCAAAAAAAGATAATGACTGGGAAAAATAAAAGAAACATGCATAGTTAGCTAACCCCTTCATTTGCTCAACGATTCAACATATATATATATATATATATATATATATATATTGAAACTGACAAACTCATATCATAGATCACACAGCTTGCTGAAAATATAAAAGCAAACGGGCTATTAGGAATTTTCAAGTTGCCGAGGTTTAAATATGCTTTTCACTCACTTCCATTATCCTAACAAGCAATGACATATATGAAATCAGATAGGCAAAACAAATTCTACAGTACGAACTATATTCAAGAGCGAGTCCAACTAAAAAATCAAATAATGAGCCACATGCCACTATCTTACGCAAAGGTTGCCAATGAACAGGAATTTCTCTGTGCTAAGCAAATACGAATTGTTTAGTTTTTCCCATAAGAGATGGTCTTCGAATGTCTTCTCATCGTATATAGGACATTTACTAACCACAAGCATTATCTTATCATGTTTCTTCCTCTGTGTTGGACCAACGCATGCATCTAGTCATACTCCCCTTACCATTCATAACTGGGTTTTAGTTTTGACACCATCTTTCACGTTTCAAATCCACCAGCTAAGGACCTGCAGGATGACAGATGGTGCAAGACCAACATATCAACAAACAACTTAACCAGCAAAACCCTTGGTTTACCCTCGCACGAGCTAGACTTCAAAAGCTTTGTCCATTTTGGATCTCACATAAGATTGATCAAGAATGAGTTCTAGCATGACCAGAGTGTTGACAAGTACAATATTTGGCACATGTGAAATATTTTTGCTAAAGCAAATCTTGTTGAAAACATTAGTTTATAATAGAAAAAAAAAACAGAGACAGAGAGAGATAGAGAGAACAATCTAGGTATAACTTTTGCATACAAAGTTGACAATATGATCCAATAGAAGCTATACTTTGTTCAATACAGAATCTCTTACCTTCCCAATTGTTTGTATGATTACTAGTGAGTTAGAGTTTCCAAATGAACCAAATTCAACAAGATTCAACAGATTCACCATCACATTCCCTGGAACTGCGTCTTACTCCTCACTGCTTTCATAACTTGAAAAGAGCCGGCATATGTGATAAGGTTGGGTCAATGATAGCTTCGCAAAAAGAACAAGGACTTTGAAACAAGAACAATTATATATTTTGACAACAGCTATTGCCAATTACTTCTATACATATCATCATTTAGATAACTGATTAAAAATTTACAGAAGCATTCAAATTCAGAATGAGCAGTTTATGGAAAATAAGCTTAGATATTTAGCAATATAAACTTTTGTACTGCTGTTTCCGATTCTGCAGAATGGTAATACATATGATTGCTTCAAGCGGTTTAGTTATTATGTAAAAACAAGGTCATGAACTTTCTGCTAAGTCTCAGTAAGAATAAGTAGAAAGTCAAACTGTGTTAAAAGTTGTCAACAGATACTATTTATAGCTGCTAACAATCAACTCATGTATTTTGTTGATAATCAACAGTGATTACAGTTTAGATAAAAAGAATATATGTGTGTGTGAACTATTTTTAAGACCTTAGTAAACCAAATAGTTACTAGATAATGTTATTCATCACTGATTAATTCATTAAAAATAGCATTTTCATTATTGAACAACAGGCAACAATTGAGATGAAACACAAACAGAAACTGTACTTAATGAAATTATTATTATAACTTATAAGACTGAACTTTCATATTCGCAGCCCAAAATTGAAATGGAGCAATGCCACATAACTAATTCCAAGTTCCAACCAATATTCATTTCTCCTTTTCTGCTTCCTTTCCACTGTATCAACTAGTTTAAAAACTCAATCAAGGTCATCTTTCATTTAAACTGATCAGTGCTAACAGTTAAACAATTACACCCATCTACAGTTTTCCCAGAAGCAAATCCTTTAAAGGAAATAAGGAACCAGAACTGAATAAATAGCACATCTTCAACAAAAGACTTAACACCATTAGACTTAGCAACGGATTCTACTAAATTTACCAGTCATCCTAAAAGAGATGCAATGGATATATAACAGAACTAACCCTCTTGATCTCCAGCGGCAGCAACCACCTCAGAGTTGATCCAATGGTCCATAACAACAGGGTCCTCGGGCCCTTTAGTTTTCGCGTACTCAATCACAGGGCGGATGTTCGAGACAGGTGCCGCATAACCTACTGAGAAACTAGCAGAGTCATCTCTGAGCACCCACGATGCAACACCCACAAGCTCACCAAAAAGATTGAACCAAGGGCTGCCGCTCAATTTTGTAACAGAACCAGTAACCTTCTCCTCCATGTACTCGAGCAAAACGCTCAACGGCGGCGGAGGGCCACGGTGGAGCAGCATCCAGTCATGCTCCAGCCACGCCAGCTCATCATCCAACGGCCATGGCGCCTTGGCTCTAATCGTCTTCTGCCCAACTGCCCGAACATTAGCTAGGCTGAAATTCCACCCATCTTCTTCACTGTAGCACACCGCCATCAGAATGTTCTCCTTCTCCGGCGGAGATCCCGCCAGCTGGCAAATGGGGAGCGAGGCCCCCCCGCGCTCCTCCGCCACTTTCAGCACCGCCACATCTCTGGCGAAACTCACCGCCAGAGGGATTAGCTTCAGGGGCGTGTCTTCGCCACGAGTCAGGGCAGTGCTTCTGCCGATGTAGGCTTTGCTACCGACGGCGGCGACACGTCCCACCGCGTGCGCGGAGGTGAGTACTAATGTGGGGTCGAAACAGATTCCGGTGGCCATGTGGTGGGAGTAGTGAATTTCTGGGTTGTCGGGAGCGACGAATGAGCTCCGAATCCAAACTGGTTTCTGGTACAAGGAAGAGTAGAGCTCTTTCAAGTGGAAATCGAGCTCTGGGAACGGAGAGATGTTGCCGGCTAGTACGGAGAATGGGCGGCATCTAGGATTTCTGGGTGGAGAGCGAGAAAATTGGCTGTAGAATTTCAGAGAGAGACCCATTTTGAGAGAGTGCGCAAAAGACGCCATGTTGGAGCTCGCTGGATCAATCTGCTTTCGGGTTTGTTTGATTATCTATGGAATCGAGCTCAAATGAATTTTAATCGAACCGAATATGAGTTGAGTTTGAGTAATTTGATATTTTTATATATGTTTGCTTAATTTTTATTTATTTAGTTCAAACTCGAGCCCAACTTCAAATCTTATCGAACACAAAATTATGTTCAAACTTGTTTGCTATACTTATCAAATCAAGCTTAAATTCTAACCAATGAATATGAGTTTATTATTGAACTATTTGATTTAATTTTTAGCCCTAGGTGTAAGAGCTTGCCGCTCGGGTACGAACCTTTTAAATCAATTTCCACGATCATAAACAGAAAAGAAACTTTAGGTTGGTCCATTACTACACGTCATATATATATATATATATACATACATATTTTATATATTATAAAAAAAATTATTAAATAGTATAAGAGTATGATAAGTATTTATAACACTCTAATATTATGTTTTTTTTTATACTAAAATAACCTTTCACATTACTTAAAATCTTATTAGACTTTTCCCATCGGTGACTCTTTAGCAAGTGTCACAGGAAGACCACAAAATTTGAAAAAAAAATAAAATAAAAAATCATGTAATTGTGTGACTTGCCATGTGGCAACCCTCTAATTAGGTGTCATATATTTATATAATTTAATTTAAATTATAAATATTTTATATACTTATAAAAAATTAAAAAATAAAATTATATCAAAATTCATAATAAAAAAAAATTATCTATAAATAGAGCCTAATATTGATATGTTTTTACACACAACCTAAAACTATCTTTTCCTCACACATCTTCTCTCTACAAACTATAAATCTCATATTTCTTCATTTTAAGTTATGGATCTAAATCACTCTCTCTTTGATTGGGGTTGGTTTTTATTTCTTTGACGCATTAGTATTGTGAAGATAATCCTTCTTCATTTATTAAAGTTCGCCGGTATTTCTAGCAAATCAACGGTGTTCTTTGTGGTTTTCCGTTCCGTGTTCGTCGTTGTGTGTATTGCGTGTGCATCAGAGAGAGAGGGAGGGAGGGAGCGGTGTTCTTTGTGGTTTTTCGTTTCGTGATCGTCGTTGTGTGTATTGCGTGTGCATCAGAGAGAGGGAGGGAGAGAGAGTAGTACCATTTTTGAATGGTGACATTGTCTTGATTCAAGAGGAAAAGAAGAGCCAAAGAAACATCATCCTCATTCTTGGTGAAGAAGTAGCAAACTGGAGCCAAAGAATAGAGGAGCTTAATGCGCTGTCTGACAGTTGGCAGTCTAGGATGTTGGCAGCGAGAAGGCGGAGGATCCTATCTATCATGAGGTGGTATAGAGATGCCCACGGTTCCGGTTCCGGCCGGTTCCGGTTAGAAACCGCTGGTTAGGCGGTTCCGGAACGGCGGAACCGGAACCGCACCGTGCGATTACGGTTGACGGTTCCGGTTTGTTAACCGGAACCGCCGGTTTGGACGTCGGGCGGTTTTGGCCGGTTACCGGCGGTTATCCGGTTAACCGCCGGTTTCCCGGTTTTTTTTTTTTTTTTTTTACGGACGATTGGACGAATTAAATCAACAAAATTATAAATTTATAAGTTAAAAACTAAGAGGCATGACAAAACACAAGTTTATTTAAATTTTGATATTATTATATAACTTTATAATTTATATCTTACAATTTACAAATTACAAGTTACAACAATACAACTTACAAGAATATTGAGAAATGATAATACAATTTAATTTGATAAATAATATGACATTACAAAATTATAAATTAATCAAACTATGAAAATATGAAATTACAATTTATAAATTTACAAGTTACAATTTAACACTAAATTACAATTTACAAATTAGAATTAACATTTAACAATTTATATCTTACAATTTACAACTTATAATATACAATTTACAACTTACAAGAATATTAAGAATACAAGTTAATTTGATAAATAATACGACATTATAAAATTACAAATTGTAAATCAAACTATGAAATTACAAATTTACAAATTACAATTTACAAGTTACAAATGATTTGAGCTAATTTAGGAATTAGGGGGGAAAAAGAAATAATTGAAATTTGGGCTTGCACTTCATATGAAGCTGCCTACGTATCCCTTACCTTGGAATCAAAGCCATCGTAGTTCATTTTACCTTTTTTCCTTGGCGAGTCTAGAATTCGAAGTCGTCGTCCCAATCATCTCCGGTTTGGCTCCCTCCTTCGGCTTCACTCTCCGAGCCAACTTCAATGAGCGGGCCATCCATCAAGTCATCCCAGCGGTTCTCTTGCTCTCTTAGATCGGCTTTGGACTCGTCCTTCAACATCATTTGAGCTTCGAGGTGATCCGGTGTCAAATTTGATCTCCGTTCGTCCAACATGTAACCGGATTCACTAAAAGCTTGCTCGACCGCTACCGTTGATGCCGGGACTCCAAAAATCTCCCTTGCCATAATTGCAAGCAAAGGATACCGCTCTTGATTTCGGGACCACCACTTGAGAACATCATAATCGTTGGGACCTGCATTTTCATCATCGGGGGGCACAACAGGGTCTTGCAAATACATATCTAATTCATTTTGACTACGCCTAGTATTTCCTCTACCGTGGAAAAAATTTTGGAATTCTTGTAAAGCACTACCACGTGAAGCTGAAGTATTTAATCCTAACGAAAAAGAACTACTAGAACCTGAAGAACGACTGGTTGGACGAGTTATACTATCAGCATATTTTAACTCATATTCTCTATAAAGTGAATATATAGACTCATAAATTTCTGTTTTAATTTCTTCAGCAGTTGGCACATGTATATCGGGATCGGAACCTGTAAAACTCATAGTAGACAAAAACTTGTAATACATGACAATCATATCGTTAGTACCACTTAGTTTAAAAGTAGGATCCAATATTTTTGCAACCAAAAAAATATTAGGCACATGATCAAAATATTTTAGCCATTTTTTTACCATGGCTAGAATCATATCTTGCAAATCGGGTTTATAACTACAAGTATTAAATTTTGCAGCAATTAAACAACAATGATACATGAATTTGCAAACAGTAGGGTAATACACACCGGATAAATCTTTTGTTGCATATTGAAAAACTTGTAAAAGCTCCATTAATTCAATACAATCATCCCAATACGAAGATAATAAAATAAACGATTCAATATGCGTAGCAAAAAAAGAACATAATATTTCACGATATTCAAAAGTTGCAGAAAGCATTTCATAAGTAGAGTTCCACCTATTAGGCACATCTAAGTTAAAAATTTTAGGATGCACACCAGCTTCCCTACAGAATTTTTCCCACCTACGTCTAACTCTAACTCTACCATGAATATAATCTACAGCATCACGAATAGGTTGAATTGAGTTATTTAATATTCTAAGTCCATCTTGAACACATAAATTCAAAATATGAGCAATACATCGAGTATGAAAATATTTACCATGCAAGGTTGGATTACATGCTTGGATTAATTCTCTAATACTAGCCGTATTAGCACTCGCATTATCAAAACCAATAGAAAAATTTTTATCAAGCATTTTAAAATAATTGCAAATTTTAATAATAGCCTTAGCAATATTAGTAGCACTATGTTGACAGTTAAATCTACGAAAAGCAATTAAACGTTTATTTAAATTCCATGAATAATCAATCCAATGCAATGTAACAACAATATAATGACGACGGATAAATTTATCAGACCAAATATCAGAACAAATAGCAACCCTATAAGGAATTTTACTAATAACACTTTTCAATTTCGTCTTATATCTTATATGCAATTTTTCAAGGGTCCTAGTCATAGTCATTCTAGGTATTCTTTGAGCACCAGGATTATAAGCAGCTTTCATACGACGTTCAAAATTCATGCTATCGGCAAATTGAAGTGCTAAAGATTCTTCACAAATAAAATAACACATTTGTTCTCTAGCAACTAGAAGGTCAAACCTAAAGAGTTGGGATGAGTACGGCGTACCTTCACCTTGGCTTTCGATATTTTGACTGCTTACCGGTTGGAGTTGAGTTGCGATTGAGCTTGAGCACGTCCAAGTTCGACTTGATGATTGTTGGTGATGTGTGACCAATACGTCCCATAGCCTCCTCCAGTGCGAAATTTGTATTGCTTCGGACAATAGTTGCAATACAAATCAAACACGCCCGCTTCATTTTTCCTTGCCACCTTTCGGAAATGAATAGTGAAGAGAGCAGATTTTAGTGCCGTACTTCTTGTTGGAACGGCCTCCGCCTCTTCATCCGCCTCTTCCATGTCGAGATCGATGGATGGATTTCCGCTGAAAGCACGAGATTCTTGAGATCGTTGTAATTCTTCAAACTGGATCCATCTTGCCACTTCTTCGTCAACTTCCATTTGAGAAGTAGGATTGTTGTAAAAACCGCCACCACTTGGATCATGGTAGAAACCGCCACCACTTGGATCGTTGTAGAAACCGCTATCGGCTCCGCCATAGGGATTCACATATTCTTCAGGTTGTTGTTGAAATTGAGGCGACGTCGTATCAGCATCATCAGAAATATGTACTCCAGAATGAGTACGACGACGACGATGTGGAGGTTCGGAACTATCAGCAATAGCTTTGCCTTTACCCTTATCGGCTCGGCTACCTCGGCTAGACATGATGATTAGGGATGAATGGATGATAGAAAATGAGTAGAATTGTAGAAATGAAGAAATGAAGAAATGGAGATATTGAGAGATTGAGAGTGGAGACTGGAGAGTCTAGAGAGTAACTTCGTAAAATTGTAACTTGTAAGAAAACTTGAATAAGAAAATGATATTGCTAGAATAGTAGAATAGAGAGAATTTGAGTATAGAGAGAGAGATTGAGAGTTTGGTGTGAGTGAAAATGGTGGAGGAGATGGGGTATTTATAGGTGAAAATTGGGGAGTGGGGGGGAAAATTTAAAATTTGAATTTGAAAAATTTTGAAAAAAAAAACGGCCGAACCGCCGGTTTTGGAGCCCAAACCGGCGGTTTGGGCTCCAAAACCGACGGTTCCACGTCAGCGATCCGCCTCCGTGCGTTCCTAGCCGTTGATCGTTAAAAAAAAAAAAAAAAAAAAAGGAAAAACCGCCGATTTCTAACCGGCGGTTTGAAAAAAACCGTCCGCCAAACCGGAACCGGACCGCCCTATTACGGTTGACGGTTACGGTTTGTAAACCGTAACCGTCCGTACGGTTCCGGAACCGTCCCAAACCGGCAAACCGGCGGTTATAACCGCCGGTCTGGTTTTTTTTGGGCGTCTCTAAGGTGGTATGTAGTTCAAATATTAAGAAATTGCAAACTAGTCTTAAAGAAATAAGGAAATTCCAACTTAAATAAAAATAATATAGAATGGAAAGATCATGCTGCTTTGTTCCTATCACGCTGCTCCAAGAAGACAAATGCCTTTTGATCCACATCATCCCTTGCCGGGTGTGAGAGATTCGACCGCGAATCAACAGGGTCATCATCAGAAGAGAAGTCGCCAGTGAACGGAATGAGATGTTTCACATTGAAGACGTCCGAGGTGCACAAATGGCTGGGGAGAGCAAGACGATAAGCATTTGGGTTAATACGCTCCACAATCTCAACAGGACCTATCCTCGAAGATCACCTCACGCCGACCCCGATCAGCCACTTATTTATAAGCTGTTGTCGTGGTTGTCACCAGGTTGGAGTAAACTTGCTGGTGAATACGTTACGTTTCTGCAATAAAATTAGCAGCCACCCCATGCGGACGAAGACCATCAAACAGAGAAATCAAATCTATAGGGCCACGAGGAACAAAACCAAAAACCATCTGAAAAGGGTTATAACTAGTGGAGCGATTAACAGCCAAGTTGTGAGCAAACTCAGCCTGAGCGAGTTTAGTATCCCAGGACATCAAGTTCTCCCCGATGAGCGCACGGAGTAACGCGCCCAAAGAATGATTCACCACCTCAGTTTGACTATCCGTTTGGGGATGATATGTCGAGCTAAAATTCAAAGAGTTGTTAACCATCTACCACAGACTCCGCCAAAAATGTAATACCCCGAAATATTTTAGAAGGTTTTATTCAACTTATGTTACCCTCTGGTAAGTTAGAAAATAAGTTGGGTCCTTAAATGACTCAAATAAAGGAAAATAGCAGCCAGGGAAATCTGTTAAAATTTATTTTGGTCGAAAATTTGCTTTAAAAATATGTTCTGATATTTTTCTCGGGTTGATAGAAAACGTTTCAAGGATCGTGCCAAACTTTGAATTTTTCAATTTCGAGTTCAAATGAAGTCTGGGCACAACTTTAAATAAAAATGGCACATCCGTCATTATCCAATTTCTTTTTTGAAAGATTATCCTATTCGTAATTATCCTATTATTTTTCTATCATTATCCTATTCCATCATTATCCTCTTTCTTTTATTCGTTATTATCCTATTTATTTTTCCTCTATAAATAGGAGGTTAAGGTTTCATTTTCATTCATTTTCAAAATCGAAACGCTGAGCAGCTTCTAGAGAAGGTACGTCTCTAGTTTCCTATTTCAATTCTGAAATAGTCATTTTGAAGGTGTCAACGCGTAGATCACGAATACGTGATTGAAATGATGACACGACGGATGATCACGATGGAAAACCGTCGTGACCGCCGCCAAAAGTCGACACCACCTCTCAAATCGGTGACTCTTTCGGGTCGCTGAATCAAAAGGTGTCTTTAGGGTTTTATGTTCTATGTATATTATATACATTTTCCATGTTGTCACTTTTTAATTTCGGGTATATTTTGGGTATCCGAATATTAAATTGTGGTGTTTTTCAGATCTATCCTTCATGGATAGCCCTATCGTATTTTTAATCTCAAAAGTTGTTCCGTATTAAAATATAGTATTTTTATTTAAAGTTTCATATTTTTCCAATGGGCAGATCTTGCGGTATGAATTTATTTGTACCGAATTAATTTTAAGATACGGGTTTGACCACCCCGTATGCCAAAACTCCCTAAAGGGTTTTTCTTTATAAAAATGCCCTGAGTAAAGTGCCCTTAAGAGTCAAAATATTTTGATGACCTGGGTGCTGCGTATTAAGATTGTAGATATTATAATATTTACTTCATAGCTAAGAAAGGTTAGATTTTGACCTAATGGTAGTCTTTCATCAAAACTAAGTTGTTGGATAATCTTGTAGGCTCAGAAGAAGGAGACTTCTAGTTGAGACCAGAATCTGAATCTAGATCTAGCTGTTCTAGATCTGATTATCAGGTGGGTTATATATCTTTTTCAAATTATGTTCAGCTATTAAGCTCAACTGTTTATCAACTATGAAGCATGAATATTTGTATCAAAATGATTTAGCTCACTGTTCGCGTTCGCCAGTATCCTACGAAAACATTGAGTGCTTAACTAGACTCGAGTTCGAATCCTTTAAGCTTTGGGACCGTATACACTATCCTTTATTAGACAGCTGGGCTGGAGGACGTGTATATAAGTTAAGACACTGTAGGAAGGGACAGTTGAGACAGAGCGTGTAAGGTTAAAAGAAGCTTTGTATACATGGAATGTTTTTTTTAGTTTTGAAACCTTTCCATTGTTATACTTGTGTGGATACAATATTCATATTTATAAAATGATTATGAACTGTTTATCAAAATTTGCCACTGGGTACACTAGTACTCAGCCCAAATCTTTTCTAAAATATTTTCAGGTTGAGAGGCAGGCTGGAAGATGATCGAGCTGAGGCAAGGGCTATCTTTTTGTTATATACTTGCTCTTTATGTGTTGTTCAGAAATCTTAGATACTCTAAATCAGTTAAGTGCTTGCAAATAATTTTACTTGAATTGTGCTCCGCGCTTTGTTCCGTTCACTCTGATACAGCTTGTCTTCAATTGTTTGAAGCATGTTATGATTTCAGCATATTCATATGATGTTCCTTTACAGTTATTTGGTGGGATAAGTTCCCTTTGATGATCGTTTATTGATTTAAGTTCCTTCTAAGACGCCTTAGAGCGTGGTTTGATTCCAGTTACAGAGGTTATGCTGCCCAAATGTTTCGGGCACTAACCTCATTCCTTCTGAACACTCTCGTGGGTGGTTCTATTTCAGAATACAAAGGTTATGTTGCCCAAATGTTTGGGGCACTAACCCTATTTCTATAATTATCTTTATGCAACAACCCCTTCCCCCTTTCCCCTAGTAGCGCACCGGTCCCTTGTCACTATTCTTCCGGGACCGGGGCGTTACAAAAAATGACTGAGAAAACGAGTATCACGATTTGAAACAATACTCAACGGCAGCCCATGGAGACGATAAACATCGCGGAATTATAATTGAGCAACAACCACTTCATCAGAAGTTTTCTTACAAGCCAGAAAATGTGCCATTTTTGAAAAACGGTTGACCACAACAAAGGAGTCGAAACCCCGTTGTGTGCGTGGAAGACCCAGAACAAAATCTATAGAAATATTTGTCCAAGGTTGAGTGGGAATTGGTAGGGGCAAATACAGACCTGCATTAGTAGCCTGACCCTTAGCAAGCTGACAGACCCGACAATGAGCCACAAAGAGATTAACGTCGCGACGCAATGAAGGCCAGAAATAGGATTGAGAAAGTAGACGAAAAATGCGCTCTTGTCCCGGATGTCCCTGATTATGAATTTTCTCCAAAATTTTAAGGTACGAAATACAAGTAGGAACATAGAGCTGACAACCACGGAACAAAAAACCACCCTCCAAAAAATACTCTGAATGACCACTTGATACCAAAGAAAGAATCACGCGGGAAAAGAAAGGGTTGTCAGGGTACAAATCGGCCAAAGTCTCAAAACCTGGAACATGATCACGCATCTCTGCAAGGAGGTTATGTCGTCGACTGAGGGCATCTGCCACATGATTCGTAACCCCAGGTTTATGCTTGAGGACAAAGATGAACTGCTATAAGAAAGCATGCCAGGTCGCATGACGAGCAGAAATCTTGTCCTGGCTCTCGATATGACGCAAGGCATCGTGATCGATATATAAAATAAATTCACAATGAAAGAGATAGTGGCGCAAATGTTTGATAGCCTGCACAATGGCGAAAAATTCAACATCATAAGTACTAAAATGAAGCTTTGGGCCACAAAGTTTTTCACTAAAATAGGCGATATGATGCCCAACTTGACTAAGCATGGCACCGATGCCGAGATTGGAGGCGTCACAATGCAGTTCAAATGGAGCTGTAAAATCTGGGAGAACCAAAATATGAGCAGTAGTGAGGCACTGCTTAATTTCCAAGAAGGCAGCATGAGCAGACTCAGTCCAAAAAAACTTAGTCCCCTGAATGCAGTCGGTGATGGGGGCCATAATAGTGCTGAAATGACGAATAAAACACCGATAGAAGGATGCAAGGCCATGAAAACTACGGATGGCGGAAATGGTAGTAGCTGTCGGCCAATGAGCGATGGCACTCACTTTATTAGCATCTATAGCTAAGCCATCAGCAGACACAACATAGCCCAAGAAATTGACACTAGGTGCACAAAATAGACACTTTGGCAAGGTGGCATACAATTGATCACGCCAAAGTACAAGGAGAACATCACGTAAATGCTGCAAATGAGACTCCAAAGAATTACTATAAATCAAAATATCCTCGAAATAAACAACAATAAAGCGACCAAGAAATGGACGGATTTAATAAGAGATCGTATTATCATGCTAACAAAACATTATAGTTATGCTAATTAAAGTTTTCAAATATTATTAGCGAAAAAATATTCTAAATAGTTTCGATATTGGAAGTTATTTTCCATATATTCCCGGTGCAGGATCTGGATCCGGAAGTTGTTTAGGAGATTATTAGATAAAAATATTATGTTGTGTTTTTAATATTTTACTCTTATTGTATTATGTTTGTATTTTTATTAATTATGTATTTGTATTGTTTATTGTAATATATTGTTGCTTTGTATCGATTATTAATATATTTGTGGTTTTGTATTGTTAAATGTTTATGTAATTCTATTTTTATTAATTATGTATTTTGTGTTTAGTTAGATTTTTAAATTAATGTAATAGCATTTACTTAATTAATGTATAAAATAATTTTCAAACAATTGAAGAAATCTAATAGAAAAAAAAAAAAATACACCAAATAAATTAATTTGTATTATGAAAAACAAAAAACAAAAAAAAGAAAAAAAAAGGAAAAAGGTACCGAGATGAACCATCTGTTGGAGGAAGAAATTTTGGTTATTCACTCTACAGTGTTTACAGAGCGTGTTGGAGAAGCTCTTGCTCCACCGCACCACCGTATATTCAATCTCGCCGCCGCTCGCCACCTCCTCCGCCGTCACAGGTACCCTCTCGGCTCTCTGCCGCTTCCGCGTCACAGGTGCCCATCATTACAAAAGTTTTATAATATTTCTGTGAGTGTGGAGACTTGGAGAAGAGTAAATTCATTTCTTCTCACGCTACACTTCTTTTACTTCTTCCCTCTTCATGAACAAATTTTACGGAAAGTATGCCTCTAAATTCATTTTGCCTTTTTTGTCTTGAATTGTTTGGGTCGATTTGGAGTATATTAATATAATTGAGGTCAATTAATACGCATATGTTTACAACTGATTATCTTTCGAAACTGGAGGGGGGATTAATAGTGCATACTAACATACATCAAAGCTAAATTAATTTCTGCTGAATTGGTGTTATAGCGATTATGCTTTTTTTTCCCTTTGGAATTTCTGCTGCTCTTGGTTCCCTGTTCTTTGTTGTTTGCTGCCTTGAGCCTTGAGTTCGGGCCTCCTTTTTGGCATAGATAGGGAAAGAGTATGTGTAGGTCTTGGTTTTCTTGTTCCTATGTCTATGGCTTTGGTAAGGGCTCTAGCTCAGGTAGTATCAAGTGCTGATAAGAATTTAACTCTATTTTGTATCTCTAGTTTGTGTTGTCCTTCAACTCATGACGGAGACGTTATCTTACAACCACTCTCAGACAACAATTAAGCAGAGTGAGCTAATGTTAAAGAATATATAGTTGCATTGCATTCTTGTTTAGCAGAACTGAATGAATCCATGTATCTAAGCTAAGAGAATTTCCAAGCGTTAAGAGATTGAATTGGTGTTCCTTTCCATCCCACAATCAAAGCCTTCCCATCAAACTGTTCCAACACCAAACTTGCTTGATCCTTTGCTGACTCACTCAGTTGAATTTGAATTTGATATTTTCTGGTATATCTGATAGGGCTTGGTCTCCATACTCTTGAAAAAATTATGTAGTTTTATCTCTTGTTTTTAATGAATCAGGTTGAAGGAAATTATGTCACATTTTACGGAGAGTGTAGGAAGCAACAATACAAGCCAAAAACATATAATTGGAAAGCAAAAGAGAGAGATTGAAGCGTTCCACCAAGGCTCTCCTTGTGAATGTCTTGGGAAAGCACTTTGTAACGACGTTACTGACAAAGGAGCTCCACCACTTCCTGAAGCCGAAGAAGTCGTGAAGTGGTACAGTGGTAAGTCTTGTATGACTGGTATGCCCCCCTCAAAAAAGCGGATGCTTGGTTCTGATGGTGGTGCCTCCGGTTCACTAAACTTGGAATCGCTTCATAGTGATGTCTCCCCACCGTTTGTCACTGCGCAAGCCGATAATATAAAGTTAGCAGAGCTCATCGATCATTATGAAATTCATGGTCAATTAAAGGTTGACTTGCTACTTGCAATAATGAATTCTCCTGCAACTAGTCATTCGTTAGTTACGAGTAGTGAATGGGAACTACATCGTTTACTTAAAAAATTATCACCCGTGGCGTATAAGGAATGGTGTGAGAGCATGAAGCCCTAACTTTTTTTTTTTTCTTTCATTAGATACAATTATTTTTTTTTAATTTTTTTTTAACATGTAAAGACTAAATCGCTTTCATTTCTATGGATTACTCAATGCCTTTTACTTTCTCTCTAATCCGGGTTTTTTCTTGCTTACAGGGATGTATTTTTTTCTCTCAAACTGTGTTTTTTCGGAAAGTGTTTCCAGTCCAAAAACACTTCTTGGAGATTTGTTTTTAAGCACTAGAAAGTGTATTGTATAACGTGCTTTTTACTAACAGCTGTGTTTTTTGGAATGTGTTCTGGACCCAAAAACACTACTTGTGGAGATGTGTTTTTTAAGCACTGAAAAGTATTTTTAGTCCAGGGAATACGTTCTTTGGGATGTGTTTTTTTCTCAAAAAAATAAAAAATAAAAAATTCCATGCCAAGAATCACATAACTTGGAATTGAATTCTAGATTCACTTATATTTCTGCTCGTCAAGCCAATTTTCACCCGAGTCAAGCATAGCATCCTGAAATAGCTTACGATTTAGAAGAGTTACCATGCTGGGAGATGGCGCGGATAAAGAATCGGGCCCGGGTAGCAAGATAATTATTTTTCCCCGAAAGAGAAATGAATAGGTATTGGCATGACCATCATAAAATGCAGCACGATCAAACTGCCAAGGAAGGCCTAATAACGAATGACAAGCATCCATCGGTACAATATCACAGAGAATCTCATCAGAGTAAGAAAAACCAATAGCAACAAAAACCAACACCCGACGAGAAACTAACAGATCGGCACCCTTACTTAGCCAAGCAAGTTTATAGGGATGCGGATGAACCTCAGACACCAAACCCAATTTCTCAACAGCAAACTCTGAAATAACATTCTCACAACTCCCAGAATCAATAATGAAAGTACAAACCTTACCTGCAATGGTGCAAGTAGATTGGAAGACTGAGGAGCGAAGCCAATCATCAGAAGAACTGCGGGGTGTGAGAAATGAACGACAGAGCATAAGTAATGGCCCAATATCTCTGTCCACATATTCAGTCTCGATGGAGTCCTCAATAGAATCAAACACCACACTAGAATCAAGGGCGGCGAGAGCACGCGATGGAGGGTTACGGCAATTGGCTTGACGATGGCTAGGCTCACCACAATTAAAACACCGAGGGAACGAGTTAGAACGCAAAGAAGGGTGTGAACCCTGGGGAAGGAGTGACTGCAGGATCCGAAAGCGGCGGGTGTGATGTGGGTGGCTGCGAAGGCGGGGAAGGTCGGGGTAAAGTCACTGTCCGTCGAGCCAATTGTTTCTCAGCTTGAATTGCACGTTGGTGTGCTTCAGAAACAGTAAAGGGATCAAACATGTTTAAGATATCTCCTGTAGGGGTAAACGAAGACCACGATATAGTGAGAGACAAGTTGAATGGGTGTCTCGTAAGGAGCTGATAAAATTGATGGGTATAGTCATCAATAGATTTCTGTCTTTGACGCAAATGTTGGAGACGTTGATAGAGATCACGCTCATAGTTATAGGGAAGGAACACAACTTTCATGTGCTTCTTAAACTTGTCCCAATTAGTGAGTTTGGGATTCCCAT
Source organism: Perilla frutescens (assembly GCA_026008535.1). NCBI lineage: Eukaryota > Viridiplantae > Streptophyta > Magnoliopsida > Lamiales > Lamiaceae > Perilla > Perilla frutescens. The sequence goes on from BRKX01000001.1 coordinate 41,214,423, forward strand.
GACGAGCACGTAAGCCTTTGAGTTGCTGCCACCAAGCCTGAGCATGACCACGTAGACGCGTCGTGACCAGAGAGACACGGTGAAGCGGGGGAACAGATTTAAAATCCAAAACCTCATCGACAGTCGAGAGCCAATCGACAAAATCCTCAGGTTGAGAGTCACCCCCAAACTCAAACTCAGGAATCTCGACACGAAACCCATTATCCCAACGATGGCCATCAGCACGTCCCAGAGATTTAGGACCGGCAAAAGGATTATCGGCTATAGAGGCATCGAAATCAGAATTGATCTCAACGTCAGGCGGGGGTTGCGCTTGGAGGGCAGCAAGTTGTTGAGTGAGAAACGCAACCTGCTGTTGGAGTTGCGAAAGGTCATCGCGATGCAGAACATCGTTGACGGGAGCATCACGAGGGCGACGACGAGGCGGCATGGCGTAGGATCGAACTGGAAACTGATACCAGATGATGCACACGAAACACACACAACGACGAACATAAAATGGAAAACCACAAAGAACACCGTTGATTTGCTAGAAATACCGATGAACTTTAATAAATGAAGAAGGATCGTCTTCACAATACTAATGCGTCAAAGAAATAAAAACCAACCCTAATCAAAGAGAGAGGGACATATTTGTGTAGTTCAAATATTAAGAAATTGCAAACTAGTCCCAAGGAAATAAGGAAATTCTAACTTAAATAAAAATAATATAGAATGGAAATATCATGCTGCTTTGTTCCTATCACGATGATCCAAGAAGGCAAGTGCCTTTTGATCCACATCACTCTCTCTCCTTCTAATTTGGTTCTATAATTATACCCGAAATCTTAGTTTGATCCCAAAATAAAATTTTGACCCATCTTGATCCCTCAACTATTTAAGGGTATCACTTTAATCTCCCATTAGTCCTAAACTAATTTTCGTTAACGTCCGTTACTAACGATGTTAATTTAAAGAAAAAGGTTCAAGTTGGTCCTACAACTATACCCGAAATCTCAATTTAGTTCCGAAATAAAATTTTGACCCAAATTTGACCTAATTTTTTTTTATTAAACCCTAATTAGATTAATTTGAGGTGAACACCAAGCCACATTTACAATTTATGGATCCAAAAGTTTTGGCCATTTTTTTCAATAGTTCCGGTCAGAATTTAATATTTTTAGAAACCAATACTAAGTTGTGGAACTATCTAGTCAAGGCAAAAAAAAAAATCTAATATTATTATTTCATGATTAATACTGGAAGAAAACTAGTCTGTTTATATCGCTTCGATCATATATCAAGTCCATATAAGTTTATTGATAATTATTATATTCATAATGATGTCATTAATTATTAATTGTACACGTAATTATATTGACATTGGAGAGATACATACACATTTACTAATTATATCATCCACAATCATTTTAATATCTTGAGACTTTCTTTAATTAATCATAGACTTTATTAATTAATAAAAAATAATAGTCACAAAAAAAATTATTAATAAAGGAAAAACGATATTAAAATATTCTACATTGAACAATTAAAATTTGGGTTAAAATTTTATTTTGGGATCAAACTTAGATTTCGAGTATAGTTATAGGACCAATTTGGACATATTCCCTTAACTTAATGCCGTTAGTAATGGATGTTAATGAAAATTTATTTAGGGACAAACGTGATACCTTTTTAAAAAGTTAAGGGATCGATTTGGACCAAAATTTTATTTTGAGACCAAACTAAGATTTCGAGTATAGTTGTAGGACCAAATTGAATCTTATCCATCTCTCTCTCTCTCTCTCTCTATATATATATATATATATATATATATATAAGTGTTCTCAAATGAATGATTTCTATTAACGGAGCCATAAATGCTATTCAGAGGGCCCGGCCTAATTCATAATATAAGAAGTAATAAATTGAAAGGTAAATTAGGATTCGATAACTACATTTTGAATTCTCTCTAAAAAATAGTACACTTTTTTTTAAAAAAAATTAGCAAAAAACAATACTCACTTTTTCAAAAATTTTGAAGTCTAACTGTAACGCCCCAGTCCCACTAGGACCAAAACGTCACCAAAAACATACGTACATGCTTACGTGATAAATAATTTTTAAAAATAAGATTTAACTTATAAATAATTTATAAATGGACAACACTTCGACTTTAAAATGTTCAAACCACACACTCAGGTGTTTTCAAAGTCAACTTTCAACAAGGCTTTTCGAAATCACTAACTCACACATAACCGAATGACCTGTCAATAACTAATATATATAGCCAAATAGGTCACATATTCAAAAACTTCACGGCCAACCCTTATATATATTCAAAATATTTGTATATACAATAAAAAAATTAGCCACTAGGGTCAACAACTTTCAAACTTAAAAGTTTTTCAGAGTATCAACGGAAACATTTAGTATTTAACATACAAACATAAGTTTAAAGATGATTTTAAGCAGAAACAACATAAGGGTCAACCATCAAAACCCAATCCAACAGCTCATCATCAACCAACTCGATCTCGAGGGCCTGAAAAACATTTGAAAATATTTGGGTTGAGTGCCAGAAACACTCAGTGGGTATTATTATTCGTCCAAGACATACTTTCATGCTTTAAAATCAATCGTAAACATACTTTATAACATAGTTTACTTTTCTTCATTGGATGAGAGACCCTATGTGATCACATGAATACTTTACGGTTACTTATCTAGACATTTAGTAACAAAGTAAACCGTCTATGCTTGTAAGTCGGAATTCCTCTATGCATGAAGTCTCATAACATCCAATCATTGCGTAAACATTAATATTAAAATATTTAACATACTTTTCATGGACGAATTTAAAGCATAGTTGTGAGTTATAGAAAAATCCACCTGAATGATCTCAATAAACAGTGAAATTTATGCGTGATATGCTACTATACTTTCAGCTCGCCTCGACCTATAAAATTGAAATTCTAACTTAGAATCCTCAAATAGGCCAATAAAGGTAATAACTTAGATCCTAAATAACTTAAATAAGAATTTCCTATGCTTTGGAATCGTTTGGAATTAAAATGGAGTCAAATGGGCGAATAATGCGCATTTGACGAAATAGATCAACTTGGTGACCCTGATTGAGAAATTATTGGGCCTTCTAGATCAAAATGAATGGATAAATATGTATTGAAATTAATCCAATAACTAAGAAGTTCGATTTAACATATAATAAAAGTGAATTTTAATTTTTAGAATTATTTTGAGCAATATACAATATTTTACTTATAGGATTAAATCACGTTTTCTAAAAATCCTAAATTTAAATTCCCAAGTACTAAACTAAAATTAGAAAGAAAATTATGATTTTGGGGATCGGGCTCATTTCATATATCATATGGCCCAAATTTAATGAATCAATAATATTGAATTAAAATTTTGGATATAATGGAGATTAAGTTTATCACAAAAAAAAAAATTTACAATGATATATATATATATATATATATAAAAGAAAATTGTAAAATTAAAACAATTAGAACAATTGAACTTAATACAGAAGAAAATATTAGTGCTAACAACTCACCCTTTTTTTTCTTCTTCTATTTTTTTCTTTTCGATCTTCTTCCTTCTTTTTTTTTTAAACTTGTTCGTTTATTTATCTATTTTGTACTAATCTCCAAACTAATCCCCAAAATATATATATAGATGTCTACAACCTCTACGTGTAACTTGAGAACACCTGTACTTCCAAATGAACACCAATTGGGCACAGTTGATTGGTGTTTTTATATGAATTTATCATATAACAATTTTTCTTTTAGTTGCTAGGTGTCCTTCCTAATTTTGGCCAAGTGGCTCACAATTAACACTTGTATATCTATATCTATACTTTTATTATTATTACTGTCTTTTTCCTCTTGCAAACACACGTATACCCTACACACTTGTTTAACTAGAAAATTCTTCAAATGGCTAAAATTAATTCATGAGTGAACGTGATTATCCAATTAGAAATTCATTACTTTATTTATTCTTTAAAAGGTCTAACAATAATATGTTTATTAAGGTATTGTTGAATGTGGGCTTAGTAAATGGATGCAAATTGAGCTTTAATTGGGCCGAAAGTGGATTGGATAATTGGATTTGAATATATAAAATTGGGCTTGGTAGAATAAATTGATTCCAAAATGTTTAACAAAATAAATTCCATTGGGAGGTCAAATGAAGTTCGAATTGGATGTTTTTGGTACCAAAACGATCCCATTAATATCTATTTTTATAATATGATTTCTAATTTTAACTTAGAGGCTCAACTAAGGTCGAGATTTTTCTTAGTCTTATTGTGCCTCTAAGCCCATAATTAACTAGCCAAAATAAATTGGGTTCTAATTTCATGAAATTTCTAGCTATAAAATAAATTTTAAATACTAGATTTTTCCGGGGTGTTACATCCTCCCCTTATTAAAAAAATTTCGTCCCCGAAATTGAATATACCTGCTTTGACGAGGGTTGAATACTTGGCCAAGATCTAATCTTCAAGTTGCCATGCAGCTTCCTCTTGTCCGTGTATGCTCTATTGAACTTTCACAATCATTAGCTCTTTATTCCGCAACTTTTGGATTTTTCTATTGAGAATAGCTATAGGAAACTCGTCGTATGTCAGATCTAGATTTACTTCTATTTCTTCCTGATTTACCACGTGGCTTGAATCGAAAATATATTTTCGAAGCATTGAAATATGAAACACGTCATAAAGTCCTCCTAACTGTGGCGGTAACGCCAACTTGTAGGCAACTTCTCTGATTCGTTCAAGAATTTCATACAGTCCAATATATCTAGGCCGTAACTTTCCTTTCTTTCCGAATCGCACAATGCCTCTTGTAGGAGATATTTTCAGGAATAATTTATCTCCCACCAGAAATTGTAAATCTTTCCTTCTTTTATCTGCATACATTTTCTATCGATTTTGGGCCTCTTTCATTCTTTTTCTTACTTTTTCAATAACCTCAACAGTTTTCTGTATAATTGTAGGAGATAGGTTAGAAATGCAAATCTCAAGAGGATCTTTTGGGCTCCTCAACTCTTCCTCCTTTATGCACTCATCCACCAATTGGAACACTTTGCACTCCTCGATATTCTTTGCCTCTTCTTCGGGATGTTGCATCGCTTTTTGGAGAGAAAATGTGATTCTCTCATCATTCACTCTCAAGGTAAGTTCTCCCTTCGCCACATCTATCAAGGCCTTACCCGTGTACAAAAATGGTCGCCCTAAGATGAGGGGAACTTCCTTGTCTTCTTCCATATCAAGAACCACAAAGTCCACCGGAAAGATAAAGTTGTTGACCTTCACTAGCACATCTTCCACCACACCCTTTGGGTATGTCAAGGAGCGGTCGGCCATTTGGAGACAAATGGTGGTCGACTTGATCTCCCCCATTTTTAACTTCTTAAAGAACGAGAGGGGCATCAAATTGATACTCGCCCCAAGATCACACAAAGCCTTACCAACGTGATTTTCTCCAATAGTAACCGAGATGTTAAAGTTTCCCGGATCTTTCATCTTTGCGGGAAACTTTCTTTGCAATAAAGCACTACAATTCTCGGTCAAATTAACCGTCTCATACTCCCCCATCTCCTCTTTTTGGAAATCGCATCCTTCAAGAATTTTGCATAATTTGGCATTTGTTGAAGTGCTTCAATAAGAGGAATGTTGATTTGTACCTTCCTAAAGATGTCGAGGAATCGAGAGAATTGCTCGTCACTCTTCACCTTTTGGAGTCTTTGTGGGTAGGGTATGGGCACTTTGTATTCTTCCGGCATCACCTTTTTTGGTTCTTTTTTCTCCTTCCCTTTTTCAAGGGCATCATGTTTCTTCATTTTGGGACTCAGGTCCTCTTGACTCGGTCCCTCCTCTGTCTTCTTCTCACTTCGTTGCTCAACAACCTTTCCTATGCTTTCCTCATCATCCGGCATCTCGGGGCTATCATAAGCGGTTCCACTCCTCAAGATAATCGCCTTGCATTGATCCTTCAGATTCACAGTGGTATTACTTGGAACTTGCCTTGTTGATGTTGGCTTCCCAAGATGGTTGCAAATTGTCCCATTTGCTTCTCCAAAGTGTTGACTTGGTTGCCAATTGCTCCGACGGTATTTTCTAACTTCCCAATTCGTGCTTGAGAGTCTTTCATGTAACTCTCCGTCTTCCCCATGAATGCCATTAGAAGTTAATCCATCTTGGGCTTCTTCTCCTCGTCTATTACACCATTCGTGACTGAGAAACCCGGAGGTGGTTGGATAGCATTGTTCGGATTACCACAGGAGAAATTCGGGTGTTGAGCTTTACTTTGATAACCCGAATTTCCTCCATATTGGCCTCCGTACTGGGGTTTGTACCCTTGATTGAATTGCCTTGGCTGATTTGTGAAGCCTCCTTGTTGGTTCACATAGTTTACATCCTCAAATTGGCTTTGAGATGTCTCGGCCTTTGGATTTATAAAGGCCTTGATTTTTGAATTCAAGGTTGCCATTTGAGCTGCCACAAGCCCGAGTGCATCCGAACTTGAAGCTGAAGCCACTTTCTTTAGAATTTGAACTCCCTCTCTAGTGGCCGGCCATTGAAAGGTATTTGAGGCCATTTCTTCAATGATTCTCAAGGCCTCTTCTGGCCCTCTTGGTAATAATGATCCACCCGCGGCCGCATCCATTAGTGTTCTTACTTCGTCTTTGCTTCCTCCATAGAAAATGCATACTTGGTGATCGGTTCCAAAACCATGTCCGGGACACTTCCTTAGCATCTCCCTAAAGCGCTCCCACGCCTCATATAGGCTTTCTTCATCCCATTGTTTGAACACGGTGATCTCTCCTTTCAATTTGAGGGTTTTTCCGGGTGGGAAAAACTTGTGTAGGAACTTTGTCACCAATTGATCCCAAGTTTGAAATGTTCCTTGAGCATGGCTTAACAACCATGTTTCCGCCTTGTCGATTAATGAGAATGGAAAGATTCGGATGCGGATTGCATCATCCGGGACTCCATTCATCTTCATTGTCCCACTAACATTGAGAAATTTACGGATATGCTCATGGGGATCCTCCATTGGTGTCCCTCGGAATTGGTTCTGTTGGATCATTAGTATGAGAGAGGTCTTAAACTCGAAGTTGTTGGCTTGAATGGGTGGTCCATTGGCCACCCCTTGATCAACGACGGGTTGAAAAAGGTTCCGGATTGGTGCCTCCACATTTCTATTGTGAGCCTCCTCTTGGGCTCTCAATTCCTCTTGCATCACCTCCAATTGCCTTTGCATTTGGGCAATCATCGGGTCTTGGACCGTTGGAGGTAGATCCGCCATCCTTCTCCGTCTACGTGCGTTGTTGTGACGAACCGTTGCTTCAATCTCTAAGTCCAATGCAATAGGTGGTTCTCCTTGAGAACGAGTGTGCATACACTTCCTATCAAAAAGGACAAACAAATCAAGAAAAATTCTTTCAAATAAAACAAGTAAAAATGTCTAAAGTAATCCACTCAATCTTTATCACAATATTGCATTTATCAAATAAATTCCGTTTCCCCGGCAACGGCGCCAAAAACTTGACAGAAGCTCAGTTTACCTTTAAACCTACTGTGATTTGTTTCAATATTAATAACTCGTGTCAATGCCTACAAGTGTACAAGCATGTGATTGTAGATATGATGATACGAGGTCGATCCACAGGAAAATGTAATAGAAATTAGACGATGCAATTACCACGACGGAAGAAGAGCGAAATATCTAGACGAACAATAAGTAGGTGGTGTGTTTTAACTATATTAAAACGTCAAACAAGAACCAAAGAAATAATATGTAAACACATATAATTATCAATATATTTTTCACTCAAGAGTCAATACCAAACAAAGGAAGCTTTGAAGAAGATAAATAAGGCGAAACTCTAGGACAAGGCTACACAACACTCATACTGACCTACATTGTGGAATTACACATACATTGTTGCAAAGTTCATAGATAGGAAGACCACAAATATAATAGGAGCATCTCTCGAATATCTCTTAAATTGCGAATGCGACAAAGATGGCTATCTCTAACGCATTCTAAGGTCGCACCTACAAAAGAATCTAAGGGTCACATTTCCTTCCACATAATGACATTCGACTAAGAAGACAAATATGTAGATTTGATCTAGGCATGCTTATGATCACGGGATTGACTAGATGTAAGTGATTCATACATGTGATGTTAGTGAGATGGCCAACCAAACAACATCATTCAAGCCCTGGCATAGATCAAAACCTTGACAAAGCAACAACACATATATTCATCCCAAATCAAAAATCAATATTCACATTGTTTTACCACATCCTAGAGCCCTAAGGCTCTAGCCAACCATATTCAAAGTAAAATCAAGATTACAAAAAGAAGAACAATAACCCATTCTAAATACAAGTCAAAGAAGAGAGAAGAGGTGATAAAACCCAATGAAGAGTGCTCCTTCTTCGATCCTATGGCTTGGATTCTCGAATGGATGGTTGAATCTTCAATCTTCTTTTTGATCTTTAAAAATCCCCTTTCTTGATGTTTCTCTTGTGTATTTTTCGTTCTAGGGTCGATTAGGTTCTGTTTGAAAATCCCCAAATGTAAACATAAGTAATGGACCAATAATGGAGTGCCAAAAGTCAAATTTTGAAATCCGTCAAGGCGAAGCGCGACTCCACTTGATCGCGCTTTGGGGTTGGGTTTGGACTGAAGAAAAATAGCTCTCTGAAGCTTGTACAGAGCGACTGAAGGGGTCGCGTTTTTCCGTCGCGCTTGGTTCTGCCTTGGAAGTGCGACCTGAGGTAGTCGCATTTCTGGGTCGCGCTTCCCTTTGCATTTGAAGCGCGACCCCATGAGCTCGCGCTTTGCCGTTGCGTTCCAGCTGGAGAAAACACCGTCTCTGAAGTGTCGAAGCGAGACCAAACGGGTCACGTTTTAGGGTCGCACTGTAGGCCGGCTGTGGCGCGACCTTGAGGTGGTCGCGCTTAATGGTCGCGTTTTGGCCTTTTCAAGTTTTTCTTGTCTTTTCTCGTCTTTGTGCACGCGTTGATCGATCGACTCACAACCTGACTCCTTTAGGCATTTGTTTTCCCCAAAAACTCCCTAAATTGGTCACATTATACCAAACAAGAGAGTTAAATATTATTAACATTATTTACCACATATATACATGATAACCAAGTGCAAATGCACTCAAAATGAGTGCAATTTATGCACTCATCAATGAGCCAAACTACTCTTTAGATACTCGGGTATCAACTCAAAAAAGCTTGCTCAAGACTGGCTCGTTTATTACACGAGCCGAGCTCGAACCTGCTATACGAGCTCGCCATTTTCTCTAGCCGAGCTCAAGCTCAGCTCATCGAGCTCGCGAGCTAACTCGGCTCACGAGTAGTTAAACGAGTCGAGCTCGAGGCTGGCTCGCGAGCTATATCATTAGTCTAGCTCGCGAGTACTTAAACGAACCGAGCTCGAGCATGGCTGGCGAGCTGTCGCACGAGCTTGACTCATGAGTACTTAAATGAGTTGAGGTCGAGTCCGGCTCGTGAGCTATTCAATTTAGAACTCGGGACATATACTATTCTTGTAATTTTTAAAATATTATTTATTTATATTGTAACTTTTGTAAAATTAGTACTTCTCATTAAAAATTAAAAGAAATTAATGTTATTAACTATTGAACTAATATTATTAAAATTAAGAAATCAATGATCAAGAGTAAGAATTATATACACAAACAGACAACCTAATGAACTATATATACATACTCCCTCCGTTTCGAAATGTTTGTTGTTTTTTTTTTATCTGGAATTAAGAATTAATTTTGTAGACAAATATACCCATCCCTCATATATGCCATAAAATCTAATTCATTTATATTTTCCTAAAAAATAACAATATTTTCTCTCTCCATATATTTTTCTCTCTCCATTGTGTTTAGAATCAAGAAATCTTGTAGGATTTGAGAGGGTTAAAATTGGAAGAGAGGATGTCAAATTATATAAAATAACAAACATTTTGAAAAAAAAACCTAAAATAATAAACATTTCGAAACGGAAGTAGTATTATATATTTATATACAATATAGTTATCTTATTTACAATTTTACATAGTATATTAGTATAATAAATAATAATAATAATATGAAATGTGAAATGATATATTATATTAATATTATCAAAATTAAGAAATTGAACATTCAATAATCAATACTAAGAGAACTTATGAATAATATTTACAAAATAATATTTCCCAATTCATTAAATAGTAATATGAAATGAAATCAATAATATTAATATAATATTATTGAAATTAAGAAATCAGATGCTTAACACAAGAGTATATGAGTAATAGAAGAAATTAAAGAAAAGAAAAAATTAACAATATATAGTACGTATAGGTAATCAATGGTATTAAACTAATATTATCGAAAGTAACAAAATAATATAGGAAAAGGAAAATTAACAAAAATTATAACTAATCAAATGTTCAAGAATAATAATATTCTTAACATCAATGTTATATAGTCAATTTGAAAATCTTAGTTATATATACTATCGTCTATCGATTAGTATTCTAGTATATAGTCATTGACTTATAAGAATATATATAACATGTGGAAAAAAATATATTATAGTGATATAGTCTATCTTAGATTATTAGTATAAGAATATAAGTTATAAGTTATAAATTATAACTTTATAATTTGTGTAAAGTAATAAAGGAAAAATGAAATTAAAAAATTAAGATTAATATTGACAGCTTGTTAAATAATACTCATCATTAAATATTAATACATTAAATTAAATCAATGATATTAAATTAATATTATCGAAAGTAACAAAGTAACAAAGAAAAAATGAAACTAACACAAATTAAAACTAATCAAATGTTCAATAGTAACAATGTAATTAGCACCAATGTTCTATTATATGGTTAATCTTAAAATCCTAGTTATATAAACTAGGGCAAAGGTACAAAAAAATACCTAAAGTATTGGCTGAGTCCCAGTTAGACACTTAAGGTTTGACTCGGTCCATTCGGCCCCTTAAGATTTTAAAATCGGTACAACCATGACCTTCTGTCTCGCCTCCGTTACTGAGTTAGAAACGACATCTATTTATTGACTAACGACACACTGTTCATCATTTTTAATTCTTATTTCTCGAAGGTTCTCTTTGAAGCTTTCAAATCCATACATCTATGGTTAAATCGGTAGCCTATAGTTGCTTCGTGCTGTTCTAATTTGAAGAAAAATTATGGAATCCACATCATCCACTGACTCAATCACGTCACGAAGAAGATGGGGGTGCTGATTTACAAACAGAAACTGGATATTGCGATTGTGGTGTTGCCTTGGGGACCACTGTCGCTCGACTTTGCACTACACGAAATAGAGGGTCGCTTTTAACTCCAGCAAGGTGATTTTTAACGGCTTTGAAACTTTGCCAATTTTTTGGGGGGATTTGGGGGAGTTAGGAATTAGGGCTTGAAACTTCAACTTGCATCTGCTCGTAAGGATTTTTAGAGGCTTGAAACTTAACCCTTTGCATCTGCTTGTAAGGATTTGAGGGAGTTAGGAATTACGACTATTCGAATTAAGGTGTTCTGAATGAAGAACAAACACCATTAGCTCAATAAATAGATGTCATTTCTAACTCAGTAACGGATGTGAGACTGAAGGTAATGGTTGTACCGATTTTAAAACCTTAAAAGGTCGAATGGATAGAGTCAAATTTTAAGTATCTAACAAGGACTCGACCAATACCTAAGGTATTTTTTTGTACCTTTGCCCTATAAACTAACGTCTATTATAGTATATAGTTGATATTAGTTAAAATGTACATAGCAATACAAGTGAAAAATAAAATTAACAAAAAATAAGAATAATATTGATAAAATAATCATTATCAATTCATTAAATAAGAAATATTAAATGAAATAAATGATATTGAAAACATATTAATTTCTCAAAAAGTTGTCAAAATTAAGAAATCAAATATTCAAGATTAAAAATATTCTTATTTCTTAGTAGTTAGCACAAATGTTATATAGTTAATCTTATATACTTAGTTATATATATTATAGCATATAATTTACATAACTATAATTTATATTAGTTAATACGTACATATCAATTAAAAAATTAACAAAAAATAAGACTAATATTAAATAAGCTAAACCAAGAATAATAATTAAACAAATTAAGAAATAATAGTCTCTTAAATAATACGTAATGATTAAATTATAAATTATCTTAATATATTTGAATATGATATGATTTATGACTTATAGTATAATTGTGCATGTAAACGAGCTCGAGATCAAGCGAGCTCAGGCTCGAATTTTAAATAAACAGTTGAGCTCGAGTTCAGGCTCGAACTTTAAATAATCAAGTCGAGAGCTCGAACTCGATTTTTTCTTGTCGAGTTGAGTTCGAGCCCGAGGTCAAAGCTCGAGTCGAGCTCGAACCCATGAATACCTAAACGAACCGAGTTCGAGCCTGACGTGGTACTCGGCTCGGCTCTTATACAACCCTACCTCTAATATACCACAATTTCTAAATCACGATCCCCTTCTTTATCTCCAATTTGGTTTACTTGATGCATCCCCCAATTTTCTTCATGTAGCAATAAAAAATATATATTGTTTAATTGTCTTTGTTCCTAGTAGAAGACATCACTTTGTATTAGGAAATCATAGAAATATAAGTCGAATTCTATATATAGTTTATTCATGTAATTGTCCAATACAAGCAAATTACAAGGCATAATCTAAAGGCTTCTTGATCCGAATCTGTATAGGCAAGCCTTGCTTGAAAACTGGCATTGGATCTCTGCTCATAGTATTCTCTTCTAAACAAAGCTTCCACTCAAATCGAGTCACCAAGTAATGAACCATCGTTAAGGTTTCAACTCTTGCAAATTCACTCCCTGGGCACATTCTTGGTCCTCCTCCGAATGCTATGAAAGTATGTGGTGGCATTGCTGTTGGGTTTTCGTAGCGCGATGGGTTGAACTTATATGGATCCGGGTATATGGATTCGTCCAACTGCGTCATGCATCCCGCCCAAAGTACCTGCACGCCCATAACCATCAATCTTAGCTCTAAAAACATCTTATAAGTCCAGTGCTTATAAATTATATATGTCGTGTTATATCAAGCATGACGTTAACTAAAAGGTGATATGGAACTAGTAAGTAATTGGTTTAATTACACTTCAGTACTCAACGTTTGAGCATTTTTTACACTTTTGTCTCAAAGTTCTCAAAATCTACATATTGATAACCAACATTTACACTTGAGTACCCAACGTTTGAACAATTTTTTTGCCTCATAAATATTGATGTGGACTGCCTGAAATGATGAAGAGGGTTCCAATATTTATACACATTGAATTAGTTAAGTGTTAAGTCTAGATCAAATTTCCGGCAACTCAGAAAATTGCCCAATTGCTATAAGTGTTAATTTGTGCAATCATTAAGTATTAGTATATAAATTTTAAAACTTTAATTTAGATAATAATTAAAGTGCGTGTAATCAACACAAATTAAAGTAATTTACCTGCCATCCTTTTGGGATCACATATCCTCTCATTTCAATATCTTCAAGGACCTGCCTAAAGCTAAATATCGCCGGAGGATACATCCTCAACGCCTCAGTAGCCACTCTCCATGTGTACTTCATCTTAGCAAGATCGTCCCATGTCAGAGGATCGTCGGGTGTCCTCTTCCCCCGCGCAATCTCTTCTTGTTCTGCATCAACAATTGAAACACTCCCATCAATCTCAATGTCTTTAGAATGACAAAGACAAATCATATATGGACTATGGTAGGTACGTACCATTAAGAACAGCTTCATAAACATGTGGATGTTGAGCTAAAAGTTTGATGAGTAAAGTAAGAAGAGTCGAGACTGTGTCATGGCCAGCGATCATTACAGCGGCACAGTTGTCTTCAATCTCATCATCAGTCAAGAGAGGCAAACCGGCCTCATTGTTCATGCTTAGCAAGCCCGTGATGAGATCTTGCTCATCATCTGAAATTTCCTTTTCCTTCACTTTCTCTCTCTTCTCGTGTATAAGCTCCCTTATAATGCTGCCTATTTCCGACCTCGCGCGTAGGCTCCTGTTGAAGCGCGTAAACGGCAAGTTTATCGGCAGCGCTAGCATTCCGCTAATCAGTTGTTTAAACAGATGCACAAGCCTGTCTCTTCTCTCTCCTCTTTCAACTCCAAATACAAGTGTGCAAATCACATTGAACGCCAGCGTCTTCATCAGCGGCATTACCTGCAAACAATGAATTAAAAGTGTTATAAACAGTTAAGCTGTGGACTATTAACCAATAACCACAGCTGATCAACAAGATCCATTTTACCGGAATCTGGTGTTTTCCACGCCAATGCTGGTTGAGGTGCAATCTGATCTCTTGATCCATCTTCTCAACGTAGTGTTTGAGGGCTTCGGGCTTCAAGAATGTGGAGATTGCTCCCCTCACTCGCCTGTGGTCTTCGCCGCTCATCTCAAGCAAATTCCTCCTGCCGAAGAGCATCCTAATCGTTCGAGGTTGCTGATTCGAAAGCGTCTTGTCACTGCAGGTGTATATGAATTTGTTGTAGGCCTGGCCCGAAAGGAATACTGTCGGAGTTCCGAGAATGCTGAGCTTCGAAATCGGGCCATATGTTCGGGCCCTTTGTTGCAGCCACTCTTCACCTGCGCCGGCTCTCATAGCCTCCGCGAGCTGAATGGTTTGCCCGATTATAGGAAGCCCTAATGAACCTGGTGGAACCCTCTTGTAGCTAAATCTATTCTTCATCAGGTAGAAGAGAAGAGAGAGAAATGCAAGAAATGTGAAGAAAACTGCAGATTCCATGGCTGTGAGAGACTTTTTTTTTTTTTTTGTTTCCTTCCTCTCCTCATGTGACAAACGTATGAGCTTTGTGTTGTTATTATATAATTCGATGATGATTATTTTTTTTTGGATCATGAGGAATTAAAATTCTTTAGTGTCAACGCTGCATGTGATAACTTCCGTATTTTAATAATAAGTGCTAATGTGTAAATTAAAAATAGCCGTTTTCATTTAGTAAATTATGTTTTAGTCATTTTTTAAAAAATATTATTTATATCCACTTTTTTGCTGAAAACACTGAATTACCCTTTATTAAAATTGTGAGCTACACGATTAAAGTGTATTATTTGGGTACACGAATGAAATATGATCCTCTAACAGTACAAATTAATATTGCTACACAAATGGGGTGCACGACTAAGTACATTCGTGCAACATTATAAATTTATATACTATTACACGAATTGAGGGTACACGATTGAGCGTAGTCGTGCAACAATTCAAATTTACACAACTACACGAATAGAGTTACATGACCAAGTTTATTCATGCATTATTATAATTTTACATTGTTGCACTAGGGTGCACGATAGAAGGTTATTTTGTCCAAATGGCTAGAAACATAATTTTTTTAAATAGTGGCTAGAAATTTTTTTTACTAAGTCAAAATGACTATTTAGTCAGTGCTTTTTTTTAGAGAACATAGAAAATTTGATTTGGATTCCTCTTACATTTTTTTAACAACTTAGAACATTAAAAAACTTTTTAGCCACCTGTATTTGTATTTATGGGATATTCTTCTGTGAAACAGTCTAACGGATCTCTTACATTAGACCAATCTATATTTGACTCATGTTGTGGTCCCTTCCTTTTTTTTTCTTTTTTAGTAGTCCCTTTTCCCCTCTCCAACCCCCATTCCCTTTTTTTCAGTTTTTTTTCACTTTTTATTTTTCTATAAATATATATTTAATTTTTTTAAATTAATTTAAAAGTCCACATTATGATTTATGTAGAAAATAATTCATTTTTTTAGCATGTGAAAACACTTCATAGTTGATAATACTTCAATTTATATTAAGTGATACTTCGATACATAATTAGTGATATTTTACTTCATACATAGTGATGAGATCGGGATGAGCACTGAGGAACTAAACCTAGAGTTGCTGCTGAGAGGTCCAGTAACACGCCTACGTGCAAAGAAGCTGCAAGGTTATTTACAGTGCTATGTTGGAAAGAAATTGGAAGATGATGGAGCGGAATTCCGACAACATAAGTCGGTGAATTTGACGAGCACTGAGGAGTGAAGAAGCCGCGGCCATGTTCAAATTTATTTATTTATTTTTAGTTTGGCCGTGTAGCTTTTATTAATTGTTAAGTTGTTTTATTTAATTGGATCCAATATTTTAATTTAATTAGAAGCCCAAATTATTGTTAGGAAAATTGGGCTTTTAGTTATTTGTTTTATTTTTGAAATTATCCAGCCCAACACTTTATAATTTCTCCCCTTAGATATTTAGGATTATTCCAGACGTTGTTTTACGGCAGACTGGTTTTGAATGAAAATACGCGTTTACGCTTCAACCCGTCTAAAAAACAAATCGTTCGATCGGTAGAGTTTGTTGTTCGTATCTACAAACTTGAAATCAAGGGATTCGTTCGTGCATCCAGTAGTGTATGGGTTAATCTCGCCATGAAGTTCGCTCCATACTCGCGTTTCGGATTCAAGTAGATTCGGGGTTCGTTTCGGGTAAGCTTCAACTATCCTTTTCATTTCCATTGACCTCCACGTTATTTACCACCACCCCCATGCCTCTATACACATCCCACACCATCCACCACGTTGTCACCATTATTCATAATCCACCCCAAGTTTAGATTTCACATATACAATCCAATCGAGCCTTAAATCGCCTAAAATCACCACCGAGCCATCTCCCAATATACACGTGCGAATTTTCTGAATTTTGGATATGTTGTTTTTTCATGTTAATTAAACATTTTCCTAAAATTTGAGCTTAATCTGACATTTTTTGCTAGGTCAATTGATCGGGTCAGTTTTTAGGGTTCTTAGGTTATAAATTGGTGGTTTTGTGATTTAATTGGTTAATTTTGTTTCTTGTTGAATTTATCAATTTATTTGGGTTATTTATTTATTATTGTTCAGTTTATTATTGGGTTGAATCACATATATAGTTGGCGTTGTTCTTTCCTTAGTTTCCGCATATGTATCGGTCGCATCACATAGTGATATATGATGTTTAGGGATTAACAAACATACCAAAAAGAAAGAAGATAAATGAATCAACTAAATTAACACCCCACATTATAATTTTTTTGAATTAATTCAAAAGTCCATATTATGATTTATATAGAAAAAAATTTAATTATTTTTTTGAATTAATTTAAAAGTCCACATTATGATTTATGTAGAAAGTAACTCATATTTTTCTTACCATGTGAAAACTCTTTCATAGTTTATAATACTTCAATTCATATTAAGTGTTGGGAATTGCCCATTTTTCCTATTTCTGGCCCAATACTAAAAACCCTATCTACCCGGCCCAGCCCCAAACCCTTAACCCTAATTGTCGATCTAACTCCCTAATTAAACAGCATTAAGGCTGTTGATGTTTCCCTATGCTCTAGAAGCATCTATAATATCACTCATCTCTCTCACTCTAGATACGCTCGATCTATCAATTTGATCTCATATTCTCTCTCTCTCTTTCTAGATCTTCTCACCTCGCTCCCTCGGTTTCTCTGGCCGGAGTTCTGCCAATCGGCTCCTGTTTGGCCGCTGAGTGTAAGGGAGGAGTGTGCTGAGAGAGAGAAAGGGTTTTCCCCTGCGCCACAGATAAATCTGTGTTGCGAGCTGGGATAGCCTCAGCTCTAGATTCCCCCAGGTGTTCCTTTTCTGGCCTGTGGAAGCTTGAGCTTCCTGGTTGTTTTTGTATTCCTGAGTATTTGTTTGTGTTTTGGTGATTATTCTGGGAATCTTGGGTGATTCTGTGAAATTTCTGTGTTTTAAGTGAAATTTCTGTGATTAAGCATGAATAATCTGAGTGCTGTCCCATTTAATGGGAGTGGTGATTTTGGTGATTGGCAGACCAGGGTTGAATGCATTTTGACAAAAGAAAATTTATGGGATGCTATATCTGAAAGAATTGATGAGAATGAAGTTGATAAAAATCTTGCTAAATTAAATGCTGGTGCTAGAGCTACAATTTTGTTAAATCTGAGTAGTGCCATTGTGAGGCAAGTTTCTCATCATAGATGTGCTAAGGATTTATGGGATGCCTTAACTAATCTGTTTATTGCTAAGTCTGAAGAGCATATGTATTCTTTGCAAAGCCAAATTATGTCTTTTCAAATGGATTCCTCTAAAGATGTTGACACTAATATGCATGAATTCACTAAGTTGTTAAAAGATGTTAAACTTGCTGGAGATGACAAAATTGAAGCTTATGCTCCTCAAATCTTGCTTGGTGCTATTCCTGAAATATATGCTGAAGTTAAATCTGCTTTAAAGTATGGTGGTTGTAAACTTACCTGTGATATGATTGTGTCTGGATTAAAGGCAAAGGAAAATGAAATTAAGAAATTAAGTTCTAAGCCTCTGCAAAATGAAATCATGTATGTAAATAAAAACTTCAAAAGCAGGCCCTATATTGATTTCAACCCAGAAAACCCCAATGTATTAAATGCTGAACAGCATAACAGAGAATCTGAACTAGAAGAAAGACATAGGAGGGAATGTAGAATTGATAAATCCAACAATTTGTTCCAGCCCTCTTGTAGCCGATTTACCCCTCAAAATTCTCAAAGGCAAAACCAGTATCCTCCTAGAAATCAACCTTTCAAATCCTCACCCCAAAATTTCCAATCCCAAGACCAAAAACCTAAGAAAACATGTTGGAATTGTGGGAAGCCTGGTCATTTCTCTAATAGGTGTAAACAACCTAAGAAGGGGAGGGGTTTTGGGAATCATCATGCTAATCTCACCATGCAGTACAACCCTGAGTGTTTTGGGTGTGACAACAATGAACCTGAATATGATAGGGGAGAAATGTATATGGTTCACACTAATTCTGATTTCCAATTCATAAATCTGTCTAATGCTGTGTCAAACTCCATGCTTGAATCTGAGTGGCTAATTGATTTTGGATGCACCTTTCATGTCACCCCACACAAGCACATTTTCTCAAATCTTAATCTGTCTTTCTGTGGATCTGTTGCATTGGCTAATGGCCAACTGTGTGATATTGAAGGAAAAGGTGACATATGCCTGAAATTTGAAAATGATAGCATGATCAATCTGCAGAATGTGAGATATGTGCCAAAATTGAAGTTTAATCTCTTATCTGTCTCAAAATTGGCTGATCAATTGCTTTATGGATCTGTGAACCAAAAATGCTTCAGTTTTGAAATGAATTATGTGCACTATTTTGATGCCCCTAGAAAGGGAGATCTGTACTCTGTGCTTGCAAAACCTATGCCTATCTTGTCTGCAAACTTGGTCCAATCTGATAAAACTCATCTTTGGCATGCAAGGTTAGGTCACATGAGTAACAAGGGATTAGACATTTTGAATAAGGCTGGGGCTTTTAAAAATGATAAAGTATCTGCTATGCCTTTCTGTGAGCCTTGTTTGTTGGGAAAACAACATAAATCCCCATTCCCTTTGTCTGCTGCATATCCAAAAATGAAATTGAGTTCTCAAATTCTAGAATACTTGCATGCAGATGTTTGGGGACCTTCAAAGGTCCCAACCCATGGTGGTAACATGTTTTTCTTATCTATTATTGATGACTTTTCAAGAAAAACATGGGTTTTCTTAATGAAAAATAAATCTGATGTTTTCATGAAATTTTCAAAATGGATTGCTGAAATACAAAATCAAACCAATATAAGAATTAAATGCTTAAGAACTGACAATGGTTTGGAATTTTATAATCATGCCATGGATAATCTATGCAGTGAAGTGGGAATTAAAAGACATAAATCTGTTCCCTACAACCCCCAGCAGAATGGGGTTGCAGAAAGAATGAATAGAACTCTCCTGGAGAGAGTTAGGAGCCTGCTTGCAGGTTCTGGGCTTGATAAGCCATTCTGGGGTGAAGCTCTAATGACTGCATGTTATCTTATAAACAGATCCCCCTCTGTCCCATTGCTAGGAAAGCAACATGAGTCTGTGTTTCTTAATAAACCTGTTTGCATTGATAATTTGAAAGTGTTTGGTTGCTGTGCCTATGTACATCAAAGATTAAGTAAGATTGAACCAAGAGCTAGAAAATGCATCTTTCTTGGCTATCCTGAAGGAGTAAAGGGCTATAGACTGTGGGATAAGACTCTACCTGGCTTTAAAACTTGTATTAGTAGAGATGTTACTTTCAATGAGAATGACTTTCCATGTTTGATGAAATCCTCACCTTCTGTTGCTCCTTGTGAGGTGGAGAAACCTTCTGATGCTACCTTTATCCATGATCTGTCTAAGGTGGAACCTCTTCTCATTGAACATGATTTGCATGATAATATGAACAATCAAGGTGATATTAATGTTGATGATTCTGCATCAAATGCCTCTGTTCACATGAATGTTTCTGAATCATCTGAGTCTCTTCATGAACATAACTCTGATCATAATTCTGAGCATAACTCTGAGAAAATGAACCTGAATGATTATGTGCTTTCAAAGGATAGAGTTAGAAGGGTAATTAAAGCCCCTTCCAGGTATAATGGCTGTAATTTATCCTTTTATGCTTTCAATGTGTTTAATAACCTTGAATCAACCGAGCCTAAAACTTACAAAGCTGCTGTTACTTGTCCTGATTCTGAAAAATGGGTTGAGGCCATGAAAAGTGAGATGAAATCATTACATGATAATGGAACCTGGATTTTAGTTAAGAAACCTGATGATTGCTCTGTTGTGGAATGTAAGTGGCTATTTAAGATAAAACAGGAAATTAACAATGTGAGATATAAAGCTAGGCTGGTTGCAAAAGGATTCACTCAAAAAGAAGGTGTTGACTATAATGAAATTTTTGCTCCTGTTGTTAAGTTTACCACTGTGAGAATTATGCTTGCATTAACTGCTCATTTTGATTGGGAACTCAAACAAATGGATGTAACAACAGCCTTTTTGCATAGAGAACTTGAAAACAACATCTATATGCAACAGCCTGAAGGTTTTATTGATAATAACCATCCTGATCATGTATGCTTATTAAAGAAATCTTTGTATGGTTTGAAACAGTCACCTAGGCAGTGGAACATTAAATTTGATAACTGTATGAAAAGCATGGGATTCTGCAGAAGCATGTTTGATCACTGTCTTTATTATATGTCATCCCCTGTGCCTGTCTTTCTGCTCCTATATGTTGATGACATGTTGCTGATAAGTCCCTGCTTGATGACTGTAAAGAATGTCCAAACTAAACTCTGTGCCAACTTCAATATGAAGGATTTGGGAGATGCAAGGAAAATCTTAGGTATGAACATTGATAGGGATAGAAATAAACATTCTTTACTGCTGCATCAATCCTCTTATGTTGAACAAATATTGGAAAATTTTGATATGTATGCATGCAAGCCTGTTTCTGTTCCACTTGCATCTCACATTCAGTTGAGTAAAGATCAATGCCCCAAGAGTGATTTTGAGTTAAAAGAAATGACAAATATTCCCTATGCTAATGCTATTGGATCAGTCATGTATCTGATGATAAGCACTAGACCAGATATAGCTCATGCTGTATCTTGCCTAAGCAGATATATGGCCAATCCTGGCATGCCCCATTGGGAAGCATTGAAATGGTTGCTAAGATACTTAAAATCCACTGCCTCTTGTTGTCTAACTTTTTCAAAATCTCCTGATGGAGTAAAATGTATTGGCTATGTGGACTCTAATTATGCAAATGATAGGGATCACAGAAAATCTACAACATCATATGTGTTCACTCTATGTGGTTCTTGTATAAGTTGGAAATCACAACTACAAAGTATTGTTGCCTTGTCCTCCACTGAGGCAGAATACATTGCAGCTACAGAAGCTGTAAAAGAAGCTATATGGCTGAATGGTGTGTTGACTGAAATTAATTTCATTAATGATAAACCTCTGCTGTATTCTGACAGCCAATCAGCCATCCAACTTTGTAAAAACCCAGTCTTTCATGATAGAACAAAGCATATTGATGTGAGATATCATTTCATAAGAGACATAGTAGAGAAAGGAGAAGTATTGCTTGATAAGATCCCCTCTGAATTTAACCCTGCAGATATGGGCACTAAGTGCCTACCAGTTGCAAAGCTGGAGTCTTGCATGAGGTCCCTCAACATGGACTTTGGTTAACATTTATGGGATCTGTGATGGGCTCTCACAGTTGATTCTGTGGTTCTAAGTCCCATCCTTATCTCTGAGGCAGTTGTGGCCTCAAATTGGTGATTTTCCTTGGTACTTTTAAGCTAGGTTTTGAACAAGTTCATGAAGGTCAATGATCTTTTGAGACCAGAGACTTGTTATTGGGTTGGTCTCGCGTGTTAGAGATTGGATTAAACACGCATAGTGTTTAATTCCTCCTCCTCATAGTGTGACTTTGTGTTACAT
This sequence comes from Perilla frutescens, assembly GCA_026008535.1. Classification (NCBI taxonomy): domain Eukaryota; kingdom Viridiplantae; phylum Streptophyta; class Magnoliopsida; order Lamiales; family Lamiaceae; genus Perilla; species Perilla frutescens. The sequence goes on from BRKX01000001.1 coordinate 41,236,880, forward strand.
TCATGAGTAAAAATATTTGGTTATGATGATAATCTCGTGTGTTTCTTTTTGGCAGGTCCTCTTCCTTGGTGATGGAAACAGTCCAAAAGGGCCAAGGTGGAAATGTTGGGAATGGCCCATTTGTCCTATTTCTGGCCCAATACTAAAAACCCTATCTACCCGGCCCAGCCCCAAACCCTTAACCCTAATTGTCGATCCAACTCCCTAATTAAATAGCATTAAGGCTGTTGATGTTTCCCTATGCTCTAGAAGCATCTATAATATTACTCATCTCTCTCACTCTAGATACGCTCGATCTATCAATCTGATCTCATATTCTCTCTCTCTCTTTCTGGATCTTCTCACCTCGCTCCCTCGGTTTCTCTGGCCGGAGTTCTGCCAATCGGCTCCTGTTTGGCAGCTGAGTGTAAGGGAGGAGTGTGCTGAGAGAGAGAAAGGGGGAAACCCGTCGCCTCCCTCAAACCCTAGCCGTCGCTTCCTCTTCCCCTTCCCCCAGGACTGTTCTCTGGTCGCCGGAGAGGGCTGTTGCCGATCCCAGTGGGAAATCTGAGCCGCTGTGCCTTGGGCACCTTTTCCCACACCCGATTGCTCTCTGTCTTTTTCTTATCACTTTCATTCACTTATCTGCTGTGTTATCTCACTTGTCTCTTTGCCTTCTCTGCAGATCTGGAGGTGTTTAGTGCCTGTGAAGAACCTTGAAGGTTCACTTGACCTTCATCTCTGAGGCTGCTGCTGCTGCTTGAAGAAACCCTAGATTAGCCTTTTACTGTTGCTTCATCTTGTAATCTTCTGTTTTCATTTCTAGCTACTTGAGTAGCGAGTGATAGGAACCGCTAGAGGTAGGGAAGCAAGCGGTGTAAACCCTAGCTAGACGATACCACAACATTAAGTGATACTTCGACATATAATTAGTTATACTTTACTTCATATATAGTGATACTTGATGTATGGAGAATCAACAAACATTCCAAAAAGAAAGAAGATAGATGAATCAACTAAATTAAAACATCGCATTATAATTTTTTTGAATTAATTCAGAAGTCCACATTATGATTTATGTATTCATTTATTTTTTTTGAATTAATTTAAAAGTTCACATTATGATTTATATAGAAAATAATTCATTTTTTTAGCATGTGAAAACACGTCATAGTTGATGATACTTTAACTCATATTAAGTGATACTTCGACCCATAATTAGTGATACTTTACTGAATTTATAGTGATACATGATATCTGGAGATTTAACAAACATTTTTAAAAAAAGAAGATAAATAAATCAACTAAATTAAAACCCCACATTATGATTTATATAGAAAATATTAATTTATTTTCTTCTTAGCATGTGAAAATACTTCATAGTTGATGATACTTCAATTCATATTAAGCGATAATTCAACATATAATTAGCGATACTTTACTTCATACATAGTGATACTTTATTTTACACCTAGTGATACACGCGTGGCTGAGCGTGGGCTGACTGTTTTTGCGGATTTGGATGATTTTTTTTGGCAGGTTTGGGTCCTATTTAACCTGTCTAACATAAGAGATCCGTTAGACGGTCTAACGTAAGTCTTTGTTTATTTTTAAACATTATTATTTTAGTAACTTTAGACTTTTATATCCTTTACTTCATTCAATCCCCTTTCACTCTATATCTCTCTATGCACAAAACAAACGGAGTATTTTTCTCCAAGATTTAAGTGGAACTTTGAGGCAACAATTTCTTCGATATTTGAAGAACCTTTTGAAGGTAATTTTTAAACTGGGTTCTTTAGTTCATATTGAGTACTTTTGAAATTTGGAAAAAAATACATATTTTTTATTACCTGCGCGCTAGGTTTTTCTTAGCCGCGCATTGAAATCGGCGTGCAGGCTTGTGCGCATGAACAGAGCGCGTCGGAACAAGGTGCACGTGCCTTGCGCACCGAGGCCTGCGCACGCGTGCTTCTCGATGCTCACTCCCAAGCCTCGCATCAGTGCCCAGGCTAGAGCGTCTGTATGCGCATGCACTCCCGCGTGCCAATACCCGATGAACGGGGAGTGTGCGCTACCACGCCAATTATATTTGTGTTTATTTTAAATTTTTAAAATAATGAAATTATAATGCATACATTTTTAACATTTTCAATATAATGATTTGATTTTGTAAATACATGTTTGAATATAATGTTTATACTTATTTTTATGTGCAGATGAATGAGACATATATTCTATTGCATCGGTTTTTGGTGAGACCATATATATTATAATGGAATTGAAGAGTATGTCCATGTTCCCAATTGGGCGGAGTAACTTATGTGGAATTGTTTGATGAAATTGTAGAAATTGTTGGTAAAGATCCAAATATGTATAAGTATGTTATCTTGAGTTTGGTATTAGGTCATCATGATGGTAAAAGGAGAAGATTGAGAATAAAAAATGATGCCGACTTGAATTCTGCATTTATATGTCAAAACTTCTTTGAGAGCACCATTCTCCCACTCACACAATCAACCTCCTGTTCATGCTCAAAATACTTTTGTGAATTTATTGAATGCTCAAAATGCACGTTCACACGTATATCCATATATATACAATTGCATATGTTAGACCTTCGTATCTACATTATGAAGGTGTTCATCACATACATCATGATAATTTTGAGGATGATGATGATGATGATGATGATGAAACTGTTGCGGTTGAAGATGATAATGATGTGGTTAATGATGATAACATTAATGAGAATAAGGATGGTTTGAGATTTGATAAGAGCATTGTTGATGATAATGTCAATGCGGATGAGAGTTTTGGATTTGATAGGGGTGTTAATGATTACACATTTATGGATGATGATGATGGGGAGGAAGTCTCTGTTGATGATGATGCTCATGATATTGATGTTTGTTGTGAAAGGCTCCGTAGGTCCATACGAGAAGTTAGCACATCATGTGACATAGATGATGTATAAGATGATAATTTGGAAGAAATGACTACAAGAAAATCGGCTATAGACAACAGGTATTACCCATTGTCTGTTAAAAAACCGGCCGTTGTTAATACACGTGTTGTCTATTAGCGGACGCTAATAGACAATGTCTAAAACCCGTTGTCTATTTACTTATAGACAACGGTTATTTTACCCGTTGTGGTAGTGAGAAGATATTGACAATAGCTATTTGTTAAAGACGTTGTCTATTGATGTAATAATCGTTGTCTATACTCTAAAAGACAACGGTTTTTATTTGTAGCCGTTGTCTATTACATTATAGACAACGTGTATATTGACCGTTGTATTTTTTAAAAAAATCAACAACATTTTTTTCTGACCGTTGTCCTTTTTTTTCATTTAGGTTTTTTTAAATGTAATTCCAGACCTGCTTGCTTACAAATTTTCCCAAAATGCCAAATAATTAAAAGTAAACAATAATGAACTTCATATAACATAATAAATACAATGTACAATTACATTCATCAATATTCAAAATCCCAAGTAAAAGATCAAAATACATTAGTTCATATCCAAATACTCAACCAAACAACTAATATATATCCAAATACTCAAAAGTAAAAAGTTCATGAAAACCTCCCAGATGGTCTATTCTTTCTGTCCTTCTGCTCATTCACTTCTCTTCTACTTGAAATCAACTAAATACAACAAAAAATAAATGAAAAAAATCTAAATAATCCATTAAATATTGCATCAATATCATTTTAAAAGAAACAAAGTTGTGGTATGAAACTTACATTATCAATCTGTAAAATCATGGACACACTTAGCCCACTCTTTACGAACTTCATCGATTTCATTTTTTGTGTAATATCCTCCAGAAAACTAATGCATATATAGCACATGTTAAATAGTTAACTTAAAAATAAGAGCATAATGAAAGAAATATATTTTTCATGACCATTACCACTAAAGGCAGAGAAATTGTGTCAGGATATCCACAATTTTCAATAATATCTCTCATATACCGCATGACATAGAACCCGCACTGCTTTGAATCGGGTTGTTGAGGACACTATTTCAAAAGAACAATTAAATTGTAACCTAGCATATATAATAAACATATATATATATATATATATATTGATTAGCAACTAGAAATACTTTCACATGTTAAAAAGTACGTAGTATAACAATAGCACAACTGGTTTAACATTTTGACATACTTGCTGCTTCCTATAAAGTGAAACAAATTAATAATGAACAGAAGCAATAATCAAATCCTATGTATGAACTCCAACTCCGTAACATATATATTTCCAACACAATTTATGCTACACATATATGAATTGAAGAAAGCGATTCATTGCCAACACTAATGATAAAAGTCTTTGGAAACTAATCTGAGTGCGCACTCGAACAACCTATTCATACCTTGATCACCTCCTAAATAATATTTTTCCTTCCTCGTTTTCCTATACTCGCATTGAACAATTTTATAGCCCTACACAAATTAACAAAAAAAATCTTGTATATTATATAAATAATCATAAAAAAATGATAGAGCTTACATGTCCACGACATCTTTCCACAGTTGATGATGCATTTCGTTACTCAATGGATCCAAAAAATACACAATTTCGTTGTGTGGAATCAAGCTTATACAATAGTAGAGAAACTACAATCATCCATTTCATCTAGAAATTAGTGGCAAAATGAATGTGCTGCATAACAAGCTCAAGCAAGAGAAATCAAATGTGTATTTTTCAGACGAGAAATTTAAACCATTGACTCCTTACTTCGAATTTCTGAACGATTCTGGGATTTGAATCTCAAATTATGTTTTCCTAATGACAAAATACAAATTGAGGCAAAACTAATCAGTATTGATTTTTTCAATTAAAAAATATTTCTCAGTTTCAATTATAACAAAACATATGAGTATATGTAGACCCCAGAACATAAATTGTTCCACAGATATATATTATGTAGTGTTTCTAGATCATCTACCTGCTCCAAAATTGGACTTGCGGTCATCCATTTCATCTAGAAGCAGAACTTCAAGTAAACATCGTCGATAAACACTTGCCAAGAATAAAGATCAGCTTCTCTGCCTTGGTTTTGTGTAGAAGGCTAAACCTTTTCATTTTTTGCTAATACATCATTATAACCTGACAGATTCAGGATGCTAAATGACAAGGAAATCATGTTCATATGCAAAAATTAATTCAACGTGCCTTCACCAATCGTATTATGCCCATCACAGAGCTCAATAACTTGATACATTCATCTTAAAAGCTAGAGTTCATCTTAGTACCATTCTACTATGCAAGAACTGGAAAACCAAACTATTGCATTTTAAAAAGAAAATGACTAAAACTGATCAACAAATACACATTATAACAGAAGGGAAACAAGAATTATTAGAAAGAAAACATGGAACTGGAGTCAATTAACCATAACCATTCATTTATAACCAAGAGAAACGAACTTCTGCCCCAATTCAGAAATATAATTATTCCACAGAAACCCTCACACAATCAACAGCCCAATTCACATAAAGAAAAGAACAACAAAATTCAGAAATGAGAAGAATCGGAAACTCAATAAAAAAGCCCTCAATTTTGTGCAATCAAACCTCACATCAAGTTCCATATCTTCCAATTCCATGACGTAATTTTTAAGGAGAGGGATAGAGAGAGTGAGAGAGAGAGAGAGAGAGACTAACAAAATGGCAGAGCTGTGTTGCTGTGTGCTGCGTATTACAGACGGCGGTGGCGTTGTGTCTTGCAGACGGCGGCGGCAGCGGAGCTATGTTTTGACGACAGCGGCGCTGTGCGTTGGAGAAGATGATAGCAGCGGAGCTGTGTTATTTTGGGCACCTATGAGTCTGGAGTTGAGGAGCGGTTGTGTGTTTGTGTTAAGGTATTTTTGATTTTGGTGAGAAATGAGAAGAAGAAGAATTTGACTCGCTTAAAAAAATTGAATTTTTAGATGAAACGACGTCGTTTCAATCTCTCAACACGACAATGGTCAAATAACGCGTTGTCTCTATAGTGTTGTCTAAAGAGACAACAGAGATAGACAACCGTTAAGGAGAAGCTGTTGTCTATTCATATATAGACAACGGTTCAGTTGACTGTTGCATGTATAAAAAATAATAAAAAAAAATGTGGAGATAGACCACGACTGAGTGTATAGTTGTTGTCTATATTGATAAAGACAACGGTTTTAGAAAAACTTGTTGTCTATTTCCAATTTTCTTGTAGTGAATGTGTCAACATGGATGGGCAGAACGACAATGGAGTATTCCAGAGGTACTATGTCAAGCCACACTCCCCCTAAATAATTATCATCATGACTTAAAATACTTTACTATAACATACCCAACTTCTTCAAATGCGTCTCTACTACCACTTTTTATTCATTTACTTTTTCAAACTTAACCCAACTCTTTAGATTTTTGCACGTTCTTCACGTTTTCATAATATTTTCTTTCTCAAGATATTGGGCGACGAATTTGGAAGAGCGAGAGATAATTTACAAGATCTATTGAAAAAAATGGAGTTGCAGATGGTGGGGGTAGGGATGAAATATTTTTTAGAGAGAGAGAGGGAGAGAGAGAGAGAGATTGTAAGGAAGGGATGACGTGTTTTTTCGAATAGAGTAAATGTATCAAAACTGATCCGGCTCGATGGGCTGACCTGACCTAGCTCGATTTTGGGTAGGGTAGGCCAAAATTTCATAGACACAAAATGTGTTCGTGCGGGGCCAGTCCAGACCGGGAAAATCATTGGCCTGAATGGCCCGGGTCAACCCGAAAAAAAAAAATTACCCTTTGGCCCACGGGGGTCCAAGCTCAGCCCGAAATTCAGGTTGGGCTAGGCCATGAATTTTCAGGCCCGAAACACTTCAGGCCGCCCTGGGCCGCAATATTAAAATTGGCCCGTGGGCTCAAGACGGCCCGAGCCGGCTTGGCCCAACCCATTTGATAGCTTTAGGGGGGGAGAGAGAGAGACATTTATTATAAGAGTATTATGATAATTGTGGGTAAAATTAATATTTTTAAAAGTAGGTGGCTAAAAATTAAAAGTTTTTTAAAACTTTAAGTGGATAGTTCCGCACATTTACACTTTCTTATATTATATACAATGTTTCACTATCAAATTATGACTTTTATATTAGTTATTATGAACATTAATAACATTCATCACAAAAAAACATAGAAGGAAAACTTTATGATCATAATTTGATAGTGAAACACGAGGTGTGACAAAGAAAAAAGTTGGGATACAAAATGTTGAATGTATCATTTAGGGTCATGAGATTTATGTTATATTAATTAATGTTACATTTCATGTTTCACTATCATCAATATATGTCACCTATATTAACTGTCATACCCATATATTTGTTGACATCACAAATGAAAACTTGACGATTACTGGTGATATGAAACATGAAATGTAATATAAAAGCGTGATAGGAAAATCGAACGGATATTTTCAGGTAGTTTTCGGTTCTCAAATCAAAGTCTTCAATTCATTGTAGATAAAGCTTAAAAGAATTAGTATACTAAAACTTTTGATCGAATATGGTTGTGAAGGAGCTAACTATACTATTCGCATTTTGGTTGGATAAAATTAGTTTATCCATTTATGCTCGCTTCGAAATTTATCAACAATAATTGAACTCCTTGATTTGTAATATTCGTACAATTTTCCATTCAAACTTGAAACCCGATCAGTTTACTTGTAGTGCATGGCGTTTTATGAAGGTCGCCAGCGGTGGGTGGCTGTTGTAGGGAAGTCGCCCGATCGAGAGGGGTTTAACGTGATTTTGTAGGGGTGAGAGGGTTGGGTGAAATATGGAATATAATTGGGGAAATGGGGGGAGGGATGAACAAAACAAAAAAATTCAAAGTTAGTCCATTGTGTAGTAAGGATATATATTAATGACATTTCAAGCCCAAAATGGTTAAACTAAGTTTTTATAAATTTGAGAGTACAATAAATTTTGTACAATGTAAAAGGGCAAAAATGATATTTGCCTAAAAAAATAAAACTCATTCTCTTTCGTCTGTCTTCCCTTCCCCTTCCCATCTCTTCACGGTTGTACCCTTTTTCCATATCTGCAAAAGTTTTCTTGGTTCTTGTCATTTTGACGCCCCAACTCTTTAGGATCTCCCTATTGTTTAATGTCTACGAGGAGAAAAGATGATGGGAGTAATGCCAACGCGCCTGCAAATCAAATGGGAGAAAATTTCACTTTTGGTCCCATAGGACACATCTCAGTTCGATTTTGGTCCCGATACTATAAATTTTGGTTCTTTATCAAGAAAAAAAAATCGCTCAGTTTTAGTCCCATAGGTTTAAGATTATCAATTTTGGCCCATGATTTTTAGGCCAAAAGCGGGACCAAAATCAATATTTTCTCTGTTTGGGACCAGAAATGATAGTATCGGGACCAAAATCGAACTGAGGTGTGTCCTGTGGGGCCAAAAGTGAAATTTTCTCAATTAAATGGGAGGGATGGGGAATATGGTTGTATATGAGCTTATAACTACTATTCAGTCAGACGGATAAAATTAGTTTATTTAATTACGTTTAGTAAAACACATTAACATAAAGGCTGGCGTTAATACTACTCGCCTTGTTAATTCATGAGCAATTTTGTTAGGTGAGCTGATTTGAAAATAAAAAAAAATTAATATATTATAACTTATATTATACTTTGATGAGAAATAACTATGTGCATTAATGAATTAGATAATATATAGTAAGTTTTTGAGAAGGGTAGTGGTGGTTCAAATGTTCTTTGTGGGAGCTGGCACAATCCACGGTGTAATTTTTTCAAAGTTAATATTAATGCTGATTTGTTTACTGATAACGAAACAAGTTTTGGGATTATAGTTCAAGATGATATTGGTAGTTTTATTGCAGCTAGGGCTAGCCGTATTTTGGGGTGCTTGTGGGTGAAGCATTAGATTTGCATGAGGCTCTTTCATGGATTAATTAAGTCCCTCAGTATCCAATGTGTTATTTTCGAAGTTGATTCCAAAATGCACTACAAAAAAAATTATCTTTAGAGACAAGATTATTAGCGATGACAAATGTCATCACTAATACTAGACTTTTAGTAACGGCATGTCGTTTTTAATTATCACATGTCATCTCTAATAAAAATTTTGTGATGACATTATTGTCACATAAAAATATTTTTTGCGACGACATAATAGAGCGTCTCTAAAAGTTTGTCCCAAATAAATTAAAAATTATTTTAAGTGACAACATTGTCATCACAAAAAATATCATTAGAAATGACATGTAATTATTAGAGACGACATGTTGTTACTTAAGTCTATTATTAGTGACGGCATTTGTCGTTGCTAATAATATTGTCACTAAAGACCGTTTTTTTGGTAGTGGTGGTGGTTGATGCGGTGAATTCTTCTTCGTCGATCATTTCTGAATTTGGTTCGATTATTTCAAGTTGTCGCAAATTTTTCGATGATTCACGTGATTTTTCTGTTAATTTGGCTCGTCGTAGTGCCAATTGTGTGCATGGCACATAGTATAGCTAGGGCTGCTCTGGTGATTTTCCAAGCTCTTTTTATCAGGTTGAGCCTCCGCTTTTTGTGGTAGACCTTCTTGATAATTCTTGTTCTTATGGTTCTTAATAAAATATCACTTTGGTTGTCAAAAAAAAAAAAAAAAGTACTACTAAGGGTTTTACTTCAAAGAAACGGTCTACTTAATTGATTCACTTTTTTTTAACGTTCAAGGGCTATTCAACAAATTAATTAGCCCTCAAAATAGTCGAAGTAACCGGACATCTATTCAACAAATTAAAGGAAGAGGCAACTGGAAACCCTAATTAAAGTCTTCAAATAAGAAAGGGGTGATCCACCAACAAAGCAGTGATGAGTGGTGCCAAATTCTTTTGTGGGTAGGTGCCACCATCGTGGCTGTTCTTGTAAGTCACCTCAGCCATCCGCAAAATGTTGAGAAATTGCACAGCCATTTCCTTCGGCACCATTGTAGTCTTCACCCATTCTGCGTTTACATGCTTCCATCTATCCTCAATTATTTCAGCAAATGCACAAAGGGTCTCTTGTTTCGATACACCTTTATCTTTCATGTAACACTCCATGATCGTAACCAATTTTCCTTCTCTGCTCTCGCGCTTCAAATACAGAACTAACGAGTCATATGCATGCATGTAATGAAAAACATTGTTGCATAAATTGAACTACTTAACCACTCTACTAGATTTCAACTTATGTTCCAATTAATTTGATCTTTTTAATATGAAAAACGCCTATGTCATAATAGAATCGTAGTGGTCGATTGGCTAAAAAATGAAAACTATCAATTTAGATTGTCAATGATTGAAACTCTCAATTTAATACCTTTTAAAATCATGTATTTTAATTCTTGTTTACTTTTTAAATTTATTTTATATTAAATTTCAATGAAAATTTCTTCACGAATTATCTATTTAATTAATAAAGAATTTATTAAAAATAAATAAAATATAAAGCAAAATGAATGAATATTACGCCTTATATATATATATATATATATATATATAGAGAGAGAGAGAGAGAGAGAGAGAGAGAGAGAGAGAGTTGAATACTTACTTGATGACTGGCTAGGTCATCGAGGTGTCGACCCAAGACGGCAGTGGATACAACAAGTTTGGGGTGACTTAGCAACCAATTAATGGTTTCTTTGGTAGCTGATTTTATACCTGGGACAATAGCTGTGAATGTGACATACATAAGCGCTGTAATGATTGAATTCGCCATATACTCTTCATAAGGAGGCATTTCTCCTTCCATAATCCACTTCTGCTCTTTACCATAAGCCCTACCAACTTGCTTTATCTGATGTGCATGCACTACATTATATATACATATATAATTGATACAACAATTAATTATGGCTGATGTAGATAAAAATCAAAATATTGGAACGTACTGCTTCAATATAATAAGGAATTGCAAATGATTTTCCTTGTTTTTCAGCTTCACGTTCAAAATCTTGGCTCACGCTCATCACAAATTTGTATACAATTTGCATATAATCTGGCAGCTCATCAATTTCGCCCGTATTCCACCTGATCCGATAGTCATGCATGCAACAATATTACATTACTGATCACTTTTTAGTTACTAATTATGAGTAAATTAATTATACTAATATATATATACCTCGCAAAAGCCTGATTAAGAAGATCAATTTCTTCAAGTGTAGCATAATTATCATACGTATCATCCACAAGTTCGAGCATTTGGTAGGTTTGGCCAATCACCATCCGCACATAAGAGTATTGAGGCTCATAATGATAAGCAATGCCCCAAAGATAGCACTCTACCAATCTGTCTCGAATATACGGCAATTTTGATTTTAGGTCGAACTTGTTCCACCACCTTCACAAAACCATTAAGTAAAATATAGATTAATGATGAACATCATCCCATCTCTCCTTTATTAATTTGTCATTTATAAACAATGGTATTGATATGCATGCATGTCACACATTCAAAAAAACTTATTCTAGAATATTGTCAAGGACTATGATAGTACAAGGTTGCAGAACTGGTTAGGCTGTAGTCAGGCGGTTGGGATCCTAAGTGTTTTCATTTCTTTTATAATATATTAAAACTAAATAATGTTAATTATATTAAAATTCTGAACAATATTGAAACACAAGTTGAAATCTGGTATATGTACGTGGTTAATTAGATAATTGGTCAAACATGTGGCGGCCATCGCACAACTCTTTCAATTACTAAAAATAAAATAAAATGGAGAAATTTTAGTATAATTCGATCAGGTGATTACTAAAGAATGATTAAAATCTTTGAAAAATAAGAAAAGAATAAGCTCGTAACCACTATAAGAATTTCGCCTATTAGCAACGGACTTACCAACGACATTTTTTCAGGTCGTCGTTAGTGACGGCTACCGACGGACCGTCCATCACTACTGTTCAAGGGGAAAAAAATTGGCGAGACTGATTCCCGCCTTCATGTAAGGACGGACTGACGACGTAATAGCCGTCGTTAGATACGACGACGTGTCCGTCGTTATATTTAGTTCTAATTTAATTTAATAAATATATTATTATTTAACGACGGACTATGTCCATCGTTAACATTTTCTGGCTTTAAATAAATAAAATAAATAATGTAGTTCGTCGTTAACATTTTCCGGTTTTAAATAATTAAAATAATTAAAATAACACCACTCACCACATGCATACAAACTATATAAAACCAAAATAAATTAAAGAAAAAGAAAAATATGGTAACTTACGTTGAGAGTTGGAAGAGCTCATTCCTATAAATGTTCGTCAAGAAATTGAAATTGAGTTTGGCTAGTCTGAGAAGAAGTTCATCCCTTGAGTCTACTTCCTTTTCGAAGATGGAAATATAAAATCGAAGATTAAGGATTGCGACACTCTTATGAAGTGGGTAATCAAGAGCTTGCTGCACTTTCTCTTTAATGGGGGATTCCAATTCTGGTAACACATTACTCAAGTGATGGGTTGTAAACACGACAGCTTCTTCTAAAATATTTTCGTCGTAGATTCGAACATGAGATGCCTCGTACAGGCTTAGTAGCCCCTCAATATCACCACAAAGGCTTTGTTTCAATTTGTTGTCTTTGTCAACAAATTTGTTGAAACCATCTGCAATTTATTGATCATCAGCATCATCATAAATTAACCTAGCTATGCATGAGAAATTAATGAGTGTGTAATAATTAGTGACGTACTGCAAGAAACATGATACTGATGTTGTCTGAGCAAACGAAACCGAAGTGCAGTAGAGAACAAGTCGTAGTGATCATGTTCTTTCTCAACAGAATCATACACTTGTTTGAGTTTGTTTTCGATTTCTGTCTCAAAATGATAAGCCAGTCCCAAACGCTCAAGTTTGTCAACCAATACCAACAATTTGGTGGATGTCGCAGCCATTAGCATGCTTCTTGCCTCTTTCTTCAACGCTTCCATTTCCTCACTATACTTCGCCTGCACCTGTACATCAAATTTTATTTTACCTTAAATTTTCAATTTTAAGTGTGTGTTTCAGATTTTGAGTCCATTAATTTAACTACTTCTGGATGTTAATTTGCAATTGTTGAAACTTTATTTTTCAATTTTTCTATTCAGATTTTACTTGGCAATTTAAAATATTTAGAGTTTATATATAAAATATGTTTTTTTAAAAGAAAACAGTGTTCTTGTTTTATTTGATATTAAATATAAATAAAATAAGAGAATTTAAAAATGGGTTAATTGGTTTAAATATCACAAACTATTCATGATTTCTGGTTTTTAACACAAACTTTAAAATGTTGCCTTCACAACATGAACTTACATTTTTTTTGTAATTACAACATCAGTTCAAAATTAAGTGCAATTACAAACACAAAAATTATACGAAATACTTAATTTTTTTTCTTATTTTTTTCCGTAATACATTGATACAATTTTATTTCTCATGTATGTTTTATTTTATTAACATTGAAAATTTGATGTAAATTAATTAGTATTTTATCTGTGTGAGGTATGAGTATAAATTATTTATAAACACAAATAAATAATTACAAAACTTTTGAGATTGAGTGAATAATTACGAAAAATAAAAACATAAAAAATTATATAAAAATAGAGTTTAAATAAATACCACCTTTAAATAAAAACTTTTTGGTTTGGGCATATTGGGATTCATACCACCTTTACAAAGGAAATAAATACCAACTAAGCTACATACTAATAGACAGTAGTGGTGGTTATCTATGTTCTTAAAATAGTTAATACACACGTACGTAGAAATAGTTTCTTTTAATTAAAACTCAAAATAAAAAATCCAATGAAGTATCATACCGAAATTTTACTCATGAGATCGAACTCTATCACATATTTTCAGAATGAAATAATCTAGTCCACCTTCTATTTCCATCAAATATATATCAAATATTATTTTAATTATAGTTAATATATATAGATATAAAACCTAATGATGACATAACCCGCCCAGATCAAATTTATCTAATTATGAAATAATCAATTATTATTTAAAATTAAATTCTAGAAAATTGCGAACCCTAATTGAGTATAATATATATATATATATATATATATATATAATCTTTCTTCAATTTGTTTGTTTTTGTTTTCTTTTCTTTTTTTTTGGTGGCACACAAGTGAATGGTACACCAAAATTGTTTGATACATTTTCCATAGATTTATTATATAGTGAATGTTATGATACACATCTACGTGGGTACATATCCCCGTGAGTATTTAGTTTTAAAAAAGGTGGAGTAGCCATTAATAGATGTGTACGATAATGTTGCTATATATTCGCATACATACCTGATCATCATAAAAAAACGAAGAGAAAATGTCTCCCCACATGCTCGGCCCGAAATTCGTAATGGGCGGTCGGATATCCCTCACGCTAGTTGAAGTGCAACATTCCACCATGACAGCTGCAGCAATAAAGTTAACCGATTTATATAGTTTTATTATTTTCATGCCCTATCTATCTACTTATGTATTGGAGAGAGAGAGAGAGAGAGAGAGAGAGAGAGAGAGAGAGAGAGAGAGAGAGAGAGAGAGAGAACCTGAAGGCTGAAGCACGACACGCGGTGTTGTATGGGCAGTGATCTTGGCATGGCGAGTTTTAAGGCAAGGTTGAGCGGAGAAGAGAAATTGCAGAGAACTCATATTGATCAGACCAATATATTTTTTTCTCTGTTTTTTTGTGAAGCTGATAACTATGCAGTCATGGGCTGCATGCATTTTATAGTATTAATTTTGAGGGTTAGTAAAATGACATTTTTGGTAACATATATTTGATCTCTTATCAATTTGGTATCCTATGGTGTTTGTTATATTAAAATAGTACCCTAATAATGGGTTGAAATTTCTCGTTACACTTTTATGTATTTCACTCCGTGCTCCATTATAAAATTTATGATTTTAATAATATTTCTTATAAAATAAAAATCAATTCTAACATAAATAATCACAGTCAATATTTATCAATAAAAAAATGAATTAAAAAAGTTATAAAATTTAATTTTGAATTAATGAACCAAAATAATAAATTATTAATTAAAAATTAAAAATTAAATACTAAAAAATAATTATAAACCATAATTGGGTGGGGTGAACCCTAAAAAAATCTTAAAATTAAAGTAGATCACAAATATATATATATATATATATATATAACACAATTAAAAAGTGTAACATAAAGTATAACATAGAGTGTAATAGGAAATCTCACGTGCCTAATAATACATGTTGTATCCCTTTTAGTTTAAATTACCTAGAGTATAACATATTTTTTCTTACAGTCAAACCCGAGTCAAAGGTAATTTAGGTCATTTCTACAAATTATATTCTTAAAGTTGATGTATGGGACTAGAATAAAAAATTTCAAAATATTTTACACACATTCATGAATGTACACCAATTGTTTAGGCATTTTTTTTTTTTCAGCCAAGATATGCATATATAGGGCCGACGACTTTGAGGAAGGTCAGGAATTTTAATTAATTTGATGTTTTTCATTTGAGAGAATAAACATGAAAATATCTGGTAGAAAATTATATTGACAAGAATATTACGATTCATTAACTTTGTTGTGGAGGAGTGGGGAGATTAATTAAGGTTGAGTTTTGACCTTGTTTTACTGTTTCTGCAACACCATGCATTTTGTCGAACACTTTTCGTACAAGAATTCAAAAATTAATTACATGCTGATCTATCTACTCTCCCCCTAATTCAAATTCAACGATAAAGAAACTGAAAGGAAATATTGAATCTAGATGAAGAAGAGCTCTATATACATTTGATTGATCCAGTTGGGAGGAAACCATCCTCTCTTTTCTGATTTTTTTTTAAATAAAATATTTTGTTTTGCTCCCTTAACTTTAAGAATTTGTAGAAATGATCCAAATTACCCTTGACTCGTATTTGACTAGAAAAAACATGTTATCCCACGTAATATTTATACCAAAAGAAAATAAAAATTAAATATTTTTACATAATGAATATAATTTATAAGATAAGTAATCATAGTCAATATTTATATACAAAAAAAAAGTTGAATAAAAAAGTATATAATTTAATTAATAATCAACCATGATAATGAATTATTAATTAAAATTTAAAAATTAAATATTAAATAGTAAAAAGTAATTATAAATCTTAATTGGGTGAGATGACCCTGATAAACAATTGTAAAATTAAAGTTAATGACAAAAAAATTTTAAAAAATCATAATTTAAAAATATAACATGAAGTGTAATAAAAAAAATGGCAACTTGTATGTAAAAAAGTATACGGGAGTAAATGGGCCATTAGGAGCGGCTCATATTATACTTGAAGCCTATATACAATAATCTAGATAAAAAAAAAAAGGAAGACTTACGTACCGACCAAATCACAGTAAGACGACATATCTTTAACATTGAGATCCAAACTTACCATGTGAGATTAAGATAAAATCTACGGATGTAGATGCAGCTGGTCCTTGAATTTTTAAATCCAATAAATAATACAAGAAGATTACAAGAATCTTGGACATAGAAAATACAAAAACAACAAAGCCCTTGTACAAGAACCGTTGTGAAATAAAATATAGACAATGGATCTACCTGAAATGCCGTTGACCATGCTAGTAGTAGGTGAGAAATTAAATCTCCACCGACTTTAGTTATTTAGAATAATTCGAGATTCACGAGAAGTATATAAGTAGCAATATATAGGAAATGACAAAAACTCCTATTAGACTTTGGAAATCAAAATCTATGAAATCAGACCTATCAAACGGGACGGGTCACGTGAGTTAACGTGCGGGTCAATCCTGACCTAATCCGTCCCGCCCCAAAAAAAGATAAAAAATCGCCAGAAATAGCACTAAAAAATATCATTTCGAAGTATAAAAAGTATTGGACCTGCAACTTGTCCTAACTATACGAGTTTCTTTAATTCAAATTATGATTTATTTCATCTCAATTAATGTTTAGAGTTTAGGGGTTTGGGGTTTAGGGTTTAGAGTTTAGGGTTTAGTGTTTTTATAAGTTTTTTTAGGGTTTAGTATTTTTTTTGGTGTGTTTTTAGGGATTTTTTTGTGTTTTTTAGGGTTTTTTTGGGGGATGTTTTTAGGGGTTTATTTTGTGTTTTTTAGGATTTTTTTGGGATGTTTGTAGGGGTTTATTTTCTGGTTTTTAGGGGTTGTTTTGGGAGGGGGGGTTTAGAGGTTTATTTTGTGTTTTTAAAGGTTTATTAATTTCATTTTAGGATATAAATTAATATTGATTTCAAATAAATTAAATCAATTTATTTGAATTTTAGGATTCACTAACTTTATTTTAAGATATAAATTTTTGGTAAGAAGACAAAAAGAAAAAAATAGAAAATCGAAAAAAAAACTGAAAATTAGCCCAGAAAAAAAGTAAAAATTGACGGGCGTGTGATATGCACAAGTTGCATAAGATAGTGCCCCATAGGAAATTGGTCTTCAAAGTCGATCGGCAAGAGCTTTTCGGATGTTTTCATAACACTTGAGATGAAGGCAATTAAATTGCAATATTATACTTGGAACGAGACAAGAAGGTCACTTGTGCAGCTTATATATGTAAGAGACTTATACACATCATATAGGTGACATTCAACAATGCATAAAGTGACGAAAAATTATATTAATTATATAACAATATTGTGTTATTAAAATTATAAAAAAAATTGACAATCAAAATTCATAACTGTATCATTGTTAATTGGATTTAAATAAATAATATACTCCCTCCGTCCCGATTATATAGTCCACATTTCTATTTTGAGGTGTCCCGATTATATAGTCCCTAGGAATTTACAATTATACCCTTATTAGGTTTTGGAAATTAAAAAAATTAAAAATTTAAGTTTGTGAAAATTATAAATCTTAAATATTATTTTTTCAAAAAAAGAGAAACATTAATTAAAATTGTCCAACTTAATTAATTTGCATGTACTTGAATTTGATCAATTCTATTGATATTCATTGTATTTGCACTTCATTAATTGTATATTTTCTTTGTTTCAAAAAATTAACACATTAAAGTTGAGCTAAAATTTAAGTTTTATTATTTTTCATTAAATAAGGTTAAAGTTGGAAGTTTAGCTTTTGTTTCTTATTTTCATAAATATTTTTAATCTATGTGCGAGTAGAAAATGGACTATATAATTGGAATGGAGGGAGTAACAAATTAAAAGTATTTCCCTCTATCTTTGATTTAAGATACCACATAAGCTGGTTTAGACAAAGAAATATATGGACAAAAATATAAAACATTGAGATGAAACTAATTGAGATTGTAATAAATTAAATCCAAAAAATCCTAAATCCTAACAAAATTAAGAAACCCTATAACCATCATGACAGTTGCTACTGTATGAAACTCTCGTTCTTCATGACAAAGTAGTTAGTTCCATTGCTCTTTTTTTTTCATAAAGAAATTACTATTTAACCTTTTGAGCTTAGCTTAATTTTATAATGCTTCTTGAACTCCTATGAGAGGATGATCATACGACTTAAATAATCACCAATTTATTCAAAGTTTAACATAAATCCACAAACAAATTATCAACAACCATGAGAAATCAGCATAATTCATAAATCCCATTTTTATCAAAATTAAAATCGTACAATACAAATATTAAAATATTAGAAACACAACAAATAATCACGATTTTAATTTTCAAATACCGGTAGGTTACCATTTGTGTAAATCTATAAAAATAGACAAAAGAAAATTGAAATCGGAAAAAAAAAGCAGGATATAAGGCTATAGAAGTTTTATGGGCAATTTGGAGTGTAAATGTCTTAAATACCCTTATGATACACTTGTCCTCACATCCCAATTATTGGGTAAGTGTACCTTTTACATTTTTTTAATAAGTACACAACAAATGCACCACACCTAACATATAAAAATAACAAAATAATCGATCCCTACCAAATTTCACCGAATAAAACTGAGAATTAATAACGATAGCTGTAACGGAAAAAAAATAGCCGTAACGAAAATTTGTTTTAACATAATTATTACTTTTGTTATGGGTTGAAACCATAACGAAATTATTCTAAAAATTAACATTATTCTTTTTTTTTATGTATAACGAAATTTTTTAACATAATTATTACTATCGTTATGGGTTTAAATCATAACGATCTATGCATAACGAAATTATATGCATAATCCAATTAAATAGAGGGCATAAGAATAATTAAAAGTAAGCCTAACGATAAACCATAACATTAATTAAAATGAACACAACGATAATTAAAATAAAGGCATATCAATGAATACTTTAATTAAAGCCATAACGGTAATTAGAAATAATGTCAAAACTATAATTAAGATAAAATGTTTAACTTGAAATAAAAAAGAATAACAATAATTATAAAACCATAACGAAAGTTAAAAAAAGGATTAGAATAACGAAAGTTAAAAAAAGGATTAGAATAACGAAAGTTAAAACAAATAATGATACCGAAATATTAGTGATAATAACGATTGATTAAAATTAATAATAACGATTGTTTAAAATGTGAATGACGAAAGTCAAAACAAATAATGGTAACGAAATATTAGTGATAATAACGATTGATATAGATTAATATTAACGAGTGATTAAAATTATTAATAACGATTGTATTTATATCTTAATTTAATTAAAGTCATAACGGTAATTAGAAATAAGTCATAACTATAATTAAGATAAATGCCGAACTTTAAATAAAAAAGAATAACGATAGGTAAAACACGAATAACGATAATTTAAATATGATAACGATTATTAAAAAAAGAATAACGATAGTTAAAAAAAATAATGATAATGAAAGAATAATGATAACAATAGTTTAATTATCGTTATTATATTTAAAATATAAGAACGATTATTAAAAAAACCATAACGAAAGAGACTAAAAGTTATGGCCTATGAATAACATTAGTTTTTAAAAAATAGACTAAAAGAGACTAAAACTCATAACGAAAGAGACTAAAAGAGACTAAATAATTATTAAGAACGATTAATAATAATCGTTATACCTAGAGGAGTTGAATCCCATCCAAACGATTATGTTATATAAAAATCGTGTAGTCTAACCTTCCTTAAATATTTTTGAATAAGTTCGAAAAAAATATAATCGTTTAGTCTCTTGAATACCTAGAGGAGTTATAAGTTCAAAAATAATATTTTTTAATCGTTATTATTGAATACCTAGAGGAGTTATATAATATTTGTTTTAAAAATAATAATAACGATTAATTATTCAATCGTTATTATTCAATCGTTTAGCAATCAATTATTTAGCAATTAATTTTTTAATCGTTTAAAATTAGATTTTAATCGTTATTATTCAATCATTTAGCAATCAATTTTTTAGCAATCGTTATATATTATGATTAATTATTATCAATAAAGTATCGTTATGCTTGAATCAATCTATCGTTATGGAAGATCTTGGCCTATCGTTCAACTATTGTTATATATTTATGCACTATCATTATAGATGAATAAACTAACGTTTAGTTCTTCGATTAACCTATTGTTATGCAAAAAGCTCAACTAACCTATCGTTACATAATGAAAACGTTAACCAAAACGTTAGTGTATAGGTTGTATAGTGATTTCACATGTGAGAATCAATTTGATTATACTATAGTGTATAGGTTGTCTCACGAATTATAATCGAGTATCAATTTAATTATACTATAGTGTATATATTGTTTCAGAAATTCATAATCGATAATCATTTTGATTATTCTATAGTGTATATGTTGTATCGGGATTTCACTTGCGATAATCACTTTAATTATACTATAGTATATAAGTTGTTTTGAGAATTCGTAATCAATAGTCAATTTGATTATACTATAGTGTATAGGTTGTTTATTGATTTCACATGTGAGAATCAATTTGATTATACTATAGTCTATATTGTATATGTTGTTTCGCGAATTCATAATTGATAATTAATTTGATTATACTATAGTGTATATATTGTATCGGGATTTCACTTGCGATAATCACTTTAATTATACTATAGTGTATAGGTTATTTCGGGAATCCATAATCAATAATCAATTTGATTATCGTTTAGAAATTCCAGAAAATAACCTATACACTATAGTATAATCAAATTGATTCTCGTATGTGAAATCACTATATAACCTATATACTATAGTATAATTAAATTGATTATCGATTATGAATTCTCAAAACAACTTATATACTATTATCGATTATGAATTCTCGAGAAAACATATATATTATAGTATAATTAAATTGATTCTTGATTATGAATTCTCTAAACAACATATATACTATAGTATAGTTTAAAATAATCGTATCATACAATTGATTTAGCCATTATGTATAGCCATAATGATTTAGTTTCAAAAATAACTAATAGCCATACGATTGATTTATTAAAATCATTCGTAGCATATTTAACATAATACTAGGAAAGTTAATAAAATAACTAAAATTAATAATAACGAAAGTTAATAAAAACGATAGATTAATAGGCCATAACCAAAGTTAATGATAACGAAAGTTAATAATGACGATTGTTGAAAACTAAAGTTAATAATAACGATAGATTAATAGGCCGTAATGAAATCTAAAATATGGCAAACTGATACTTTAAAAGTGTAACGATAATCTAAAATATGCATAACGATAACTATTATGCATAAAGATAATTCAAATAATGATAAATCGACTATTTCCATTTACTTATGAACAATCGTTATAGCTTAATAAACTATCATTATAGCTTGAATCAATCTATTGTTATGGAAGATTTAGGCGTATCATTCAACTATTGTTATATATATATGAACTATCGTTATAGATGAATAAACTAACGTTTAGTTCTTCAACTAACTTATCGTTATAAAGATACAAAATGATCGATCCCTACCAAATTTCACCTAACGAAACTGAGAATTAATAACGATAGCCGTAACGGAAAAAAATTTAACCGTAACGAAAATTTATTTTAACATAATTATTACTTTCGTTATGGGTTGAAACCATAATGAATTTTTTCTAAAAACTAACGTTATTCTTTTTTTATGTATAACGAAATTTTTTAACTTTGCTATTTAATAATAACAAAGTAACTATTAGAAAAGAAACTTTCGTTATTATCTTTTAAAAAAGAAACTTTCGTTATTAGAAAAGAAAATTTTGTTATTATCTTTTAGAAAGGAAACTTTCGTTATTAGAAAAGAAACTTTCGTTAATAATAACTTTGCTATTTTTAACTTTTTTAATAATTTTTTCGTTTGCTAATTCTAAAACTTCCGTTATTATCTTTTTAATTCTAAAAAATAATTAATTAGATGCATATCGTTATGGACTACATCAATGTTTTTACCCTTATTCTCTCTTTTTATGGACTAACGAAAATAAAAAATTAATGAAAGTTATCGTTATGCATAAAAGATAATTCAAATAACGATAAATCAACTATTTCCATTTATTTATGAACAGTCTTTATAGCTTAAATAAACTATCGTTATAGCTTGAATCAATCTATCGTTCAACTATTGTTATATATCTATGAACTATCGTTATAGATGAATAAACTAATGTTTAGTTCTTCAACTAACCTATTGTTATGGAAAGTACAAGTGTGTAAGACACTTTTCTGAAAAAGTGCGGGAATATTCAACTTTTTATGGTCAAAAGGTTTAAATTGCCCAAATAACTCCTATGGTGTTAAAACTTGCCCAACTACCTAAATTTTAGAATTAAATTGTCTAGTTAAAAATTTCTCCCTTACCATGTTCATACTCAATCTAAGTGAAGAACACATCTATAAACCATTTTCTTAAACCATTTACGGGCCGGACCAATCAATAATTTCAAAATTTTAAATTATAATTTTAGCGACGGATATAGCGACGAGGCACCCCGTTGCTATCTAGCGACATATATAGTGACGGAGTACCCCGTCGCTATCCGCCAAACTCATCGCCCCAACTACGGATATAGCGACGGAATTTTCCGTCACTATATCCGTCGCTAAGCCCTGGCGACGGGCGAGCCACCGTCGCGCATGATTAGCAATGGGGTTTTCCCGTTGCTATCACGTCGCTACAGGGTTTAGCGACAGATATAGCGACGGAAAACCTCATCGCTATATTGGAATTTTTTTGTAGTGTATATACAAATGATTTTCATAAGTCGGAGAGGATTGATTTTCTTTTGCTGGAGAAGATAATATGTGAATAATGAAGCTCGTTTCTCATATTGTGTTTCATAGATGAATTTACTATTCCTCCTTTGGTGATTCCCATTCTAAGGGATTGTGGGGCGTCATAATAAATTTATGCGGTCGAGCAGTTTATCTGCTCTTTTGAAGGAATATCTGCTGTGTGAAATTGATTTGAGAACCGTTGTTGCTTTTTTTTATCCGCATATTTAGGCTGTTTCAAAATCTTGTAAGATCTATACATATATTAAGACAAAATCGTGGAAGGTAAAATGGTAATTAAAAAGTCATTGGCATCATATGTAAACTTATATTTCCGGACTCAAAATGTTATCTCCCTGCCTTGGTTAAATTGGTTGTCCAACTTGCCTGAAGCTTGTATTTTGTATACCGTACAGGTTCGAATTACACAGCATGCACTTATTTTTCATTTGGATTTCTTATGTATTCTCTTTATGACTTAGGATCGAACACGTCAGCGGGGAAGGATCCAATCCAAATAAAAAAAATACTCAAATAAACTAAAATATGCTGAAATAAATGATAAAAGACTCGAAAATACCTATAGATGCTAATCTAGACCTAACTAAGACACTTAGACGACGACACAAAAATAGCAAACAAAACCAAGGCAAACGGGCTGGAATGGAACGTGGGTTTATGGATGATATATGGGACATGTAGTTTGTAATAATTAGGTGAAGAATGGCTTGGGAAGATAGGTTATGATAGCGATAAGATGAACTTACGAATGATGTTGTAAAACACGATGAATTGAACGCGTATGGCTGAAAACGGCTGGAACTTGATGGATGAACCTCGAACTGACCTTGGGATGGATTGATATTGATACAAGCGACGTATGGAGGTGGATGAACTTGATATGGAGGGCGTCGATGCTGTTGTAGAGTGAATCAAACTCGGAGCGTCCACCTAGTAAAGATTACTCCACCAAACGAATCACCACTTGAATCCTCTCGAGCACTAGAATGAGACTTGAATAAAACTTAAAGCTTGCTATACTCTCAGAGTGCTGAAATTCGAACCAAATTCAACAAGGTTTCAAAAGGGGTGAGACAATATTGAAAGCACAAAGCTAAATTTATCAAATAGAGTCTAAAATATCAATGTTACATGGATCCCTTATTTATAGGGTAAGGGAGGACGAAAATTAAAGGAATAAAAGGCTAAAATCTGATCTAGGAAACTACTTAGGAAACTACCTAAACTAAAATTCTATTAAAGGTAGGAAACTGCCTTAAATAAAACCTAGTCAACTATGACTATATTATGAACGAAAATTACATGAATAAAATAGATAAAATCTGATCTAATTAATTAAATACCATAGTCTAAATTAATACTATAGTCTAATTAATTAGATAGGGCCGAAAAAACTCCATGCATGTAATTTGAACGTGAACTCGACTATGCACGTTCAACTTGACGCGATCATCATCTTCATTTATTATTCTTCAAACCTTGATCTCCAATCTTTAATTATTAACAAAGTAGCAATCTTTGGGATGCTCTCAATTCCTTTGTCATCTTCGAACTTCTTACATACAAATGCTTGGTAAAATCCTTGCAATTGTTTTGCTCGAAAACATATAAATGGGCCACGTATTTGCAGCTCCGAATTAAGTTCTTCAAGACTTTTCGTGGATGTATCATTCCCCTCCTCTTGAAAAGAATTTGTCCTCGAATTCAAGTCTCCGGGATCAAAGACGAACATGAACTGACCATCGAACTCCTTTTGCATAAGCTGCATAAAACACATCTTCATGAACATGAATGAGAACTTCTTCAACAACCTGTAAAATAAAGACATCACAAGAAAATGATTGACAAAAAATGTTAGAACTCGGCAGCTCTTCCATGTTAGCTTGTTCGAGCTCTTCATGATCTTCAACCATTGCCTCACAAATATCATTCTCCTTTTCATAATAAGGTTGTATCTCCAACAACTCTTCAACTTCTTCGGCTTCCTCAACTGCATCATGGATCTCCAAATTCACAATTTGTAGTTTTTCCTCCATACAATCTTTAGGACTTGACATCTCCATGGACAAAACTTCCAAACTTCAATCTTCTATACTTGTCTTCTCCGGATTAGTAATTTCGAGAATGGGCACCTTTTCATCGACATGAATGGAAACCGACTCCTCTTGATTACAATCGTCTTGAACTAACTCCTCCAAAACTGGCATCTCTTCTTTAGTTGTTTCTATCATGTCTATTTCTGACTTAGATTCTTCAACTATCTCATCTTCTAAGCACATAGGAACAAATGGTAATGAGATAAAAGGTACTTCAACGAAGTCTAGAATTGATACCTTAGAAGTAGAATCGTCATGGGTGGACTCAACTCTACTTGAACCTCCTCTTCTGACTTCATCTCTAGTTTCTGTAGCCATTTCTCTATCTGGATGGCGTATTCCACCATGTCCTCCAACTCGTCGAAGTGGTACAATGCTACTCTTTCACGAATTGCCCTTCGTAGACCAGTTAGAAATCTATCCATGGTATCTTCTGGATATTCTTCTACATCAGCTCGTCTCATGGCTTCAATCATTTTGTTGTAGTAGTCATTTACACTTCGATCTCTTTGCCTAAGCATGTGTAGCTTTTCCTCCAACTCCCATTGGTAGTGGTCTGGAATGAAGTGTTTCCGCATCAAATCTTTTAACTCACACCATGTGTCGATAGGTGGAAGGTGATCTCTGTGGCACTGATTCTGCTAGAAGTCATAGTACTTTGGGATGCTCTCAATTCCTTTGTCATCTCTGTGGCACTGATTCTGCTGGAAGTCATGTATTATTCTTCAAACCTTGATCTCCAATCTTTAATTATTAACAAAGTAACAATCTTTGGGATGCTCTCAATTCCATCCCAAGCAATAAGAATGTTAAATAGGTGTGTTATGAATTAAAATATGAAACACCGATAGATACAACTCTGTAAAAAAAGATTTGTAAAAATCGTCCAAAATTAAAAAAAAATGTCCAAAATAAAAAAAAAACCGTTCCCATATAATCCCACCATATATGGAATAGATATATTTACTGCAGATAATTGATATGCAATACAAGGACATATATATCCTTAACTTAATATAATTCTTAAGATATTGCATTTTTACCCCATTTTTTTGAGATTGATCCGAGCCTTAGAAAATCATTGATGCAACGCTCCATAATAGTTCCTAGTTCCTACATAGGGCATTGGTTCTCATTTGATCTCTCTCTCTCTCTCTCTCTATATATATATATATATATATATATATATATATGAAAAGGATCAAATGAGAACCCTTCCCCCAGGTGGGAACTAGGAACTAATCATAGCCCTTATTTGACTCAATCTGGACGGCCCAGATTAAATCAGATTTAAGTGGATGGGCGGTGACATTCCTGTAATTTTCAGCAACTTTGTAAGAGGAGTGGTAATATAGTAATTCAATAATTCTTCCCTTTTGCTCTGAGGCTAAAATGAGAATCGCATAAGGCTAAAATGATCGAAATAGGAGGCTAAAATTGATGTGACATTTTCCACTAAGGTTCACCGTTCCCAATTAGAGTTTATTACGTTCCGATTAGGGCTCATCTGATCCCATCCCCAAATATGGTGTATTGCATTTCATTCCAATGAAATCATCATTCCATTTTTGTTTATCAATACATGCTAAAATGAGAAATGCATGAGGCTAAAATGAGCGAAGTAGGAGGCTAAAATTGAATCTGGGCAATTTCTGAGTTCAGTTTCGATTTTGCCCTTAATGACACGCGCGAATTGAAGATTTTCATTTTAATTATAAAATTGCCACCGAAAATCTGGATTGATCTGGATCGTTCAGATTTTGGAATGGAGAGATGAGATTGGTTCCTAGTTCCCACCTGGTGACTGGTTCTCATCAGATCTTATCCCTATATATATATATAGGGGTGGGGTTATATAAAAACAACCCCTTGTGTGAGAAATGAGAACACATCTCACATCACACATCCATCAAAAATTAAAGGTCCAGATTTGCTGAAAAATGCGGTGGCAATTCTGTAATATCTGAATTTTTTTTCGCGCGGGGGTATTAACGTAATTTGGTAATTCTTATAAAAATCGCGGAGGATTTGATAACAGATCGTTATGCTAACGAAGTATTATCATCATGCTAACGAAGCATTATAGTTATGCTAATTAAAGTTTTCAAATATTATTAGCGAAAAAATATTCTAAATATTAATTATAAACCTAATTTGATTTAATAAACCCTAATTAAATGGAAAGAATCATAATTGGATGAAATAAACCTAATTAGATGAAATAAATATTGATTGGATGTTGTAAACCCTAAATGAGTTGGAACAAATCATAATAATAATATATTTGTACTACATTAGCATTATGATTTTGCTTCGTCAGCATTGCGAATACACTATATTAGCATATGACAATACTCTGTCAACATACTTTATAAACCATAATTGGATGGGATAAACCATAATAATCAATTAAGAACTATAAACAAAAAATTAAATTTTAAAAAAATAATGATAGATGGAATAAACAATAATCGAGATTAAATAAACCATAATTGAGATTTAATAAACCCTAATAAATTTATACTACACTAGCATTATGATAATTCTTTGTTAGCACAACGAATACATTATGTTAGCATATGACAAATGCTTCGTTAGCATATGTTATCATAATGCTGACGAAGAATTATTATAAGCTAACGAAAGCATTTACAACCTGGGCACGCGTAAAAAAATTTCTTTTTTTATTTTTGTTCATATTTTTTCATCTAAACATAGCCTTTCGACATCTTAAATGAAAGAGTATGAAGAGAGCTTTAATTTGATATATTTTTTGTGTACATTGGATTAAAAACGAGCAAGTTATGGTCGGTTAAAGTTTTTAAGATTTTTTTTTAATTGCTGACATCATTATTTTTAATGGGTTTGGACGAAAATAGCCCCCCTTCCTTTATTTTTTACCCTATTATTTACGAAGTTGCCACCTTAAATCTCAACCATTGAATCATTAAAATTGGATGATATAAGATGGGTTCTCATTTCTCACACCAACAAAGTGTTCTCATATGATCCATATCCTATATATATATATATATATATATAGTTACATTGTTAGTCTAGATTATTCTAATTCTAGACTATTCTATACTATTCCATACAATCTAAATTTTTTTACATATATCTAGATTTTTCTAAAGTTTTCTTTATCTAGAATATTTCTTTTATTTTTGATTCAGTTTTATTCTAGATTCTTCTTTTTTCTTTTTAGTTTTTAAATAATTCTAGATCTTTTTTCCTAAATATCTAATAAATCAAGTTTAATATTCCAACAATATTGCTACGCGATTCATAGTCCATTTTATATTTCTCATTTGGTGTGCTCTTAAGAATTTTACTATTTTTTCTTTAATTTCAATGCTCGTGGTTCGTTTAGTTTTGCAATTTTTAGTTATAGAGTTTGTTTTATCTGTCCAATTACGATTTGTGCTTACATATTTAATTAATTTTTAATTTTTAATAATAAGTAAATATTATGGTTGATTATTATTTCATAATCATGGTAAATAATTTTTAAAATTTTCAATTATTATTATTATTATTATTATTATTATTATTATTATAGTGAATTTGATTGTGATATATACGGATTGGATCCCCCACTAAGAATAGTGTGACATCTTCTATGTCACAGCTAGTGTTTTTTTTAATATACTCTAATTGAGGAATGATGAAATCTAAATAAATATTTTAAAATAAAAGAAATCATAAAAAATAAAAAATAAAGGATCAGGTTTGGCAGAAGAAATGCAACGAAGAATAGATGTGTAATATATATTACCTACAAAGTGGACTCTAGGATTTAATCAGGAATTGTTGCGACGAGTATTTCAAAAATTTCAAAGTCTATATATACGGGGCGCGAATGGATGGATGAGAAAGTGGAATTAAAAGAAAAAGTGAAGAATGAATGAGTGGTGTTCATCATCATCGGAAGAAGAAGAAGCATGTTCCTTCGCCTTGAAACTGTGTAGCGTTTCTGCGCTCCAAGCAGCTCTGAGATGCGCCATGGAACTTGACCTGTTCGAGCTGATGAAGAAAGCTGGCCCCGGCGCCTCCGTATCCCCGACGGAACTCGCTGCCCAAATCAGCGCCGCCAACTCGGAGGCCCCCCTCATGATAGACAGGATCCTCCGCCTTCTCGCCGCCAACAGCATCCTAAACTGCCGGTTGTCGGACGGCGGCGTTGAGCGCCTCTATTCTTTGGCTCCAGTTTGCAACTTCTTCACCAAGAATGAGGATGCTGCTTCCTTCGCTCCTCTCTTCCTCTCGAATCATGATAACGTCTTCATTCAAACATGGTATTAATGTACTATACTACTATCTAATATATATATATATATATGTATAATGTATGTACATGAATTGTATTTGTAATTTGTAATCAATCAATTAAATAATAATAATAATTATTATTATTATTATTTGTTTACGTACATATAGGAACCATATGAAAGATGCAGTTGTTGGAGGAGGAGTCCCTGCATTCGAAAGAGCATATGGAATGAGCACATTCAAGTATCTGGCTAGGGATACAAGGTTCAACGCGGTTTTTAACGAGGCAATGTCCAATCATTCCACCATCATAATGAGAAAAATTCTTGAAATATATAAAGGGTTTGAGGGTGTGAAATGCCTGGTTGACGTTGCTGGGGGAACTGGAGCTTCGTTAAAGATGATTGTATCCGAGTTTCAATCGATGAAGGCCATCAATTTTGATCTGCCTCATGTTATTCAGAATGCTCCACCTCACATGGGTATACTACACTCTTAATTATTAGCTTCTTCATAAAATTGCTTGTAATTAATTTCTTAATTATATATATTGTATATATTTGCAGGTTAGTGGAGACATGTTTGTTAGCGTGCCTCGAGAAGATGCCATTTTCATGATGGTGACAATGCAATAACTCAATATCTAATTTAAATTGTTGATTTTTATGAAATTATATTATGAATGAAAAATATATAATTAAGTTGGTGTTACTTTTATATATATGTATATATAAAATTAGTGGATTTGCCATGATTGGGGGGATGGTGAGTGCTTGAGAGTGTTGAAGAATTGCCATGAAGCTCTCCCAAAAGAGGGAAAAGTGATTATGATTGAACGCATTGTTTCGGAGAATATTCCAAACAAGGAAGCTTCCATAGACTTGGCTTTTGATGTCATAATGTTAGCTTATTTTGGAAGTGGAAAGGAACGAACAGAAAAGGAATTTGGAGCATTAGCTAAAGCTTCTGGTTTCCACAAATTCCAAAAAGTTGCCTGCGCTTTTGGCTACTGGATCATGGAGTTCCACAAATAATGAGAGATTTGTGGATTTTATATCTATCTCTAATTGTGTCATACGTCGTCGTTTGCTTTTTTATGATGTATTGTATGGTGCCAACATTATTAAAATGAATTTGTATCAACTATATATACGTAGGTTCTTAATTAATTAAATAAAGTGATTAATTGTGATTGTGTGGTTCTATATTATATATATATAAACCCTAAAGTAGTGTGCATTCTTAATTAATTGTGACCATAGTGTTCATGTCATACCAACAATTTATTAAGTAAACAATTGTTTATGTCGTAGGAAGAACCGATGAAATCATTTTCTTGCACGTGCAGCATCAAGTATTGCACAAAGTGTAGTAAAAAATTTTACCCTGAGAAGGAGTGGCTCTTTTAATTAAATGATTATATAGTGAGGTCATAGGCGGAACCGGGGACTATATGTCACTTTCCTCCTTTTAGTATAGGGGTCACCCCATTAATATTTATGCAATAGCCTCCTAACTGCTGCTGATTAATATTTATATCACATTTTATTTATTTATATTCTATAGATACAATAATTTAATCCCCTGCTGCAACACAAGAATAATACATCTCATTTTACACAGTACGAATCACCGCTACATGCCAATGTACATAAATATGAGAACCACCATATTACGCTTCTATATTTATACATCATTATAAGCAAGGGTAAAAAACAATGTGTAATTGTCTTCCTTAATTTCATAATTTCATTTATCCAAGCATTGTTCAATATGTGATTTTTTGTTATGTTTTTTGTATGTTTTATTTTTAGTTATTTGGTTATTTTTATTTTTATTTGTTTATGATTTATACTTTCTGTTGGTGTTTTTTACTAATCGGATTAATATACTTTTTAAGATTAATTCCTAAATTAATATATATATATATATATAGAGGCAGGGTTTATCCAATGCGCACCACGGTAGCGGCTGTAGGTTACCTCGACCTCGACATCCAAAAAAAAGTAGAGAATCTTGATGAAATTCATGATCGGATTCAACATATCTAGGTGGAAATGGTGACTAGGTATTCTTTCAATGATTTAAGGGACTTGATAGGTTAACTGGAATTAATCTTTCGACCTTCTTTCATCCATTATATTTAGGGATAAAATGTTAATCCCTAATTAATCTTTTATTTTTTGATAAAAACTAGATACCTTTTTTTTTTGTAACATATTAAAACATCTTTATTTATATAATATATATTTAATTTTCGATTACCTAAAATTTTAAAATTAAATAAATATATAATAATATTAATAAAAAGTTAGTAGAGAATTTGTTCGTTATATACAAGTGTATCCACACCGATTTAAAAGTATTCCATCAAACAGCATCATCAAGACACCAACGTACAGCTGTAACAATCAAATTTATAGTTTTAATAATATTTATTATAAAATAAAATTTAATTATAATATAAATAAGCATTTTTATCAACAAAAAAGTGATTTAAAAAATTACAAAACATAATTTTGAAAAAATCAACCATAACAATGAATTATTAATTGAAAAGTGAAAATTAAATATTAAAAAATAATTATAAATCATAATTGGATGGGATGAACCCTAAGAAACAATCATAAAATTAAACTAAATAAAAAAAAATTGAAGAACGGATACAAAAAATAAACCCGTAATTTTAAAATGTAATACAGAGAGCGCAACGGAAAATTAAATTTCATGTGTTTCCATATATATTAGCAGAACTCTATATATATCCCTAGCTTGCTAGTTTTAAATTATGTGAAATTTTAAACACATTATTCAATTTTCTCTTTGCGGCCCCATAATAAATTAAAATGTAAATACTATTTGGACTAACAATTTTACCCATACAATCCCAACAATTAAACCTCATATATCGAAATAAAATGGGAAATTCTAAATACAGCCCCCGTTTTTCTCCATAAAACCCCCATTAATTTTTAAAATATAATTATTAATATGAAAATACTATTTTGCCATTTAGTTTTCACTTAAAATCCTATCATAACCTCCTACAATAATAGCCCCCCATCTCTTCTATACAACTAGATCACAGCCATCCTGCACGAGAGCAGATCAATTGTTGTGTATAAACATAGCATATGGTGTTGTGCGATCCAACGGCGCAATATCTGTACAAAACGCAACGTCCTCATTAATTCCTAAAACGTAAAATGATGTCGTTTTGGAGTATGTCCTTGCATTATTTTGTTTTCACGAGTATATGCAAAAGAGGATAGTGGAATGGGTTCATGCTACATTACCACATTAAAAGTATTCCAGTTGAGATTGATGGGTCCTCATATTTTTGCTTCTCGCCTGCTTCTACTCCATGAATACTAGTGTTATCAATATTCTACTACTAATGATGTTATTGAATAATTGATTTTAACTTTAGACTTTCTTGCTCATTTTTAATTTATAGCACTGATGTAAGCAAACCCTCTAATATTACCAAGCCTATCTTTCTCAAATTCAAATGGGTTCTCGAAATTAAACAAACTTCCATTCAGCTACTGGAATAACAAAGGGAAGAGAAAAAATAACAAAGGCAAGGGTTTCGATTTCGAGGCGACTGTTTTCTTCAAATAATTTCTCGTAACAGATCAATACAAGAGAGTTCTTGATTCTTCACCAACAATAATTTAATTTCTCGCAACAAGAGGAAGGAAAAGTAGGAATGGAGTTTTCACATCATTTTTACGCTGTAAGAATTGAGGAGAATATATTGCGTTTTGTTCCGGGAGGCTATGATTTATTTTGGTTATTTAATTCTCTTCACATTTTTTAGTCATAGAAAAAGAGTGGGGGCTATATATATATATAGAATTGGGGGTAAAAACGTCTTTCTCAAATTATATTTATATTTTATAAAATAATGGGGCTATAAAAGAAAAATGAGAGCTGTATTTAGAATTTCCCAAATAAAATTCTCTCGCTATTTGTATAGCCCACATCCTACTTTTATTAGAATAAATAGCCCAACAATTAAACCTTATATATTGAAATAAAATTCCCTATCTACTTGTATAACTAACCACATCCTACTTTTATTAAAATAAATAGCCCAATAATTAAACCTCACGTATTGAAATAAAATTCCTAGCTACTTGTATAACTGCCACATCCTACTTTTATTAAAATAAATATCCCAACAATTAAACCTCATATATTGAAATAAAATTCCCTAGCTACTTGTATAACTAACCACATCCTGCTTTTATTGAAATAAAAAACCCAATAATTAAACCTCATATATTGAAATAAAATTCCCTAGCTACTTGTATAACTAACCACATCCTACTTCTATTAAAATAAACAGAAAAGAAAACCGATCCCTATATGAGATCGGTTCAGATTCCATAAGACAAACCCTGCTGCATTCTATGTTGCAATTTATACAACCACAAAGGATTGAATTGAGAATAAACTTACAAAAAGATTCAATTTGCTGTGGCATTTAATTATGGTTTGAAAAGTTCAGCAATTAATTCTTAATTTGTAAAAGAAATGATGAATTCCATTCGAAGAGCTTGATGAGATTGGTGGTGACTGGGCAAGTTACCTCTTTTTATGTTAAAATGCATTAGATGTGAATTCATGGGATTTGATAACAAAGAGAAGAACACGTGCATTTCTGATTTTACTGAATGTGCATTCATGTATACTTCTACAGTTAATGGAGAAAGAAGAAAAATCATCAGTCATCACTATCCTAGTCATTTTTTTTTAAATCAGTTCAGTGACCCTTCAAAAAATAATAGTTAAAAAAATAAACCTTATCTAAATAAACAAAACCCGAAAGTATTATAAGATGCAAAAGTAAAATTTTAAATCCAAAACTTAATTCCAAATATTTTTAATATTAGGAGCACATTTCCGGACTTTTTTAAATTCAACTAATTCTATCGAGCACTACTAAATAAATTAAAACTCGAATTTAAAATAATTTAATAATTTAATTCGCATAGAAGTGGGTCCTTACATTTTATATGTAAAATTGTACATCATTTTTTTATAAATTTACAATTGCTCGAGCACCCAAAAAAAGGTTACATTTAAAATTGATTGCGTAATAATATTGTTCTTGTGTTTAAAGCATACAAATAAACAAATTGAATCCAAAAATAAACTATGAATCGCAAATAAGAAAAAATTATTTAAAAAGACCCAAATTGAGAATTTGAATAAACTATAAACAAAAAATACACGTACAATTATAGAACTAAAGAAAAAATATGAAAAAAAGCGCAAAATTATAACTATGTTTGAATTTAAAGTAGTATACGTTTAAATTTATCATATCTTAATTTATTTTTTAATAATAAACAATGATAATGATAAAATACTATCGCTATAGCATATAAATAATGTAAAGAATGTAAAATTTGTGTATAATTTTTAAAATTTTAATTAAAATATTTTATTTATTAAATTATCACTAAAAATTTAAAAGTTAAGACGGGCCCATTGCCCCTCGGACCCTACATGGGTCTGCCTCTAAGCCTAACTAAGGCTGACAAAAAATACCGTCATACCGGAATACCGTTCATACCGTACCAAAAAAATACCGAGGATACCAATATTTACGATATACCGATTTTTCGGTAAGGTATGATACGGAATTTTACGGTAAGGTAATTATATGGATTTTCAAAAATTAAGGTATATCGACATATACCGAAAGTTCGATATACCGTTATATATCGGTAAATACCGCCATACCGTGCCACGGTATATGCCGAAGTACGGTATATACCTTAACTTCGGCATATACCGTGGTACGGTATGACGGTATATACCGGCACATCGTTCTATACCGTATTTCAAATTTAATATATATATATATATATCTATATATATATATATATATATTGCATTTCTATAATACGGTATTTAGTAAATTTATCATAAAAGTTATATTTTGATATTTAATTTAATACCTAAATTATAACTAAAATTGAACTATTTGAAATTAAATGTAATAGATAATAATCTTCTATTTTTTCGACCAATAAAATTAAACGTTAAAATGAATAATCAATAAAAATTAAAATATAATGATGTATACGTAAATTATAAGATATAAAATTATTTCAATAGAATAAAAGATAAATTAAATTATATAATGCATAATAATCTTTTATTCTTCTTCAATTTTTAAAACTAAAAGTTAACAAGAATGATTGAAACGATTAAAACAAAATGAGATATATTATATAAAAATATAGTACGTAGTTTGTTCTCGTAAAAGTTCATAAACATATAATATTTAATATAATTTAATAATTAAATTATAATTAAA
Source organism: Perilla frutescens (assembly GCA_026008535.1). Classification (NCBI taxonomy): domain Eukaryota; kingdom Viridiplantae; phylum Streptophyta; class Magnoliopsida; order Lamiales; family Lamiaceae; genus Perilla; species Perilla frutescens. The sequence continues at coordinate 41,272,828 of BRKX01000001.1, forward strand.
AATCAAACAATGTGAAATCAAATGTAATAAATAGTAATTATATTATTTTTCAATCTCTAAACAATAAGTTATGATGAATGGTCTAAACATTTTAAAGAAAATGAGATATACTATTCAATAATATAATATTTCGTCCTTAGTATGTTTATTATGAAAGTTTTTAAAAGTTATTAAATTTCATATAATTTAATACTTAAATTATAACTACAAATTCATCTGAAATTGCATACCCATGTGATAAGTATATGTATACACAGCGTTCACTGTAAAGTTTCTGAATATTTAAAGGATGTTCACAATAAAGTTCAAGAACGTTATTGTGAATGTTAAGACGATTGCAGAAAATAAAGCACGCAGAGGTCTGGTAACCCTGTTCGATCAAACGATCTATGTCAGGGGGACTTGTCAAGTCCACGAAAAATAATTCACTACTCCGGTGTCACATTTACTGAAGATTTTACATACAACTGACCTCCCATCACTCGCTACTCTTTCTACCTGTATACGTTCTTTCGTTGAATTGAATTGTGAGATCCCCTCACAACCTAGATGTCTAACCTATCTAGTTCCCACAGGAAATCTCTCCCAAGACTCCTTTTAACAGTGTATGAATGAATATGTTTCAATATACAATGACTAAAACACTAATCTCTAGTCTAAGACACAATCGTAACTAAGTGGCTCAAAACAGTTAGAGCTCTTTAAACAATACTTGCAATGCTTCAGTGTGTTCTCTGCACTCTAACATGTCTGTATCCCATGCTATTTACTGATAAACAGAGATAGCCTAAATATGGGAACAGATGTCCTAATTTAATTCTGAAATAAACAAGAAAACTTTCCTTGTTTAGAATCGAGATCAAACTCGAATCATGTTAGGAATTCTTCCAACAATAGAACTCTACCTTTGACTTCAGTCTTGAACTCTTCTGTTGAATATGGCAGCTTCTGGATAGATCTCTGAATCTTCTCTTGGTTGTAAACCTTAAACAGCTCCATCGATCCTTGGAAGAATAGTATGGACAAAGGATGTTCATGTAAATGTTCAAGAACGTTATAATGAACATTGTTGATCTTTGAGTCTTCTCTTCAATGCAGACATCCATATAATTTGCAATATACATTGTTGATCTTGAATCTTCACATCAGGTAGCAGAGCAGAATCTTTTGTATGTTCACAAGCTGAATTCAGACTATCACTCAAGCTAGCTGGCAGTACTCAACATGTTGAACAATATCTATTGTGGCACGATGCACAACAGTCTTCTTCTCAGCTCAATCCAAACTCCTTGCTTTGAGCCGTCTTTAGGAAGTTCAAATCACATTCACGTATATTGTTATAAACGTTGTCCAGAACAGTGGTAATGTACTTATAAAACCAAATACTAAAGTGATTTATGAATTGCCATAAAGATGAATGACAATCAACCACTTATAACAAGAGCAATGTAAAACTCTTGATAAATAGTGAATTTCATGAACTTTGCAATGAACTTCACCTCTGTTTATATTTCTTTTTCTTTTTCTTTTTATATTTTTCTTTTCATTTTTATCAGAGCAATTTTTTAGAAGATGATTAGTAGTTCAAAGACAAAAGACAAAGATAGAGGATTTACTATAAAAAAAGCGCTCTTTAGCAACGGATTTTTCCGTCGCTATATCATGAATTTCCATCGCTGAATATAGCTAACGACGAACACGGGCCGTCGCCGATAATCTCGTCGTTAATATAGACTTACTATGAATTCGATATCCGTTATTAGACTAATGATGGACTACCGACGGATTGTCCATTGCCATTATGTGTCGTCGCCGGCTGGTTGGTCGGCGGGGGATGATGCTTTACCGACCGACTCGCATTGAGTACGGCCATTGCTACTTGTGACGGAACAAAATCCGTCGTTAGGTCGTTGGCTAATGATCAATTGCAAGTCCGTCGCTAGTAGCGATAGACTACAATCCGTCGTTAGGTCCTCCGGATAATAATCCGTCGTAAGTCCGTCGCTAGTAGTGACGGAAAAAAATCCATCGTTAGTTCTTTTTTTTATTTTTTGTTTTATTTTTTTTTATTTTTAATTCCTCAAATTAATGAAAATGTAATATTATAAATGAAATAATAATGATAAGTCCATTTATTTTATGTTTTTATTGGTATTTTGTTCGTTATAAATGTCTTTTTTAGTCTGTTTTGAATCGAAAAGAACCAGGTTGAGGTCAAAGGGCATTTCGAAGGTCGAGTCTAGTGAAAGGGGCATTTTATGCCCAATTATTCATGATTATCTCATCGCTCACATTGCATTCAGAGGCACAGGGAACTTCTTTAGCATCCATCCTACATTCGGGAGGCGGAATGGGCATATCAGAAATGGATGGAGCTGACCAGATGATGTTGTACCCACATTGCTCGTACAGACTTGACAACAGACCAGAATGGGCATTCGCAGAAAACTCGGGATTCAATTGTAGGAAATAGATGTGGAGGATAGCTGCATATGCGAAGAAGAGTTGGTGATAAGCCGGACTCCTAAGAGGTGTGGCAACTAAGAGATAAGCAGAATCCCTGAAAAATAAAGATTTGATCGAGATAACGCTTATCCAGACAGATCAAGATGGGGCACGCCGGATCCGAAACCCAGTGAAGACCCCAGTTTATTGGGAAACTCTAAATCAGAAATATAACTATTCAAGCTATTTCTAATTGCTAGAAAAACGGGGTTTTGGAAGTCAGAAACACTTCTACAATATTTATTTTTCTGCACTTTTATTTCATACGCTGCTTAGGCAGCAAGAACAATCCAATAGGCCTTAAGCCTTTGAAATTTAGGATATGTTTATGTTTCTCATCGTTGGAGTTGAGATTTTTAATTAATTAATTCAGTAAGTTTTTATTTATTTTATGTCTTTAATTTTTGTAATTTTAGTTATGTCTAGCCTACTTGGCTAGATCTTTATTTCTGGTGTTTGAACAATGAAAATGGTTTAAGTACAAATCTGAACTTGTGAAGCCGAAATGGGTATAGTAATGCATGATAGGTTTCTGTCGATTCTTGAACCTGTTCCACATGAGTGTATGTCTGAAATGCCCAATGTGGTTGATCACTCGTTAGGCGTAGAGGGCACACCACTGTTAATTGAATTGACGAATCGTGACTGTGTATTGATTCATATAGTAATAAGAGAATCGATAGGTTGTTGTGGGCACACGAGAAATCGATAAACACAATAGATATGAGTTCATCTAGAGGCACAATGCTTCCTATCATTTACATCTCTTAGGAGAATCGGGGGTGGATGATAGGTTAGGGGTTTACTTGATGAGGAATCGCTTTTAAGCCTAAAATGAAATTATGAATGAGGGGATGCAGAGAGGAATCCGGTCCCCATAATTGGGTGACTTATTCGTGTATGAAAATCGGTGTGTCCATGATTGAGCAGTTTTATACTTAAACCAAATTCTAGTTCAAATTCCAAAACCTTTTGTTATTTGATATTGTCTTTAATCTCCTTTTGCAGATTTACTTTCAGAGTAGTGACAACATAAAATCCCCCCTTTTTTGATTGGTGACTCGAAGGTGGAATCACATCAGCTCTCTGTGGGATCGACCCATAATCACAATCTAGCGAAGCTCGCTGTGGGCACAAGAGCAATATAAATTTATTTTGAGCGCGAAACGACAACGCGTCAATAATAATATTAAAAATATAATATATTAAATATTCAAATTCAAATATATTAAATTATATCAAAATTAAAATTTAATTATTCTAAAAAATAATAGTACTGTCACTGCTAATCAGAGGGGCGCTGGAACGGGGGAACTGCGGAGGCTAGCCAAATCTGGAAAACATCTGGGCCCACTAAGCCTCCATCTAGGCCTACATCCTGGCCTGCATCTCGGTCCTGACCTCCTCCCGCAGCTTTATCCTGACCTCTTCCTGGATCTAGGCCCTCATCTCATCCACATGCTAAGTGAAGGCCTCCTTTATGAAAGCGGGCTGTGAGGTGGCGCCTGAAAGGACACTGGTGGTGCTGCTGTCGCCGCCACTATAGAAGTGCGACCGAGATCCAGTTCCAAAGACGCGCTTATTCTTGCTCATCCCTCCGAGCACCTCTAGATAAAGGGCGGTCATATCCACCTGAGGGATCTCGTCAGAGCTTGGAACTGGTTGGCTTAACTCCGTAGCCCGTTCGAGGACCTCTGCCTAAACACAACAAGTCTTTAGCACACTTATATATATATATATAGATTATTTATAAATTAAATACTTACAACAAGACGCTTGCTCTTCTTATCAGTGAAGACTCCATTCTTATCACGATGGAGTCTCAAAAATAGCGCCCACCCAACCTGCTCATCTGGGAGTCCCTGTGCCTGTGACTAATCAAACAACATAAACGAAAACGGTTAAACTCATTTAAATGAATTGCAAAAATTTAAATAACTGGATATAAAAAAATAGGAACTACCAGATCATCTTCATGCTACACTGCACATCTGGAGCTTCCCTTGTGTGTGATCATGCCCGTCCCTGGTCCATGAGGCTCAGACCTCCTGTTCTGATAGGCAATACGAGCCTCCTTCTGTGTCTCCTCTGACTGCCAATAGGCCAGCCAAGAAGGCCACACCTCTAAAGGAATCCATACCGGCCTTTTCCTGTTCCTGTTCCTCTTAACAGTGCAGATCATGTCTCGATATCTATCGGCCACCTTCATGAGCCAGAGACGACGCACCACCTTATCTAAACTGGGGTCCCATGTGAACAATTTCTGCATTAAACAACATTAGTAATTCTATTGATTTTTTAACTAAATACTTAATTCAAAAGTAAATATATTATAACCTGAAATCCTCAAAATAAAGCTCCTTCGACTGCGCAGGCACCATCCTCCAAGCAAAGCCAGCTGAATCAAGCTGCCTCTTAAAGATCTGAGTCGTGGTCGTCGCTATCTCGTGAGCTGGGATCAAATTCCTACAAATAACAACATAATCAATGCTATAATTTTTTAGACAAACTAAAATACAATTAATGATACAAAACATACCGCCCCCGTACAGTGACCACAGTTAGCCCATCACGACGAGCTATAACTGCTGACTCATCGAAGGATGGTTGCTCTCGGATGTGTAGGTCCCCTATGGAGGCATTGAGGCCTCCGGATGAAGAAGATGATCCGTTGGCACCGCCTCTGGTGCCAGAACCGCTAACACCACCTCTGCTGTCAGAGAACCCACCCCTCGTGATCTGCATCTAAAAAAGGATGTATTAACACAAACAAAATTAATGTAAGACATCACTAACAAATTAATGTAAGACAACACAAAAATAATGTAAAAATTTAAGGCTCACATATATATGTCACAACTAATCCTCATCTATACTATCACTATCGTCGTCTATATCAGTGAATATCTCTTATTCTTCATCTTCTTCCTCTTCATCTCCATTGTCCTCAATTTTGATATCACCTCCATTCGGATGAATTGAAACAGAATCATCAATCTCAATAAGTGGAGGTCGATCCTTATGTAATTCATCCTCCTGAAAAGCCGCACCATCTTCAATAAGTGGGAGTTCAACATTGGATCTAGCTTTAATCTTACACACGGTCCATGAATCACTTTTTGCACGAGATAAACTCGGATATGTGCAGTAATAGACTTGCATTACTTGTTTTGCAAGGACAAACGGCTCATACTTATTGTAACTACGCTTCTGATTTATTGAAACCAATTTGTAGTTTGGATGAACCATCGTCCCCTGTGGTGTTGTGTCAAACCACTTGCATTTGAACAATACTGTCCTTTTAATTGACAGATCGGGATATTCAAGCTCAAACACTTCTTCAAGTTGGCCATAGTAATCGTTCTTGTCCGTACCATACTTGGTACCTGATGAGTCCATTTATTTCGCATTTTTCTGTGCATTTTAGTTGCTCTAACTGTCCTTTTTAGTGTCTTTTGTGTCGGAAAAGAACCAAGAAAGTGGTTTGGGCATTCTGAGAGTCGAATCTGACGAAAGAGGAGTTTTGGTCTTCAAATAAACTGAAATGGATGAAATGGGCATATCAGATAAAAATCAACCTGAGCAGAAGATGTCGTGCCCACAGTACTCGCGCAGATTCAGAGAACGCAGTGAAGAGGGCATTCCCGGAAAAAGCGGGATTCTGTTGAAAGAAGATAAAATTTGGCGCTGGAGCTTTATCAGAATTGAAATCTGAATAGAAGAAGGGAAGTTTGTTCGTAGATGGACTCTTGGGCAATAATTTGGAAGATAAGGATGAGATTCCTTAAATATCGGGATTTATCCAACAGATAAGGAAGTTTCCTTATCCAGTCATAGTCCAGTGGGCATAGGAGATCCAGCAGATATGGAAGTTTCCTTATCCAGTCAGAGTCCAGCGGGGCACAGCAATCCGGCAGATATGGAAGTTTCTCATTTTCGGGGGATTTTTATTTGATCTTTTGTACTCTTTTAAATACGAATTTGATAGTTAGAAAAGAAAGAACTATGTACCTTATTATTTTCTGCACTTTTATTTTCGCAATTAGTTTAGGTTAGACGCTGCTTCGGCAGCAAGACAACCTGGGGCCTTATGCCCACAGGGATTAGGATTTATATTTAATGTTGTTTACGTTCGGCGTTGGAGTTGGACGAGTTTTCATTCAATTCCAGTAAGTTTTTATTATTTATCATGTCTTTATAATTCCATCTAGCATGAGTAGCTAGATTTATATTTCGGGTTGAACAAAGATGAAGATTTAACACACACTTAAAACTGGTGAGGCCGTGTGGGCATTTTACTGTACGAATGAGTTTCTGCCAGGTTTTGTTCCAATGCTAGAAAAAAGTGTGTTTAATATGACTAATGTGGCTGATCACTCTTTAGTCGTAATGGGCATTCTAGGGCTAAAAGAATTAATGAATCGTGACTGTGTGTTAATTCGATAGTAGCTGGGAACTTGGTGGGTTGTTGTGGGCACACGAGAAATCAGTAAACACAACAAACTTGGGTTCGTCTAGAGGCACAATGCTTCATATCATTTACATCTCTTAGGGGAACCGGGAGGTGGGTGGTATGTTAGGGATTTAATTGACGAGGAATCACTTTTAAATCTAAACCGAAAGGATGAATGAGGAGATGCAGTGAGGAATCCGATCTCCATAACTGGGTGATTCAGTCATATAGGAAAATCAGTGTGCCCATGATCGAGTGAGTGTGAGTTAAATTGGAATCTAGTTCAATCCCGGAACCTTTTGTTATTTGATATTCCTTTTAGTTTATTTTTGCAGATTTACTTTCAGTAAAGTGACAACACAAAACCCCCCCTTTTTTGATTGGTGACTCGAAGGTGGAATCACATCAGCTCTCTGTGGGATCGACCCTTACTCATTAGCTAGCTACGCTCGCTGTGGGCACAGGAGTAATACAAATTCATTTTGAGCGCGAAACGACCGCGCGTCAAAATTGGTGCCGTTGCCGGGGAGCTGATTTCTAGTGATTTTACTTTCCAAGCTTGTGTGCCTGGAAGTTGATGCCCAGGACTTCTTCAAGTAAAAATCTATAGTACGATCTGGAGATAGAGAAAACTTCGAGGAAGAATAGAGCAGCAGCGAAGAGGGCACGCCGAGCTGCAAACAGACCTCGTGAGCCCATACCACCACCAGAAGATCGAGAAGAAGCAGGGCACGAGGAGGAAGAACAATTCGAGAACGGCCACACTGATAATATGGCCGCTGAAGGAAGAACTTTGAGACAGTTAGTCTTTCCGACTAACATGAATCTTCGCCCAATGGGCATTACAATCCCAGCAGTCACGCAGACATGGGATCTGCAAGCAAGCTTCATCCAAATCTTGCCTAAATTTCATGGGATGACTGGAGAGGACCCTCAAAGGCATTTGTAAGATTTCGAGATGATTTGCCAAACTCAACCATCAGATCATGGAAGAGAAGAGTATGTTCGACTAGTTTCATTCCCTTTTACTCTACAGGATGGGGCACGGGACTGGCTGTACACTCTGCCGACTGGTAGTGTGACCACATGGGGGGAACTTCAACAAAAATTTTTGGAGAAGTATTTCCTAGCTTCCAGAGTGCAGGAGATGAGAAGAAGGATCGGAAGTCTGAAAATGGGCACGAATGAGAGTTTCTATGATTACTGGGATCGTTTCCAGAATATGCTGGCGAAATGCCCACAGCACCAGATAACTGATCATGATCTGATCCAACACTTTGTTGGAGGGTTGAGCCCACATGAGAGGACGATTGTTAATGCATCTTGTGGAGGGTCCATATTGAACAAGCGACCAACTGAAGCCTTTAGAATTCTGACCGAGATGGCTGAAGACAATCGAGATTTTGGTGGAGAGGGCACAAGAAGCGTAAATGCATTTGGGAAATCATCCAATGATGAGAGCATGATTGAAAAGTTATGTGAACGAATTGGAAAGGCTGTTACAGTAGCAATCACAGGAAGAAATCCCAGACCATGTGGGTTGTGTAAAAGTGTGCTTCATTTTACCGCCGAATGCCCAATGCAGGAGGAGATACAAAAAGTTAATGATGTGGAAGGGCACAGCAACCATCAGTGGAGATATGATCCTCACTCTGAAACATTCAATTCAGGTTGGCGAGACCATGAGGATTTTAGATGGAGAAGGCCTGAAGATGCTCCACCCATGCGACCTCCACCACCAGAAGAAAAAATGAGATCGAGGTTGGAAGATTTAGTCCAAGCTTTAGCAGAAGAAAACGTGAAGGCTGCGCAAGAGAATGAAAAATTTAAGCAAGAGACAAGAGCGGACTTTGCACATATGAGCAAACAAATTGCTCAATTAGCCCAAACGGTTCACAGATTGGAAGTAAAAGTTGGTAAACTTCCAGCCCAAGTGGAGAAACCTCATGAACAAGTTAATGCCGTAACCTTGAAGAGTGGGAAGGATTTACTGGAAGTGGTTTGTTCAGCCGAAATGGAAAATGATGTGCCCACAACGAGAGAACAATCATCAGAGAATGGGGCACAAGAAGTCAGTCAGCCTACTCTGGAGCCCATTCGGGAGAAATAGAAAATTGCAAGAAAACCTCCTTTTCCAGGCAGATTGGCACAAAATAGGAAGGAAGAAGAGATGAGTGAGATGCTGAAAGTCTTCCGCAAAGTAGAAATCAACATTCCACTACTTGAATCCATTAAACAAGTTCCACGGTATGCCCATTTTCTGAAGAAATTGTGTACCAGAAAGATACGATTTAAGGATGATGCTAAGTTCCTTGTGGGAGAGAATGTGTCAGCTGTAATTCAGAAGAAAATGCCAAAAAAGTGTGATGATCTAGGCATGTTCACAATACCGTGCATCATTGGAGAAAAAAAAGTCGAAAAGGCCATGCTGGATTTGGGGGCATCAATAAATGTCATGTCCCTGTCAATTTTTAATGAATTGAAGTTGGGACCTCTGCAACCAACTCGTGTGGTCATTCAGTTGGCAGACAGGTCGAATGTGTATCCAAAGAGGCTGATCGAAGATGTGCTAGTTAAAGTGGACGAGATGATATTCCCAGTAGATTTCTATGTGCTTGATATGGGCACAATAACGAGATCATCAATTCTTTTTCTGGGGAGACCTTTTATGAAAACAGCTCGCACACAAATTGATGTTGACAAGGGCACACTGACGTGCGAATTTGATGGAGAAAAGGTTACATTCAACATTTTCGAAGCCATGAAGCACCTACCTGATACGGAAAATGTGAATTTTGTGGATCTCTTTGATGCACCATCCCAGCCTACTCTCTCAATGATGAGCAATCGAGAACCTCTGGAAAGGGTATTACAGGAAGGATTGACTGATCAAAATGCCCTTGATGAAGATGATGGCATTCAAGATGCAGTTAAGATACTTAATTCACTTAAGGAGATGCCACCAGGAGTAGTGGATTACAATGTGCCCACAAGAAGCGATAGTGACAGAATATTGCCTTCTACTATGCCAACACCGAAGTTGGAACACAAGCCACCATGGGGCATTCAGAAGCTTAATGGAGAGCAAGTTGGGCACAATAAAAAGTTCCACACTGAAAAAGTGGAAGAAACGGGCATGGAGGTCAATGATGATGATATTCTTTATGAAGAAAGAATGAAAGGACTCCATGATCAGGTTGTTAAATGGAAAATGTTCACTCCAGGACAACAAGTATTGCTTTATCATTCAAGATTCAAGATCATGGGAGGAAGTCCAAAGATAAAATGGGTCGGGCCATTTGAAGTGCATGCTGAATTTCCTAATGAGCTAGTAGAAGTGAAAAATTTGAAAACAGGAAGGCATTTCAAGGTAAATGGGCACAGACTGAAACCTTACCTAGGGCATACCGACCCTGAAGAAAGAGCAGTATGGCTCGCAGAGCCCAGTAGTATCTGAACAGAGGAGTGTCGTGCCCACGACAGTAACTAGGGCGCTACTGGGAGGCAACCCATATTTTTTTTTTAGTTTATTTTATTTTTCAGTAATTTTAATTTTTTTTTCTTCTGATTTATCAAACTAGATTTGGAGAGTTTTCTAGTATCTGCCTGAAAAAAAATGCAAGAAGTAGTTGAGGATAAGAAGGCAACCTTGTTCATTTTGTGCCGAGAACATACCCTTCGAGCATTATGTTTTCAGTTTCTACAGGAACATGCAGGAAGACACCAAGAGAAAGGGCACAACAAGAAGTGATTGCTGCCCGAATGACCATGAGGAAGCTGGATAACATTGAGAATGCCCTGTATCAGATTGTTGATGCCTGCTTGAGCAAGTTTGAGCAAACCCTCACTGCATATTTCAAACATGCTGGGTTCACTTACCCGGCATCCGCTCCGAACTAACCTGGTTCAATTCCTTTTCTTTAGTTTTTATGTTTTTTTTTTATTTTCAGTTTTTAGGTGTCGCTCTTATTCTACCCACTTTGCCTCAAGCAAAGTGTGTGGGTGGGGGCATTAGGGGTTGTCATTTTTTTTTTTAATATTTTTTTTTGTTGATGTCTGTTTCAACACTTTGCCTCGTGCAAATTGTGTTGGTGGGTCGTTTTGAGTCAAGCATGCTTTCTGTGAAATTTTTGGGGGCACTAGTTTCTGGTTGTGAATGTTGATAAAATTTCTAATCGAGTCAGCATGCCTACACTAAAAGCAAGAATAATGAATGAGTTGAGCATTAACCTGGTGAGATTTGAGCTTGTGCTGTTATGCCCATTTTACAGCATTCTCTTTTCATGTGTGTACATTCTGTGCTTAGAATTTCTAGAACTTGCTTTTGCTCTACTTTAAAATCAGAAAGTTTAAAATGCATGTGTAGATGATTTAGGCATTTTCTTGCTTGAGCCCACTAAGCCAAATAAAAACCAACCTTTGACACAGCTTTGCAGCCCTTTTGAGCCAATAAAATGCCCTGGCAGTTTTGTTGATTTACCTCACTATATAAAGCCAGGGCATTACAAAAACCAGAAGTAGAAAGAGTCTCTGGATGGTTTTGAAGAAATTGAAATTGCAAGAAAAAGATAGGGGGAACGAAAAAAAAAAGAGAGAAAAAGAAAAAAAAGAAAGAAAAAAAAGAAAAAAAAAAGGAAAAAAAACTTTTCCCTAGTCTGAATGTTCAGAATGCCCACACTATCGAAAAATTCATAATCTGAACAGTGAATGAGGGCATGAGGAATTAAGAAAAAAGTTGGTGGTATGTCCAGTGAACACTTCTGTGAGTTTTAGCCCAGTACCTATAGAACCCCACCTTACCTAAAGAGCCCCATTACAGCCCATAAAAGTCCTTTTGATACGTATGCAATTTTTCCACTTAATGAAATTGAAGAAAGAGCACTAGCAAGCTTATGGAATGAATAAGTATGGAATGACTGAATTTGAGTGTAAACACTAAGCCTAAACACTGTGTGAAGAGAGTGTGGGAGGACCTTTATGCTCAATTCAATTTTGACTTGCTAAGGCATGCTGATTACGCAATTAATTGGAAAAATTGGTAGTTGAAACGCTGTGCCCACACGGATTAACAGGTTGCATGTTTTGTTTCTTCCGTGTCTGTTTCTTTTCCTTTCCCTTTTATTTTTATTTTTCTGGGTTCTTCCTACCCCATGCTTGAGGACAATCATGACTAAAGTGTAGGGTGTGATGAGTCCATTTATATCGCGTTTTTCTGGGCATTTTAGTCGCTCTAAATGTCCTTTTTAGTGTCTTTTGTGTCGGAAAAGAACCAGGAAAGTGGTTTGGGCATTCTGAGAGTCGAATCTGACGAAAGAGGCGTTTTGGTCTTCAAATAAATTGAAATGGATGAAATGGGCATATCAGATAAAAATCGACCTGAGCAGAAGATGTCGTGCCCACAGTACTCGCGCAGATTCAGAGAAGGCAGTGAAGAGGGCATTCCCGGAAAAAGCGGGATTCTGTTGAAAGAAGATAAAATTTGGCGCTGGAGCTTTATCAGAATTGAAATCTGAATAGAAGAAGGGAAGTTTGTTCGTAGATGGACTCTTGGGCAACAATTTGGAAGATAAGGATGAGATTCCTTAAATATCGGGATTTATTCAACAGATAAGGAAGTTTCCTTATCCAGTCATAGTCCAGTGGGCATAAGAGATCCAGCAGATAAGAAAGTTTCCTTATCCAGTCAGAGTCCAGCGGGGCACAGCAATCCGGCAGATATGGAAGTTTCCCATTTTTGGGGGATTTTTATTTGATCTTTTGTACTCTTTTAAATACGAATTTGATAGTTAGAAAAGAAAGAACTCCGTACCTTATTATTTTCTGCACTTTTATTTTCGCAATTAGTTTAGGTTAGACGCTGCTTCGGCAGCAAGACAACCTGGGGCCTTATGCCCACAGGGATTAGGATTTATATTTAATGTTGTTTACGTTCGGCGTTGGAGTTGGACGAGTTTTCATTCAATTCCAGTAAGTTTTTATTATTTATCATGTCTTTATTTTATGTCTTTATAATTCCATCTAGCATGAGTAGCTAGATTTATATTTCGGGTTGAACAAAGATGAAGATTTAACACACACTTAAAACTGGTGAGGCCGTGTGGGCATTTTACTGTATGAATGAGTTTCTGCCAGGTTTTGTTCCAATGCTAGAAAAAAGCGTTTTTAATATGACTAATGTGGCTGATCACTCTTTAGTCGTAATGGGCATTCTAGGGCTAAAAGAATTAATGAATCGTGACTGTGTGTTAATTCGATAGTAGCTGGGAACTTGGTGGGTTGTTGTGGGCACACGAGGAATCAATAAACACAACAAACTTGGGTTCGTCTAGAGGCACAATGCTTCATATCATTTACATCTCTTAGGGGAACCGGGAGGTGGGTGGTATGTTAGGGATTTAATTGACGAGGAATCACTTTTAAATCTAAACCGAAAGGATGAATGAGGAGATGCAGTGAGGAATCCGATCTCCATAATTGGGTGATTCAGTCATATAGGAAAATCAGTGTGCCCATGATCGAGTGAGTGTGAGTTAAATTGGAATCTAGTTCAATCCCGGAACCTTTTGTTATTTGATATTCCTTTTAGTTTATTTTTGCAGATTTACTTTCAGTACAGTGACAACACAAAACCTCCCCTTTTTTGATTGGTGACTCGAAGGTGGAATCACATCAGCTCTCTGTGGGATCGACCCCTACTCATTAGCTAGCTACGCTCGCTGTTGGCACAAAAGTAATACAAATTCATTTTGAGCGCGAAACGACCGCGCGTCAGTACCTTTTACACAAACTCCACTATTCATCGTAGCTCTGTGTGTTCCGTGATTCATGGTATGAAATTTATAACCATTCACATAATATCGATTATATACTACAACACTACGATGTGGCCCTCTTGAGAGATCTTGAATGTATTTGTTCTCTACATGATTCGCAGGATCTTGTGCCTGTGAATATTAGAGGGATTTGATATAATGATGAAACACAAATTTATGCATTATGACATACATACGTGCAGGTAAAGACATGTACTCACATATTTGGCAAACCAAGTTGCAAATTCGGTATCTACTTTACCCTTAATCTCAGCTCTTGGTAAATTCTGATGTATTACTTCCATCTGATTCACAAACAAACTAGACAAACATATATATTCATGTTAATGGATTCATGACTTATTGAAATAAATATATGACAAGTGTTGAGGTACGTACTTTATATACGCCTCGATCTCAGTGTAGTTAAGTAAAATGTATACTCGAGCAGCATTGTACTCTTGATCAGTTAAAAATCCGGTTGACTATTTTCTAAATGATCGTTCAGGATAATTGAATATGGAAAGACAATCTGGATCATCGTTTACTGCATCACCCCTACCGTCATAATTTCGAGGCAAATTTCTGCGCTTTGTCCGCACATGATCTTCAAAATAGTAGGAGCAAAACGTCGAAGCTTCCTCCACTAGATAAGCATTGCATATTGATCCCTCAGCCCTTGCCTTGTTCTGTACATTTTTCTTTAGCTTTTGTAAGTACCTTTCAAATGGGTATATCTAGTGATATTGAACCGGACCAACAATACGAGCTTCATCAGCTAAATATACGGATAAATGCTCCATTGAGTTAAAGAAGCTTCGAGAAAATATGCGTTCCAGCTTGCATAAAATTATAGGGATCATGTCATGCAAATGACACATATCCTCTACTTTAATGTTCGCAGAGGACAGATCCCTAAAAAAGATACTCAATTCAGTGATTGCTTTCCAGACAACAAGTGGGAGAAGTTCTTTAAATGCAATGGGTAGGATCCACTGCATTAGCACGTGACAATTGTGACTTTTCATTCCAAACATCTTCAGCTTCTGCATATCGACACATCTACTCATATTCGACACATACCCATCTGGAAATTTCAGCTCTTTCACCCATTCACACAAAACTTTTTTCTCAGCTTTGTCAAGCATGTAACAAGCTTTGGGGTATTTGCCCGTCCTGGCATCCCGTTTCAATTTGGGTCGATTGCAGTAGATATTCAATTCATCTCTTGATTTGGTAGTATCTTTTATTTTTCCCGGGACATTCATCACTGTGTTAAATAGATTGTCAAACACATTCTTTTCAATGTGCATGACATCCAAATTGTGTCGAATCAGTAATGAACTCCAATAAGGTAGATCCCAAAAGATACTCATTTTCTTCCACCAACTATTTTTCCCGACTCTGATATTCACTTCATAACGTCCTAATTATGTGACCTTCTTTAAGCCCAGTTCCTCAATCTCTTGCAGAAGATCAATCCCGAATATGAGTTCTGGAGGTTCTGCAGTAACCACCTTGTTCTTGGTGAATGCCTTTTTATTCTTGCGAAATAGATGGTCGGCTGGTAAGAATTTTCGATGATTATGAAACCACAACTGCTTCCCACTACATTAAAGTGTGAAAGTCTCGGAGTCGATCATACAATATGGGCAAGCTAATCTTCCGACAGTACTCCATCCAGACAACATTGAGTAGGCAGGAAAATCACTAATTGTCCAGATCAGAGCCGCTCGCATCTTAAAATTTTGCTTCAATGACACATTATGTGTCGACACCCACATCCCATAATTTTATCAACTCTGATATCAGTGGCTGCAAGAACACATCAAGTTTTTCTTTCGGATTGCGCGGTCCTGGTACCAACACTGTAAGGAACATGTATTGTTCTTTCACACACAACTAAGGTGAAATATTGTAGGGCATAATTATAACGGGCCATGAGGAATATTGCTGCCCTGATTGCCCGAAGTATTGAAAATCGTCTGTAGAAAGACCTAACCTAATGTTGCGAATTTCAGCTGTAAAATCAGGGAATTTTTCATTCAAATGCTTCCAAGCAGGAGAATCTGCTGGAGGACGCATGACCCCGTCATCAACTGATGATGCATGCCAATGCATTTCAGCAGCTGTGGCAGTAGATGCGTACAATCTCTGCAGTCGATGAGTTAGAGAAAAATAGTACATCTTCTTATGAGCTATTTTTTTCTTCCCATTCTCATTATCTCGACCCTTGTATCGAGGATGGCCACAGAATTTACATTCCAACAATCCACTGTCTCCCGCCTAAAAGATCATGCAATTTCTGAAGCAGCAGTCAATCTTCTCTACTGGTAATCCCATATCGCACAATAATTTCTTTGTGGTATAGAAATTCTCTATGACTAAGTTATTTTCAGGCACTATCTCTTTCATCAATTCTGTAATATAATCGAAGCACTTCTGTGACATGTTGTTCTCAGACTTCAAAGTCATGAGACGAGCTACAAGTGATAATTGTGAATGCGTCCGACACACAGGCCACAGCTCTTTATCTGCAGCATCCAACATGTCATATAATTTTTGTGCTTCTGGGTTAGGAGGCTCCTCCGAAATCTGATTGGCTACTCTGTCATCCATGTGAAGATCTGGACCACCAGCATCAAACACCATTTGATGGTATGTATTTGATACAGTCTCCCGCCCTATATTCGAAGTCGTAGCAACAGTCTCTGTTGTTTCTCCTTGATACCTCCAGACGTGATAATTTTCACAAACCCATTCCTCCCAATGTACAACCGAACCGTATATTGATTTTGAAACGGAATGTTATCACATTTATGACATGGACACTTTATTTTATCTCTATCCATGAACGCAGGCCAACTAGCAGCAAATTCGATGAAGCTTTCAAGTCCATTCAGAAAATTCGGATTTAAACACCCATTAGACTCGTATCATTTGTACATCTAATCACGATTCGCGCTCATTATTAGACTTATTAGACGAGAAGCTGGTCGAAAACTTATCTAATTAATCGAGTTTTAACTTATCTAATTAATCGAGTTTTGAATAAAATAAAAAAAATCAAAATTTCGACAGCACCTATGTGAAAATTCTAGTCCCAAGTTCTCGACTCTACGCTAATTGATCTATGTTCCTCTAGTTAATCAATCAATACCAACAACAAAACCAACAATTCAATCATTAATACTTGATTAAAAAAAATTCAAAAATTCGGCAGCACCTATGTGAAAATCCTAGTCCCAAGTTCTCGACTCTACGCTAATTGATCTATGTTCCACTAAAAACTATTTAATCAATACCAACAAACACCAACAATTAATGAAGAGGGATCCAGGAGCCCTCATCCCATTCACAATGACATAATTTGAATTTTAATTTAATAAATCGAACAACATGCTTATAAATATTTACGACAACACGCATATCATAAATCACATCATATATCTAACATAGACTTGAATTTAATAAATTGAACAACATGCTTACAATAAATTAAATTATAACACAACATACATAGCATAAATAACATCATATTTCATTAATTTAATTTTTATTTTGACAATAGGAGTACATGCTTATTAATACTTATAATACAACACACCTATATATTATAAATTATATCATACATCTATTTTAATTTAATAAATTTAATAACATTATATTCTAATCAACATGCTTATTAAAACCGTAAAATCATTAATTTTTCAAATTAAACTAACCTCTTTAATATTTTGTGGCTTACAAATTGAGCAAAATCAACTGCTGTAAAAAATACAAAATTTAAATATTAATGCAGCTATATAACATAATTCTGGAACTTAAATTAAATTTATAAAAACAAAAACTAACTACAGATTAAAAAAAATACTTGATAACCCATATTAATCTAATTATTTTTTCTATTTTTTTTCTTTCAATCTAATTTCTTAATTATCATCAATATTTGATAACCTATATTAATTTAAGGGAATTACAATTCTTATTCTAATTATTTTATTTATTTATTGAATTGCATTTTAATTTATAACATCTCTTTATTATACATTCTACAATTACTACTATAAATCAAGAATTTCTCTATTATAATAAACAACAACACATAATATAATTTCTAAAATCATTTCAACAATTAAACAAAATTTGCTAAAAATTAAAAAAAACACACACACACACACAGTAGCACAGCAGACAATGAAGAAGAAGAGGGAGAGAGGAAAAAGAAGGAGAGAGACCGAGAGAGGGAGGAGGGGCAGCCAAGAGGGAGGGGGCTGAGAGATGAGGGAAAAGGAGGCAGGGGCAGCCGAGAGAGAGACGAGAGGGAGGGGCAGAGACAGAGAGAGAAGAGAGATAGAGAGAGAGACAAGAGGGAGAGAGAAAGCGAGATTACCTTTGCCGTTCGCCATTCGCCGCAGAGGGAGTGGGGTAGATGGGGGGTTGGGGTGGATTTTTCGATACAGGGCTCGGAGTGAAATGAAAGAGAAGGGCTGATCCTGACTGTATATTCGACTTTTAACGACGGACTACCGACGAACGTAGTCCGTCGTTAAAATTAAAAATTAAATTCAAAATATTAAAAAAAAACTAATAACGGACGTAATCCGTTGTTAATATTAAAAATTAAATCTAAAAATTAAAAAAAAACTAACGACGGACTTAATCCGTTGTTAATATTAAAAATTAAATCCAAAAATAAAAAAAAAACTAACAGCAGATTGTGTCTGTCATTAAAATTAAAAATTAAATCCGAAATATTATAAAAAATCTAATGACGGACACAATCCGTCGTTAATATTAAAAAAATAAATAAATTAAATATATGTCTGTCATTATTAGTTCCTAACAAAATATATGTCGTAGATCCGTCGTAAAAGTTTACCGCAAACTACCTTCGCCAAATTTTCTGGCTCAAAGGCTAGCGACGGAGATACCGTCACCAATCCGTCGGTAGTTCCGATGGATTCTAATCCGTCGCTGTAGTCCGTCGCTAAAACTCGTGTTTTTGGTAGTGATTGCAGAATGATGTAATGATGATGAGGCAATTACAGAAAGATTACATCAATCTTTGAAACTCAAAGTAAAGAGCTTCACAAAAAAAAAAAACAAAGACTCAGGTAATGAATCTTTTGAGGATGGATAAATTTTTTTTTACCAATTTTCAGAAAAACTATTACTCCACCTATTTGCGATATGGCAAATGAGTATCATTAGAGGATTTATCTTGCTCATTCAGACTTGTCTACATCAGACTGTACGGACTCAAAGTCTTCATTTTCCTCCTCCTCCTCTTCCTCCTTCTCCTCCTTCTCTTCTTCTTCTTCTTCATCTTCTTCTTCTTCTTCTTCTTCTTCATTCGCAACCACAGAAGCTTGCTTTCCAGAGCGGCCTTCTTTCCTTTGAGTGTCTTCACTCTCCTCGACTATTGTTTCAGTAAGGGTGTGCGAAGAGATTGCTCTTTTCTAGCAACAGGCCTTGTGAACTCTTCATCCTGAAGAAGTTCCTGAACCTTCTTCCTTTCAGCAGCATGATCCAGAGTCTTCTAGGCATGGAAGGCTATGCATTCTCTCAAGTGATTCAGAATTTTATCATGTGTAGAGATATCAGGAGAGGAGGATGTTGGTGCTTGCTGTGTACTCTTCTGAAGGCTAACATGTTTGTGTAATGATATCCTGAGCCGCTCCTTTGATGCAGAAGATATGTTTGAAGAGACTTTGATGCCAAAAGACTTCTTGGGCTTAATAACAGAATCCATCTTGGTGGCAACATTCTTTCTTTGGCTCTTGATGATGTTGTAAATCAGCACTGGATAGACCATAGGAATCTTGATTAGCTCACTCTCAGCCATGCTCTTCACCTTGTTGAAAACAAACTCACTATAATCAAAATTTCTTTTTGTTCCTATGTGAAATAGGAACCTCCCTTAATTCTGATTCACTCATGTTCTGTGTGAGGTTGGCACCCAATTGTGATGGCAATTCTGAATAGGGCCTTGTAGATAGAAGTCAGCTTGCTTGATGGAATGGTCTGGGGGTTTGTTGGCCAATAATCATACTCACCTCCTGTGAGTTCAGCATCGATGATACCCTAGTCTTCAACTTCTTCAAACTCCCCTCAATAGTTGATCCAATCATGTAAAACTATGTACTTTCCCTTTTAAAAAAGAGGGAAATTTTTAAATAGTCATTATTATTTAGTAAATCATGTAAATCGTCACATTTTAAAAAACTAATGTTTCTAGCCATTATCATCATAAAAAAATACTACAATACCTTTAGTTCCATATTTATTATTAAGAAATATTATATATATATATATATTAATATTAGGAAAAATATCCGATTTTCTTTATCTTCCCTCTTAATATTGTTCTCTTGCCTTTCGTATTTTTTAATCTTTGTTTTATCAATTAAAATAAAACTACCATGGGCGAAGATCTTCAAGCTATGATTTTTGAAGATTATCACAACTCTTCTTCTCTATAATCTCCATTTCAGCAATAAATTATTTGATGCAATATCTGTGAATTTGTGTTTTTTTTTAAGTTTTGTTGACATTGCGCGTGTTGTTTTGCAACAATAAGGTATGATATTTACGTATCTATACTCTTTTTATCGATCTAGATATTGAAGTTTTTAATCTTTCTTCGGAATGGGTGAGAGAAATTGAAGTTTTTTTTAATCATTCTTTGATTCGTGCAACAAGTTATTTGTGTATCCGTATAATATCTCATTTTAACTGTTGCATGAGGGCACGAACTAGCAGACTCGTGCACTCGTGTATCTATATATTTTTTAACTAGTGCACGAGTACACGAATAGTCATACTTATGGAGTCGTATATCGGTTTAATGATCAACTACTGCACGTGTACACGAAGGACCCTAATCGTGTTTTTGTGTATGGGTTATTTTTTAATTGCCACATTAAACTAATCGTGTACTCGTGTATTAAATCATTATCGAACTAATGAACAAGAACACTACTTGGTCTACTCGTGCCGTTGCACTTGTGTAGTCGTATATTCATTATGAGAACGAGTTTGTTCGAAATCATCGTCTATGATTGTTTAGCAACGAGGACGTATGAACTTTGACAGAGACAACGATTGAATCTTGTAGTTTTAATCTCCAGTAGAAGATAGCAACAACAACAACGGAAAACGATAACAAAAAACCTAGCAGTTGTAACTTCTGAGACTTTGATTGCGAAAGATACATTTTTTTTGGAGGATGCGAAAGATAGATTCTGAAATCATCGTCTATAATTGTTTTTGTTAATATATATATTATCATGTTTTTGTTTTACAAAATAATTAATGTTAAAAATTATTTATAGAGGTAAATTTTTAAATAGTCATTTTAACTTAGTGAAAAATATTTTTAGCCACTATTTAAAAAAAACACATTTTTAGCCACTTGAACAAAATAACCCTTTGTCGTGCACGCTAGTCGTGCAACAATGTAAAATCTGAATGTCGCACGAATAGACTTAGTCGTGTAACTCCATTCGTGTATTAGTGTACATTTGAATTGTTGCACGACTACACTCAGTCGTGTACCCTATTCGTGCAATAGTATATAAATTTATAATGTTGCACAAATGGATTTTTTCGTGCACCCCACTATGTAGCAATATTAATTTGTACTGCTACACGATCATATTTCATTCCTACATCCAAATAAGACACTCTAGTCATGTAGCTCACAATTTTATGAAGGGTAATTAAGTATTTTCAGCGAAAATGTGACTATAAACAATATTTTTTTTAAAAATGGCTAAAAACATAATTTACTAAATGAAAATGGCTATTTTTATACATTAACACTTATTTTATATTATTAGTAAAGCTATTGCTGTATATTCCCATCTTAAAAGGCTTAAATATTAGTATTTTTTTTAAAAGTGACTATTTACATTATTTACTAAGTAAAAAATGACTATTTTCTAATAGGGTGTTGCTATTAACACCACTACTTTTTCTTAATGCACCACAAAATGAAATTAATTAAAAAATATATATTTTTGATATTACTGAAATACCCTTTTTTTACTTTCATACACCACTAATATTTCTCTACACACCACTAATTAAAATAACATAATAAATATTTATAAAAAAATAGTAAATATGCATCAGATATCAAACTTGAAGACTTACAACAATCTAACTTGAAGCAAGAAAACTAGAAACCCTATTTCTCAAACTTTGGATAGCATATTATGTGACTAAATCACCATGGAGTTCAAAAATGAAGAAGGCACGAGCAATGTAAGTGATTTTTTTACTGTTTGCACCGTATTTTTGTCAATTTTCATGAGTTTCGCCGAGTCTTAAATTACAGTTCATCGCGATTGGTTTGGAAAAATACAGTCTGGTCGCTAACTTCCATGTTTGGAAAATAATTTTTCGATCCGGTATACTTTGGTTCGGAAATTACGTTATCAAACGACAATCATACGGTTCGGTAATTAGTTTTTCGAATACATATCAAGTGATTCAGAAATTTAATTTTCCAAACTTATCCTTATTGTTTCGAAAATGTTTGTTTTGAACATGCTTTTATGTGTTTGAAAATCCATTTTTCGAACAGTCCTGATTTTTCTATTTTCAACAAATTTGTAGGAATTTACGGAGAGCAGTGTAACTGGCCCATTGAATCATGAATTACTTTATTCGAGTGAGTCTTACACTTTCCTTTAGTTTTTTTAATATTACTAATGGTTGATGAAAATTAAATAATCTTAATATGTTTTTCCTTTAGGTATTGTTAACTCCAGGCCATCCATTTCCTCCTATTATACTTCAGTGGAGAGAACACCGAAATGATTGCGCAGCTGGATGGGAAAAATTTATTACAAATATTAGTGGTGAAAAGTGCACCTAAACTGTATTTGTGATTTCTTAATTTATTCGGGAGTTTTTAATTTATTTTTGTTGGTGTATTATGAATCTCTTAATTTATTTTTTCACATGTATTGACTAGTTTTGGATCAACTTGTGTTTGTTCGGGATTTATTTTTTCACATATTATTATTTACATTTATTTTTTAAGTATATAGCAGAAACTGTGTTGGATCGAAAACATATTTTCCAAACTCAAACAATGTGGATCGAAAACATATTTTCCAAACTCATAAAATGTGGATCGAAAACATATTTTCCAATACCAAAAAATGTGGATCGAAAACATATTTTCCAAACTGCAAAAACGTGAATCAAAGACATTTTCCAAACTGGAAAAATGTGGATCGAAAAATGGTTTTCCGAATGCCATCTAAACAAAGGATTTCTGAACACAACCAATACCATCTAACACATCCATTGCAAAATTTCCAGTTCACATCCAACATAAGATATATCCAAAAATAATGCAGAACATCCAACATAAAATATATCCAAAATAACCACAATATCCAACATAAATCATGATGAAGGAGACTCGCTATGTTGTTGATATTGGAGACAGAGGTACTTATGAACAGCTTCAACCTGATGCATGACAGTGTCAAGTGATAAGTCAGCATCATTAGCCCTCCATCGTGTCAACACCGGTTCTAAATAATCAGCTCCAACTTTATAGCCTTCCCAGGGTGAAGAAATATGTAATCTTCGTTGTGCATGAATTTTAGGATCAATAATAGGATGTGAAATAGAATAAAACCATGTGATGTACTCTGGTGTGCACTGCCAAGGAGGATTCGCCACTGAGCCTCGACGGTCTGCAGATAATTTATGACTATCCCATTCTTCAAATAGTTGTGCAAGTACCCCCCAAGTCCTCTCAATATCTCATCATCATCAATAATATCATCGGCACCTTCATTTTCTTGATTCATATCATCAGCACCTTCATTATCTTGATTGATATCTTCAGCACCTTCATTCTCTATATTCTCCTCCACTCTTTCCTCCACTCTTTCCTCATTAGCCTCATTGTATTCTACACATCGTCTCCTTACAGACACGGTAGGTCTCTTCCGATATGTTGATGCTGAAATATTTTAAAAGAGATGTTAGTTCGAACAGGGGTACAATTCTGTACTGAATCAGTTCAAAAAACTATTTTTCAAATTCTGTAGAGTTGATTCGAAAAAATATTTTCCAAATTCTGCATAGTTGATTCGAAAAACTCTTTTCCAAACTATATACACGTAGTTCAGTATTCTATTTCTCGATTGTCTAAGCAATACATCAACAATATACAGTCCAATCTAAAAATGATGTTCAACAGATTATTATCAATCGTGCAGCAACATATCAATCGTTTAGCACACAAATTCAACCAAATTCAACAATTTTAGGTTTAAGTTCAAATCAAATTATACAAAATCTCAAATTCCTCAAGATCGAAACCTTAAAACTTCAATGAAAACTAAGAAATTCAATGGATAAAAATCAAAACCTAAAAAACTTACCAAAAGGTTGAACAGGGGTTAAATGTTCGATGGAATCCATGAGATTAGAAGACTCCAAAGTGTTGTCGCTGCTTTGAAATTTCGATAAATCACCTTTCGACAGATTCGATGTCTTCACCCTTTGCGTTTTTCATTCTTCTCGTTCATTCTTCGAGTTTTTTCGTGCTTCGAGTTTTTCGTTTCTGTTCAATTTCGAGTTTTTCGTTTCTGTTCAATTCACGTAATCACGTTTCTATTCAATTTAATTAAGTGTGTTTTTCTTTTTGTTTTTCTTTTTCTTTTTCTTTTTAATGTTAAAATTAAATAAGATATTGTTTTTAAGAGAAGGGGTAAAATTGACATTATGTGTGGTGCATTGAGAAAAAGTGAAAAAAAAAAGAGAAAAAAGTAGTGATGTGTAGAGTAATTGTGGTGCATTGAGAAAAAGTAGTGGTGTTAATAGCAACACCCTTTCTAATATTAACACTTTAAAAAATCCCATCCGACAATCTCCACACTAATTAATCAAACCGAGAATCCTAAATATTCTTAATAAATTCGGTCCTTGAATTACTAACTAAAAGATAGGAAGATAGAGGTTGTTCCAATTACAATACATTTATTGAGTTGTCATAAAATTTATGAGCAAAAGATGTTAGCAGGCATGCATGCCTTTCTTTCAGCAGTTTTGTGCTTCAAATATCAAGATACAGTTTTTCCTCAAATAATTATACTCTTACGTTTATTGATCTACCGATTAATGGAGTTAGAATTTCGAGATTTAAGATTCCGATTGTAACTGGGGAAGTAGTAGTTGTACACCACCAGCGGCGCTCTCACCGAGTGGCTCCCGTCGCTCCACGTGATGGCGGCGGAGGCAATCGGCAGCTGTTTAATGGCAGGTCCGGCGACATTCACCGTGAATGACAGCGTCTCTCCCACAGAAGAAAACGCCAGGACCGACGGATCAACCGTGACGTTGATCAGCGGCGGCGCGTCAATGGTCACCGTGTAAGTCGAGTTTGGCTCGCCCACATTCGTCACTCTTCTGGCGAAGCTGCCCGCAATCTGCTGCCCGTCTTCCACGTACAAGGCGAAAGACGGGTAGTTAAGGTCCCGAGCTCTGCCCGGTGCGGTGGCGTTGGCGCAGGTGGTGTTGTCTCCGGTGATTAGTCTGAGAGTGATAGTGTTGTAGCCGTGGTTGCAGAGGAAGTCGGTGTAGTCGGGCACGGTCGCGTCGAAGACTAGGCCGGGGTCTATTGCAGCTGCAGGGTTGATGTGTCCCGAGCCATACGCGAATTCAGAGTCGCTATGTTTTCTTGGATCCATAACAAGAGCTGCTTTGTGTGTGTGTGTGTATATATATATAGATCAAGAAATGGAGTTGAGAATGGATTATATGTATGTTAAATTAAGATTGAATAAAGGGTTAATTGTCTAATAAATTACCATGTTTCCCGGATTTCGCAAATTAGACATCATGTGTTTAATTTAAATGATAAATACAGCCAATTTTTCTTGCCAATTAAGTATGATGTGTCCGATCTATAAAGCACGTTGGCAGCTATGTCATCACACACATATAACAAACGATGTCCTTTTTGTTATTTTTTCTTCTTCATACAATTTTTTTTCCTAAAAGAGAAAAGATATTGAAAAAATAGCAAAACTGATGTGGTTTATTCCACGTGCATGTGCTGACGTGGCTATGAACGTGACTTATATACCAGACTTAACTGACCAGAAAAATTGGGGGTGTTTAATTTCATTCAAACTAAAACTTTATGTTTTAATCAATTAAGTTTAAATATGGTGTCTAATTTATAAAAGGGTGGGAACGTGGTGATTTATTTGATAATTAACCCTCAAATAAACTATGTATATCTATATATATATTATTAGTTAGTATGTGTATTGACCTGTAGTCATGATAGCAGACTTGATGGCAGCAGGAGACCAGTGAGGGTGAGCTGCTTTGACATAGGCGGCAGCCCCGCTTGCATGAGGGCATGACAAGGATGTTCCCGAAGCTATGTTGAAGTATACACTCCTCGTATCTCCGGGATAGAGCGAAGGTCCCCCGGCCAACGGAGACCAGCCGGCCAGAATGTTCACACCAGGAGCAGTGATATCAGGCTAGATCATGTACAAAATCCAGTGAGAGAGCGAGAGAGAGAATGATAAAGTTGAAAGCAAATTATTTTTATTATATTTAGTGATCAATCACCTTGAGAATATCTGGACTAATGGGATTTGGCCCTCTCCCTGAAAATGAAGCAACTCTAGGAGCCATTGCATCTTGCCATGTCTCTCCCAACAATATGGCTGCTGTAGGGTATCTGAAAAGATGTATAATATTACTCAAAAAGCATGAAACAAGAGATATATATAAGTAGATGATGGGTGTGTGTATGAGTCCTACTTTGTGCTTCTGATGTATTCCATAACCTTCTTGCCATCATCTGGGCTTATTAGTGTTACAGGTAGTTGATAGCTCATTGCATACTCTGGGTTAATGGCATCCGAACCAATCAAAATGATTCCGATGCCATTAACCTCACGAATGCTGTTAATCCCCAACAGACTTTCACATACTACTATCTTCCCCACCACCATTTCAAGATTCAGATATAAACCTCCACAAAAGCTTGCATCATCTGGACTATAACCAGCGGTGTAGTTTACAGCATCCCCTCCCCATATCAAAGGAAATGAAGTTCCGTTGAGATCAAAGGTATTGATTGAGATTCCCTTCATTTTGTAGATGTATAACTTTGTAAGAGAGAATCAAGAACAAATATGAACTGCAGGGGAAATTAAACTTTTAAACTTACTGTCAAGATTAGGCCATTGCCAAGTGCCAAGTTGGCAACAAAAGTTCTGTCGATGGTGTTAGCAGCAACTGACAGTGTCCAAGGAGCAACGCTGCAGACTGACACCGGATCGGGGCCAGAATCCCCTGCTGAATTTGAAGTTAATATCCCCCTTTTCATGGCGTGGAAAGATCCTATTGCAATAGTATCATACATATAATCAGAAGGGTGGAAACCTCCCAAGGAAACTGATATGATATCTACTCCATCCGCGATTGCATCATCAAAGGCTTTGAGGATGTCTGCTGAAGCACAGAAGATAAACCAGCAGACCTTGTACACTGCAATCCTTGCATTAGGGACTCCACCTCTTGCTACACCTTCTGCTAAGCCAAAAAAGCTCGTCCCCGGCAGTTCAATACCAGCAGCTATTGTGGATGTGAGGGTACCGTGTCCCATAGTATCTCTTGGAGATTGGATTTCACCACCATAGTCTATTTTTGCGCTGTTGTAGTAGCGCCCGCCAATGAGCTTACTGAGATCAAAATTTTAAGAAATATTATGGCCAATAAGCACACGACTCTGCTAAAAAATGATGGTGTGGTTTTATCATTATATACTTGTTGCAGGTGAAGTTTGTGGTTTCGCATGCTCCCTTCCATTTTGTTGGTGGAGGACTGTAACCTGTGTCATTGAAACTTGGATGCTCCGGCCAGGTTCCTATATATAGAAACTTATAGTTTGTTTAAAACTAATGATATTATTATATTTGATGCAGATCATAAAAGTCTATTGATCATTTACCAGTGTCAATGACTCCAATGATGACATTTCCTTCCTGGCTAGCTCCGAGTTTGCTCTGGTCGAATCCCATGAAGTCCCAAGATCTCGTTGTGTGAAGCTCTAGCATGTGATCAGGGAATACAGAGACCACTCCCTTCATCTCTGGAACCATACAGATTCATCTCACTCTCAGCAAGATTTCTGACATTTTTCACTTCATTCATTGATCTGTTGAGATTAGGCTTACCTGCAATTCTTGCAGCTTCTTCCTTAGTAAGCTTGGCTGCAAACCCGTTAAAACTCCTTTCATAGCTATAGATTAGTAACTCCTTGGTTGATGGAGCACTGAAAAATCACAAGATAGAATTGTGGAATAACATCTTTCTTCCAAAAATAAGGATATATTACTGCATCTATAGCAACCGCTTCAGGAAATTCAATTCAACCTTCCAACCGCAGTCTGCAGCATTGAGTGATGTGTGGATGCAACTGATACATCTCCTTGAGGTAGATCTCCCATGTACACAATGTGTAGCTGCACGTAAAAATGCAGCACGTCTCAGAGGGAAAATTAGGAGAAAACACAGCTATATATTTTAGCAGAAACAAGGATGACAGCAATAACTAACTAGTTGACATTTTCAGCATACCTTCCTTTCGTCACAATGGCAGCCAAGCACAAGGCCTGCAAGCAATAATGTGTACAAAATCGAAAGCATCATGGATTTGCCTTTGTGATTCAGTTATAATAAATGTAGTTAGCTCATAACTCAGACTACAAGTATGATATATATTGAAGTGTTATGAATTGTTATCTCCGCTTAATATTAATAGGAATATTTGGTGGCGTTTTGAGATTTCCATCACCTAGAAGTTTTCTTCGCATTGGTAAGGAAGGACAGCACATCTTCTTATTAGTGAAACTTTTGTTATTTGGAATCATCTGTTAGTCCAAGAAGAGAAAAACATGTTGCTTTGTTCAATATTTGTCTTTATATTATTATCAACACCTTTAACGACAAATGAAAGGTTTTCTTGGAGCAAGAATACTTAATTGAGAATGTCTCCGTAGTCCGTCTGTTGGCTCTGCATATGTGTGGGATGTATCTCCAATGAGGCCTTTTGGGAAAGCCAAAAACAAAGCTGCATGCACTTAATCTGAAGCTAACAGAAATAACAGAACTAATAATTTTTTCTATTCCATATATTATGATTATAAAACAACGTAAAAACTTTTGTATTATTCCTGTTCTTGAAAATAAAGTATGGGAAAACAATAGTATATCTGGAGTAGAACTTTCATGAGGTTTATCAATTGCCATGACGAAGTTGATACTCTTTGCTTCTTCTATTAATTCAACTTTTTACCTCTGTGTGTGTTTTTGTTTTCCCATAACTACATTTTCGTTGTGTTCACGCGGGTTTTCTAGTGAAGGAAGATGTGCAGAAGCCTCAGTTCAAAGGCTGTTTCCATTAACTCAGCTGATTTTAATGCGTCTGCTATCCATTTTGTAATATTAATTCTTGAATGCGATGTGGCTTAATCATTCCAGGTTTTATAAACTCTGATGATCAACTCTATCTATAATCACATCCTGGATTTTCTACAATATATTTACATTGAAAATTCTAGTGATGCAGTTCCTTGTAGTTTATGGAATTTCAAGCTGCTTCATGTTTCTCAGAAATGCAAACTAAGCATTGAGTATGCATTTTGTTTAGACTACAAGTTTCTTAAAAATTCTACATTAATTCTTGCAAGGATTCTAAGCTGACTTGATGCAGCATGAAATTTACATCCATTTTCTGGAGGTAATCTTGAAAGATTCAACTATTACATTCTTTATTCATCTGGTTTTTAATGTAAATATCAGTTCACTACATTAATACAAAATGAATCCAATGATTCTTGATCAATTATTGATGAATGGTTCATAGTTCCACCTCTGTGATCAATGTAAGAGCCCTTCAACATTCTTTTGTTGAGGTTACAATCATCTCAACCAGCGTAGATGGGAGCTCCAGGGATGTAGGTGTAGACCACAAGAGGCATCCTCACATAATGGCTTCCATCGTTCCATGTGATGGCGCCTGACATGATTGGCTGCTGTGAAATGGCTGGTCCGGTGACCTTCACTGTGAACGACTGCATCTCCCCAATGGAAGAAAATGTGAGGACTGATGGCTCAACTGTGACACTGATAAAGGGGGGCATGTTCATGATGATGCTTGCAGTGTAAGTTGAGTTTGCTGCACCCACATTTGTGACTCTTCTGGTGAAGCTGCCATTAATCTGTTTCCCATCGTCCACATACAGTGAGAACGATGGGTAGTTAAGGTCCCAAGCTCTTCCAGGTGTAGTGTTGGTGCAGGCGCTTTCGTCTCCAGTGACTATTCTCAAAGTGCTGGTGTTGTAGCCCTGCTTGCAGAGGAAGTCAATGTAGTCTGTTTCAGATGCATTGAAGACTAGCCCGGGATCCACTGCTGCAGCAGGGTTGATGTGTCCGGAACCATAGGAGAATTCAAGATCTGTGTGTTTCTTTGGATCCATAATGTAAGCTGGTTCATTATCAAGAAAATGTATTATTAGCTTGGCTAACTCCATTTTATATCAGAATGAAATGGTCGAGCCATTTGTGATTCACCTGTTGTCATGATGGCGGACTTGATTGCAGCAGGCGACCAGTCGGGGTGAGCAGCTTTGACATAGGCAGCAGTGGCACTAGCATGAGGGCAAGACATGGATGTACCAGAAACTATGTTGAAGTGTAGGCTTCTAGTGTCGTTAGAGTAGACCGAAGGTGGAGCCATTGGAGACCATCCAGCAATGATGTCAACACCAGGGGCAGTAATATCAGGCTAAATCATCAAAGAAATGGTAAAACATAGAGTTAAGAGAGAATTTGATGAAGTGTGTGAATGCAATGGTATGAAGTTTGAAGAAGGGACTAGCATATATAACCTTGAGAATGTCGGGGCTAATGGCATTCGGCCCTCTTGAAGAAAACGAAGCAACCTTAGGCGCCATGGCGTCTTTCCAAGTCTCTCCCACCATAATGGTTGCTACAGGGTACCTAGATATGTATGAAGTTGATGCATCGATAGAGGTAAAACTAACCATAAATACAAATGAGGATAAAGACAAATTTCCTACTTTGTGGACTTTATGTAGTCCATAACCTTTGCACCGTCGTCTGGACTTATAAGTGTTGCTGGTAGTGGAAAGCTGTAGGCGTAGTCAGGATTCATGGTGTCTGCATTCACCATGACAGTTCCAATGCCGTTAGCTAGAAGAATGGTTGAACCATCTTGAATGCCTTCACATAAAACTATCTTCCCAGCCACCTCATCAAGGTTCATCCCATCTGCTCCACATGTTCTTGCATAATCTACACCAGAACCAAAGGTGTAGTTTGCTGCATCACCACCCCATATCAAAGGATAGGCCTTCCCCTTCAGATCAAAGCTATTCACCGCGATTCCCTTCATTTTGAAACAGAGAAGATCAGATACACACACACACACACACACACACACGGAAGCAATCACAATTTATGGACTAATAATTTAGGACTTACTGTGAGTATTTGGCCATTTCCAAGTGCTATTTGGGCAACAAATTTCCTGTCAATGGTGCTAGCAGCAACTGTCAATGTCCACGGTGCAACATTTGAGACTGTAACAGGATCAGGGCCAGCATTTCCAGCTGAGTTAGAGGTCAGAATCCCATGTATCATAGCATGGAAAGAGCCAATTGCAATGGGATCTTCCAAATAATATAGAGGGTAGTCGAATCCCAATGAGACTGATATAACATCAACTCCGTCTGCAATTGCATCGTCGAAAGCTTTAAGAATGTCTGCAGAATCACATCCATACAACCAGCAGACTTTGTACACTGCAATCCTAGCATTAGGCACTCCACCTCTTGCTTCCCCCTCTGCTAAGCCAAGAAAGCTTGCCCCTTCTATCTTTCCACCTGCAGCTATTGAGGCCGTGTGCGTACCATGCCCTTCCACATCTCTTGGAGAAGGGATATTTACAGTGTAGTTGTTTTCCTTGTTGTAGAAGCGCACGCCAATCACCTTGCTGCCACGAGATGAAAGAAGATCATATCCCAAAATTCAAGAAAATATGATACACTACTAATCAATATGGATGCTTGTATACTTATTGCAGGTGAAATTTGTGGTTTGGCATGTTCCTTTCCATTTAGGTGGTGGAGGGCCATAACCTGTGTCATTAAAACTAGGATGCTCCGGCCAGATCCCTACAAAACAACGCGAAAGCAATGCATCTAAACGCGATTATCTTGGAAAATCTTTTGATCATGATCATCTATGTATGACTGTCTTTATATACCTGTGTCAATGAGTCCAATGATGACATTTCCTTCCTGGCCAGCTCTGAGGTTGCCACTGCTAAATCCCATGAAGTCCCATGACCTCGTCGTGTGAAGCTTGAACACGTGATTAGGGGTTACAGAGACCACTCCCTTCATATCTGTCACCATACATATACGAAACTCAGACATATACTTGTTGAAATTAATTGAATAATTGTTGTGATAAATAGCTATCTAGTATTACCAGCAATGGTTGAAGCTTCTTCCTCGGTGAGCTTAGCTGCAAATCCATTGAAACTTCTTTCATAACTATACACTAGTGACTCCTCTGCTGATGAAACACTGAAAATCAAAAGATTGAATGCAGGAAATTAAAGTGGGAAACATTAACAAATCAGCCAAGATCATTCTTGAAGAGAAATTGCATTCAAGAATTGACACAAAGAGTGATTCATTCTCAACCTTCCAAGCACACTCTGCAGCATGGACTTATGTGTGGACGCAACGGGAGAATCTCCGTGAGGCCGATCTCCCATGTACACAACATGTAACTAAACGTACGTAAAATGCATCATCATCAACAGCTCAAGAAACAAAAACAACAACAATAAAAACGTAGTTGACAGTTTTCGAAGCATGTACCTTCCTTTGATCACAGCTGCAGTTAAGCAAAAGGGCTGCCAGAAGCAACAAATGCAAGGCCAGAGACGCAGTGGGATTAGCCATTAATTATAAATGCTTTGATTCAAATTCATGTGATCTGATAGCTCAGACGATGAGATGATGAGTAGATTTATATATAGCATGGCTTGAGTTAGAATTGTTTTCTCCGCAAAATATTAGAAAATTTGTGTGACATTTACTATTTCAGATCATCTGTAAGTCCAACAACGTAAATCCATGTTGGCTTTGCTACATTCCACTTCAAATTTGTGTTTGATATATGTGTCTATGTTAACGTGTTCGGAGACAATGAAGGTCTTCTTGTGGAGCACGTACGAGTGCTTAATCGATGGTCTCCATGCTCTCTTGTATGGTGCCCTCTATTATATTCTAATTTTATGATTTATTTATGGAAATTTATCATGCTAAAATACTACGAGACACTTGCATGACAAAAATAACGATAAGAATTATTAAGTTTTTTACAAATGTGAGGGTAAACTATTGTTTATATTCTAAATTATTTCCATTTTTTCAAATACATCTCAAATTAATGATTTTGACTATAAAATATTTAAACTATTTAAAAAGTAATACACTATAACATCACGTGAATTTTCCAGCCTAAAATTACCTTATGATTCGACATGATACTTGGGTATTCTTAGTTATAGGTTCTTTTTATTATGTGACCAAATTGATTGTGTCTATTACGTGTCATTTTTACTCTAATTTTTTTACCACATTTTCAAACATTGTGTTTGGCCGGAAAACGCACCAGTTAGATTTAATTAGTTTTTAAATAATTTAGGTACTTTATTGACAAAAATATTAATTACTTTGCGATAAATTTAAAAAAACAAAGATAGTTTGGAATATAAACAATAATTTAGTCTAAATATAATATGTTATATTATATTATAACTAGCATTCTCCCCTACATTACTACGGATTTAAATTGTATAAAGAGTGTTTCTAAATACACCACCAATTTTTCATTATACACCACTATTAAATTTAATTCAAAACTAAATCATTAATAAATTACTTAACTATCACCACCTCAATTTAAAAAAAAAATCCATAACTCAAAGAATTGAGGTTGCCAGATTCCGTTATGAAACCTTTTTCGCCGATGTCGATCAGCGACATCTCTTCCGCTTCAATCAAAATACACCAAAACTCATGTGTATAAGGTGCATGGGTCGGCCCATCAGATGGACCCGCTCTGACTCGGTCCGACCCGCTTCTGACCCGCCCCAAAAATAATAAAATAAAATAAAAATCGCCACCCATAGTACCATTTCGAACACTAAATAGTATTATTTCGTTTTTTTTTTTGTGTTTTTTATTAGGTTTATTTTGTGTTTTTCAGGGGTGTTTTTAGGGATTTTTTGGGGGGGGGGGGGGGTTAGTGGTTTGTTTTGTATTTTTAGGGGTGTTTTTAGGGGGTTTATTTTGTATTTTTAGGGGTTTTTTGGGGGTGTATTAGGGGTTTATTTTGTGTTTTTTAGGATTTTTTGGGGGGTGTTTTTAGGAGTTTATTTTGTGTTTTTTAGGGTTTTTGGAGGGTTTTTTAGAAGTTTATTTTGTGTTTTTTAGGATTTTTTAGGGGTGTTATTAGGGGTTTATTTCAATTTTTAGGGTTCACTAATTGCATTTTAGGGTATACAATTTGGGGTGGAAAACACAAAAAAAAAACTGAAAAATAAAATAAAAATCAGAAAAGAATCAAAAAAATAATAAAAAAATCGAAAAAAAATAAAAAAAATAGTATAGGCGCGTGTAACCCACACTGAACGGATCGGATCAGTGTGATGGGCCGGCTCATCAGGAGACCTCCTCATCAAAATAAAATCAAAAGTTGAAAATATCCTCTCCGTATTTCTTCCCCCTGTCTCCCCGACTCCTCTCCCTCTCTTTTCTACACTGGTGCTGCTACGCCATCTTCTCCACTGCCACGGCGCCACTCTACCTTCAAAGTATGAATCAACATGACTTCAGAAACAAAGTGCACCACTTTAAAAATCATGTTTGAAACCCATCATAGAATCTCGCAAATGTTTTTTCAAATGTAATACGTTTGGACGAAGAACATATTCAAAGCTTTCATGGATGGTAAGCTCGAAAAAATATTTTATGTTTTCTACAAAAAAATATTTTCGAACCCGACTATGAATTTTACTGTTTCTTGTTGGAAAATTAGATGCAATAAACTGAGTCATAACTCACTTTATCCGATTTTTGGTGACCAATATATTTAATTTTGGAGGAATTCAATAGTTTACGATTGATCTATATTTGGATATTAGGAAAGTTTATTAAATTATTCCAGTTGGTTGTTTTATATCATCATTATCAAGTTTAGAGAATCGACTAGTACTTTTAATTACATGTCCCTTCTACACATTATAGGTGCTTGATTTTTCAGTGAGTGTGAGGTGCTCTGTTCCAAGGTGCAGATCCTTGTAATATGTAAATACGTGTTATATACATTATCATATCTTATCTAAAATGGTTTTAACATTCTCTAAAACATAATTATATGTACATGTAATCCCATGCATATCCTCTCCCCCTCATTGAAAGAGAGTATTTTTTTCGGTTTTGTAATATGATTTAATTCTCCTTCCAACTTCTAATGTTCTATAATTAAAAGTATTCCTTATGGTGCGCTTCTTCACTTAAGAATTCGGATAGCAATATGAGGTACCTTTTCCCTGACTTAAATCTGTAAATGTGAGCCATTTGAATTGTGCTTCTACTGATTTTATTGTCCAATAATTATATCAGTAAGTTGCAACTATTTGAAACTCATGTGTTCGATAGCTCACTTATATTTCTTTCGCACGTATAACGTAATTGACTCACTTTGGCTCAATTAGTTTTGTAGATCTTGTATGCTTCAACTAGTGTTATGTGCTCTTTTGCAAATGGTATAGATCCTTGTAAATCGATAATGGTTACTGCATTTATCTACCTTGCTTCTACTTCCAAAATATTTGGTGGCTTGGATGTTAAGTTACCATAGGACCAGGTAATCTCATAGGTATAGTGAAAAGAAATCGTGTGCCTTCATGGTTTCTTATTTTTCAGCAGGATGCCACAAAAAGGTAAAGTCTTTACCCTCCACAAATAAAAAAAAGTAGTACTTGACTACTTGTTATTTTCTAATAATATATAACTGATCTTGGTCTATGGAAAGGAAAACAGTAAATCAAATAATACCATGTTGTTTTCTTCCTTGATTCTTTTCATTTGCACATTTATCCCTCACAAAACAGTCATAAAAATATGATAAATTATTTTCTTTAAGGCCATTGAGGGTGGGAACGTTATTTATTGGTTAGGTTAGAGAACTAAATAAACACATTTTTTCTTTATGTCTATTTCTTCTATTCCATTATAACTACTTAGGCTTGATGTATATTATATAGGGAGTGGAAAATAACGAAACATTGACTCGAAAGTTTCTGTAGATGTGTTTCCATAAGCCTTGATATTGGGAAAAAAGTAAGACTGGTCTCTTGAGTTCGACAATGGAATCACAGTTATATATATATAATTTGTCTTAGCACATTTTTTTATTATTTATATCTTGCATAAAGTTGTCTAATGCAAAATCTTTATCGACTTAGAACTATTGGGCATTCATTGATTTAAAGATTAATGCCAGGAATTATCAAGTCTAGTTGAAAGGCCTACTACATGGGATCTATTGTTGATCTATCCTCTATCAGGTCATTGATGTTAAGTTTCTTTATATTGTGGTGTAGCATAACAAATATTTCCTGACATTGCTATATATGCAAGATAATTTATAACATTTATAATTTACATAATTCTCTTTTGGTATCTGTGACGGTAGATTGGTCTGAAATGAGAATGGTTAGGTATGTCTACCGGTAAGTCCTCGCTTTGGCAATTACATAATGCTTAGGCCTATCTATGTACTGGTATGTTCTCAATTTTTTCCGTCCACCCATGAATGCTAATGGATATGATTTGATTTTACCACTTGATTACTTTGTTTTAATTTTAAAGAGGGATTTTAAAAGTCTTAAGTAGATATATTGTATTCATTGATAATGACTACAAATAGTAGTATTATTTCTTCTATAATTATGATCTTTTTAATTAGTTATTAATTATTACTATTATTCTTGGTTGTAAGAGATTAATACTTGTATTCTTTGAATTTTCTTTTAGCTTAATTATAAGAAGAAGTGAAGAACTCAAGCGTTGGATTAGGTACGTGGTATTTTGAAGTAGTAACCTAGTTATCTAATTATTTGTATTGATGATGTTCAAATATTACATACTCACCGTGGAGTATGTAGCTAGATAACATTAAATACATCGATATAGATCTCATATTTTGGACAATTATTGTGTATGTTTTTGAAATTGTGGATAGAATTTGATTTGGATGCTTATAGATTGAATATATTATTCATTCAATATTATTTATTGCAATGTTCGGTATTATATTTGTTAGAATGCATATGGTCTTATTTATTTATGTCCGCGTCAATGAAGGTAAATTAATTTTTAATAATATTTTATTAAATAATATTTAACTCTAAAAATAAAATATCATATAATGAGAGAAAAATGATGAAATAATGAGGAAGTATATCGTCATTAATATATAATTTAGTGAGAAGACTTTGTAGTTTAATGACAAAAGTTGTCAAATTTCAATAGATTGTCAATGACGGTATATTCCATGACTAAAAGCATCATATGAATAATGACAGGCAGTCACAGACGCAGAAAAAAATATTAAGGGTGTACAAGCTGTACTATTTCATATATAGTCTATTTTTTTCATCGAGACATACATTTATATATAATAACACAACATAAAATGATATCCAAAATCAAAATCATACTAGTGATAAAAGAGTACGAAAAATCAATACATTTAAATAAGTTTAATACATTTAAATTGATCAAAAAATTCTAAAATTGTAACTTTAATGACTCGTCGTTGTGCCTAATGAGTAGGGGGGTGTAAGTGAGTCGAGCCTACTCGTGAGCTACTCGGGATCGACTCGGTGAAAACTCAAAATCTACTCGAGATTTGTCGAGCTCGAGCTACTCGAGTAGTTACCGAGCTCGAGCTCGAGCTCCATGATAGTGAGCTCGACAGGCTCGCGAGCCTTATCGAGCTTAATCGAGCTTTGAAGTAATTACAAATTTACCTTTAATAATTAAATATTTTACATATATATCATTAATAATTAAATCATTTTTATTTAAAATTAATTTTTTATTTAATATTTATACTTAATCTAGTCGAGTCGAGTCGAGCTCGAGATTGCCGAGTTGGATATCGAGTCGAGCTCGAGCTTGAAAAATCAAAGCTCGACCGAGCTCGAGTCGAGTCGAGCTTCGAGTCTTCCTTATCGAGCTTGATCTCGATAAGCCTAATACTCGACTCGACTCGGCTCGATTACACCCCTACTAATGAGGAAGTGGTGGCAATTGATATCTACGAGTATCAATCGATTGAAAACGCTGCAAGATCGGCTCGTTATCAATTATTGAAAAAATCTCCTTCTCAATGTATACAACTAATCTGTCATTCAACCACTCATCTCTTATTTTGTTGCACAAATCAGTCTTGACAGTCTTCATTGCTGAAAATGCCCTCTCAACAGAAGCCGTGACAACTGGTAAAACCAATGACAACTCAATTAGACGATAAACCAATGGAAAAATAGAATGCTTACCAGTGATAACCATTTTCCTAGCAAGATTTCCCAAATTAGTAACCGCAGAAAATCGAGAATCGCATCACACATTAACAATGAAATTATTAAGTTGTTGCAGAAGATATAAGCAATCAGTTGTTGAGAAGTCTTCATGATATAAAATAGCAAGACGCATGAGTTGATCCACATTGAGAGAAAGAATTTCTCGGATCAAGACATGCTATGCAACTAAGAAATTCAATGCTAACTTTTGAAAAACAGTTATTCATCTCTTGTATAGCCAAATCAATAACTTGTCATTTAAATCACTGTAAAATTAATAAAGAATGAAACATGCAAATGAAATAAAATATTTAGAATTTAAAAATAATACCTGATAAAAAATCTCGAGATTATGACCACATCGAATTATGTTGTCTTCCATATCAACTAATGGGAATTTATTCAACTCACAAATTCTGTTCACTTCAGTACAAATCATTTCTCATCCATTCTCCCTCAACTCTTGTAATTGACATTTCACACTTTAGATCAATGACATAGCTTC
This sequence comes from Perilla frutescens, assembly GCA_026008535.1. NCBI lineage: Eukaryota > Viridiplantae > Streptophyta > Magnoliopsida > Lamiales > Lamiaceae > Perilla > Perilla frutescens. Next base: position 41,311,866 of record BRKX01000001.1, read on the forward strand.
AACAATATTTTGATCCTTTTGTTGTAAAGTAAGAGACATTCATTTGTGATTCCCAGTAAATGTTTCATCAATTGCAACAGAAACACAAACTCATAACTATTCATTTTCTGAATTAGACCTTCGGCAGTACTTCTACTTTCAAAAGAAGTAGCATCATCACATACATTTTGCAACACTTGCTCAACTGAAGGCCACATAAGCTCAAACGAAGCAAAGTCAAGTAATGTGTACCCCAACGAGTATCCCCAGGTCTTACCAAATTGGTTTCCTTATTTTGACCACTTCCACTCTCCCTTTCTCTGCCATCAAGTTCACTAATTAGCCTCTCATGCTCTAACTCTCTAAGCCGATCTCTTCTTTTACAAGACGTTGCGGTCGTGTTCACAATTATGCTAACATAGTTAAAAAAATCTATCACCGTCATATTTCTCTTAGCAACAACAATAATAATCAGCTAGAGTTGATGGGGGAAACAATGAACATACATAGCATATAGATTTTCTTGCAATATTAAAGATTTCAACCCATTGAACTCGCCCTGCATGTTTGATGCTCCATCATATCCTTGACCTCTAACTTTGGATAATGATAAACCATATTGTACAAATAAATCATCAATAACATTTTTCAATGATTGAGAACTAGTCTCAGCCACATGTACCATTGCAAGAAATCTTTCAATTATACAACCTTCTCTGTTCACATATCTTAAAACAACTCTCATTTGCTCTTTCATTGAAATATCTCGAGCCCCATCAACGAAAAGAGTGAAAATAATATCTCCAATATCATTAACAATGGCAAGTGTGATCTCTAAAGCACATGCACATGCTAATTTTTTTGAAATTTTTGAAGAAGTCATTTGATTATTTTTAGGAGCATTTTTACCCAAAACTTTGGAAATGACTTTGTTTTGGTGACTGTACCAATCAAGTAATTCTAGAAAATTACTTTCATTTATAGAAGTAGTTGACTCATCATGTCCACAAAAGGCAATCTTTGCATCAAAAGAAAACGAATGACATCCAATACCACCGTTAATCGGGCTCGATAAGCAATATCCATCTCACGACTATTTGTTCGAAACATATTTGTCACACTATGTCTTTGATCTTGAAAAGCCTCAAACTGTATTCTAGCATAGTTGTGACAACTATTCACAGCACCAACATGAGCATTGAATTTCTCTTTTACTTTTTTCCAATTTTTAAATCCCATTTTTGCAAATACTTCATCTCCACAACGACCCATTTTATCTGATGGTTTGAAAAGATAGCACCAAAAATAAAAAGCTGCATCTTTTGATATACTATACTCTAGCCAGACGAACTCCTTATACCAAAAATGTTTAAAACTTCTATCTTGATCAACTTGAAATGTTTTCGGATAAATATGATCGTTTATTTGACAAGGCCCTCTTATGAAATATTCTCTCCATACTTGATCTCGAATAGCAATATCAAATTCATCTATCGGTTTTCTCAAACCCGGATCACTATCAACATCCTCCAAGTTAAATTCCACCTATACCCGAACGCGAAGACTATCCATTGATTCAGCAATAATATTAGGTTCATTCGAAGAAGAAGGTGATGAAGAGACACCATTACAAAGTTTTTTATAATATCGCTTCATTATCTACACAATACAAAATTCAAAATAGATTAATACACAAAATTATAGTAGTAATATCAAAACATTTAATTTTTCAATTATAATTATATTCTACAAAATCCCCAATTTAAAATATAAACTAAAACCATAATTTAGGCTCAACTTTAAAGAATGTAAATTAAATTTAACAAACCAAAATATATTTAATACTATCATACATCTAACAAATTCTACACAATATGAATTAAGAATATAAAAATAACTTACAAATCTGAATTCAACATGAGAAGCAGCGCACCAGTGCCCCATAGCCCATTGACGGTGACGGAACAGAGAAAAAGAAAATTTTTTATCTTTATTTGAAGGGAACTTTTACTTCTTTAATTTATTTTTGGTTTACACGTCTAACTCTTCTTTTTCATGTAAAAAGGGAATGACCCTTTTTAATTAAAAAACATTTTTTACCAACTAACACTTTTTACTTTATTGCTTAAAAATGTCTTAAATATATTATTAAAATATTATTATTTGATAGTCAATACACAATAGATACAATACGTATATCTAATCTTCTTCTTCTTCAAGCTTTCGTGACTTCGTCCAGGGCAACGACGTGAGCAGAGCAGAGGACATCAATCTTTTTTTACTTCTTCCCGATCTTTCCGATATCCCAATGTTAGGTGGCTAAGAAAAAAATTCTGACTACCCTATAAAAATGAAATTATTTTTCAATTAGGGGGGGGGGGCTGGAGCCCCCCATCCCCCTTATATCCTCCTCTGATGACAGGATATCATTCCCATCATTGTATACTTTTAGCTAGAGAGGTAACAATGACGGAAAATTCCCATCATTAAATATCTTTAATGAGAGGAATTGGACCTTTAGTGATGAAACTTCCCATCATTAAAAACTATTTTTCTTGTAATGATGATTATTTACTTTATCATGCTCATTTTTCTTTTCATTTTTCTTTGGTTCTGTAACAGCCCGGTCCCGAGGATGGGGACGGGGTTGTTGTGCGTAAAATAAAATGAAAAATTGGAAATCCAGGGGGTGTTTCTAGAATTAAACTAAGTTAGCGCCTCAAAACTTAGGCAACAGAACTTTATGATTAGGAAGAACTTATCATTTTCAACGAATCAAAGGGGTCAAAGGGTTCAAACAAGTTGAAGGAATGCCTATTCATAGGCTAGTCAAATTCAAACAGAATCCAACAATTAATAGATAGGATTCCGACTCTTCAAATAAACAAGACCTCTTCATAGGTCACAACAACTAAGATTCATCAATAGGTCAGAGGCAAATAAACTATTTTATGTCTTATTCATAGGACAGATGTAATTAATCAAGATAAGACCCATTCATAGGTCAACTGGAAAATAAATAAAATCCAAGACTTAACCAAATATGACTAACTCATAGGTCGAAAACTGTAATGAAACATGCTTGGATTTATGAAAAGAAGTGGGACTTTATTATCATGATTCAATAAAGAATACAATTCAGATAAGCTCAAAAATAAAACATAGCATGCAATCATACTATGGGGCAACTGTATCAGAGTTTAAGCGGAAAATAATGGAGTAATATTGTATCACATAACAACATACTCATGAGCAATAGTTTAGTATGAACAAGACAGCAAGGCATGATCAACCCATAACAGTACATCGAGTCATCACCTCCCGTATCTCAACCTGTGAAAAACATTTTGAAAATATTTTGGGCGTGAGTACTAAAGCACTCAGTGGGTTAAAATTTTAACTCAATCTTTAATAAAAACTGTAACAAAATATCCAAAATATAAATACAGATAATGGAAAGCAAAACACGAAAGCACTTCCCATTTCTGCAAACCTTTTTCTTCTCTTTGGTACCCTGTAGCTCCTTCTGTCGTCTACTGCACTCTATGACATGTCGCTGATAGGAAAAGGGAAGGGTTACCTCGCTAATTCGAGAAGAGTGTACCAGGGGTTACCCAGCATTGACCCTGAGTATACCAGGGGTCACCTAGCATTGACTCCTTATATTGATGCTCAGATCACGTGTATGTGCAGGGGTTACCTCACAGTGACACCTTTAGTGATTAACATCACAACTACAAGAATCACAGTTCCTGCCTATCCTTTGATCTATGTTCTCTATAAAGCGCGTAATATGACATAAGCATAAAAACTATATCATCCTCTAAATATAGCAACTAGGCTAACCTTTAATTCCTCTAGCAACTTAGTTCAATTATGCTTCTTATTCCTTAAACGGAAATCATTCTATAACTTGAGTTTAATAATAAATGCACAAGCTAAAGAGTACAACTTATTATACACAAGTATAATCAATACACAATAAACAGTTAATATACTGTAACTTTAAACTATGACTTTTAGACTTTAAATATAAACTCTAACCCTAATCTATAAACTATGAACTTTAACCTATAACCTTAACTTTTAACCCATAGACTTTAGTTATGACAAAGCATAATCTATTCTATTTAATTATGTCAAAGCATAATCTATATTCTCTTATTGTGATAAATCATAATCTATATTCTCAACCATTATGATGAGACATAATCTATGTTCTCAGTAATTATGGCAAAGCATAATCTATGTTCTCAATAATTATGGCACATCATAATCTATGTTCTCAATAATTATATATTAGTAAAATACTATGTTCTCATTAATTATACAACAGTATAATACTATTACTCTATCAGAGACTTGAGCAGATAATTTCTCAAATATTTTATTTGGATATTCTAACTATGACTATCACATTTATGAGTTAATAACTCAAATATAGATAGGTTTTGCAAATAAACCCACCTCGATTAGACCAACTCAGGTGATCAAACTTCTCGATACTCATCTGTCAGCTCCTCTGACTGGCTCAACAAGTCCTACAAGGTCAAACCTTATTTTAGGACTGCTACTCTAATTTTCAGAACTCGACTTTAATTTAATTGGAGCTTTTATTTACTTTAATCATATTTCAATTAAGAATGCGCGACTCTAGAGACCTCGTACAACTTCAATAGAGAAGGAAATAAATTCCAAGATATAATTTCCAATTTGATGGGACCAAAAGATTCGACAGAGGCCACTTTCCGTAACTTGCCATTTTAATCCAATTTTACACAGCAAACCTCGATTGCACTTTTTACTTGTCCAAAAATTAGGAAAATAATCAGGCATGATGTTGTGGTACAGAACCGGCTGGGGATTACACTTCTTGTTTTCCTACCACTTGCGGTCTCTTTCACTTGCTACTCAAGTAGCTTGAACAAATAAACGAGCTATTACAAGCTATTACAACAAAAGACAGTGAGATCGAATCTTCAAATCTTCACTGAAGGGAGATCTTCTCCACGAGGTAGCCTCAGAAGGGAAGATCAAAGGAATCTTCAAGGTTTCTTCACGGGCTAAGGCACCAACTCTTAGATCTGTAAAATAACAAGCAAGCTCAGTAAGTACAGAGTGAAAGCAGCAGTGAATCGAAGTGACAAGAAAAGACAGAGAAGGGTCAGAGGTGGGAAAAATGTGCGCGGGGCACGGTGGCTCAGATTTTCCCACTGGAGACGGCGACGGCAACTCCGGCGACCGGAAAAGACCCAGACCAGGGAGGAGATGGCGAAACAATCCTACTCGAAGCACACTCAAGCTTTCAATCTCAGAGGACAGCCCAACCATCTACACTCATAGGCCAACAAGAATCACGGTCAGATTTCAGCCAGAGAAACCGAGAACGGCAGCAAGAAGCACAGAGAGAGAGAGCTTTTCAGATTATGGTTAGGAATCAGAGAGTGGCTTGAGAGAGAAGAGGGCTCTCTCACATGTTATAGAGGGTTCCAGAACATAGGGAATAGAAATCAGCAATAATGTTGAATTAAGAGGGAGATGGAACGTCGGGTTAGGGTTAAGGGTTTTGGGTTGGGCCGGAGCGGGTAGGGGAATAGGAAAGGCACATGGGCCAGAGAAAAGGCCAATTGGGCCAACTTTCAACACATGACCCCACATATATCTTTATTAAACTATACAATTTTTGGAATTTTCTGAAATCACATGCTCTAGTTATAAAAATAACCGCCTGATTAAAATAATCGACTTTAATCAAAACTTATCGGAAAATTATGAAACTTGGCAGTCCTATAGGAAATGATATTTCGAGCTACTTTCTAGTTCAAATTTTTTCGATTTGACGACCCGAAACGGGCAAAAATAGGCCAAAACCGAAGCTGATCGGCGTCCCTTTATTTTTCACGTTTTCCGGCATTTTCGCCGGTTTCCGGCCACCGGACGACAACACACTCAACATACAAAATGAAGCCCTATTTAAAACACACAACACATTAAAATTTGAACTATAAAGGATGAGAAATGGACCGAAACGAGACATCCGAAGCGGCGGCGCGACAGCGGCACGACGACGGCGATTCCGGCCATCCACGGCAGCGGCGGCGGCGGCTCTCCGGCAGCCTTCCGGTGCTCGATAGCTGCTCCCGCAGCAGCAGCACCCCTCCCCCCAAATAAAACTTAACCTGGGCCCGCATGCGCGATTTACTCGGCGCAGGCCCGGGTTTCTCTCGTTCGTCAACAAGAATGAGAGAGAAAGAGAGAGAAGAGAGAGAATGAGCAATTGCAAATGAATCCAACCCCCCTATTTATAGGAAAACCAAGGCCTTGGTGGGTATAACTTTTTCGGATATAAAATACTGATAAAGTGATTTCCGGATTCAATAAAAGTTGCTTTATTCAATGGCGAGGTCCAAATGATCTCCGACACAAAATCTGAAAATACCGGGAGACTCGTTGGCTCGAGTACTATTGAACCAACCCGACTTAGGATGACGAAGAAGTCGTCTGAAGAGAAACGAGAAAAGATTCCCTTTCAAAAATTACTTTTACTATTCATTTCGACTGACAGATTTTGCTCTCGAGCGCTTGATTGACCTCAGATTGGCAATCCGTGAACGCGAACGGATTCTTTGGGTCATTTCCTATAAGATAGACTTGATAGAACAAGTCTCAGATCAATAAGGAAGATTTCGTAAATTTTTCGAATTACGAATGCTCGCATAAATTATTATTCACAGATTTTCCCTTTACGATTTTCAATTATGGGACTTCTGTAGAGGTCAGAATAAAATTCTGAAAGCATCAACAGCTTCCTTTAGGTCGTTGCATTCCAAAAAAGACCAATATTGACTATCTTCCGGCGGCAAACGTAAAATCTCATAATCGATTTTCACATAAAATACACAAAAAAGGTCGTGACTTACATCTGTTTTACTTTATTTTAGCTCCAATTATTTTCTTTAGTCTTTAAAATAAATTTAGAGAACTCTCTAAAATTTTGGGATGTTACAGGTTCAGTGCATTTGTTTGCATAAAAGCCAGATTCATCACAGTTATAATATTTTCTTAAGTGTGGTATAGATTTAGGACTGCTTTTAGACTTTGTCTTTTCATAAGATCTATACTTTAGTTTTTTACCCGAAGCTCTCTTCCCCAGACGCAAAATTTTACCATTATTTTTACTAATGCTCTATCAGGTTATTGATGTTAAGTTTCTTTATATTGTGGTGTAGCATAACAAATATTTGCTGGCATTGCTATATATGCTAGATAATTTATCAATATTTATAATTTACATAATTCTCTTTCGGTATCTATGATGGTAGATTGGTTTGAAATGGGAATGCTTAGGTATGTCTACCGGTAAGTCCTCATTTTGATAATTATAGACCGCTTAGGCCTATCTATGCACTGGTATGTTCTCATTATTTTCCGTTCACCAATGAATACTAATGGATATGATTTGATTTTACCACTTGAATACTTTGTTTTCATTTTAAAGAGGGATTTTTAAAGTCTTAAGTAGATATATTGTATTCATTGATAGTGACTACGAATAGTAGTATTATTTATTCTATAATTATGATATTTTTAATTAGTTATTATTTATTACTATTATTTTTTGTTATAAGAGATTAATACTTGTATTCTTTGAATTTTTCTTCTAGCTTAATTACAAGAAGAATTCAATTATTGGATTAGGTACGTGGTGTTTTGAAGTAGTAACTTAGTTATCTAATTATCTATATTGATGATGTTCAAATATTATGTACATACCGTGGAGTATGTAGCTAGATAATATTAAATACATCCATATAGATAGGACTCATATTTGGACAATTATTGTGTATGTTTCTGAAATTGTGGATAGAATTTGATTTGGATGCTTATAGATTGAATATGTGATTCATTCAATATTGTTTATTGCAATGTTTTGCTATTATATTTGTTAGAATACAGATGGTCTTATATATTTATGTTCGCATCAATGAAGGTAAATTAATTTTTAATAATATTTTATTAAATAATATTTAACTCTAAAAATAAAATATCATATAATGAGAGGAAAATGATGAAATAATGAGGAAGTATATCATCATTAATATATAATTTAGTGAGAAGAATTTGTAGTTTAATGACAAAAGTTGTCAAATTTCAATAGATTTTCAATGATGGGATATTCCGTGATTAAAAGCATCATATGAATAATGACGGGATATCATTCCCGTCATTGTATACTTTTAGCTAGAGAGGTAACAATGATGGGAATTTCCCATCACTAAAAATCTTACTGAGAAGAATTGGACCTTTAGTTATGCAATTTTCCATTATTAAAAATAAAAATTTTCTTGTAATGATGATTATTTACTTTATCATGCTCATTTTCCTTTTCATTTTTCTTTGGTTCGGTGCATTTGTTTGCATAATAACCAGGTTGATCACTGTTACAATATTTTTTTTAAGTACGGTATAGACTTAGGACTGCTTTTAGACTTTGTCTTTTCATAAGATCTATTACTTTGGTTTTTTACCGGGAGCTCTCTTCCTCACATGCAAAATTTCATCATTATACTAATGCTCTCCTGCCATACTTCATGTCAAGTTCTTTAGATTTTAGACCATTTGCAACAATTTCATAGGTCGCTACATTTCTACCATACTTAACGATAGACTTAACATCATTAAATTTATCTGGGAAACTATTTAACTACACGGTACTATAGTATCTTTCAATGATGTCATCTCCACCTAGTTACATAGCCTGAATTAATTAGTTAAAATCACTCAATATATCATCAATATCCTTACTCATATCCAGTTGTAGCGCCCCGATTCCGAAAGACCGTGTAATTGATGTCACGGGAGTTGAAATTAAGAAGGGGGAAAGAAAGGGGGTAGGTAACCTGACTAACAAAATCTCAACAGAAAGACTCAGAATAATCAAGCATGCTTTATAATAATATATACTTATTGATAATACTAAGATCAGAGTTCTTAGTGTTTAACAAAAATATATTACAAGTGCGAAAACTCCATTACTAACAGGATACTTAACAAAAAGAGACAATGGAAAAATACGTAAATAACAAAAGCCAATCTCTCAGCATCGTCACATCCACGCGCCAGCCTACTGACCTAAAAATATTTAGAAATATTTGGGCTGAGTACTATTGCACTCAGTGGGCATGTTTTCACAATTTAAGTTATGCGAATCATTTTGTAAAAGTAATATATCTGTGTCCATGCAGGTAGTGAAGCTTATGAGATTTTAAAATTGGAAGCAATCTATGTTCACCAAAATATTTTATATTGAAGCGCTTAAGAGTATAACCAGTCACTGCCTACAACCCCTACTACATCATCAACGCGTAAAGTTTATGAGTATAACCAATGAGTGTAACCGTTCATTTTAGTCTTTCGACAAAGAATAAGGCATGACGAATAATGCATGCATACTGTAGCTACTCACATTGACACAAAGCTGGTTTATGAGACTCCGATAACATACAGTAGCACGTAAACATTTAACACAGATAGTCACATATGCAATTTTAACAAAACAGAGCTTAATAACTCGAAAGATACAATTGGCAAAGATAGTATAGCCCACCTGGATAATAGATAAGGTTTCAAATTTCTGGATTGATTCTACTTGATTCCTGTTACTTCTTCTGAGCCTACAACAACCAACATTGGCTTAGTTTAACTAAATAACCCCTATTAAAACTTAACCTCTAAGCTTCCTTTTAAGTTAAGTTCTATTAAACTTTTGACAAATCTTTACTCATGATCTTAATTATGAAAAATTATGTGAAAATATTAAACTTGGGGCTTACAAGACACTTATACGTATATTAAAGTTATAATTATATACATATACATATATAACATGATAGTTATTTATTTCTAATAGTTCCGAACAATTATAATATATGTATATATATCTATATTCGAAAAGTATTGAACACAAGAAATTCTTGATAAATGTATTTCTAGAAATAATCTTAAAGTTTACAATATTAAAAATGTATAAATTCATGTGATAAATATAAAATAAAGCATTACAATTGGAGATTATCTAAAATATATATATATATAGCTCTATATATTTAATTTCATAAGAACGTACCTTAAAGATATAATAGTTGCATAAATTATTATTAATATATGGGTTCCTACTATATTTCTTTTCAAAACTATTTAATTAAGCACGAGTGACACATAGAAGAAAGAAAACTATATGGGTTCCTACTATATTTCTTTTTTTGTACAAAATTTTACTTGAAGTAATTACTCATCATCCTACTAACCACCCCCTCAAGCCACATCACCCTACTAATTCATCCTTAAGACACATATAAATATTGGAGAAGGTGGTTAACAAATAAATATACTATATCTAAATTGTCTATATATATACATATTAAAATATTATTTTCATGTTTATGGCAAGTGGACGTATATGCATATATATATACTCGTTTACTTTTTTTTAATGATGTAAATAAAGATATGGTCCATTTTATTTTTAGCACTTATATGTATATATTTGTATGTAAATACAAAATAAAAAAATCACACTGATAAATAAATTTCTAATTAATTTAGATACTAGAATTTTGGGGTATTACACCTAAACTTGAAAAAAAAAAATCTTGCAAAAAATAGGATAAAGATTAAAAAGAAGTTTATGAGAAAAGTTCATTCAATTTATCCCACAACAATTTAACATAAGCAATGTCAACTACTTGTCTCACCACATAGTCATGCAAACCTAACAAGATGGCAGACCGATCACTTTCATTGATTTCAATTTTCTTTTCATTAGCTTCATCTTTAGTAACACCCGTACATGACAGCTTTAAGAACTTTTTCTTTGATTGATGAGATTACATTTCATTTTGTATGAAATAAGAAACCCATTTTTCATAGAGATAATAAAGATGCATAACAATTTAACACAATATCACAGAAACAAAGAGAACAACAAGCTATATGAAGTCGAGAAATACACAACAGGCTAAAAGAAAACACAGAGACGGCGGAAGCAAACAACACCATTCTTAAGAACATGAAGTAGAAGCAAGCAAACGCCCAATACAATAAAGAAACCAGGAATGAAGAAAACTCAAATATGCAAGATAGAGAATCACACAGAGACTCTTAACACGAGCAAAAAATGTAGATGGATGGCAGCACCTTGTCTAAATCATGCGAAGAACAATAGCAGCACCTTGCCTAAAAACACATAACCCTACAACTCTAATAAACTAAGCATAAGTCTACAACTAGGAATGGGAACAGATAGATTGAGGGATTATACCAAAGTAGAGATCCTCAGTCGATGGACTTTAACTTACCTTTCCAGGTACTACGGAAGAGTTAGAAATAGGGCGTGGCCATGAAGGATGTGTCCCAATGATGATGCGATGGCAAACCAAACGCACTCTAGTGTTTAGCCATGTAGGAAAATATTCTCAATGTAAAGAGCAGTGTAAATGAAACATTCTATCCATCAAATTATAATTATGGTCCACGCTCATCAAATTCAAATTCAGAAATGAAAAGTTTGGATGATGTTTATGCAATATGCAACTTTTTCATGATTGAACCTCAAAATTTTGAGAATTAATGAAAAAGAAAGTATGAAGAAAAGCTATGTAAGAAGAACTTGATGTGATCTAAAAGAACAAATTATAGGAATTGATCGAAAGATCGAGAGAAAAAGAAATTGTTGGAATGAAATTAATCTACAAAGTGAAAATGAATTAATATGCTTCACTTCAAATAAACAAAGCAAGGCATATAACAAAAGGTTACACAACATCTGAAGTTGACTATGATGAAGCATTCTCATCAGTTTTACATCTACATACAATCCAAATGCTCATTACATTAGCCGCTCAAAAGGAATTTGACATCAAATCAACATTTTCGAATGGATAACTAACTTAAGGAATCTATGTCGAGCAACCACAAGGTTTTGTGATTGAGGAAACCGAACAAAAAAAATTATCGGTTGAAGAAAACATTATAGATAGGCTGAAACAAACTTCAAAAGTTTGGTATGGTAAAATTGATAATTAGTTCATCCAACCTGTAGGATTCAAGAGGATCAAAATCAAGAAGCATTGTATGTGAAAACTCAAAGTATATCAATACTCATCGTTGTTAGAGTATATGGCCCATTTCTATTAGGCTTCTAATTATTCGAGCATTGGGCCCAGACTACCCAACCCACCGAGAAGGCCCATCTCCCACAACCCTAAGTCACCGACCTATTTATTAGGTACCTCACTCCTATTCACACACAGTTCTCATTTAAGTGTGTGAACGGGTAGGGTTTTGTTTGAGAGAGAGAGAGAGAAAAGATCTGAGACGGTTATGTGCTCAGCTTTGTGCGATTCTTCTTCTTCTCTATCTCTTCTGAGTTCTTCCTTCTCAGTGGTGATCTTCATTCTCTGTGAGTGAGGGGTTCTGGGGAACGGTGCAACTCGAGTGGTGTTTGCTGGTGGTTTGAGGATTGTGCTGCTATGGCTGTCTTTGTGGTGTTCGCGACTGTTAGAGGAGAAGTACTTGGTTCAAGTTCTGAGCCATTTGTCGGCTTTGATCTAGTCTAGTATTCTTCTGTTTGTTCCAGTATCTTGCTAGAAGCTGTAATAGTTGGTAGCGATCAAAGGTTGTATAGATCCCGAATAGTGGTATCAGTAGACGTCGGGGTTTTATTTGAATACCGTCGGTCATTGCTACTGACTGAAATCTGTCCTCTCCGAACGAACGGTAAAGGTAAAATGGTGTTCCCCTCTTCTAGGGCACCGCTTTGGTAAATTGGTTGATCCTCTCTGTATTCTTTATTTCTTAGTGGCGTAAGGGCCTATAGGCTTGGTATCTGCTATTTGCCTCTGTGTTTTCTTAGATCTTGGTCTGTTGGCTTAGATCTAGGGTTTGTTTCTGGTCGATCTTGGTTGGTCTTTCACTATTCTTTGTGTTCTGTGGTTCAGATCTGTGTGATCTGTTGGAGTTCTGGTGATCTCCTCATTGAATCTCTCGTACGAGATTCCTGACTGTTTCTCAGAAATTTTACTTGACTGAGCCTTGGACTTTGTGTGACCCTCTGCACCCACGTTCAAATAGGTGATTGTGAACTGGGCTCTCACCTTACTCCGTTAAAGGCTTGTGTCTAGTGAATGCTCTGCGTTCCGGTCTCTATTGTTTTCTTATGTTCTCTTGCTCTTCTTGGCTTCTTTATTGTTTCTTAGCATCTGTGTGTGCGCAATATGGCTGCAAATGTGTATGGCATTCTCCCTTTTAATGGGAAAATGACTTTAACATTTGGAAACAGAAAATCAAACGTGTTTTGATGCAACAGCGTGTGATAAAAGCCATTTCTGGCGCTTATGATGAGTCTGACAATCCTGCTAAACCTGTTGAAATGAATGAGCTTGCCTGTTCTACTATCATGCTTAATCTTAGTGATTCTGTAATTAGGAAAATGGATGAGTTGACTTCTGCCAATGATTTGTGGGAAAAACTTGAAACTACCTACACAGAAACTTCTTTTGCTAATCGCATGCATCTTTTTGAAAAATTGTTTAAGTTCAAGCTTGATATGTCTAAGGATATTGATGAAAATATTGACATGTTCTCTAAACTGGTGCAAGACATTAAGCTTTCTGGGAACAAAACAATTGATAACTATACCGATATTACCCTGTTGAATGCCATTCCTCACTCTTTTTCTGATGTTAAGGCTGCCATTAAGTATGGCAGGGATAATGCCTCTGTTCATTTTATCATTAGTTCCCTTAAATCTAAGAAATTGAAGGTGTTGGAATATGGGGAGGGAGGTCAGGGTAACAAGGCTATGCATGCTAGGGGGAGGGAGAAAAATAAGACTCCTAACAACTCTAAAAATGGAAATAAGAAAAAAAAAGGGTAGGTCCAGGTCTAAGTCAAGGTCCAGGCAAGCTAGAAAATGTTATAACTGTGGTGAAACTGATCATTACATTAAAGATTGTCCTCTGTCTAAGAAAAATAAGAAAAAAGGCAAAACTGATAATGATCATACAAATGTTGCTACTGGTGATAATCTTGGTGATTGCTACATGGTTATACATTCCTCACATGCTACTGTTCATTCTGCTTCTTCTTCTATGTGTGAAACAGAATGGTTGATTGACTCTGGTTGTACCTTCCATATTTCCCCTTTTAAGAATATTTTCTCTTCTTTTAAGGAAATTGAAAATGGATTTGTTTTCATGGCTAATGAGAAAAGGTGTAAAATAATAGGATTAGGCACTGTATGTTTGAAGTTTAGGTATGGCACTGAAATAATCTTGAAAAATGTGAGATATGTTCCTGGTTTATGCTATAATCTGTTGTCTTGTGCTGCTCTGGAAGATGATGGTTTTGAGGGCAAGTGGGGTCAGGGTCAAATGAAAATTCTTAAGGGTTCTTTAGTAGTGTTTAAAGCTCTTAAGCAAAATAACCTGTATATCTGCCACACTGAACCTGTTCTTTCTGTGCATGCTGTGAAACATAATCATACACTATTATATCATAACAGGCTTGGTCACATGAGTAATAAAGGCCTTCAATTTCTTAAAAATGCTGGCATGTTTGGTTCTGATGTTGTGCAGTCTCTGCCTTTCTGTGACGCCTGCATTTTTGGTAAACAACATAAAGTGCAATTTCATGTTTCTGTTTCCCCAAATGTGTCTAAATGTACTGAGATTCTTGAATATATACATGATGATGTTTGGGATCCTGCCACTGAGACAACTCATGGTGGAAATAGATTTTTTCTGTCCATTATTGATGATTTCTCTATGAAGGTTTGGGTTTTTCTGATGAAGCATAAGTCTCAGGTGTTTGAAAAATTCAAATCTTGGAAATCTATGATTGAAAATCAAACTGGCAAGCATGTTAAAATTCTTAGGACAGATAATGGCCTTGAGTTCTGTAATACCCAACTTGATTCTTTGTGTGAATAATTTGGTATTAAGAGGCACAAAACTGTTCCTTATACTCCCCAACAAAATGGTGTTGCAGAGCGCATGAATAGAACATTATTAGAAAGGGTGAAGAGTATAAGACAATTATCTGGTCTTTCTAAGAAGTTTTGGGGTGAAGCTTTGTGCACTGCTGCCTATTTGATTAATAGATCTCCTTCTTCCCCTTTAAAGAGACAATGCCCTGAATCTGTATTTACAGGAAAACTTGTTGATATTTCTAATTTGAGAGTGTTTGGTTGTGCTGCATACATGCACTTAAAGGGTGATAAACTTGAACCTAGGTCTAAAAAGTGTGTCTTCGTAGGTTACCCTGAAGGAGTTAAGGGCTATAGATTGTGGGTTAGGGAAGAACCTGGTTTTAAAACTATTGTCAGTAGGGATGTTATGTTTAATGAAACTGATTTCCCTTGTTTACATGACAAATTGCCTGCTTCTGATCCTTCTTTTTCTTATACTATTTCTTTTGAGGTGGAGCCTCAGCCTGTGCTGTTTCCCCCTGTTCCCTTAAATGATCCTAATGATATTGTTGATGCTCCTAATGACTTGCATGATGTGTCTGGTAGTGATCATTCTTTTTCTGAACATGGTGTTGTGTCTGAAACTGAATCTGAAATAGAATCTGAACCTCAATCTTCTGATCATAGTAATCTGCAAAACTATCAACTTGTTAGGGCCAGAGTTAGAAGACCTATTGTAAGACCCATAAGATATGATGACTGCAACTTATTTGAGTTTGCTTACAATGTGTATGAGTCCCTAGATAGCAATGAACCTAAGACTTATAAACAAGCAATGAAGAGTGCTGAGTCTGGTAAATGGTTTATTGCTATGGAACAGGAAATGAGATCCTTGCAGGTGAATAAAACTTGGGAACTTGTTCCTAAGCCTACTCATTGTTCAGTGGTTGATTGTAGGTGGCTTTACAAGGTAAAGCCTGAATTGAATTCAGTAAGATACAAAGCTAGGTTGGTGGCTAAAGGCTTCACTCAAAGGAAGGGAATAGATTATATTGAAATTTTTGCTCATGTAGTTAAGTTTACAACTGTGTGCATTATGCTTCTAGTTGCTCAATATAATTGGGAATTAAAACAAATGGATATTACTACATCATTTCTTCATGGTGATTTGGATAAACCTATCTACATGAATCAACTTGAAGGTTCTGTTGACTGTTCTAAACCTGATTATGTGTCTTTTAAGAAAGTCTCTGTATGGTTTAAAATAATCCTCTAGGCAGTTGAATATCAAATTTGATAATTGTATGAAATCTTTGAAGTTCATAAGAAGTGCTTATGATCATTGCCTTTACTTTAAAGATGTGAATACAGTGCCTATGTTTCTGTTGATATATGTAGATGATATGTTGTTAGTAAGTCCCTGTAATGAAACTATAAAACATGTTCAAAAATGTCTTTGTGATAATTTTGAGATAAAGGATTTAGGGGATGCCAAAAAGATTCTTGGCATGAGTATAATAAGGGATAGGAAGAATAACAAACTTGTTTTGAGTTAGTCAAGTTATGTTGAAAAGATATTAGCTAAGTTTGCTATGTCTGATGCTAAATCTGTCTCCGTTCCCCTTGCTTCCATTTTGTCTTAAGTAAGGATCAGTCTCCTAAGACTGATTCTGAAATAAATGCTATGAGAAAGGTGACTTACTCCAATACAATAGGATTTGTGATGTACCTTACGGTAAGTGCAAGGCCAGATATAGCCTATGCAATCAGCTGCCTTAGCAGGTATATGTCTAACCCTGGTGTGCGCCATTGGGAAGCACTTAAATGGTTAATGAGGTACTTGAAATATTCTGTTAATATGGGGCTTTGTTTCTCTAAGCATGTTAAGGGGGAAGTTCTATATGGTTATGTTGATTCCAATTATGCTAATGATAGGGACAATAGGAAGTCTACAACATCCTATGTGTTTACCTTGTGTGGATCTTGCATAAGTTGAAAGTCACAGTTACAACACATTGTTGCTTTGTCTACCACAGAGTCTGAATATGTTGCTATAACTGAATGTATGAAAGAGGCTATATGGCTTAAAGGTGTGATGTCTGAAATAGGTTTTTTAAAGGGTAAAGTAACTGTGTTTTCAGATAGTCAGTCTGTTATTCAGTTGTGCAAGAATCTTGTCTTTCATGACAGAACCAAACATATTGATGTGAGATTTCATTTATAAGAAATGTTGTAGATAAGCAACTTGTGTGTCTTGAAAAGATCCATACTGATTTAAATCCTGTTAATATGGGGACTAAGTGTCTTCCTGTTGAAAAGCATGTTTCCAGCATGAAAATTCTTAATTTTGATCCTGGTTAGTTTGTTTTGCAGGTGATCCTTCTGTAATATGGAAGATGGGCTTCAACAATAATCAGAGATTTCTATCTTTGTGTGAGTTTAGAGGTTACAATTGTTGTTGCAGTTCCATCTTCTGTACTAGACAAGGAAGAAGGTTACTTCTGTTATGGCTAGCAATCACTTCTTACTTTGTGTATGACATGTGATTGTTACTATGATAGAAGTAATGTGAACTAAGGTGATTGCCCCTGGTTATTGCCTTTTGGTTAGTTTACCTCAGCTCTGACTTTGTGTTAGAGCATGACCAAGACTGTGTATCTGGTCTACCCCAAAATGTAGTTGTCTTTGTGATTTCTACATGGATGTAATGGCGATGATGACAAAAGAACAAGGCTCCTCCACTGTTAAATGATCTCAAATGTGCCAAGGTGGAGAATGTTAGAGTACATGGCCTATTTCTATTGGGCTTCTAATTATTCGATCATTGGGCCCATACTACCCAGCCCACCGAGAAGGCCCATCTCCCATAACCCTAAGTCACCGACCTATTTATTAGGTACCTCACTCCTATTCACACACAGTTCTCATTTGAGTGTGTGAACGGCTAGGGTTTTGCTTGAGAGAGAGAAAAAAGATCTGAGACGGTTATGTGCTCAGCTTTGTGCGATTCTTCTTCTCTATCTCTTCTGAGTTCTTCCTTCTGATTGGTGATCTTCATTCTCTGTGAGTGAGGGGTTCTGGGGAGTGGTGCAACTCGAGTGGTGTTTGCTGGTGGTCTGAGGACTGTGCCGTTGTGGCTGTCTTTGTGGTGTTCGCGGTTGTTGGAGGAGAAGTACTTGGTTCAAGTTCTGAGCCATTTGTCGGCTTCGATCTAGTCTAGTATTCTTCCGTTTGTTCCAGTATCTTGCTAGAAGCTGTAATAGTTGGTAGCGATCAAAGGTTGTATAGATCCCTAACAATCGTTGCATTAATTATATGTTTATGATTAATTTATTATTTTGTGATGATGAGAAAATAATACAAAATTTCAAAATAATAGATGTTGGGAATATATGAAATGAGTGGTATGTGGTTGCTATGCCATTTCTTGGTCATGGAGACTTACTAAGAAGATGATATCGTGTTCATTTGTCAAAAAAAGTATGTCAAAAAACATCTTGAAGAAATTTGATATTGGTGAACCGTGAATGCAATCCAATTTTCATACAATATGTGGTTGGTGTGAGAAGTTGAATAAAGATGATGGAGAAAGAAGAATGATGCTACCACATATCAAAGCATTGTTGGTAGTTTATTATATCTTTGTTAAACAAAAGTGGATATCATGTTCACTTCTGTAGTTAATGTGCTAGTCTTTTTAATTAATATGTTAAATATAATTAATATGTATTAGTTAAATGAAACTTCCCTTGGAAGATTGCAATAGTAGCCTAGCCTAACCTAGTCTAGTAGTATAAGGTGTATTGGAGAAGCCAAGTTGTATCTGTTAGAATTTGTTGCCTGAAACAATGTGAATTACGGATGTAAATTGCAAAGTTAAAAGTAATGTTGAAGCTAGTGTTACCACATTTGCCTTCAACATGCACCGAAAACGTAAACAGAACTTTGCACAAAATAAGTTTTAAATCACACTCCTTACGGTGTGTGATTGCCTCAAGGAGAAATTCACTATCACAAGTGAAATACAAAAACAATGCTGATGTTGTCTCGGTTCACTCCCTTGACAACACTGCATAAAACATACAGAGGACTCACTCACTCGAATAATTACTCAAAAACAAATCTATCTAAACATATAAGTAGATTACAATCAGTCACTCTAAATCCTAGACTTCTCAAAGTTGACTATCTAACCTACACACACAACTGGAATGAAAGTCTCCAGCTGATCGGGATGCTAGGCAGATTTCGAGAAAGATGTTTTAGATTTCAGAGATGAGACTAGATGCAAGATTCAGAGCTTCTCACAAACTACGGTGATAACCTGCTTGCATAAATGATTTTAAGGTCTAAGGAGACCTTAAATACTTCCTCCATCTTGTATTGGCAGTTGCTTCACGATCCTAGATGACTTGGACTTGAATCAACTGTCTTCCACTACCCATTGCTGAATGTGGACTTGAGATAATCGTCTTTTACATTACATGGCACACGTTCTTTAACATTGTGCAATAGTAGCGGTTACTCCAGTGACCCACGATCTCCTGCAACAGTTAGTGTCCAAGAAGGAGTGGGAACATCACGTCCCTATGAAATCCGGAACAGATTTTGAACAAATCAAAATCAAACATTATCCACGTTTTAAATCAAAATAAAATATCTAATAAATCCCTAAAATCGTGGAAATAAAAATGTGATAAATATCACAATATATTCAAATTAATTTAAAATAAATTAATCCAAAATATTAGGAAAGGATAAGGTTAGAGTTCCGAGTGTTATACTCGATGTGACGAGAATGACGGACAACATTAGATACGACATTGATCGCGATGTTATCAGCGAAGTGATAACATCATCTGGAACACGTCATACTCAATAGTATCTACAACAAAAAATATTTTGTAGAACTCTCCTCTCCAAGAATAGAATTATCGTTCCTATCATCTCTGAAAAACCTCTCTCCAAATCTGAAATTATACACTAAAATCACACAAATATATTGAAGATTTTTGGTATTTCGATCCTTAAAAACTTACATTTGGCATTAAGAGCTTGGTTTTAAATACCAAAAACTTCTCCATCAAGAAGGTGAGAGCAAGAGAGAGCACTCCACGAGAAAGAAGATTTCTCCGTCGTCGATCATCGATAGTGGTTTTTCACGTCAAGATGGAAAATACACAACAAGTTTCTCTACCAATCTTTGCTAGAGAGAATTACGAGTTTTGGTGCAAGAAGATAAAGACCTTACTAGCTTCATTGGATTTATGGGAACTCGTAGGTAAAGGCTTCGATGATGAGGAAGAAGATCTCACCATGGCTCAATTAAAGGAGTTGAAGAAATTAAAATAGAGAGATGTCGCAGCCTTATCGAAGATACAAAAAGTTGTTGCATATTCAATTTTTCCCCGAATAATGGGTGCCGAAAAATCAAAGGAAACTTGGGAGATTCTACAAAAAGAATTTGGAGGAGATGAGAAGGTAAGATCTATAAAACTTCAAACTCTTAGAAGAGATTTTGAGAATATGAGAATGAAGGATAAAGAGAGCTGGAGTAAGTTTCATTCAAGATTTATTGAACTCACAAATCAAATAAAAACTTATGGTGAAGTGATTTCAGGCCAAAGAATGATAGAAAAAATCTTGATATGTCTTCCTGAAATATTTAATGCTATAGTGGCTGTTGTTGAGCAAACTAAAGATATTTCTCAAATGAGTATTCATAAGTTGATGGGTTGTTTGAAATCATATGAAGAAAGGTTGGCTAGACAATTGGAGAAGCCGATTCAAAGTGCTTTTCAATCAAAGTTGAATGTGAATAACAAAAATGATGGTGAATCATCATCTAGTGGAGGACAACAATCACGTGGTGGTGGTAACTTTGGTCGTGGAAGAGGCCGTGGAAAGAATGGTCGTGGTTGAGGAAGAGGAAGAGGTTTCCAAGAGGGAAACCAAGACAACAAATCTGAAAATTAAAGGAGTTGCAAGCATTGTGGTCGAAATAACCACGAGTATAAAGATTGTTGGTACAAAGACAAGCCGAAATGTCACAAGTGTGGTCGGTTTGGCCATATTCAAAGGGATTGCTACTCAAAAAAGCAACCACAAAATCGACAACAAGCAAGCTATATCGAAGAAGAACAAAGTGAAGGATGCACATTCTATGCCTCATAAAATTCAAGTAAGTTCAAGAGTGATGTTTGGTACATTGATAGTGGTTGTAGTAACCACATGACGGGTGATAAATCAATCTTTGTGAGCTTTGATATCGTTGACCATTCACAAGTGAAGATGGGCAATGGAGCACTTGTGAAAGCTCACGGAAAATGAACAATAAGAGTCAACATGAAGAAGGACATCAAACGCATACATGATGTGCTACTTGTGCCGGATTTGGAGCAAAATTTGTTGAGTGTTGGGCAACTTATTGAGCATGGTTTTGTAGTCAATTTTGAAGGCAAAACATGTGTGACTTGATAAAGAAAAGCCGAAGCAAATTATGGTAAAAATTCAAATGGAGAAAAATAGAAATTTTCCACTCATTTTCAAATATCCCGAAAATGTGGTGATGAAAGCACAAGTGATGGATGAATCCAAATTATGGCATTGGAGGCTTGGTTATTTGAATTTCCAAAGTCTCAAACTACTCCACAATAAGAATATGGTCCATGGTCTTCCAAAAATTGAAGAAGTGCAGCAAGTTTGCGAAGGATGTGCACTAGGAAAGCACAATCGACAACCATTTCCGAAAGGAGTTACTTGGAGAGCAAAACAACCTCTCGAGCTTGTACACACTGATGTGTGTGGTCCAATATCAACGATTTCCCAAAGAGGAAACAGGTAGTTATTCTTTTTATTGATGATTATACTCGCATGACTTAGGTTTATTTCTTAAGGGAAGAATCCGAGGTGTTTGGAGTTTTCTAAAAATTCAAGTGCCTAGTGGAGAATCAAAGCGGTCGAACTATTAAAGTTCTTCGAAGTGATAACGGGAAGGAGTATACTTCGAACCAATTCACAAAATTTTGTGAAGATGAAGGCATTGGAAGACAATTGACGGTTGGATACACACCACAATAAAATGATGTATCCGAAAGAAAAAATCAAACGGTGACGGAAATGGGCAAATCAATGTTGCACACCAAAGGAATGCCTAAAGAGAACTGAGGCTGTGTATACCGTGGTTTACTTGATGAATCAATGTCCAACAAAGTCCGTGATGGATAGAACTCCTCATGAAGCTTGGAGTGGTAGAAAGCCATCGGTGAAACATTTGAGAATTTTTGGATCGGTTTGCTATGCCCAAATTCCAAAGGAAAAGAAACAAAAGCTTGATGAAATGAATACTTCTTGGCTATAGCAACATGTCCAAAGGTTATAGGCTCTACAACTTGAAGACGGAGAAAGTAATCACAAGCCGAGATGTGATTTTTGATGAAAATGCAACTTGGAATTGGAAAACAAAGAAAGTCGAGCAGAGTGCATCATTTTTTGATGAGCACAAACAAGTCCCAACAAATGAAGAGGAAGAAAATGATGATGAAGGTGCAAATTTTTCAAGTGACCCGAGTAGTTCAAGTCCAAGTTCTAGTTCGGGAGCAAGTTCATCTTCATCGGCATCGAATTCGAATCGAAAAATGAAAAGCTTGGAAGATGTGTATGCAAGATGCAATTTTTGCGTGATTGAACCTGAAAACTTTGAAGAGGCAATAAAGGAAGAAGCATGGAGAAAATCCATGCAAGAAGAAATTGAAGTCATCGAGAAAAACAAAACTTGGGAGTTAGTCAAGAGGCCCGAAAACAAAGAAATTGTTGGAGTGAAATGGGTCTACAAAGTTAAAGTCAATGAAAATGGATCCTTTCAAAGAAACAAAGCAAGACTTGTGAAAAAGGAGTACACACAACAACCGGAGTTGACTATGATGAAACTTTCTCACCGGTTTCACGTATTGATACAATTCGGATACTTATTGCACTTGCCGCTCAAAAAGGATGGTTACTATATCGACTTGACATCAAATCAGCCTTTTTGAATGGTAAATTAACCAATGATATTGATGTGGAGCAACCACAAGGTTTTGTGATTGAAGGAGCCGAAAAAAAAGTCTATCAGTTGAAAAAAGCATTGTATGGGCTCAAGCAAGCTTCGAGAGCTTGGTATAGCCAAATTGATTCATACTTCATTGAACATGGTTTCAAGAGGAGTAAAAGTGAGTCAACATTGTACGTGAAGACTCAAGGTACATCTACACTCATTGTTGCATTATATGTTGATGATTTGTTATTTTGTGGTGACGATGAGAAGATGATACGTGATTTTAAAAATGAAATGATGAAAAAATATGAGATGAGTGATATGGGATTGCTACATCATTTCTTGGGCATGGAGATTGACCCAGAGAATGATGGAGTATTTATTTGTCAAAAGAAATATGCCGAAAATATTTTGAAGAAGTTTGGCATGAGTGATTGCAACCCCACATTCATTCCATTGGTGGTGAATGAAAAAATGAAGAAGGATGATGGTGAGAAGAAAATTGATGCTACCACATATCGAAGTTTGGTTGGTAGTTTGTTATATCTTTATTCAACAAGATCGGATATCATGTTCGCCTCAAGTATGTTGTCAAGGTTCATTAGTAATCCGAGTCAAGTTCATCTTGGTGCAGCGCGAAAAGGGTACTAAGATACATCAAGGGTGCGACAAATTTTGGAATCAAATATTGGAGAGGTGCTCAAGTGAATCTACAAGGCTATTGTGATAGCGATTGGGCCGGATGCATGGATGATATGAAGAGCACATCCGGATATGCATTTTTCTTGGGTTCAAATGCATTCTCTTGGAATTCAAAGAAGCAAGAGAGTGTGGCACAATCCTCGGCTGAATCCGAGTATATTGCAATTGCCATGGCAACCTCACAAGTGATATAGTTGAGGAAAATACTTGGCGATATTGAAATGAAGCAAGGTGAGTCGACCGAGCTATTTTGTGGCAACAAGTCAGCAATTGCCATGAGCAAGAATCCTGTTTTTCATAGCCGCACGAGACACATCAACATCAAGTACCATTTCATTCGAGAAGCCATCGAGGAAGGTGAAGTTTAACTCATGTTTTGCAAGTCCGAAGATCAAGTGGTGGACATCTTTACCAAAGCACTTCCAAAGGAGAAATTTTTCAAGTTAAGAGAACTTCTTGGAGTGATGGAGAAGCACATTAAGGGGGAGAAATGTAGTTAATGTGCTAGTCTTTTTAATTAATATGTTAAATATAATTAATATGTATTAGTTAA
Organism: Perilla frutescens; assembly: GCA_026008535.1. Lineage (NCBI taxonomy): Eukaryota > Viridiplantae > Streptophyta > Magnoliopsida > Lamiales > Lamiaceae > Perilla > Perilla frutescens. The sequence goes on from BRKX01000001.1 coordinate 41,336,103, forward strand.
ATGAAACAGCCCTTGGAAGATTGCAATAGTAACCTAGCCTAGCCTAGTCTAGTAGTATAAGGTGTATTGGAGAAGCCAAGTGGTATCTACCAAAAAAAATATTTTGTAGAACTCTTCTCTCCAAGAATATAATTATCGTTCCTATCATCTCTCAAAAACCTCTCTCCCAAATCTGAAATTATACACTAAAATCACACAAATATATTGAAGATTTTTGGTATTTCGATCCTCAAAAACTTACAACTTCAACCACGTTGTCGAAGTTCGTGAATAATCCGAGTCAAATTCACATTGTTGCAGCAAAAAGAGTGCCTAGATACATTATATGAACAACAAATTATGGGATCATATATTCCAAAAGGAGCTCAAATCAATTTGCAATGATATTGTGATAGTGATTGAGCTGGATGCTTGGATGACATAAAGAGTACTTATATACACTTTCCATAAGATCAAGTGTTTTTTCATGGAGTTCAAAGAAGCAAGAAATATAACAAAATCATCGGTCGAAACCGAGTATGGTTCAGCTACCATGGCGATAGCTAACGATATGCGTAAAAAATCTTGGTGATACTTGCACGGGACATGGAGCAAATGAACTCTTTTGTGACAACAAATCGACAATAACATTAATCATATTTTTTAATGTGTGAAAGAGAGGAGTGCTATGTTCTTCCCAAAATTAGTGAGATAATTGATTTATAAAGTCCTTATGTATAATTTCCGAGGAATATATGTGTATATATATATATATATAGGTTTTTATTACACGACCTTCAGCAATCTTCTTCTATGAAAATTTAGTTTATTGAATCAGCACAAGCATTCTACACTCTGACTTGGCCATGTTCAAGGATGAACTCGAATGCAACATATTATTTTCGAACATTCCATTGCTGCGATGCTTCTTTAATTATAGGAGCCCTTCAATTTATCTTTCTTCTCTGCAATGCTGATAGAATTTACCGAGGCATCAGTGGTGAAAGGAGCCCCAGGGTAGTAGTTGTACACCACAAGAGGTGTTCTAACTGCATGGTTTCCGTCCCTCCACGTGATGGCACCGGACACTATCGGCTGTTGTGTGATGGCAGGTCCGGTGACAGTCACCGTGAACGACTGTGTCTCACCAATGGATGAGAATGTTAGGACTTCTGGTTCAACTTTAACGTTGATCAGTGGTGGCATGACCGTGCTGGCAGTGTATGTTGAGTTTGCTGCCCCCACATTCATCACTGTTCTGGTGAAGGTGCCCTTGATCTGCTGCCCGTCTTCAACGTACAGTGAGAATGACGGGTAGTTGAGATCCCAAGCTCTCCCGGGGTTCGTGTTGGTGCAGGTGCTGTTGTCTCCTGTGACTAGTCTGTGGTAGTGTTGTAGCCCAGTTTGCAGAGGAAGTTGATGTAGTCTGTTTCAGACGCGTTGAAGACTAGCCCCGGATCAAGTGCTGCAGCAGGGTTGATGTGTCCAGACCCATAGGCAAACTCAAGGTCACTCTGTATTCTTGAATCCATAATGTAAGCTGGCTCATCATCAAGAGACAAGTATTAGAAACCAAGCATGTTTTTGTTTCAATAGATTATTATCTAATTCCTTATATATCTGTAGTTGTGTTGAGAAAACAAGAAATGATATATGTCTATATATATATTCACCTGTTGTCATGATTGCAGACTTGATGGCAGCAGGAGACCAATGAGGGTAAGCTGCTTTAACATAGGCAGCAGTGGCACTGGCATGGGGGCAAGCCATGGATGTACCTGAGACTATTTTGAATAAGACTCTTCTGGTATCTCCGTCGAATATTGAAGCAGGGGAGAGTGGAGACCATCCCGCAAGGATATTCACACCGGGGGCAGCAACATCAGGCTAGAACATCTCAATATGGTAGTAATAAGTATATATGGAGAGAAACATGGTAGTGAAGTTTTGCACAAGAATTTCTTGATCACCTTGAGAATATCCGGGCTGAGAGGGCTCGGCCCTCTTGAAGAAAACGAAACCACCTTAGGAGCAACGGCATCCTTCCAAGTCTCACCAACCAGGATGGTAGCCACAGGGAATCTGGAAATGAGTGAAAATTTTCATGCCATGACAAACTTTTTTAAGCTGTTTTGATGCAGCAGAAGAGCTGTAGTTTAATTTCATACTCTGTTGATCTGATGTAGGCCATAACCTTTTTGGCGTTGCCTGGAGTAATCTGTGTTGCTGGTAACGGATAAGTGGAGGCGTAGTCGGGACTTATGTCATCCTCGCCTACTATAACAGATCCAATGCCATTGCTAAGAAGAATGGTTGAACCATCTTGTGCATAGCCTTCACATACTACTATTTTCCCGGGCAGCATGTCAAGATTCATCCCGTCTGGAGTGCATAACCGAGCATAATCTGGACTCGAACCAAAGGTGTAGTTCACAGCATCTCCTCCCCACATCAAAGGATAGGATGTTCCATTGAGATCAAAGCTGTTAACAGCAATTCCCTTCATTTCATAGACAAGTTTTGGTTATTATTAGTAGAACTACTATTGTTTCCTTTGATAAAATGGTACCATTTTAAGACTTACTGTCACGGTTTCCCCATCACCAAGTACTAAATTTGCAACAAATTTCCTGTCAATGGTGCTGGCAGCAACTGAGAGTGTCCAAGGTGCAAAGTTGGAGACTGAAACAGGATTAGGGCCTCCATTTCCAGCTGAGTTCGAGGTCAGAATCCCGTTCTTCATGGCATGGAATGATCCGATTGCAATAGAGTCCTCGAAAAAATCAGCAGGCCAATCAGACCCCAATGAAACTGATAGAACATCAACTCCATCCGCGATTGCATCATCAAAGGCTTTGAGGATATCTGCATCATCACAGCCACTTGACCAGCAGGCTTTGTACACTGCAATTCTTGCATTAGGAACTCCACCTCTTGCTACGCCCTCTGCTAACCCGAGAAAGCTCGTTCCAGGCAAGGCAATGCCAGCAGCTGTTGAGGCCGTGTGTGTACCGTGTCCTTCACTGTCCCTTGGAGATGGGATATCACCCTCATAGTATTCATTCTCACTGTTGTAGTAACGTGCACCAATGAGCTTGCTGTGATGAAATGAGAGAATATTGTCATTAGTACATGGAAGACTACTATTCTATGAAAGAAAGTATGGATGGATGGATACTTGTTGCAGGTGAAATTCTTCATCTGGCACGTTCCTTTCCACTTAGCCGGTGGAGGGCCATAGCCTGTGTCGTTGAAACTTGGATGCTCTGGCCAGGCACCTGCATATATAAGTAGAAATAAGGCATCACAACGCGGTGTTTTGTAGCTGAATATATGTATACAAAACTATTGATCATGATCGATATCATCATTCACCGGTGTCAATGAATCCAATGATGATATTCCCTTCGGGGCCAGCTCCAACCATGTCTTTGGTAAATCCCATGAAGTCCCATGATCTTGTCGTGTGAAGCTTCAACTTTCGACTAGTGATTACAGAAACCACTCCTTCCATATCTGGACCAGACATATATGTAAGTATATATATTCCTGTTCATCACTATATATATAATAAGTGGAAATGTTACCTGCAATGTTTGCAGCTTCTTCCTCAGTAAGCTTGGCTGCAAATCCATTAAAACTTCTTCCATAGCTATGCACCAATGATTTCTTTGCAGATGAAGCACTGAAAAATCAGAAAAGATAATTAACAGTTAATGAAATGCCACTAAAGTAAAGAAAGAAAAGAATGTAACTTTGTTAATTTTCTTGTATCAGCAACACCAACCTTCCTAGCACACTCTGCAGAATGGTGTGATGAGTGGCTGCAACTGGTGTGTCGTCTCGAGGTTTATCCCCCATGTACACGACGTGTAGCTGCGCGTAAAATGCATCCATACACGCGTTTCAGACTAATCAAGAAAGAAGATGATAACAGAGATAAGAAACAAGAATTAGCTAGCTAACATTTTTCTGGCTTAATTTACCTTCCTTTGATCACAGTGGCAGTTGAGCACGAGGGCAGCAAGCAACAACGGATACAGAGGCAAAAACACTCGAGCATTCGCCATTATGATTGGATTTGTGAGTAGTTAGTTGATGGTTGGAGTATCTTAGATGCAAGAATATATATATGTATATATAGCTAGTTTTGAGTTTAGAATTGTTTTCTCCGCTTAACATTGGTGTTTAAGTTAGACTGAATTTAGTTGGCTGTTGTCGTTTATGAGGAAGAAATGACATAATTTGCAGATATGATCTTCTTCTAAGTAGTTGTACATGTGCATTATAAAATATTGTTGCTTTGGAATATTTGATCAACATCAATGTCTTAGGCGGCAACGATAAGCTTTCTTGTGTAGCAAACTTGTCCAAAGCTATAGTTAAGGTGCAAAGTGGAATCTGTACGTTTAGAGCTTATACTGTAGAATGTTAGATATATATATATATTTTTTTAAGTAAAAATAGATCTTGATGGTTTTCGCCTGAGAGGTTTGTATTTAAAAGTATGTTGCATCACTTGCTATATATATAAAAAAAAAAAAAAAGCAAAGGCTAAAAGAACACCCGAACTATATGTCCAATCCCACCTAGATGTACAAATTATTTTTTGGGTTAACTTTTTTGCTACATTAAAGGTACTCTTAGTTTCGGGCTTTCCTTCACGATCTCTTCCGACAGATCTTTACTTGGGTACTCAGATGTAGATTGGGGACGTTGTCTGGAAACGAGACGCTCTACTTATGGATACTCTATTTTTATCGTTTCATATGCTACGCCATCACATAATATCTGCTAATATTAATTAATCATCTTTTTTTTCAATAACCATGATTAATTAACATATCTAAATGAAACCGTTTGTTTAAATCGATTCAACCAATATGATAGTAATATAAATTTTTGTGTTATACCAATTCCTAGTATGGTATAACAAGTTTGATGATCACAAAAGGTCTTATTTTGCCTACAAATAATCCAACTTCTATTAATAAATTTTAACATTAGGAAAATAACAATGTGTAAACAACATGATCACAAAGCTATGCTAATGTCTTCTGTCTAAATTCCTAATTTTAATGTATGCGTTTGCTGACACGACTCCGGATTTATCATATATGTATTAACATGCCCACATATAAATAGCTTATCTATTAACAAAAAATTGATATTACATAATGTATAATTAACCTTCTGCATAAACTATTGTTCTAGTAAGATACGTTGGTATGATGAACAATACAATTTGCTAAAATTCTGAAAAAAATATGTTATTTCAAATTACTACCAAAAGCGGAAAAAGAATATATAATGTTAATGCTTTTGTCTTTCAGATTATCTCCTCCCAAACTTTTCGACCAAAGAATCCTCCCTAACTTTTCGACCAAAAACTAGAACAAATTTTTACACAATCAACATCTATTATACTAAATATTGTGTTTCATATGCGACATTTAATGCATTTCATTTAAAATCCAATCACCACAACTGTGAGCATCCAAATGAAAAAATGAAAAAAAAAAAAACACGTAGTCTGTGCATGTGTGTAGTGTGAGTGTATTTTAAAGAACAAATGTTACTCCCCTAAAAAAACTAGGAAAATGAATGCGTGCGTGAGCCGAAAAAAATTTGATTTGACTTTTTCAAATTTTATTAAGGATAAATTAGACTTTTACACTTCTATTTGGTTAAAAAGGAATATTTTTCAATTTTTGATTAAAAAAGATGTTTGCAATTTGTTTTTGATTATTTTAATTTTCAGCCTTAAGTCTATATATATATATATATATATATAACACACACACACACACACACATAGGGGTTGGTTATTCTAAGGATAAGTCTTGGTGTGAAAATTAGGGACAAATCTGATCCCTACAATTATATTAGATGGATGGATGAGATAAGAAGGATTTTAAATGGTAATTCCTAATTTTTTAATTATTATTAAAACATGGAGGCTATTTCTGTAAAATCGAACCATAATTTCATATGGTATTATGAATTAAACTTCATATATGATATCTACGTGATATCAAAATCTCATAAAATCTGGAACCACTAAATCGGCTTCGGTTTTGTATGCAAATCGAAATCGCCGCCCTCTGAAAATCTAAAAATCTAGAACCCCGCGAGAACCGAGTGCGACATCCTCAAGACCGGCGACGATTCCGGCGAAGGTCGGTGAGTTTATCGTGGACTGCGGCTTCAAAAATTAAGAAGACGACGTGAATTGTAACCTCCGACAACGGCGCGATCGATCGAGGAGGCCAAAAAAACATGGGTCAAAAGAAATCAGGTAAGTTTCAGGTGTTTGAATCGAATTTAAGGATGAATTTGGGGAAAAAATTTGGAATAGGTGAAAACTGATGAATGCTTGCGGCATTTTGAATAAATCAATTTAATAAAAGATTTAAAAATTGGGCGATTCTGCTATGAATTGATCGGTTGATACTTCTGAGTAATAATCGAGTAATTTTCTAGTGTGGGTAGGCAAAATCGAACAAAAAAGGGTAATCGTGAAAGGCTGATTTTTTGTTTTTATAGATTCATGGGTACAAGGCTTCTGATATGCATGTATCATTTGTGGCTTCTGATTTTTAATCGAGTAATTATGTTGTGTGTGATTTTTGTTATTTTGGGAAATCATGGGTTTGTGTTGATCGAGTAACATTTATTCATGCTTATTAATATTTTTCTGTTGATAAAAAAACAATGATAATCTGATTAAGATATGAATTGTGTGCTTTGGAATGTTAACCATATACATAAAACCCTTTAATTTCGGTACAAACAATTGATGGAGATTTTTTACTTAGAGTTTTAAGACCCGAATTAAACTTGCAAGTGTACAAGTGAATTGTAATACAAGGCAAAACGGGGTCGAATCCACAGGGAATTTAGGTAATTCAAAATATGCAAGTATCACATTCATGTCATTTTACAAGTCAAGCATCTCAAAATCATGGGATGAATTTTGATTTTTACTCTAGGCGTAGAATTTAGCAAATTGTTGAAGTAAACTAAAATAGACTCAAAATAATCAAAAATGCAATAAAGAGAGGTAACAAATGAAAGAGAGATCCTAGGATAATATTCATCAACACAAACGATGGATTTCAAGATTAGAATGCAAATTAATACCACTCAAGATTAATTCCAAAAATAATCATAGACTCTCTCGAGCTTCTAATATTTAATTGAACAAAAGAGAATTCTCCTATATCTAGGACTAAACTCCAATTTCCTCAAATTAAGCACAATTAATCAACCAAAAATCCAACTAGGCATAAATTCTCATTTAATACCTAATAGGGTTCATGAATCAATTTCTAATGCTAAATAGTTTTTCTCAAAACATAATCAACATAAAATCTAACTTAAGGAGGCCACCCTAGTTAGATACAATCACACCAAAAATCTATGAGAAATACAAAGAAAGGAGATTAACATGCTTTTTCATCCATCCATCCAATAATTCAATATCAAATCATATCACCCTAGGATTACAAAATTTAGCTAGACATGCTTAAAAATGAAGAAAAATAAAAAAAAAACAAAGAAGAAAGGAATCAAGAAAATGGATTAGAGTAAACCCGAAAAAAAGAAAAGATAATCTTCAAACTCCAACTTTTGTCTTCAAAAATCTTCACAACCTTCAATCTTGCAACATAAAATTCTCTCTCAAGTCTCTCTTCTATATTTGGGGGCTAGGGATTGAGTGTTGCCCTAAAATTGAAATAAGGTGGGTATTTATACTCCCACAATTCCGCCTATTAAAAGAAAATGAAAAAGAAAATAAAAAGTGCAAAAATCGCATCGGAACAGGGGGCGCGACACGGGCTTGGTCGCGCCCCGGTCGGGCCGCGCTGGGTGGCGCGACTGAGGTGGTCGCGCCGGACCACCCTGTACCCGCACCGCGTCGTTGGCCGTGTTTTCGGCCCTCTGATTGGAAGCTCGGTCGCGCCGATCCTGTGCCCGCATCGCACCTGGCTCAGGTCGCGCCGGGTGGCGCGACCGAAGTCGCATCTTCTCAGCCTGAGTCGGGTCGCGTCGGGCTATGTGCTTTCGAGGCCTCTGCATTGACGGGCACTCGCGCCTCTTCTGTACCCGGGTCGCGCCGTCTTCGTACCTTTAAGTTCCGACCCGATCGATTTTGCCTTGAAAGTGCACAATAGTGTTTAAAAACACTTATTACACAATAAAATGAAAACATGGCACCAAAACAACAAAATAAGAGAGAAAGATATTTAAAACACGCGGTCTATGCTCGGAAGTATGGGCGAAAATCCCGTTTGTCAACAATGTCAATGGTAAGTTTACTGAATTAAAGTGCTACACATGTATATAATTGATGCTACTTATGCATATCTGTTCTGCGTTAGGTAAATTATAATTGTGAGGCTACGTATGCATATTTGTGATGCTGCTAAAGCATATATTTGAAGCTACTGATGAATATCTGTGCTACTTAGTGTTTAAGTTAGTAATATAAGTTGTGTGGGTTGGTGCTTTTAATTAGTATTGTTGATGTTTCGTATGCATATCTTTGTGGTTTGAGTGAACTCTGTGATGCTACTTATGCATAATCTTGATGCTACTTATGCATATTATTGATGCTTCTCATACATATGTTTGATGCTACTTATGACTATCTGTGTTAATGTTTTAAGTTGGTAATATAACTTATGTGGGTTGGTGCTTTTTATTAGTATTGTTAATGCTATTTATGCATATATGTGGTGCTTTGGTTTAACTATATTTATGATTTTACACTCATGCATATCTGTGATGTCATTTATGCATATGAGTGATGCTACTTATCCATAGCTGTCACGCTTTAGCAATTTCCATACTAACACTTATTTTTTGGTTTTGGGTTATTAATCAATGTGTAGCGCTACGCACTTGGAGCTCCGAGATGGGATAAGATAAGAGTGGAAGTAGAGTTCAGTGGCTCGCTTAAAGTCCAAGTCGCTTAATGTAGCGCCCCGGTCCCGAAGGACCGTGGAAATGGACGCCACGGGGGTTGGAATTAAGAAGCGGGAAAGAAAGGGGTAATTTAAGTAACAAACCTCAACAGAAGACCCAAAATATCCAAATATACTTTTTAAACATATACTGATCCAAAACACCAAGATCAAGATTCTTAGTGTTTTAATAAAAAGAATGTAACAAGTGCGGAAGCTCCATTATTAACAGAATACTTAACAAAAAGGGACAACAGAAAATATGTAAATAGCGTAAGCCCATCTCTCAGCATCGTCACATCCACGCACCAGCCTACTGACCTGAAAAATATTTGAAAATATTTGGGCTGAGTACTAGTGCACTCAGTGGGCAAGTTTTTACAATTCAAGTTATGCAAATCATTTTGTTAAAGTAATCTATCTGTGTTCATGCAGGTAGTGAAGCTTAGGAGGTTTTAAAATTGAAAGCAACCTAAGTTCACCAAAACATTTTATCGTGAAGTGCTTAAGAGTATAACCAGTCACTGCCCGCAACCCAAACTACATCACCAGCGCATAACGTTGAGTATGGCCATAGTATACCCAATGAGTATAACCAATAAGTGTTTCATTTTAGTCTCACCGACAAGGAGTAGGGCATGACAAATAATGCATGCATACTATAGCTACTCACATTGACACAACGCTGGTTTATGAAACTCCGACAACATACAGTAGCACATAAATATTTAACACAGATAGTCACATATGCAATTTTATCAAAGTAGAGCTTAATAACTCGAAAGATATAATTTACAAAGATATAGTATAGCCCACCTGGCCATTCGTAATACGAAAAAAACTTTCAAATTCTGATTTGATCCTGCTCAGGTTCTGTTATCCCTTAGGATCCTACAACAAGCAGCCTTGGCTTAGTTTTGCCTAAAAGACAATATCAACCTCAACCCCTAAGCTTCTTCATAATTAAAGTTTCTACTAAATTTTTATATTTATTTATTTATTTTTACACCTTTATTAAGCTATTTATTTGATTATTATCTCTGAATCATTACCAAACATTAAACAACTATATAGAATATATGTATGTCTTTGTATATGAATGCATTAACACTTAAACTATTCATCACGCACTCACCACTTTTAACATTATTCAAAATCTCAAATATGATTGATCTTTTTATATCAAAGCTTTAAATATATATATATATATATAATAATTTAATATCAATCTAATATTTTAATATTATTTCTAATTTAGAAATATGAACATTCAACTCAGAGTAACATAATTACTTGAGTTACCGAAAATTAATTGATAGCTCACATATTACATTACAAAGTTAATCCACCATTACCCTGTTTAATAGGAAACCATTTGAACTATCTAAATAATATTAAGTATATGTATAAATACATTCTTTTCATTTGTCTATTACACCCTACAAAATATTATATATAAATATGAATCGTTTTCTTTATAGCTTAATCACAATAACCCCACATAAACCACCATATAGCATAGTTAAGATTTTTGGAATAATTACTTCACCAAATATTAATATTTTATACTTTCTTAATTTTGATGATTAATAACTATTAAAACCACTAATTCCCTAGTAAAATATAAATTTATATACATGTATTTCAATCAGATCTTAAACTATCAAAGACGAGCAATATATATGAATTGGTTTCTTTTAATTTAAATTTTTAAATGAAAAACTAACCTGTGCTTCTTCGACTTCTTCTTTTTTTTGTTTGAATTATAAATTTTGTTTCTTTCCCTATTCACTTGTGTGTGTGTATATATAGATATATATATATATATACACCGCCGTCATAATATATATTAATATCAACCTCAAAATTGTAAGATTACGTGGCTCTAGTATTAGTTTATCTCATTAGTAAGCTTTGTCATTCATATTATTATATTTTTATTTTTATTATTAATTAATATATAGTAGTATAATGTAGTGTACATTTCCTTGCATCCATTGCTATTATTGCCACTCAAACCACGTGCTACTTACATAGGAATGCAATTAGTGACTATGCTTAGCTATTATCTTATAAAAATAGAATAATTTAATTTAGATAAACATTCAATTAAATATAATATAATTAGATATGATTTATTTATAATAATATATAATAGGATAATCATTAAATAAAATTATATTTATTTAGATAATTATTAGGGCTTGGATATGGTTATATCCTATACACATCTTTTAATACCCGAAGTGATAATAATAAATACCTTTTTAAGTTAAAAAAAATTAATTAAAAATGGTATCGGGCTTCGTAATAAAAATATAAGAACGTATCAAAATATCTTTAATCTACTCAACAACACACTTACCTAAAAATAAAAATTTAAAGGTCTATTTTCTTCCCTAACTTACCCTTAAGGCAATTATAGGCTATTATTTTAATACTAAAAAGTTTTTGGATATTACCCTTGTTCTAACTATTAAATTTATATTTCTAATTAAATTTATGTAATAAAATTTTGGGGTATTACACTTCTCCCCCCTTAAAAGAATTTCGTCCCGAAATTCACGTACTTTCGAATATCTGCTTTAGTTCGATCATGATGATTCTGTTGCACATGCACCAATGGAATTTGCTTATTTCTTAGGACTTCAATTTTTCTATCTAAAATCTCATGGGATTTTCCTTCGTACGTCATATCAGAACGTAGATCTAACTCACCTTTTTTTTTTACAACGTGCTCTTGGTCAAACATGTATTTTCTTGAATATTGAAACGTGATATACATCATGAACTTGTGACAGGTCTGGTAGTAAACCTAATCGATAAGCAACCTCACCAATTCTTTTTAGTATCTCGAATGGCCCAATAAATCTTGGTCTCACTTTGCCTCGTTTTCCAAATCTCACAACACCCCGTGTTGGAGATACCTTTAAGAAAACTTTTTCACTAACTTAGAACTGTAAGTTTGTCCTGCGCTTGTCTGCATAAGCTTTTTGTCTGTCTTGTGCTTCTTTCATTCTTGCTCAAATTTGGTCGATTATCTCGATAGTGGTCTGTACAATCTCTAGACCCAATATTCTCCTTTCTCCAACTTCGTCGCAATACAGGGGTGATCTGCCTTTATGAACATACAAGGGTTCATATGTGCTATCTTTATAGTTGAGTGATAAATATTGTTATATGCCAACTCTACTAAGGATAAAATGTCTTCCCAGCTGGTATTTCCCATCCAACACAACTCCACGGAGCATATCTTCCAAAATTTGTATCGTTCTCTTTGACTGGTCATCTATTTGGAAATGGAAAGAGGTACTGAAGCTTAGATTCGTTCTATTTGCTTCCTGAAAACTCCTCTAGAACTTTCATGTAAAAGAGTATCACGATCTGACATGATAAAAATTGGAATTCTATGCAAACAAACAATTTCTTTTACATAAATCTATGCTAATTTGCTTAACTCCGCTATTGTATTGATCAACACGAAGTGTGCTGATTTGGTCGATCGATCTACGATGACCCAAACTGTTGAGTTTCTTTTCATTGATCGCGGTAAACCAACCACAAAATCCATTATTATATGCTTCCATTTTCACTCTGAAATTTCCAACGGCTGCAATAAACTTGAAGGTTGTTGATATACGACTTTCACTTGATGACATGTTACACATCTCTGTACAAATGCTACTATCTCCCTTTTCATGTTATTCTACCAGAAATATGTTTTCAAATCCTACAAGGATCAATCCTTGATTTAGGATCAATATAACCACTTTCGGAATTAATCTAATATTTACTTTAATTTAATGGGAGCTTTATTTATTTTACTTCGACTAGGAATGCACAATACTCGTATTTAAAACCCAACATGACTCGATAGTAGGTTCTTAAATACCTTTCAATTAACTTGAAATGAATCCAATGAAAAAAAAAAGATTAATGGTTTAAAATAGAGAAGTAACTTTGAAAAATCATAGAAAATTCAATTCAAATCTGATAAAGACACAGCTAACAGCCACGCAATCGTCGTGAAGAAGCGTACAAATGTTGAGAAGGAGTTGGAGAAAGATTCCAATCAGCTTAGCCTAAAATTTGCCAAAAAGGTAACTGTTGTTGTTTACCGAACATATTGATCAACAAGAAGTTTGGGTTCGATTGAACTCGATACTCAACGGATTTCCGATCAAAAGTACAATTTACCATAGTATGGAAGATAAGGATTTTAATAGAATAAATGGGTCAATAATAAAATGGCTACGATGACTAGAAATAAGCAAGGAATACAACATCTTCAACATAGATAGAATCTGCCAAAAAGAGTATGGTTTCTGAGAAAAATTACAGGTCAGATACAGATGATCAAATGATATCTGATCTTAGATCGGCCACAAGAGATTGAAAGACTATAAGGAAGAGTTGCTATAGACCAAATATCAAATTCATACATTGGAGGAAACAACAGAAAACAACCTCTGAAGTCGTGACATAAGGATTTTTGTGGTAGATTTTGACGAGTCAATTCGTGATGTGTCTTTGATAGACCAAATGATATCAAACTGATGATTCGAGACTTGTTGTGAAAACTATGAAGTGCTAGGTTTACAATAACATAAACTTCGAGGAAAGAAAATACATGGATCAATAGGAAAAGATGTCGCAATGGGACTGTGACACAACTTGACTGGCAACACTACTGAGGTTCTTAGGCCCATTTCCCCAACTTTTTGGGCTCCAGATGGAAACAACATCAAAATGAATTTTGTTCTACAATGACAAAGAAATGTGTGTATAAAGTTTATAATTTTTCTCAACTGGTTTCATTCCCAACAGATTGAAAGAAAAATGGCTTCTTGGGGAGGAGAGGGCCGAGATAATAAAGAGAGATGATAAATGAGTGATGCTTCATTATGTTTACTCATTATTTTCATGGTTGAGGATGTTCAGCTGCCCCTACCCTTAACATGTGTGGTGACATATAGAGCAAGATAAAATTGAGTGGTGGCAATCAACTTGTGATATATTTTAATATATGGTATTGGGTTGAAATAGAGAATGAATAAAATTATGTTAGAAGGTTAAGCAAACTTCATTTTTAATGATATCAGTGACCACACAATTATGAAAAGATTTGTGACTCCTAGTCAAGAATGAAATCAACTTCAGAGTTTTAGAATAAAATGGTAGAATTTTAAGGATGAGAAGATGGTCTTTCAATAATTAGGACGCACAAGGTTCAATAAACGTCCAAATGATGAATGGAAAAGATTCATAGAAATGTCTAGTCACGAGAAACAAGATAGGTGATTGAGACAGATTTAGAAGACAACATGATTTTAAGAGTTGAATTGATTCTATATCGGAAGTCATTATCAACTTCTTCTTACACTCTTGAAAACTCTGTTTACTCGCTTATGTATACTTAAAGACTACGTCTTCCTACATAGTGTATCATAGGAGAGGCAATCTTTGAGAATTCTTCAACAAATCTATGATAGTCTCCTGTAAGATCGAGAAATCTATGTACTTCTAAAGGATCTATTGGTTCAAACCAATTATTAATGGCTTCAACTTTGTTTGGTGTAATGATCTGATCCCGAAAAATAGGCAATAAACGAGGGATAGAGAGTTAATTAAAAAGAAAAATGAATTCGGGGACATAAATCAATGGAAAGGCATTAAGAATAGTATGATAGAAAGTCTATAGATCCAAGAGTAGGCTATGCCTTTCGAAAAATCAAGCAGCATAAATTCTGTAGCTAGAGCAAATCTTCATCTAATAATGGGTTATAAGAAGGAAATGGAACCTAGAATGAATCAAGATTCTCATTCATAGACAAAGAAAGAAGTACACTGATATCAACAAGTGAATAGACCTTTTCATAGGCCAAAAGAAAATCAACTAAGTCCTTTTCATAGAACGGAACAAACAAATAACAACTAGACTCTTTCATAGGATGATTGAAAGTTATAGAAATGAACAGATAAACAAATAAGACCCATCCATAGATCGAGACTTAAGGTAATTGAGAATAGCTCAAAAGAAGCAGGGATTCATCCCCTTAACTATCAAAGAAACAAAGCTCAATCAAAATACTCAATCAAAGTGTGCAGGGATGCACATAAGCTAGGCTAACAAGTAAAAATAATACACTTAGATCACGTATCAGAATGACTTATATCGTGAAAGTCTTATGTCAACCCATAACATCAAGACATCATCACACCTTGTTTCCAAGTTCCTATGTTGCTTGATCTTGACGGTTCTATCTAGCGAGACTCCTATCGTATATTATATGTACATACAAGATCAACTCACCATTCTTGAGCATATGGTCCGGGACAAACACATACTTTATTAGGATCGATACATTTAACACATCATGCATCCTTTATTTTCACTGCGCTTTTCTCATTGTCTATAGATAATTGTAGAACATTTTCCAGCTTGTGTTCTTATCTAAGATGACTTCTTGAAGCCTGTATCTCTTATTTTGTATCGTTTATTCAATTTAGCCATTTGTTTGCGTGTGAAGTTCAATTTGTATCTATAGCTTTGTGACTGAATGTCGATGTGAATTATATTTCTCATTCTGGCGCGATTAAGATGAATATCCCATGTAGATGCACCATAATTTGTACGTATAGCTAAGCTAGCTTATCGACTCCATCTCTATCTTTATTGGTATGATATATTATTGTCCACAAAAATGATCTCTTGTTTCACTATAAAATATTCGGGTATTTCTTGCCATTTTTCTACTCATAGGATCTGCTATCTCGTTAGCTCCCTAGAATGGTAGCTTTCTGATATTTTCTTGCACGTGATATTGGGATAGACTTATCAAGAGAAGACAACATTACACATCTACAAAAGGTGCCAAGTTGATCTAACAACAAATTGCCAAACTTGACCCGACTGCATCGCACAATCATCTATGGCCTTCGTACGTTCAGTTATCAAAATGAAAGGTTTCCTTAGTCAAACTATAGTCTTAATAATCTCATAAGTGCTTACAATTCCAGCCTAAGTTCAGCAACTAGGCTAATAATCTTACGTTATCAAGCTTTCAAGTTCTCGTTCTCATTCTAGAGTATATATAGCAAATGCTTTTCGGCTATCACGGTTCAATAGTATGCATTCTGCACATTCCCAACATCACAAGTATGCACAAGGCATAGATAAACAAGTTCGTACAATTATGTAATCAACATAGTTTTTAGACAGAAACCAATATGCCCACGAACATATTTCAAAAGCAGTATGCTATCAAAATAGCAATAGAGTACGCAATCCGTGTAGTTAATCAGAGTATGCAATCAGCACAAAAATCAATCTTTTGAGGAATTCCCATCACTATGGCGAATCCTAATCTTTCATTTTTAGACAATCTTAATATTTCAATATATAATGTAAACTTTTAAAAACTAAAATCCACATAAAAATATGCGTACCGTTTGGCTGTTGCGCGAGTGACGAGCTGAGAGCTTATATAATATCACACAAGAATTTACGACTCACAAATGAAAGATGACCCAACAGGTCTGCAGAGTTGCAAAACCTGCTCTGATACCACTTTGTAGCGACCCGGTCCCGAAGGACCGTGGAAATGGACACCACGGGGGTTGGAATTAAGAAGCGGGAAAGAAAGGGTAATTTAAGTAACAAACCTCAACAGAAGACCCAAAATATCCAAATATACTTTTTAAACATATACTGATCCAAAACACCAAGATCAAGATTCTTAGTGTTTTAACAAAAAGAATGTAACAAGTGCGGAAGCTCCATTATTAACAGAATACTTAACAAAAAGGGACAACAGAAAATATGTAAATAGCGTAAGCCCATCTCTCAGCATCGTCACATCCACGCACCAGCCTACTGACCTGAAAAATATTTGAAAATATTTGGGTTGAGTACTAGTGCACTCAGTGGGCAAATTTTTACAATTCAAGTTATGCAAATCATTTTGTTAAAATAATCTATCTGTGTTCATGCAGGTAGTGAAGCTTAGGAGGTTTTAAAATTGAAAGCAACCTAAGTTCACCAAAACATTTTATCGTGAAGCGCTTAAGAGTATAACCAGTCACTGCCCGCAACCCAAACTACATCACCAGCGCATGACGTTGAGTATGGCCATAGTATACCCAATGAGTATAACCAATAAGTGTTTCATTTTAGTCTCACCGACAAGGAGTAGGGCATGACAAATAATGCATGCATACTGTAGCTACTCACATTGACACAGCGCTGGTTTATGAGACTCCGACAACATACAGTAGTACGTAAATATTTAACACAGATAGTCACATATGCAATTTTATCAAAGCAGAGCTTAATAACTCGAAAGATACAATTTACAAAGATATAGTATAGCCCACCTGGACAAATCCGTAATACGAAAAAAACTTTCAAATTCTGATTTGGTCCTGCTCAGGTTCTGTTATCCCTTAGGATCCTACAACAAGCAGCCTTGGCTTAGTTTTGCCTAAAAGACAATATCAACCTCAACCCCTAAGCTTCTTCATAATTAAAGTTTCTACTAAATTTTTGTATTTATTTATTTATTTTTACACCTTTATTAAGCTATTTATTTGGTTATTATCTCTGAATCATTACCAAACATTAAACAACTATATAGAATATATGTATGTCTTTGTATATGAATGCATTAACACTTAAACTATTCACCACGCACTCACCACTTTTAACACTATTCAAAATCTCAAATATGATTGATCTTTTTATATCAAAGCTTTAAATATATATATATAATAATTTAATATCAATCTAATATTTTAATATTATTTCTAATTTAGAAATATGAACATTCAACTCAGAGTAACATAATTACTTGAGTTACCGAAAATTAATTGATAGCTCACATATTACATTACAAAGTTAATCCACTATTACCCTGTTTAATAGGAAACCATTTGAACTATCTAAATAATATAAGTATATGTATAAATACATTCTTTTCATTTGTCTATTACACCCTACAAAATATTATATATAAATATGAATCGTTTTCTTTATATCTTAATCACAATAACCCCACATAAACCACCACATAGCATAGTTAAGATTTTTGGAATAATTACTTCACCAAATATTAATATTTTATACTTTCTTAATTTTGATGATTAATAACTATTAAAACCACTAATTCCCTAGTAAAATATAAATTTATATACATGTATTTCAATCAGATCTTAAACTATCAAAGACGAGCAATATATATGAATTGGTTTCTTTTAATTTAAATTTTCAAATGAAAAACTAACCTGTGCTTCTTCGACTTCTTCTTTTTTTTGTTTGAATTATAAATTTTGTTTCTTTCTCTATTCACTTGTGTGTGTGTGTGTATATAGATATATATATATATACACCGCTGCCATAATATATATTAATATCAACCTCAAAATTGTAAGATTACGTGGCTCTAGTATTAGTTTATCTCATTAGTTAGCTTTGTCATTCATATTATTATATTTTTATTTTTATTATTAATTAATATATAGTAGTATATAGTAGTGTACATTTCTTTGCATCCATTGCTATTTATTATTAATTAAATATAATATAATTAGATATGATTTATTTATAATAATATATAATAGGATAATCATTAAATAAAATTATATTTATTTAGATAATTATTAGGGCTTGGATATGGTTATATCCTATACACATCTTTTAATACCCGAAGTGATAATAATAAATACCTTTTTAAGTTAAAAAAAATTAATTAAAAATGGTATTGGGCTTCGTAATAAAAATATAAGAACGTATCAAAATATCGTTAATCTACTCAACAACACACTTACCTAAAAATAAAAATTTAAAGATCTATTTTCTTCCCTAACTTACCCTTAAGGCAATTATAGGCTATTATTTTAATACTAAAAAGTTTTTGGATATTACCCTTGTTCTAACTATTAAATTTATATTTCTAATTAAATTTATGTAATAAAATTTTGGGGTATTACACTTAATCTCATTCATTTTGAATTAAAATTTACTTGTACATAATGGTTTTTATGGTTTGATATAAGTGTCATAACTAATACTCCTATATGATAAATCGAATTTTGTCATGACCAAGAAAGTGCCCAGTTATATTTTTCTATACAAATGCATAGTAATTGCTACTTACAATAAAGAAACATGCTACACTAACAATTACATTGAATCGTTAACACTTAAAATACTTAAGATCAAAAACTTGTGATGCTTCATACAGTCAATATATATGCTAAATAACAACAATAATAACATGAAATATACACGTAACAACGCATAATCATGAAAATTAAATAAAGAATTATGTTATTAATTTGGTTCACTAGAAAGTACAGGCTATAGCTATACATCAATATATATCAATTATTCAAGAATAATATTACAAAAAAATCCAATTTTAATTAATTATAATAAAACTTAATCTACCGTCTATGAAGGAAATTTAATAAGGAAACTTAATCTTCCAAATCAAACAGATATATTAACTGCCCATATATAAAAACCGTTTGATAACGACGGTTATCAATTTGAAAGATATGAGAATCTACAACTTTTTAATTAAATTACAAGATTAACTTACTACACAATTAAAATAAAAAAAATGCTGAAAAATGAAAATATGATTAAATCTGACCGTCCATGTCATCAAATCCTGCGCATGAAAATCGTTCCTACTTTTTACACGAAGTGGTTGTCCCTATTTGATCCATATCCTATATATATATATATATATATAGCATAAATCTCATATTTGTTCTCCTCAAAAATAGAAATAAAATAAAGCTCATATTTGTGACTTATAGTCTCCCATTATGATTTTGCTATTGTGATTTATATTTTACTGTGCTTATATTCTCAATTTTGCTTCTCACACTGTATGTTTGAATTCCTTGCATATTACATAATATAAATCACATTCACAGTCATTCAGAAATGGACAACTTCAAGAGAATCTTATTTCACATTTACAGTACTTCAATTTCAACGTAACAGGAAATGAAATCAATGGTGTTTTGTGTTTTACAACATAAATTTCATGCGTGTCCGAAATTGCTATTTAAAAATGACAAGAATATACCTCTTTTGTCCATTTGGGGATGATTTAGTGGTGGAGTGATGTTATCTTGAGGCCAAAAGTCTCAAATTTGAATTACACCACCAACACCACTAGGTATAAGCCCTGTCACACCTGGTCTACCAAGTATGGTTTAACTCTCCTGTGTAGTTTGGCTACAGGAGCGGCGTTTACCCAGTGCGCTCTCCTGGTTTGTGTAATAGAAAGTGTGGTTTAGCTCTCCTGTGTAGTTTGATTACAGGGGCGGCGTTTACCTAGTGCGCTCTTCTGATTTATGCAATAGGTTTGCAAGCTATTGCACATGACGACGTCTACCCAATGCGCACTTCGTCAGTGCGCTCTCCTGGTTTGCAAGCTATTGCACAGGACGACATTTATCTAGTACACACTTCGATAGCAACTGCGGATTACCTCCATAAAAAAAAAATACACCTCTTTTAAAAACATATATATTGTTTTAATATTTAGGAAATAGGATTTACCTAAGGGTGTTGCTATTAACACCACTACTTTTTCTCAATGCACCACAAAATGAAATTAATTAAAAAATAGATATTTTTGATATTACTGAAATATTTTTTTTTTTACTTTGATACACCACTATTATTTCTCTACACACCATTAATTAAAATAACATAATAAATATTTATAAAAATAGTAAATATGCATCAGATATCAAACTTGAAGACTTGCAAAGATCTGACTTGAAGACTTGCAAAGATCTGACTTGAAGCAAGCAAACTAGAAACCCTATTTCTCAAACTTTGGATAGCATATTATGCGACTAAATCACCATGGAGTTCAAAAATGAAGAAAACACGAGCAATGTAAGTGATTTTTTTACTGTTTGTACCGTATTTTTTTTCAATTTTCATGAGTTCTGTCGAGTCTTAGATTACAGTTTATCGCGATTGGTTTGGAAAAATACAGTCTGCTCGCTAACTTCTATATTTGAAAAATAATTTTTCGATCTGGTACACTTTGGTTCGGAAACTACTTATCAAACGACAGTCATACGGTTCGGTAATTAGTTTTTCGAATACATATCAAGTGATTCACAAATTTAATTTTCCAAACTTATAATTATTGTTTCGAAAATGTTTGATTTGAACATGCTTTTATGTGTTTGGAAATCAATTTTTCGAACAATCCTGATTTTTCTATTTTCAACAAATTTGTAGGAATTTACGGAGAGCAGTTTAGCTGGCCCATTGAATCATGAATTGCGCAGCTGGATGGGAAAAATTTATTACAAATATTAGTGGTGAAAAGTGATGGGAAAAATTTATTACAAATATTAGTGGTGAAAAGTACACATAAACTGTATTTGGGATTTCTTAATTTATTCGGGAGTTTTTAATTTATTTTTGTTGGTGTATTGTGAATCTCTTAATTTATTTTTCACGTGTATTGACTAGTTTTGGATAAACTGGTATTTGTTCGGGATTTATTTTTTCACATATTATTTTTCACATTTATTTTTTAAGTACATAGTAGAAACTGTGTTGGTTCAAAAAAATATTTTCCAAACTGAAAAAGGTGGATCGAAAAATGGTTTTCCGAATGCCCACATATCGATCTAAATATATCCAAAATAACCAGAACATCTAACATAAAATAAATCCAAAATAACCTGAACATTTTGAATGCGTGATGCCTCATTAAAACTGTGTTGGTTCGAAAAACATATTCCCCTCCACTCTTTCCTCATTAGCCATATTTTCCAATATTTCTTGTTGAGCATTTTGAAAGCGTGATGCCTCATTGCATTCTGCGCATCGTCTCCTTACAGACGCGGTATGTCTCCTCCGATATGTTGATACTGAAATATTTTAAAAGAGATGGTAGTTCGAGTAAAGTCTTACAATTCTGTACTGAATCAGTTTGAAAAACTATTTTTCAAATTCTGCAGAGTTGATTCGAAAAACTATTTTCCAAATTCTGCAGAGTTGATTCGAAAAATATGTTTCCAAACAGCCAGTTCAAGGATCGAAAATTGAGTTTTTGATTCACTACGAGTCTATTCAAAAAATAGATTGTTGTACTTATCAAAATGCATTTGACAAACTATTTTCCAAACTAAACACACGTAGTTCAGTATTCTATTGCTCGATTGTCTAAGCAATAAATCAACAATATGCAATCCAATCTAAAAATCTTTCAACAAATTATTATCAATCGTTCAGCAGCATTTCAATGGTTTAACAGACAAATTCAACCAAATTCAACAATTTCAGGTTTAAGTTCAAATCAAGTTATACAAAATCCCAAATTCCTCAAGATCGAAACCTTAAAACTTCAATGGAAACTAAGAAATTCAATGAGTAAAAATCAAAAACCTAAAAGGTTGAACAGGGGTTAAATTTTAGATGGAATCCATGAGATTAGAAAACTCCATAATGTTGCCGCTGCTTCGAGGTTTCGATAAATCACCTTTCGATGGATTCGATATCTTCACTCGTTTTTTTTTCGCCATTCTCGTTCATACTTCGTAGTTTAGTTTGTCTAGGGTTTATGTTCTGTTTAAATTCAATTACCATTCACCCATTTTATTTAAGTATCTTTTTCCTTTATTCTTTTTGTTTTTAATGAAATAATATATTATTTTTAAGGGAAATGGTAAAATTGATTTTATGTGTGGTGCATTGAAAAAAAAGTGAAAAAATGGAAAAAAAGTAGTGATGTGTGAACAATTGCTGTGCATTGAGATAAAATAATAGTGTTAATAGCAACACCCTCTACCTAAATCCGAAAATCCCTAATTCAGAAATCGAGCTCTGAAGTCTTGGCCTCGCCTCTCACTCTCTCGTCTCTACTCTTGGCCACCCCGGCCGCCCGCCGGCGCCTCCACCGGTCATCCTCATCTCTTCAAGCTGCGGCAGCCAAGGCGAAGGCTGCACTCTGCTGTGCCAGACTCCGCCGACCGCACCACCACCACTCAAGGCTGCACTCTGCAGTCTGCTCTGCCACTCCACGACGTCCGGCCGCCGGCCACGGCACACGAACAAGACGCCACGAAGCCCACGACCGCAGCGCTGCAGCAGAGGTATTTCTTTTTTTAAATTTTTTATTGACGCCATGATTATAATGTCCCCGTCTGATCACCGTCGGCCGATCGGTTTTTCGGTTTGGCATTTTTTGGCCGGGTTTCCTTTTTCATCGGGAAGAGGACAGTACACCTCGCCGCTAAGTTTGTCGGACACAACCGCCTAAGACACCTTTTTTTTTCCCATAGTAGACGGCGGCTCTCCGACGATGCCGGTTCATGATGAGGGTGGAGAAGACCTCAATGTCTCAATTCCGCTCGGCGGTCCAATATATGTCGATGATCTCGTTGGTCCGCTTACAAGAGTTCCACACTTCGAAACTTGCGTAATCCAAGAACTTGAGGTATATACTACTTAATTTTTTGCGTTTATATATCCTGTTGAGTTTATTTTCTGGTCTTTCCCATTTGGATGATGCTAGAGTATTTTTTATGAAAAATTATTGTGCAAATTTTTACCTTCATGCAGGGTCTGAAAGAAGAGGTATATGGAGACACCGCACAGATGTGCGATGAAGATACTTCGTAAGTATTCATTCATTTAGTTATATTTTGTAAACATATTTAGATTCAGTGGCTTCGTAAGAGTTGGTTATGCTGCTTGATGTACTGCAATAGTTTGTCTCATGATATGGCCATGTTTAGCGTCATAGTGCTTTGCTGAAATAGACTGCAACAGTTTGTTCTAATGAACTAGCTGCATGAAATGAAGCGATAAGTTGCATTTTATGGTACCTTTGGCTGGGAGAACTCAGTTTTAATTGATATAAATTGGGGTATCAGAATGTACTCTAAATTTTAGTTTAACATGGCGCTTTTGATGGATAACTATCTCATGTACCGCGTGTAGATTCTCATTAAATACAATATTTGGTGGTTTTTGAGCTGGTTAACTACGTGGGAACTTTAATGAAACAAAACATTGTCAGTACCAATCTATTTGCGAAGTTCTGCGGCTAAGTCATGGTACATGGTAGAGTTCTTTGTGTGATCTCTAAGTTTTCTGCTTTAGATGGTTGTTTCGTTATCATCAGCTATACTGTGTTTGCTTTACTTTTCAGGCATATGTTTGCACCTTATCGACTTTCAATATTTTTATTTTTTTAACTTATTAATTATTGAGTTGCTTCTTGCTTGTATTTTGTCTATGGACGAGGCTTCTCTCTCTCTCTCTCTCTTGTTCTATTGATTTATCTGGCTGGTTGGCATACTGTTCATTACTGCCTTCTATCTCTAATATCTAATCTTGTGTATTTTGCATTTTAAAAGGGTTGATGAACTCAAAATAATTCAGGAGGATGAGTTAATCAATAAAGCATTTGAAGAAGCCTTCAAGGTAATTAATCTGAAACTTATTTAAAGCAGCTGGTGCTTAAATTACCTTTCAGTACTTACTAATCTTTTCATGTATTACAACAGGATGACGAACTGGTTAGAGGTACTCCACAAATTTCAGAGGAGCATTTGAGCCCCAGGTTAGGTAAAATAAAACCCCCTCGTGCTTAGTATTCTGTCTCTTTAGATGTTGTTATAGTATAATGTATACCTATTTTTGGATGGGTTGCTTCTCTTCCCTTGTTTTCTTTTATGGAAAATGCTCTTGCTTTTGTTGTCATGTATTTGTCTAGTAAAATAACTTTCATGTTTTGAAGTGCATAGATTTTTGAGTCACTATTCTTCTATATCCAACATTATTTATTGAAAATTGGCTGGAGAATGTTGTTTTGATTAACTCCTTTGTCATGGTCTGCCGATGTTATTAGGGTCACTATTTTCAAGTATATAGCAGTGGAAGCTAGAGCAAATTATATTCAGTGTACTTACTGTAGTTTGAAGATATTGGTTTGCTTGTTGCATTTTGAGCAGTGTCTGGTATTGCTTATTTCTAGTAGTAAGCGATATTGATGGCTCAGTTTCATACTTCTACTTAGGTGAATGGTTCTATAACTGGTGCTAATATCTTCTTTACTTGAGGTACATGCTTTATGGTGTGGGTGGAGATGCATTTAAGGCTCATTGAAGTTGGTTGTGAAGTCATATTGGGTATTTGGGTATTGTCCCAATATACATATATTATTGAAATAAATCAAGAGAAAATGAAGAAGGAACTTGCTTTCTAGTTTTTTAGCCAATGATGCAATGTAGGATTAATATATGCGGCCTTTGGTGAGAATTTGATTGTATTGGGTGGAAATGATGGATAATATGCTTAAGAGTTAGCTTGTATAGGCTTGTTCTTTTCTATTGCACGACTTAGCTAGGAAGTATTTCAGTGGTGCTGAAGCTTGGAAGTTAGGCCAATATTCATTGCGTGTTTGTGTGTGTATATATATCAATTGTGGTACTGTATTAATGCTCTGTAGTATATTCATTGTTCTTATTTGAATTTCAATGCACAACCTAGAAGATTAGTGATGCATTTTGGGGATATATATATATATATAATTATATATATATATATATATATTAATTGTGTCTTGTTGTATGTACATCAGTACTTGATGTAACTTGATCTTCATTTTCCTTTTTTGGGTGGTCTCTTGGATTTCTCGACATCACTTTCAGCTAAAAGTGTGCCTTGGGGGGATTCAACCATGCAAATTTGAATTTGGGCTGTCACGCTCGTCAGGCACCATTAACAATTAGCATCTGATAGTTCTTCACCAAGTATAGGTAGTTTGCAATTTTTTCTTGGGATGACCATATATTAACTTTTGGGAGCAGAAATGAGTTTGATTTTGTGGTTAATTTTAAAAAAGTTCCGTGACTTTGATATCCTATTAATTAAATTAAAATGTCTTTACTAGATGATGTTTTTCCTACTTTATGCTTGATAAAGTATTGGTATTGTGGATGCATCTCATATCTAATATGAAGTTTTTGCGATTACAGATGATAATTCTGCATCTGGGACTGAGCATGGTTGTTCACAAAACCCAGAAGAGGACACAAAGGCTATTGTTTCAAGTGAATCCTCAAATGTTTTGCCCCTTAAAGCTTATAATAATAAGAAATCAGACAAAAACCCTGGGAAGAGGAAGAAAAGGAAGTGCGATAGTAAAATGAATCCCTCTCTTGATGTACTTACTAGTGACCTTGTAATCCATGCTTTTCTTTTTACACATGTGTTTTTACAATCTGCCTTGTTTTCATTTTGTAATTTTGTTTTCATAATTTGGCTTTCTATCAGGAGAGCTATATTGTGAAGGTGGAGCAGCTTGCTAGAATTAAACAAAAACAAGAAGAAGATAAAGCTTGTGTGAGATTGCATTCCTTCAAGTAGGCATTTCAAAAATTGGTTGACTGCTTTTCATATATATTTTCACCAGTGGCATTTATAATTCTGCCTTCTTGTGTCTTTACATTCTCCCTCTAGTAATTCCACGGTCCCTGGACATGGAGCAAATGCAAAAGCTGATAAAGTAAAATCTCTGAAATCTGGCAGCGTGTCGACAAAGGTTTGTCATTTCTCTTCCTCCCATTTTCACTTTTTTATTCATATATGATACTATAATTAGAATGGCAAATTTCCAATACAATTATCTACATGTTGTCTATTATTGGGCTTGTGCCCTGCTCTCAATCGTTTCTTGTGGGCTGTGGCCTTCAATATCTTAACTTGTTATTATTTCTATGATTTACCATAATTGATATGAGAGGATGAGGCTAAAAATGCTTCAATCTTGTCATTTAGAAATAATCGATGTACTAATGTATGATGTGGCTTGAATATTTTCAAACCCAATAAAATCTCAGATTTTAAAGAGAATCATAGTTATTGGGCTTATATGCAGAATTGTGCAACCATGCTTTCCTCACCTTGTTTTCTTCAAATCTTGCTTTAGGTTTATGGATGATGTTTATCTACAAACACCATATGTGAAGAAAAGAATGAGAAAATTATTTTGTGTCATTCTTGTTGATTGAAAACAGAGGGAAAACACCCTTTTCATATACAACAAGAGCCCTAAACAAGCCCAATAAGAAAAGGACACTGAATCATACTAAATTAATCCTTACCTAAATTATATCATAAAATATTCTAACTAATATTGTGCAAATCTATAATATGAGATCTTGGTAATCCATTCATTGTTGTCAATAGAGTCCATAACATCCCATCCCACTAAACTATACATTCATGTTTTAGTGCATGCTGGGTGACAGTAGCTGGATTGCATGTCCGAAGAGCTAGACTAACGAATTTATTGATGTTCATGTTGAGCCCTTCTTCAGCATCTTATATGGGTAAAGGCATAAAGCTTAGATGATAAACAATTTGAATGGAAAACCACAATGAAAGTTCTAAATAGGCAAGTTCTCAAAGAATTAGGTTTTGGAGTATCTTCATATACAGAAGCAACACCTATTCCAAATGAAGCAAAGTGGTTGTCCTCCACCTCTCTGTCTCTGTTTTTTTTCCTGGGATGAAGTTGTTATGTGTTCCTTCCTGTGATATTTTTTTACATCAGTAGCTAAATCAATTTGTTTTACTGTCTGATGAAATTTCCAAGTACATAACAGGTGAAAGCCTCAAGTACTTGTGATGTTGTGCCAGTGCAATTTCCTGAGGCTACACTCAGTTTTGAGGTCTATCATAACAGGAAGACATGGTTGAAGGTATTTGTTCTCACGTACCCCAAAAGGAAACTATAAGTTATGGTTTATACTATTTTACTAAAAGATTATGTAATTGAGATCCTGGATTGTTGTATTTGCTCTCACCTTATTTTATTTCTGATTAAATCATTTAAGCTTTTCTGCTAGTCATTAGCTATTAATTCTCGATCAAATATAGAGGAAAATTGTTCCACATGAACCTTTTTTAGGGTGTAAGCCCAGTCAATTTTTATATGTATCCTTAAATATGTAGAATAATGGTATAAGATTAATTAATGAACTGACAGATATGAAGCTAATGCAGATAAACCAAAAGAAAGGAGAAGTAAGACACCATGGGGATAATGTAATATGAAGATTTGTGAAACCTAGTATAGAGAGGTTGCCATTAACATAACGTCTGGTGGAAGTTTTTACTTCTCCAAACTCATCTGGTGACGACTTGGCTTTGGGACATTCTTGTGGATAAAACAAACTTACCAGTGAAGATATCTGCCCAGTGTGATATAGGAAATATTGATTGAAAATTTGAATATTCTGCATACCTGATGCAGAAACTTTTGACATTCTTGAAATGTTTCTGAGCAGATTTGTGTCCACAGTTATGCCAAGAAAAAATAAATGTAATCGAGTATTCGAGTTAAGTTTAATCATTTAATTTTTTAGGAGACTTTTGATTAAAATAACTACAATCAACTTCTATCATATTAGTATTTTGTGGAAATTGAAGGAAGAGAAAATTGTACCAATACTTAAAATCTCTTATTTGTCTCTCTACTGATTGAGTATTTGTACTCTGTTGGTAGGGGCTATTAAATAGCATTAGTTTCCGTCTCTTAATGCTCCATACTTTAGGACATGAACTTAGTAATTGATATGGTGATTCCACTCAGAATATACTTTTTCTTAAAAAATTCTTGTAATTGGGGGAAATAGTAATTCCTTGACCTGATTGTTTGTGAACAACAATGCTCAGTTTCCTCTTTCTGGCCCTGGTCGGTTATTTCCAGGATAATAACCTTTTTTTTTGGGAACCGCAGAAGATATACAGTTCTGTTCAATCCTTTTCTATTGACTTTTTTACTTGCCATATCTTGGCAACTAATTATTTTTTCAAAATATCTGTAGACTCAAGAATTCCTGGTTCTGGGACGACAATTTTTGACTGAAGTTAAAGACAAAATATATTGTTTGACAGATGATATAATGAGGAAAGCGGGGAAGTTTGATCCTTCTGGATACTTCTTAATAGAAGTAAGTTTTCTCACTATCCAAGAGATAGAGATTGGCTTCCACAAAAGGAAAGCCGCCTCCTGATTCATCCTGATATTTTTGTTTGTAGGATGTTTTTTGTAATGACATGAGAGACCCCTCTTCCGTGGACTACAGCAAGACCATTCTTGATTGGCTTGAAAATTCCAAGAATGATGCACTCGAAAAGTGGGAATTTATTATTGCTGGTGAACTACGGCAGAAACAAAAGGCACTTTTGGGCAGTGAAAATAAGCAGCAATTGCCAAGATTCAAATCTCTTCACATGCAGTCTACAAGATTTTGTGACTTAAGATTTCGACTTGGTGCTGGATATATCTACTGTCACCAAGTAAGCATTTCTAATGCCTCTCGTTTTGAATTGTCATACAATGATATTTGTGTATACCATGTGTTCATATGTGCTTACAAGATTCTGTGACTTAAGATTTCAACTTGGTGCTGGATATATCTACTGTCATCAAGTGTGCATTTCTAATGCCTCTCGTTTTGAATTGTCATCCAACGATGATATTTGTTTATAGCATGTGTTCATATGTGCTTTCTGTAGCTGGCTAGCTGCTTTAAAATCTCCTAGCTTAGCCTTCACTTGAGTGACATGACCATATAAAATTTGTCACCAACTGTATTTCCTTGGAAAACTGAACTACTTGATTGATCTGCCCATCCTGTTGAAAAGGATGTGTGGCCAAGGCTGTTGTAAAGTGGTTACTTGGCTTCTACCTGTTGGAATCTCTGATTTACTTTGATATTGATACGCCTCTGATGTTTAGGACTAATACACGTCTCATATGTTTCACAGCCGTTGTCTGTGTTCTTTCTATATGTGCCCAACAAGTAATTTTACTTCTGAATTCTTTAGTGCCCTCAGTTATCAAATTATCTCTAAGTCTCTTACCAACTTATAAAATGTGATAGAATGCTTGACACTTGACAAGTAGTACTCGGAAGAATTTCGAGGAGTTTCTAAATGAAGGTTATGTTTATGGTTGAATATAGAGTAGTTGCTATTCTTGCTTTGCACTCTACAAATCCTCCTCCTAATCGTGTTTTCTCTTGTTTCACCAAGGGGGATTGCAAGCATGTAATCGTGATACGGGACATGAGACTTATTCACCCAGAAGATGTGCAGAACCGATTTGCTTATCCGCTTATTACTCATCAGCCAAAGCACCATTTCAAGAAATGTTCCGTTTGCAAAATTTACAGGGCAGAAAAGGTTACCGTGGATGACAAATGGACCCCAGAAAATCCTTGTTATTTCTGTGATATCTGTTATTATATGCTTCACTATGTAGATGGCTCTCTGCTTTATAGTGATTTCAGTGTCTATGATTATCATCATGACTGAATGTTATTGAAACACCTCTTGCCTAATGGAAGAATCTATATTTAGTGGCCTTTATTACTTTTCAGGCTTAAATTATAATTGTTCAAGGGGAGTTTCTATTTTCAACACAAATTTTACTTTACATGCTACATTTACTAAATACATCACATTCTTTTAAAAAAAATATCATTCCTTTTTTACTTTACAAACCACCACTTTACTCCTGTCCACTGGAGCTACCCTCTCTTAATCCAGACATGGTTGCCTCTCCCCTTCTTTTCTACTTCTTCAAGCGATGATTCTAAGACTGACGGATTTGATCTGGAAACCGTTGGAATTTGGGTCTCTGATTTAACTCCAAACAAATCACAGAGTCTATGGAAAAAGAATTTTGAACCTCTTGATTATGTTCAAGAAAGTTATGTTGGAAAAAAGTTATGTTCGGAACTTTATTTTCGAACCCGAGTGTTTTTTTCGAAGAATGGCTCTGGGACTTGAAGTTAACTGCAAAAGTTTCCGGTGAGAGCTTGAATTTCGGTTATACACGTATACACTGCCACTTGTACTCCAATGAGTCAAAATTACTTCTTGAAGGAGGTATGTCGTCAAGAACGAGAGATATAGATACGGTGAATCTAGGAAAGCACACTTTTGTACTGCTTTTTTTAAGGGTATTTAAGTAATTTAGTGATGAAATAGTTTAAACTAATTTTATTTGTGGTGTGTAAAATCAATTTTGTGGTAGATTTAGAAACACAACTGTTTAGCTCCGGTGGATCAATTATGAAAAGCTACGAGTTCCGCCTTGGTTATACTATTCCGACGCTACCAAGGAGAAAATTAAATCAAACTTTTCATTTAAACATTGATAAATAGAGATGAAAATATGTTTGACTACCCGATAGGGGCCTACATTCCATCATACATACATACATACATACATATATTATAAATATTGAATTTTTCATATTATATTATTATTATGAGTTAATTATTTTATTAATAAATTTATGGGTATTTATTATGTTTTTCATTATTAACAATAATTTATTAATTTGTAGCAATTTTGATTAATTATAAAATTGTGTATAAAAATATGTGAAAAAAAATCTTAGTGCGAGAGAAAAAATGTACATTAGTATATGTTTGTCAATGATGTTAACTTTTTATGCATAGAAGGGGTAATGTGGCCATTTTAGAAAGTGGATGGGGTTAAATATACTAAATAATCAAAGATGGAATAATATAAATATTGTAGAATAGTGGAAGGTCTATGTGATCCTTAACTCTCTATATATGACAGGGTTGTATGTAATCAATTACCTTGAATAATTAATTGCTTGCTTGCAATTTGAAGTATATATATTTTGGATTTAAATTTCAAAATTAATATATATATATATATAATTAGATATAATATTTATATATACCGATTTGAAATGTACTGAGTGTAAATAATATTTTTCATATATATATATATACTCATTACATTTATCATCTGCAAATCTTTTCATATTATATACTCTCTCGATTTCATTTTAATTGTTGTTTTAATTTTTTTTATGTAGAATTAACAATTAATTTTATGGACCAATATACCCATCAATCATATATGATATAAAAAAAACTTATTCACTTGTATTTTTCTAAAATAATTAAGGTTTGGGATAGAGTGAAAGTTGGAAGAGAATGTGTGAAAATATATAAAACAACAAATATTTTGATGCAAAAAAAAAAAAATCATAATGAAACGGAGAATATATATATAAGGGCTGCTCTCCTGTGTAGGAGACTGATGGGCCGGCCCATCAAACGGGTCGGCCCATTAACCCGGATGAAGCCCATTTTTGAAAAATTCAGCCCAAACTTAAAAAAAAAGGAAATAGAAAATCAGAACACGTGAGAGAGAGAGAGAGAGAGAGAGAGAGAGAGAGAGAGAGAGCAGAACCACGGCTGAGACGAAGGCGAGAGAGAATAGGTGACCTCTCACGAACGCCGCCACCATCACCACCGCGCCGGAAGCTCACGACGGCGACATCATCTTCAACATTGAAGAAAGTTAATTTTGTTTCCTTTTCTCCAACTTGAAAATTTCAAGGTGAGTTTCGAGAATTCAATCGAATATATTCAATTGTGTAGATTTCAATTGTGAAATTAATTTTGTTAATTCAAACAATTGCATCTTTTAAATTTGGGGAATTTTTGTGCAAAAATTTAAAAATTTGGTCAATTCGACAACAGCGGCTGTCCAACTTTGACTACCCGATCAATGGAACTTCACTTTGCGGCAGATTCTCCATCACTCCCTGCAATCGCCGCCGCCAATGAAGTGTTGATGGTTTTGATTGTTTGTGGGATTTAAACATTTTACATTGATATTTTTCTTTGATCCTAAATTCAAACAAAGTCCCTTTTTGGAGAGAAAAAATGCAGTAAATTTGAAATAAAATTTCTGCTTTATTCACAGGCCACAATTCAATCTTGTGTGTAAAGGATAACTATAATTGTAGTAATTATAATTTTCAGTAACTCTTTCCTATTGCAGTGATTTCAATATCTTTTCCTTGATTAATTAAATCCGTGTTTCTAGTTTTGAATGTGGAATGTGAGTGGTAGGGTTATTTGGCCTAGAAGATTAAATATTGTTTTATGTCTATAGTCGAAAGATGCAAACTTTGTAAAGGTGAAAGTTGTTGAGAATGTAAGTAGACATATTTATGTTTGCCTGTAGTGACCTGATTTTTAATATTTAAATTGCTACTTTTTTTTTGTAAAAAAATAGTTTATTTATTTTATTTATTCTTATGTGTGATATTAATTGCTTAAGTCTAATAAGTCGCACCTAAGTACTGGTATGTCCATCAGTTCATCATTTCAGCTGGAATATCTCTTAAGCTGGTGTCGGCCTTGAACTGGTATTGGTTATTAGTTCATTACTGTAGACCGGTGGCAGTTGGTACCTTCTCTTGCTGGTACCTGCAACTTCCAGTTTGCCTTGCTAATTATTCTAGCAAGCTACAACCTTCTTTTTCTCTCTATTCTTCTCTCTTTTTTCACACGAACTGATCATAACTGTTCGCTTTGACAGCTTTGACTCAGTATAATCATCTTAGTTTTCTACTTGATTTCTTTTTAGTTCTTTTAAGGCTCTTTTCATATTTTGACATCTCATCAAAACCACTTGTAAGAAAAACCTTGATAGTTTTTTCTAACAATTTTCTCCTTTTTGATGATGTCTAAAACATGGCAAAATTGAGCAATGATGGAAGAACTGATTGAGAAATTTTTGAGCTGTGTAGTAAAGACACAATCAAGCAAGAAAACTTGTAGCTAAGAAACTATTTATATAAACTGATTAGATATCTTTCAATATACAACAATTTGTTTTTCTTTTCTTCTTTTGAGTTTCTAGCTCTTCAGCTGCCGCGCTTCTTCAGCTGGTATCTCATCTCCTTTTTCACCTATTCCACCAATTGCTAGGCTCTCATCTTTCTCTGGCACTAGCATTTCTCCAGACTTCCCCCTGAGACAAATGTCCTTGGATAGCTCCTCAATCTTCCTCCTAAGGCTGATGCTTCTCTTCTCAAGCACTTCCTATAGTCCTCTCTACTTCCCCCTGAGGCTGTACTTTCTCTTAAAACTGCGAGGGTTCCCTGTGAATCTCATCCCAGAGACTCAAAAACTGCCTTCTATTATTTTTCTCTTCAATTTCTTCAATCTCTTCCAAAAGGGTGTGCATGTGTAGATCAAAGAATGGAATGAGAACATGTGGTAACAAACTAAAGGTTGTAGCTAAGTTACCTTCAAATAGGAAAGGGAATGGTTGTTCTCTTGGTGGTGAGGGTAGCCAGTTAGATGCTTCTTCAGTTGGCATAAACTGCCATAGATCTGGCAGTGGAGACTGAACTTGATGTTCAGTTGTGGTCATGGCCAACCTTGGGAAGAGTTCTTCAGTTGGAGGTGGGTGGTTGAACATCATAGGTGTGGAGGATGAGTTGGATAGCTCTGCAAACGGCAGTGGAGCTGTGGCAGGTACTCTATTTCGGATTCTTTTGATCATTGGATCCATAATCTCTGAGAGAGTGGGAGTGGCCATCGATGGATGATTCATCCAGTTTCTGCTCTAGTGTCCTTCTTGACTCCAAAAAAATCATCCCTTCCTATCAAGCAGTGTAAACATAACTGCTTCATCAACATGATATCTCTAGAGTGACCATCTGAGATATCTCCTTAGTTGATTGAAGAGATCGGAGTCGTATCTCTCGATAAGTTGAAAGCTGCTGAGCAGATCAGCGAGAGTGTGGTTGAAGCTTTCTTCAACACCATCCATGTAGTTGGTTTCAGCTGGTGTAGACTCAGCTGCCACAGTTGATTCTGATGTCATGTCTTCATCTGACATGAGCTGCTTTCCTCGACGATTTGAAGTCGGTTCAGTCGGAGTGGAGGGGCCTTCTTCTGCAGTGCGCTGCCTCCTTAATCGCATGCCAAAAGGCTTGATATTCTTTCTCCTTTTGACAAAGATTGTGGGGAGATAATCTCTCTTGTCTAGCAACTCGCCTCTCTAGTTGAGAATTTAGATCTGATCAGTGATGATCATGCTGATCCTGTTGAGAAATCCCAGTTTCTCAGTAAATGTTCTAGTTTGATGGTCAAAGTTGACCCTGCGAATATTTTGGCGTAGTTGTGATAGCACATAAGATGCCCAATCAACTTTGCATCGATTGTAAATGAGTGCCATCAGGTGAGCATTGTCGGCGCTGAAGCAAGTATAGTCTAGATTATCTGTCAAACAATGGATGACTATATCTTGGAGTTGAATGAACTTCGGCCGAAGACCATCCTTCGGTTTGTGAGAGTAGTCATTATGCTTAACTCTTGGATTCATCCATTGACACCACAATTCTGCATAGTTCGGCATGACTATTGCATCTGCCTGTTCATATATTCCAGGAAGATGGAGCGACTCCATCACAACTTTCTTGGTGATCATGATCAGATTTCTCTCTGATTGTTGAGATTATGTTGCCATCTTCTATGATGTCGGAGAAGATATAGAACTCGACAACTACCTTAGGAAAGCATCGTCTAAATCTTGGACCTCGTGTGAGAAACTGAAAGAGACCAGTTTCCTCCGCTGTTGAGATTAAGCGATGGAACATATCAGGCGTAAGTCTCTCTATCATGTAGTCCATTTCTACAAACTTATCTCTTTTGAGGTTGAGAACAAGTCTAGCTAGGTTGATGTATTGAGCAGACAGTTCTATTCTTTGATAGAATGTTTGAGAGAGAATGAATGGAGTAGAGAGAAAGATGCAAAACAAAAACAAGAAGGGTTTGAGTTTGATCTGAAGCTTGGATCAATATCCCCTTGGTATTTTAAAGAAGCTTTGCATTCATGTACTCCGAGTTGCACTCGAGTACGCATCAACTGATCAGTTTAAATGGATTTGACTGATTTGCAGCTGACATAAATGAGAAGATCATCTCAGCCGTCAACAATTTTAGCTTTAACTTGTAGATCAGCGGTTGAGGTTTCATCCATTTGAAAATGGGGCAGTTTCCATAAATAGCAAATATTTTGTGCAGGATTTTGCTATTTATATCCCTCGAGCTATTAACTCACTTTCCACTTTAGTGATTGATTTTGCTCAGTAGAATTAAAGATTTTCTATCTTGAGAGATCTCCCATTTGAAAATAATGCCCGTTAGATCACGATGAAATTAATGTGATGAGGAATAAGTTTAAAGATTTTGATCAATTTAAACTTTTCCTTGGCAGTTGGGCTACCCCGTCCAACTGATGACTTTTTGGTGAACTGATGATGTGGCAACTGATCGATCAGTTCTAGTTATATCTTCTTCTTGGCCCTTAGAACTGATTCATCACTGAACTGATGAGATCTGTTGTTGAACCGTTGGATCATATATCAGTCAGTTTTCTCTTCTTGAGAGGCCGAACTGGATACTCTTCATTGCTCTAGTCAGGGCAGTTTGACCTCTTTGTCTTGGAGGCGGATCTAGTTTTTTTAGCAGGCTTCTCTGGCCTTGCTTTCTTTAGGGATTTACTTCGGTGCTTAGCTTCAGCGGATGTGACCCTTCGCCTTCCGTTCAAGTTCCTTCTTGAGGATGACTTGTACTGAACTTCCTACATGTTCAGTTGGGCGGTTGTCTTGTTGCTTGAAGCAATCAGTGGGGTGACATATCTCTTTGATAAGAGATTGGGTGATGTGGCAGTGTCTTCATCATCACACAGTCGACTCACTGCAACTGGGATGAGAGGTGGCTCTCACTGCTCCTGTACAGTTGCAGGTTCAGTTGGTCGATTAGGCTCAGCTAACTGATTTGGAAGACTTCCAAAATTCAGTTTTCTGCGGGCAGGGCTGATTGTGCAGATCTCTTACTACTTGGCTCCTGCTTCTTCACAAACCTTAATGTCACTTCTCAATTTGGCAAGTAAGGCAATTGGAAGAATTTTCTTGGTCAATCTATGGCTCATAATCCTCTGTACTTGCACGATAGTTGGAGGGAATGGATTTGCAAACCCTATTTATTTCAAACTCCAAACTTCTTCTCTTTGCCAAAAACTCATACCGTGATAAGCAGTGATTAAGAAATGAGACTGGATAGACATTAAGTGTCTCCAGTTGTACCAGTAGTAGTACCAGTTTAGAAGCTTAAAAAGCTCTTGATCTTGCTTGGCCACAAATGCAAATTGAGTAAAAAGTAAATTTGTTATCTCTTTTTGTGCATTCTTGGCTGCGTATTCACCACTATAAAATGTGTGAATATCTTCTTCCGTTAATTGGAGAGGGGGACAAGTTCTCCTAAAGTAGTTAGCTCCATAGTTTGAATGAGGAATTCCGATGAATGGAATAAGCTCATCTGGATCAGAACAGTCTTAGAAGTCCGCTGTTGATCCATTCTTGGAGACTGATGACGGGACGACATTGGCAGTTGAGGTATTTGAGATTGTGGCATTTGTGTTTCCATTTTCTAGCCTTTTCTTCTTGAGTGGGTACAGATATTCGCTTGCTCTCTTGGGAATCCAATCTGAGATGAGAACAGGTAATGCATCATCATTTGGCAGCTTCAAGATGTCTTCAATCATCTTGCTCATTCTAAGAACAAGTCCTACCATGGACTCAAACTTTCGTGTTCTCTTTGAGTTGAAAGCCTTAAGAACTTGACGCTTGAGTTGTGAGAATACAAACTCTGCCCAGTTTGTCTCACGTCCTTTAGCTAGGTATATCATCACCTTGTACCTCTCCTGGGTAAGCTGGCTTAGGCTTCCAATTGCTCCAAACATCATCTTGTTTGTGATGTCGAGCAAAACTCCATACTCTGGTCTTAGATCAGTTTTAGCTGTGGAAAAACTGAATGCCTTCTTGCAGGTGGGCATCTTCCACCTTCTCCAGTATGGTTCAGCTACTTCACTCAACTCTTGAACGATTGCTCCTTGCCTTGGAAGTTGAAAAACTTCAGCAATTATTCTTTCAGTTATCTTGATTGGTCGACCTTGGATAATTGATATAATCTCCTTGCCATCAGCACTGATTTGTGCTTGGAGAAGAAATTCACACACCTGATTTTGTCTGAAGAATCTGGGTGGTGTTTTCAGGTAGTGAAGAATCCATGTCTTGTGAAGAGAAATAAGCAGGTTCAAGCCGTTTGAATTTTGAAGAATATCCTGGAATTTATTCCTTTCAAGAAATTTGTCTCTCATCATTTGTTTCTTGAAAGAGCTAGGGGAACTAAGTAATTCTTCCATTGAAGAAAGTTTAGCTATCTTCTCTTTTTGCAAAGGAGGGTAACTAGATCTATATTGATTTATAAGTAATGAATGAATACTCATATATCTTTGAAAAATTTGTGTCCCTTGCTTTTGTTTGTTTGTTTTAAATGCCTTTGTCAGATTTTCAACAGTAAGAATTCAAGTGATTTTGCTAACGTGGAATTTTTATCAATAAAATATTTATTTTATTGATCAAAAAGAGTTACCGAGCTTAATTACAAGAAGAACACTTAGAGGTTCTAATTAGCGAAGCTTGATTAACCTCTAACCCTTCTTGTGATCTGTCTTCTACCTTTTAGCAGATGGCTCACCAATTTTGTCGTGGCTTGATGGCGTGGCTGCAACTTGTTGAGCATTTAACCGATCTTGCAGCTGCTGGATGAGCTCTGAGTGAAGCTTTAGCTGCTCCTGGATGCTGTGAAACTGCTCTTCGTGCTGATATGTGCACTGAGCAATGGAGTTTTCTAGTTGCTCCTGGAGCTGTATTTCTGTTGCTCTGTTTTCATGGAGGATGAGACCTTCAAGTGGTAGTTCATCATCTTTTGATATCACTTCATCTCTATCTTCTGTTTCACTTAGCTCGTCGCAGGGGATTGTCCTGGTCCATTCAGGATTTCCTACGCTCTCTGTTTCGCCGTTGATGTCAGCACGATTTCTGATGTTTGCTAGTTTGGATCTCTGTACACTACCATAGCCAGTGAGCATGTATAGCTTTTAGGCTGTTCTTCAATCAACTGATCAGTTAGATTTTATAAATCTGGCACCTCATCAACATAATTAGTTATTATTCTTTCATAAATAGATTTATGAGTTGCTTCATCAAGAGGTGTTTGAACTGAAGTGTACTGAGAGATTGGCTCGGCTTGACCTGCAAATAGTAGTTGGTAATCTGTTTCATTCTCAATTTCTTCAGTGAATTGAGCTTCTTGAACTGGCTCTGCAGTAGAAACATCTTGAGATTCCTCTTAATTCCTTTCAGACTCAGTTAGCCTTTCAGTTAGCCCTTCAGTTCGACCCTCTTCTGATCTAACTGGTGAATTTAGCAACTCTTCAAACTCCAAGTCAGTGATGTACTTGTAAGTTTCTTCAGTGGAAGGTACTCTGTGCTCTGGAGAGTCTGCAATGATGTTGATAGTGACTTCTTTTGTATAATATAGATCTCCCAGCACTTCTTCTATGAGATCATCTAATGGCACCTCTTTTTGTTCTGTTGATATATTTTCAGGCTGTGATCTTGATTGACCTTTGATTACTTTGTCATGGAGCCATTTTTGTAGTCTTAACCATCTTTTGCTCTCCTTTTCAATAGAGGAACTGGGTGGCTTGATTCCATTCCTGTCACAGATCTCGCTGAAGATATTTTCCATTTATTCCCTGGATGGATTGACATATATCTTCCTAAGACTTAGTTGTCTCTTTAGATCTTTTCTCTTTATGGCTCCGACATTTTTGCTGTTCATCCACCATATGCTTCATTCTTCTTTCCTCTTCCAGAAACTCATTCCATGGAAGGCTAATAGAAACAAGAATTGATCAATTTGATAAATATGTCTCCATAGATACCAGTAAAGATACCTGGTAAGAGTTTTGTATAGCTCTTCATGTCCTGCGATTTTAAGAGCATAGTGTTGTGTTGCATACTGCTGAGTTGTCTTCTCTGCCCATTTCTTGATGTCTTCTCCTTTTGAGAAGGCCCTAATGTTTTTAGCAGTTTGGGGCATCGGTGGGTAAGTATTCCTGAAGTACTCCGCTTGTTCTTCTTCATGTGGTATTTCTCTTTCAGGAAGCAAGTCCATTGGATTTGCACATGGAGCGACGTCTTCTGCTGAGAGGTTTGGTGCAACTGTTGGATGCTGATCTTTTACCAAATTATCCCCTCTTTTTTTGATTGCCCTTATACTTCTTTTCTTCTTTTGAGGGCTGGTTTCTTTCTCAGAGCTAGCCTGGCAATTGGTATCTCTTCATCCTCTATATTTGACTCAATCAAGATTGATCTTGGGAGGTCAGTTGAGACTCTTGCTCTGGAGGATGTGCTAGTTCCAGCTCCAGTCATAGCTGCTCGAGCTTTAGCTTTAGCAATTTGATCCAAGTCTATAACATACTCATCAGAATCTGAGGAGTCATCCATTGCTATTTCACTTGCCAACTGTTTTTCCTCTTTCTTCTACATCTGCAGTCTTTTTCCTGCAATGTATTGGCTCTGTTGTCTCAACTTCTTCAATTTTAACAGATAGAGTTGGTACTGGAATAAAGTCCCCTCTATTCATCGGTAAGTAATTTGTTTCTTCAGCCATCAACTCTGGAAATCTTCTTTCTAGGAACAGGCTGACTCTGTTGATAACAGATGTTCTATGGAAATACGTTCTCACTCTTTCTTTCCTGAACAAGTAGAACAAATTTATTGATTTGACTGAAGAAATATTAAGCCTAGTTAATGTCCAGTTGATCATCAATAGCAATACAAGCCTTGTATTTTGGCTTGGACATCTCTGAGTGACTGCCTGTAGTTCCAAGAATCATTCTGACCACGATGGAGGCCAGCATTTGATATTCATCCTTAAATCTTGAGATGAAGTGGCTGTTCTTGTAGACTTCTCTTAAGCCTTGTCTCCCCTATAGTTGATATGCCTTCCTCATATCAACTTTGGTATTATCAAGAATTAGCCCTCTGGTAGGTAAATCAAACATTTCTCCAAGATTTTCAGTAGTGAGAGTGAACTGTCATCATCGGACCACAGTTGACATTTCACTCAACTCCTTTGAACTTCTAGCATTGAGATAGAATTCCACAACTGCCTCTGGATATACCTTCTTAGGATAGGCCTCTATGAATGTTTTCAGATTTGATTGATATAGCTTTGAGATAATCTCGCCACTAAGTGCTAAGTTTTTGCAGTTACGAACAAACACAGTTGGTTCGAAGAATTTATCTTTGTAGAGCTTACTGCAGAATGCCGACGAATCCTCTCCTGTCAATCTAAAGTTGTAGATCTTTTGAAGAGTTCGAACAGAAACTTTAGCCATTGTTTGAAAGTTCAATGATTTTGAAAGATTTTTTGACAGATGTTTGGCAATTTGTGAGAAATGATTTGGCAGCTAGGGATCAACTTGGATTTGGGGTTTTTCAGCTGACCTTTTTATTGAGAATTTGATGTGTATCCAACGGTTGGAAATATTTAATTTCAGTGAATTAGAGGGTTGGATTTGAGGCGAGGTTGGATAAAAAATCACCTCTTTTACTGAAGTAAATTCATTGGATGCAAATAATGAGAGAGAGTGGTGTCCAACGATAAAATAGTATGACATGTCATTTTACCATTTCACTTAAGTAAGTTAGATTCAAACTTATCTGTTTGAAGCTCTCTCTTCTGGTGCTTCCGCGTGGCTTTGAGCTGCTGACGTCTTCAGATGCTTTGACTACATCTGGCAATCTCCAGTTGGCACGATCGGCTTCAGTTGAGATATTTTTAGTTCAGCTCTTCCTTTTGCCGAGTTGGCTTTTAGCTCTCCTTCCAGTGCAGCTGCTTGCTCCAGTTGATCACGAGCTGTTTTCTCCATCACGAACTGATTGAGCATCTGATCAGTTCTGGCCTTTTGATTTCTCAGCTTCCACGCTTTTCATCAGTTTGCAAACTTTTCAGCTTGCTTTTTGTTTTAACTGATGATATGAGCAGTTTTAACTTCTTTTGTTAACTGAACTGAGGCACCTTTGGATTCAGTTCCAGCTTCTGCTCATTTTTTCTCACTTTTTTTGTTTTTTTTATTAGCTGGGGTTGTCTTTTGCATTCTCCCATTATTTTCTTGATCATCTTTATCTTGTGATGCTAGTTCCAAAAGCCCCAATTAGATATGTAGCTTGACAAATTTTACTTCAAGGGCTTTGTGAAGATGATGTCAACTATCTGCCTTTCGGCGGCCAATTTCTTTTGTCACCATGAGCTATGTCGCTCTTATGGTATGGCCAGTTGGCAAACCAGTTATAGTGAGAGTTGATTCTCAGTTCATCCCTTAAGTCCAGATACTCACTATACTGTGTTGTGAGATCCATTGGAGTGAACTTCTCTAGAGGGATCTGAAAATATTGACGTGCTTGATATGGTATTGTGGACATGTTTATCCTTGAGTCAACTTCTCTTCCAAGTTGACTTCTTGGATAACTTCGAGGATGGGCTGGCTGATCAGTTCTCTCCTAAACTAATGCCCTATCTCGATGAGACTGCGGTCTAAACTGAGTATTTCTCCTTATTTCAGTTGGCCGGTCAGTTCTGTTCACCATAGGCCAGTTTTAAAGTTTGGGCCTTTGAAAATTTGGTGATCTTTACTGAACTGACTAGTCTCTGATGAGTTGGAGGTCTTGGCTGAACTGATGACCTCTGTTGGTAGGCTGGATGCCTTTGCTGATAGACGAACTGCCTATTTTTAGCTTGTGGCCTTCTTTGAGATGGCTTTCTCTGCCGAACCGGTGGCTGGAATACGTCTTTCAATTGGGAGGACTGGCTGGACCTTTTAGGTGGATCTGTAGGGATGTCTTCAGTTCCCTCACCTTCGGTCTCTTCAACTGGTTGGGTTGGTGCAGGTCTGACAAGACCAGTAAGTGTTCCTTCTTGACTAGTTTGAATAACTGTCTTTCTCTTCTCCAAGGTAGTGTACCTGTCGTATCCTAACCTGTACTACTAGTTTTAACTCTTTGATGGCTTAGAATCTCATCAAGAGTTTAAGATCCCTTTTTGAATTTGAGAGAAATCCTCTCTCTCTCATGGACCTCTTGCCATAGCCTATCATTCTCAGCTCTTAGCTCATCAAAACTAAGCTGCAACTTATCACATTCAGGTGACTGAGCCTCAAGTGATTCAGTTCTGTCATGATCACTTCTCAGTCTTTTGACATCATCTCTTAGGTTATCATTTTCTTTCCTTAGTTGTAAATGCATGCTTGAAATAGCAGCTAGCTGGTCCTCTAGCATTCTTAATTGTTTATTTATTTCATTGCTAGTAATGGAAGATTCATGAGTGTGATAAAAAGTGGTTAAGGAGTCGCTAGTGCTAACCGCTTCTTCGTTGTCAGCCATGAGGTAGAACAAGGCCTCTTCTTCAGAGCTATAGCCGTCGGAGTCGATTCTTGATGGATAATCTGAG
Organism: Perilla frutescens; assembly: GCA_026008535.1. Taxonomy (NCBI): domain Eukaryota; kingdom Viridiplantae; phylum Streptophyta; class Magnoliopsida; order Lamiales; family Lamiaceae; genus Perilla; species Perilla frutescens. The sequence goes on from BRKX01000001.1 coordinate 41,379,342, forward strand.
TCATCCAGCATGGCATTCTCTGAGTTGGCCATCATAGCTTTTCTTTTAAAAAAGCTTCTCTTCACTTTGGCCTTCTTGTCTTCAGGGAGCTCTAGACATTTATACCTATAATGTCCTTGCTTGTGGCAATGAAAGCATTCTCCTATGCTTCTGTTGGCTGCCCTAGGTTGTTCAGGAGACGGTTGATTTCTTTCGTCTCTGGGCTCATCATTAGTTTGAAGCATAACTGATGGTTGATCTCTGATCCGCTTGAGCTTTTCTAGTAGCTTGACAACTGACTGGATTTGATCATTGATATCTTCAGTTAGGCTCTCCTTCTTCTCCACTATCTCTTTTCTGCGATCAGTTGAGCTGCTTGGTCGTTCTCTGGCTTGAGAACTTCTAGGCCGGAAGACATTTCTTCCTTGAGTTTCTCTAAACTAATTTCTTTCACCGTAGAAGACTGCATCCTGGGCTGATGAAGTGGATGCTTCTCTTTTTCGATTTAGGCTATACTCGTGAGCCTTAAGAGAACCAAAGAGTTCTCTTGGGGTTATGCTAGTCAAATTTCTTGACTCTTTTGTAGCAATCACCTTCATATCCCATTTCTCGATGAGATTGTCCAAAATTTTGGAGTTTATCTCACTATTGAGATATGTTCTTCCCAGATTATTCATCTCATTGATGATACCAAGAAATCTTATTTCAAGGCTAGAGATGGTCTCATCTGAGTGCATCATGAAGGACTCATATTTGTCAACTGCTAGCTGGAGTTTGTTTTCTTTGATAGCTTCGGACTCTTTGCATAGATCTTCAAGTAAGTCCCACATCTCCTTGGCAGTTCTGCAATTCTTTGTGTCTTTCATGCGATCTTCATCTAGAGTTTAGAACAACGCTGCTTGGGCCACGAACTCTGGGTTGTTCAACTTTTTCTCCTCACCCATGAGAAGATGAGTTGGATTTGAGATCCTTGCTGGTTGGTTGACATCAGCAATGTGGGCTTCATTGTCCATCATAATCGTGATTGGACCGTCCTCGATAACTTCCCATATATTCTCGTGGATTGAGCATATATTCACCTTCATTCTCCTGCTCCAGTTATCATAGTTCTCAACTGAAAAGATAGGTAGCTTATAGTTTCCCATAGCTCATAGATTAGCACAGATGACTAGATCTGATCAGTTGATCTGCAAAAATGGCTGATCTTTAGAATCAATCGCTCTGATACCACTTGTTGGTTTCGGAGCAAGTCAAAATCAGTTTAGAGGGGGGTGAGTAAACTGATTACAAAACTGAACTAAATGCGGAATATTAAGGGCCCATTTTGACTTGCAAATATCATCCGTGTTGTGTAGAGATCAGTTGAGAAGATCAGCTAGCTCGGAGTTTTATGTGTTCTTATAGTGTGCAGTTAAAAACATGCAACTGAACTAAAAATTAAAGTAGAGCACACAAACAATTTATAGAGGTTCGAAGCTCAACTTCTACGTCCTCTCTTCCTTCCGCAGAAGGGCAATTCACTATGCAAGTATAAAGTTCCTTTATTACAATTACATAGTGAAGATAGTTGCTGTCCCGGAAGCTGTACTCTCAATTTCCTCAGTCGATAGGTCGACAGCTCACACTTGTGATCCCAACTGCCCACTGGAGAGATAAGGTGTTATTGCCCGTCTTTTCATGAATTTAGATCTCGCTCGATCTTCAAGAGTACAGTCTTAAAACTGGTATCAACTGGGTTGCTCCTTTGCGTGTCTGCGTCTGAGCTAGGGTGGTTGATCACTTAAGCACGGTGACTGAGAGAACAGCTCTGGCTGGAAATCTTCAACAGCTAGCTCGAAGAGTGTTAAGGCTCATTGTCATCAGTTGGAACTTTTGATTTTCTGAGTTTTTTGAGCGTGAGGATTTAGTGCTTTGGTGAACGTCTTCGCGGAGAGACTTAACTAAAGTGCTCTCCAAATTCTCAAAAGTCCCGCGGTCTTCACTGGGGTACCTCACTATTTAAAGATAGGTGAGTTGGTAACTGGTGGTGATCACTGTTAGATCATAAATGATAAAGCCAGATGCAAGGCTTTCATTTAATGGGGTCGTTGAGTTGCCATTGCTCTTCTGACGAGCTTTTGTTTTAAGATTTTCTTTGGCTTATCTGAATTTCAGTTACAACTCCCTTCATGATCTTCAGTTCTGAGCTTTGTCTGGCAGCTGGAATCTTCAGTTCCTTTGTTTGTCAGTTCTACGTATCCCTTGGCAGTTTGGAAAGCTTCAGTTGAGATCATCTTCAGCTGGCATTTCTGGGCTTGGGCTTGATGCCTTCTGAGCTCCAGTTTACTTCTGCTTCAGCTGGTAGTTTGAACCAGTGTTCTTTAGCTTGTATTTTGGACTTGTGTCCCTTCAGCTTGAACTTTCATGGACTGACCTTTAGTTCGGTTGTTGGTGCTTTATCAGTTGGACTTTAGAACTGATGTGTCTTCAGCTAGTGTTATTTGAACTGGCGCTTCATCAGCTGGAACTTCATTCTTCCGCGAGTATTCTTTGAGCTTGCATTTTTCTTCAGTTTGTACCTTAGTCTTGTCTTCAGTTGGTATGTTCCTTCAATTGGAATATCCTAAGCTGGTATTTCCTTCAGCATGGATCTTTAGACTTGGTACATTTCTTCAACTGGTATTTTCTTAAGCTGGAATATCTTGAGCTGGTATTTTCTTCAGCTTGTATTTTAAGTCTTCTCTTCAGTTGGTATGTTCCTTTAACTGGAATATCCTAAGCTGGTATTTCCTTCAGCTGGAATATCTTGAGCTGGTATTTTCTTCAGCTCGTGATTGTCCTCTCTTCGGTTAGCAGTCTTTATTAGTTGATGTCATCATAGACTGGCATGTTCATTAGTTCAAACTGGTGTGCTCTTCAACTGGTATTTCTTCAGTCAGGAATGATCTAGAACAGGTATGTCCCTCAGTTCTTCTCTTTCAGCTGGTATTCCCTTCAGCTGGGATCTTCCTTTGACTAGAACATTTCTTCAGCCGGTATTGGACTAGAACTGGTATGTGCTTCAGTTCTCTTCAGCTGGGATCTCTCTTCAGTTGGTGGGGGACTAGAACTGGTACGTGTTTCAATTCTCTTCAGTTGGAACATCTCTTCAGCTGATGGCGACCTAGAACTGGTATGTACTTTAGTTCTCTTTAGCTGGAATATCTCTTCAGCTGGTGTTGGCCTTGACCTGATATGTCCATCAGTTCATCACTTCAGCTGGAACATCTCTTCAGCTGGTGTTGGCCTTGAACTGGTATGTCCGTCAGTTCATCACTTCAGCTAGAACATCTCTTCAGCTGGTATTGACCTTGAACTGGTATTGGTCATCAGTTCATTACTGTAGACTGGTGGCAGTTGGTACCTTCTCTCGCTGGTACCTGCAACTTCCAGTTTGCCTTGCTAATTATTCTAGCAAGCTACAACCTTCTTTCTCTCTTTATTCTCCTCTCCTTTTTCATACGAACTGATCATAACAGTTGGCTTTGATAGCTTTAACTCAATATGATCATCTTAGTTTTCTGCTTGATTTCTTTTCAGTTCTTTCAAGGCTCTTTTCATATTTTGACATCTCATCAAAATCCCTTATAAGAAAAACCTTGATAGTTTTTTCTAATAATAAATAAGAAGACGATGACATATCACCAAATACATGATACAAAATTAAAGATAATTAGAAGCATTAATGGGTATGGGTAAAGCACTCGCGGTGATTTAGATGACAGAGCACATGATGTAAATTAAACCAATAAACCTGAATTCTTTGTGGCCATGAAGGCTATAAATTTCCAAAACCCATACGACTAATCCAGGAAGCTTCCACTCTTTAGACTTAATAATACCCACAATGGTAAATGGTATGTATGTAAAGAGCATAACAGTGAATCCTTGCGTCAAATACCAGTGCCATGGATGAGTTCCATAATAGTCTCCACCAGATGAGAGGAAATTAAACTTCAAAAAGTTAAGAAGAACGATCACCCATGAACCATAGAACTGATAATCCAATATGAATGTAAGACCAGGCACAAGCCCCCCGATACACACATTATGATTTCAAAATAAGTATAGAATAAGCACAACTTTACAGGCAATCTGCAAATAGTTATTAACAAATGAAACTGCTAGAATTTAATTCAAAACAATTGTCTATAAATGGTTTACACAAATATAAGCATCGTCTACTGGTGCTTAAAAGGACATAAATAACTAGAAAGTGAAATAGTTTAGTCTACACACTTAAGATGTCAAAGAGATATATGAGTGATAACCTTTGTTTAAGAGACAATGCTTGAACAAACATAAATCTACTAACACTTGGCTCTAAACATATCAAATAAAAATATCTTGATTGCATTCAACAATACTGTAATTATAATCTGTTTTCTAAAAAGTCGAAAACACAATCTTCTTTACTTAACTCTTTAAAAGTTGTCTTTAAGTTCATTAGTGTCCATTTCATCTTAACATTCTCTCACTTAAAAAGATAAGATTAGCTGCATGGGCCATGGATCACTAATTAAGTTCAAATTAACAAATGATGGCTATACATCTATAAAATTACAACCTAATGTGGTTCTGGAAGAAACCAGAGGATGCCTCCCTACAAAATTGTGAGATTTAATAATCCAAACTTCATCTATAATACACTAATCTATGGTATTTCTTATATAGAGGTACAATACAGAATCAAAAAATTGGCGTTATAATATTTAACTATAAGAAGCAACATTTTTTAGTTTTTACAAATAAAGCTTTTTTTATTGATGTGATAACTTAACATAAAGACAAGATAAATAGAGCTTGCATAGTAACCCCTAAGATCAAAGCACGAAGGAACAATAGGAAGCAAGCATGTATGATACTAACCCAATGGGAACCACCTCAAGAAGAAGAAAACTTTAGCTTATCAAGATGAAAAATTGACAAATCCATATCAATAATCATCTGAGAAAACCGAATTGAAACTAGACGGATCGAGAGATGAATTGAATCTCTGACTGGGAGGTGACAAATCAACAGTAAGAGAACATATAATTGAAAAATCTAAAACTATATCGACATAGAGAAAGAGACATGACTGGATGGTTGGTTACAAAAATCTTAAGGGTGATACCGGAACATGAAGGAACGCTTCAAACAGTGGTGACGATTGGATGTGGATTTGATCGGAAAATCAAAAAAATCAAGAGAGAGAACGGAAGAGAGAGAAGGCGGCTAGGGTTCAAAAATCACAAAAGGAGAAAGAATGAAGGAATGGGTCAGCGAGGCTATTTATTTACCGGGTCTCGGGGCGGGTCGGGTCAGAGCGGGTCAGGTACGTCTGATGGGTTGGCACATGCAAAGGGTGTACATGAGTTTTTGTGTATATATAAATACACGGGAAATTGGTGTGCATTGAATATAATCCATATTCCATACCTTGATAATTGAATTCTTTTTCCAAAAAATAGTCATTACAAATATAAGACTTTTACACGCATTGATATTATATACCTATGAATTTGAACAAGCTGATTATATGACATCTATGTAAACATAGATATAAAATTTATATATGTTAACATTTGAAGTGTGTGTGTGTATACATATTTCAAATTTAAAACTAGATATATTATATAGTAAATTTAATGCAATAACATATCTTTGTACAAATTATTTAAATATTTAATGTTAGGCCGATATTACTACAGTTTTGTAAGAAAAGTGTGCATAATTAATGGAAATTAAGATACAATATATTATATCCTACCGGCAGACTTGGGTGAGACCGTCTAACGGGTCGCTTATGTTAGACGGATCTCCCTTAACCCGACTCGATTTTGACCCGACCCGTTCATATATATATATATATATATTAAAAAACGCATATTTTTTCTCCCCCAGCTCGCGGCCTAGGTTTTCTCACCTTCAGCTTGCCGCACAATCCTCCCAGAGCGCGATTTCTGACCATTCAACACCGCAAATACCATCTGAACCCTAGCTGATCGAGATTAAAACCACCGGCGATTAACCCTCCAGCAATTTGTGAACGATTCAATGAATAATTTGGGAAAAGTAAGTAAGGTTCGTTCCGGTGGAATTCCAGTCAATTCTAGCGAAGAAACAATAGCAATGATAGGTGTTAATTTTATTTCAACTTTTAACAAATTATTAAGTATATCAAAGTTTGCAATCAAACTGTTCGATAATACGCTAATAGAAAAATACTTCTTTGTGATTAGGAGGAAGGGGAAAGTTTATGTTTTTTTTTCCTGGAAATTGACAACGATTGTAGTGTAGTCAGATTTAGGAAAACTAATATGAATGATGATGGATTTTGAAATTCTTCTTGAATATGTCTATTCTCTAATCGTTCTTAATTGAATATGTTTCATGAGCATTTATTGTAACCTTGCAGGTTGAGGTTCTCTCAAGTTTGTGTTTGTTTTTATTTTTGTTTGATGCTATATTTTTGCGTTGCACTAATTTATAGTAAGTGATAGAACAACTGAGGAATAGTTGAATAATTGGTTGTCTAATACAACATTCTGTTCATATCTTGTACACTATGGATGTGAAAGTTTTGCATCTGTGTGGGTACTGGTTTGATTTTATGTGCAATTGTTGCATGTTGACAATATTGAATTTAGTAATCTATTAGTGTTATAGTAATTCTAAAAGTGATTTAAATTTTGTAAATTTCAGATCTTGTTATACTTGATAATGAAGACAATGTTGAAGATTTAGAAGCAACATCTATCAACGATGATGAATTTGTTATGTTGCAAATTGAGAGTAAGTACTACTTTACTTCGATTCTTTATTTTTGTAACCCATCAACTGCAAATGTATTTTGTAAATTAGTGATACTTCTATGATATTTAGTGATACTTACTCTAAAGATAGTAATCCTTCGCTTAAAATGAAATTATGATTCACTGGATATTAATGATACTTCAACAGTAGTTAGTGATACGCCATAACTACTTATTGACACTATTTTATTTCTGTCTGAATAAATCAACAAAAGTATATATCACGTGGATATATTGAATTTTATACACTGGTGATACTTCTATGGTATTTAGTGATACATTCACACATTTATTGATAATATTTTTTTTTCTGTCTCAGTAAATCAAGAAAAGTGCATATCACACATTATATTATATTATATACAGTAGTGGTACTGCTATGGTATTTAGTGATACTTTCTCTCATGATAGTAATCCTTAGATCTATTTTGGGTTGAGTTTGTAATAGATGTGTTGTCACAGGTGCGCTGAGGATGTCATTGTTGGTCTTGTAAGGTCGAAGATCGAGACGGTGTTGAAGATTTTTAGTCATACTTTTATTTGTAATTAGTATTACTTTCTTTTGTAATTAGTGATATTTTATTTTGTAATCAATAATATTTTTCTCTATGATAATGAAATAATTTTTTTTACTCAAGAATGAGTTTTTATTGTATTCATAGACCCAATTCTCAATTTGAGATTATGTTTTAAACTGACACATTTCTTTCTAATTAGTGATACTTTCTTTTGTAATTAGTGATACTTTCTTTTGTAATTAGTGATACTTTTCTTTCTAATTAGTTACTTTCTTCTGCAATTAGTGATACTTTTCTTCTAATTAATGATACTTTCTTCTGCAATTAGTAATACTTTTTTTTCTAATTAGTGATACTTTCTTTTGCAATTAGTGATATTTATCTTCTAATTAATGATACTTTTCTTCTAATTAGTGATACTTTCTTCTGCGATTAACTAGTGATACTTTTCATCTAATTAGTGATACTTTCTTCTACAATTAGTGATATTTTGCTTTCTAATTAGTGATATTACTGTTGTTGATAATTTTTTATGATTTGTGTGTGTGTCTCTCTATTTTTATTACTTGTATTACACTAATTACATAGTGTTACTTCACAACACACATGGCGCTACGTTTATGCATAAATAATGATACATATTGATCTTTTATACTATTAAATTATTCACAAAATAAATAGTTTTACTTCACGATACAAATAGTGTTACTTCACCACACACATAGTAATACTTTTATTCATAAATAGTGATACATAGTATTTGCAACGTCAACAAAATATATATTCAAAGATCTCTAAACCTGTTCATAACTACAACAAAAAAGCAATTTATTGCAAAAAAAAAGGCTTGCATATCCTAAAATTTATAAGTACAACAAATACCTTCTCCGAATATTACACAAATTCAATGTTTGAAAACCACTAAAACTTCATATGATATCTACACAAAAATCCATAGTTTCAAGCCAGCGATCATCCGTTAAAAAAATTCACTGTTTCCAACCCAGTTAACCTTCCATCATTTCAATGCTTCTTACCATCTTTAATTACAAAAATAAAATAAAATTAAAGTCTATCATGTTAGAAACTCCTGCAATTTCTACGTTCACACAACCACAACTCTCACATTCCACCAAATTCTGCAAAACTCCTGGATTTACACTCCTTTGCAAGTACCTGTTAACTGTGCCTATCATTTTAAAAACATAAAGAAAGTTAAAAATATATATATATATATATATATATATTTAATCAATCAATTGTGTGTAGAAAATAAGGTTGTAGAATTCACATATTAAAGTATAACATAACATCAGCTATCTATCTAAAAAATGATCAAATTACTTCACTTTGTCAATGTGACTAAGATGCAGATTGCAGAAGTGAAAGCATAAGCATCTGAAATATTATAAAATCATATGGGACATAACTTATAAGCAAAATATAAAATTCCTTAAAAATGCAATAGAGTATCACTAATAATGAATATAAACAACATTACAAATATAATGAAGTATCACTAATAATGAATAAAATTGCTAGGGCGTATTTGAATTATAATATCAATCAAGTGCAAAATTTAAATCAAATACATAATGTAACAATGAGTTCTTTTTAAATGTTATAGTTCTGAAAAGATCATAATATCTTTATGCAGTAGAACTCATTAGTTCTAGAAGAAAAAGAACCAAACAGCTACAAGCAATATTATATATATGTAATATGTGTGTATCCATATGTATGTATGTCCTACTCTGGCCTTTGAATTAATAAACCAAAAATGAGAACTCACCCACATAAAATATATATGAATGTAAAATTAGAAGCTTAAAAGGATTGTCTCAAAAGAAACATATAAAGGCAAAAACCTCCAATGAAAATCACTTGAAAATAAGTTAAAGGTTTGCTTAGTCAATTTTTTTAATAGAAAGTTAGAAACCTAACAAAAGCTGCTCTATTATATTAAGCTAACACCTGCATAGTTCATAGCAAAAGCTTTTGTTGGCTCCCCAAAAGAGATCCTCGCCATTAGTGTCACAGTGTATGACTAACATATATACTAACATATCAAGTTCGTTTATAGTTGGACTGCTAATCTTGATAGGCCCATTCTTACCTTGAAGATACCTTCTTAAGAATTAGATGCATACATAAATCCACCCCCACTCCCCGCGTATAATAACAATGGAGAAAACATGGCAAGACGGAGGAACCTGACTTTTCTTCAACATATAAAACCGTGTTCTAGCTCTCCTGGTGCAAGTAAGCTAGATGTTGGAATATCCAACCCATATTTTCCACTTTCACTAGCTCTAGAATTTATCATAAATTAAAAAATAAAATAAAAATCCTAGATGAAACCTCACTTTGTCATTGTTACAACTTCAATTGGTAGCTAAATTGCACTTCCACACACCAAAAGAAGCATATAGAATCCAAGACACCACCAGATCACAAACTCTCAAACAATATGAGCAAAATGCCATGAAAAAAAAAACAATAATTTTATTAATTAGTAAGATGCTACAACTCTGGAAATTTAACTATAATATTATCACTTCAACTTCTTCTAATCCAGAAAAAATATATGCCGATGTTTAACTAACTAATTAAGTGTTCTATAGTCTTCAACTTCACAACAGAAAAAAAAACTCAATTAGCACTACATGAGTAAAGCAATGTAATCAATGTCTATAAGAATATTGACATATATAATGACAAGAAGTACAGCAGTAAGACTTCAACCAGTCTATCTATCAAGGCAGAGATATTTTCAAACCTTGGTTGGAATTAGTTAACAACTTTTTTCTCTATTATTTTAAACAAGCACCTACCATCAACATTCTCTATTCGTATGTGTCCGCACCAAAAAATCTAATGACATAAGAGAAAATGTAATATTCATAACAACAACTACAATGCAAATGTTCTCACGTATCACTAACAATTCACTTAAGAATCACTAATAATAAATTAAGTATCACTAACAATACGCACAAATCAATCATAGCCCCATAATATTAGACTCAAATCAAGGTAGTATTGTAAGTTATTGGAAATTAAAATGCCCTAAAACTCTAAAATCAAAAACCCTAAATTACATTGCCTTAATTTAAAAACCGTAGATAAACTTACAATCGAAACTTAATAAATGGAGATAAAGATTTAAATATAAAAATATACCATTTATTTATATTTTAGGGATTTGCATGAATTAATTCCTAAATTAAATAAATAAATGTTGATATTTAAATATGTAGATAATTTCGACCAATCAAAAGTCGACATGTGTCAAATCTGTGCATAAATCAAGGATTTGATAAAGATAAGTCCAAAATATTGAGGAGCCAATCAAATCGCGCCATCTCAGCCCTAAATCTCCAAATTTCTCTCTCCTTACACCTATAAATAGAGGCCGTATGGAGAATGAAAATCAGACTATAAGTCATTTGAAGAGTTCAAGAATTTGAGAACTTCCATAAGTGAAATTCTCTCAGATATTCAAGGCGTTCTTATGACATTCAAAGGCGTTCTTCACCAAAATCATTCCGAAGACGGCGTTTGATCCGCAAGCAAGACAGTCAAAATCGTTCTTCATCAAATTCAACCAAAAATTAGTGTTTGATCCGGAAACAAGGTGTTGACCCTCCGAATTAATATTTTCAAAGACCAAAGACCAAGTAAAAAAGGATCGATGAAATAAATCTTCCCCGAAAAATTCAAAGATCACTTGAAGATTGTTCCTGGAGTGATTAATCAAAGGAGAAATAGAGATTGGATTCAAAAATCCAAATTTGATCCAAAATATTTTATTCGTACACTGTTTTTTATTTTATTAAATTAAATACAAAAATTTGTGTTTTCATATGGTTCAAAACAAACTGAAAGCTTAGCAGTAGAGATGGTAATTTAGGCCGGGACAGGCTAGCTTGAATTTGGGTTGGGTTGGGCCAAGAACATCTAGGCTCGAAATGACTTTGACCTGGTCAGAAAAATTGAAAGGCCCAATGGGCCGGCCCATTTATCCCAAAATCTAAAAAATTACACTAAAGCCCGCGAGCAACCTCGTCCCGCCCGAAAATTAGGTCGGGATGGGCCTCTATATTTTATGCCCGAAATAGATCCGATCCGACCCTATTTTTTCCATTGGCCTGGGCCAGGCAGCCCGAATTGCCACCCCAACTTAATAGTGACAATTCTAATGATTTCCCTCTGAAAAATAGAGATATCTCATATGTTACCCATAATAAGTGGAAGTATTGAAATAATTTCATAAAATCATTCGGTCTAAATGCTACATAAAGAACATAAGCTACATGAAGGGAATAGGAAGACCTAGGATACATAGAACATAATTGAAAAAAATATTATTTCTAATACTAAAAAGTATCACTTTTAATATTAAAAAGTATCCGTCTTATATAAAGTTTATAAACAACTGTAGAATTGAACATTAATTTGTCGAACAAATAAAAATGCTCTCAAAATGAAATAACATTGATATCATATATTAAACATAATGTTGTCATCGAAAATAATTTGAATAATTTGTAAAGGTCTGCAAAATTTATACATAGACGAAAACTAACATATAATTTGATGAAGGGAATAACAACCTGGGAAAGAAATATCTTATTATTAAAATATAGATTTTAGGTTACATAATTATTTTATGTAGATGTGGGAACTTCTATTGGTTGACCCTAATTACCAGATTTTCGGAGATATAATAGATGATATATTATGTAGTAATAAAATAAATATATCTGATTTTCGGGTTTCATAATACAATTTACAAAATAAAACTCCCTCAAGTATATAATATTGAAATACAAAAAATATTGAAATATAGAGTGTCGAGAACATTTATTCTAGAGTAAACTATAATCTATATTAAAATCATTTACTACCCTATGCAATCTATATTATATCAGTTACCTGTATTTGAAGATATCTTGACATACATAAATGCTCATTAGCAAATTTGTGGAAACTGCGATAATGAAATATGAAATACACATTAAAAAAAATCACAATCGTGTCAACTTTGTATATTTATGAAAATATATTAATATTTAATTATTTACATGAAATAAATTATTTTTTAATATAAACTATCATTTTTCTATTTTCGTAAAGTGCAAATAGGTGGGAAAATCATATTTATTAGCGGATGCGGTGTTGTTAGCATCATTTATGTGCACAAACTCATATATCTGATTATATGCGACAGACGCGTGAAGCCATGGGCGCGTCCCTCACGTGGCATGTGGATTTCATCCGCCGATCTTTTTTTCTATTTTTTCTTTTTTGTGTTTTTCCCAAAAAAATTATATCTGAATTGAAAATAAAATTTGTGAACCTTAAAATTAAAGTGAATTGATTTAATTTGATTGAAAGAAAAATATAAATTTTATCCTAAAATGGAATTAATAAACCTTAAAATCAAAGTAATTTTTTTTTAAAATCCAACAACTTGCGCAATGCACTCAATAATTACTTTAACTTTTAAGAAACTAATATAAACGGTAATTGAAAAATAAAAATTTAATTTTGAAATAAATATATACCATAAAATGAAATTAGTGAACCTTAAAATAAAAGTGATTTAATTAGATTTTTTTGAAATCCGGCGACTCGCACAATTTCCTTCTCCTGACGCTAATGCGTGGGCTTGTGCATCAGGCCGACAATTAATTTTTTCAACTTAAATATAACTTATATTTTAGATTAATAAAACTTAAAAAACATAAATTAATCTTAAAAAAATAAAATAAACGCCTAAAAATACTAAAAATACTGAAAAAAAACTCCTAAAAACCATGAACCCTAAAAAAACTTAAACTCCTAAACTCTAAACATTAATTGGAATGAAAAAAAAATCACAATTTGAACTAAATAAACTAATATGTGAGATAACTAACAGACTACTTACTTTTTAAAAATACACATGTAATACTTTTTGAATTTTGATTGATAATTTTCAGTGTTACAGTTGATACTGATTTTGACGATTGACTAGTGAATTTGGTTAACACGTCTGAAATAAAATTGATATACACCTAGTGCATGCAAGTGTGTGTGATACTATATAGATATAATTTTATGTGGCATGCCGCATGTATCAGCAATCCGAAATAGCTATTAAAAATGGGGGCTGGGAATTAATGAACTTGAGTAAAAACTAGTAGATGGGAATTAATGAACAACTGCAAAATTTATTGCAGGTTTGGCGGCGATTAAATTCGTTGCTCAGTTAACGGCGATTGCATTTGACGACGCTAACCCACTTTTACCAGAGTTCTATATGTAACGGCGATATGAGCAAATTAAAGTATTTCTTCGCCGTTAAACCAAGTTTGCGCCCATGTTTTCCGTGTACAACATATATGCAGTAGCGTCTGTTGCATTACCTACTGGATAATCAACTTTATTTTTAAAGTTTTTTCCTCATTTCTATGTCGAAATGGAATCAAGTGTGAGAAATGAGAACCCATCTTACACTATTTAATTTAATGATCCAATGGTTGAGATTTAAGGTGGCAATTTCATAAATAATAGGGCAAAAAATAAAGGAAGGAGGGTTATTTTCGTCCAAACCCATTAAAAATGATGATGTCAGCAATTTAAAAAAAATCTTAAAAATTTTAACCGACCATAACTTGCTCGTTTTTAATCCAATGTACACGAAAAATATATCAAATTAAAGCTCTCTTCATACTCTTTCATTTAAGATGTCGAAAGGCTATGTTTAGATGAAAAAATATGAACGAAAAAGAAAAAAATTTACGCGTGCCCAGGTTGTAAATGCTTTCGTTAGCATATAATAATTCTTCATTAGCATTCTGATAACATATGATAACGTATGCTAACGAAGCATTTGTCATATGCTAACATAATATGTTCGCTGAGCTGACAAAGAATTATCATAATGCTAGCGTAGTATAAATTTATTAGGGTTTATTAAATCTCAATTATGATTTATTTAATCTCGATTATGTTTTATTCCATCTAATTATCAGTATTTTTTTAAAATTTATTTTTTTTGTTTACAGTTCTTAATTGATTATTATGGTTTATAACGTATGTTAACAGAGTATTGTCATATGCTAACATAGTGTATTTGCAATGCTGATGAAGCAAAATCATAATGCTAACGTAGTACAAATATATTATTATTATGATTTGTTCCAACTCATTTAGGGTTTACCACATCCAATCAATGTTTATTTCATCCAATTATGATTTTTCCATTTAATTAGGGTTTATTAAATCAAATTAGGTTTATAATTAATTTTTAGAATATATTTTCGTTAACAATATTTGAAAACTTTAATTAGCATACCTATAATGCTTCGTTAGCATAATGATAATACTTCGTTAGCATAACGATCTGTTATCAAATCCTCCGCGAGTTTTATAAGATTTACCAAATTACGTTAATACCCCCGCGCGAAAAACTTTTCAGATATTAGGTTTATTTCATCCAATTATGATTTTTTCCATTTAATTAGGGTTTATTAAATCAAATTAGGTTTATAATTAATTTTTAGAATATTTTTTCGCTAATCTGTTATCAAATCCTCCGCGAGTTTTATAAGAATTATCAAATTACGGTAATATCCCCGTGCGAAAAACTTTTCAGATATTACAGAATTGCCACCGCTTTTTTCATCAAATCTGGACCTTTCATTTTTGATGGATGTGTGGTGTGAGATATATTCTCATTTCTCATACCAGAGATTGTTTTTATATAACCCCACCTTATATATATATATATATATATATATATATATATATAATAATCAATTAAGAACTATAAAAAAAATTAAATTTTAAAAAAATAATGATAATTAGATGGAATAAACCATAATCGAGATTAAATAAACCATAATTGATATTTAATAAACCTAATAAATTTATATTACGCTAGCATTATGATAATTCTTTATTAGCACAATGAATACATTATGTTAGCATATGACAAATGCTTCGTTAGCATACGTTCATATGTTATCATAATGCTGACGAAGAATTATTATATGCTAACGAAAGCATTTACAATTTGGGCACGCGTAAAAAAATTTCTTTTTTATTTTTCGTTCATATTTTTTCATCTAAACATAGCCTTTCGATATCTTAAATAAAAGAGCATGATGAGAGCTTTAATTTGATATATTTTTTGTGTGCATTGGATTAAAAACGAGCAAGTTATGGTCGGTTAAAGTTTTTAAGATTTTTTTTAATTGCTGACATCATCATTTTTAATGGGTTTGGATGAAAATATCACTCCTTCTTTTATTTCTTGCCCTATTATTTATGAAATTACCATCTTAAATCTCAACCATTGGATCATTAAATTGGATGGTGTAAGATGGGTTCTCATTTCTCACACCAACAAAGTGTTCTCATATGAACCATATCCTATATATATATATATATATATATAGATGGGATCATGTGAGAACCACACCCCCATGTGAGAACCGAGAACCAATCTTAGCCACAGATTGATCTGATTTGGACGGCCAAGATCAGATCAAAATTAAAAAAAACGGTGGCATTATTGTAATATTTTAGACTTTTTAATGAAGTAAGGGTATTTTAGTAATTTATGAATTATGTTATATTTGGAATGAATCTCTTCTCGGTCTGCAATTCATTTTCCTTGTATATATCAAATTCCTTGTATATATCAATTTCCTTTGTACTTATGTAATCGAAATTATCAGTCCATTATCTTTAAAATTTATTCAACCTAATCAGTGTTCACGCAATTTTTTGCTGGAGTTTTTTGTTCTTTGCTGTTATTTGACGAACATGTCGGGTAAAAAAATTTTATCTGTTGTTTTCATGCGATTTTTTTTATCCGTTTGTTTTAGACTTGTTCGACAAGGTTGGAGAAGATGATTAAGCTGTTATTTTGAGTTTCTCACGATCAACATGCATTTTTAGGCTTCATATTGTGTGTTTTTGATTTTCTGTATGTATGTAGATCTTATTAGCATCACAATATGAATTATTAGCATTGTGAATTTAGTTATTAAATTGAGTATCATAATAATGTCTCGTTAATAGAGTACTTTTTACGATGAATGCAGCATTGTGATAAGAAACAAGTATTATAAAAATCATTTTGTTAACATGTTCTTTAGCACTACGCGAACTATTTTAGCACTTCTTTAATCTATTTTAGCACTTCTGTAATCTACTTTAGCACTTCTGTGAATTATTTTAGCACTATTTTAGGTTGATGAAGCTGATAAGCTGTTCTTTGCTGTGAAGTATTTTTAGCACTACTGTGAACTATATTTAGCACTGTTATTATCATTGCAAAATCTACTGTAACATTTTTATGCTTCTGTAATAAATCTTATGACAAAAAACCTCTCTGTTCAAATAAAGCATTGTACTTCATAGTTTGATAAAATATCCAGATTCAATTTAAGAAATCATTCAGCAAACTTTATATACGCATATGTTTGTGCGTCTGTACTTTAGTACTACTGTGAAGTATTTTAGCACTATCGTAAACTAGTTTAGCACTGCTGTGAACTATTTTAGCACTATTGTAAACTAATGTGAAAACTTTATCGCTGTCTGTCACAATGCTTAGGGGCTGACCATGCAAGCTATAGACTAAGTATAGGAACACGTTAGCAACAGTTTGAGTTGTGTAAGATGTGATATAGGGATAAAATGCCCATACTTTGTGAGCCTGTCCACCACTACTAAAATTGCATCCTTCTTTGTAAGGGTGTGATATAGTCACATTATCCTTCAAGTGTGACCAGTAGAAGAGCCTCTTTAACCTGACATAAGTCCCATAGATGCTTGAATGCGCCCCATAAGGGAAGTTGTGCATTTCTTGAAGTAGCAGTTGCTTGATATCAGAGTGTCATCCTTGTACTTCATAGTTTGATAAAATATCCAGATTCAGTTTAAGAAATCATTCTTCAAACTTTATATATGCATATGTTTGTGTGTGTGTACTTTAGCACTATTGTGAAGTATTTTAGCACTATTGTAAACTAGTTTAGCATTTCTGTTAACTATTTTAGTACTATTATAACCTAGTTTAGCACTGCTGTGAAATATTTCAGCACTGTTGTTAGCTAGTTTTACGAGTACTGTGAATTATTTTTACATGATCTTAGAATATGTTTTTTATGCATTAATGTGATTTTAGTTTGTGAATTGATAAATGTGCAGATTGTGCTTCTTCAAATTTAGAGATTTCACCTATTTTTTCTGAATTTTACACACCTGAATGTGAATCATCTTTGAAGTTTGTATTGGGCAAGACCTTCCCTACGTTAGATGATGGTATAATATTTTACGAGGTGTATGCCTCATCTTGTGGATTTGATACTCGTTTGTCTACTACTAAGAGGTCTAAAGATGGTACTATAATTTGGAAGTATGTTATGTGTAGCTGTGAGGGAGTCAAGAACATATCTATTGATTTTGGTGAATCTTCAAAGACAAAGAGACGTCGTGTATCGAAGAGAAATTGTTGTATGGCTAGGATATGTTTGAAGTATATTGGTTGTGAGGGGTACACTGTTGGATTATTTGAATAAAGACATACACATTCTTTTGTTAAGGATACACACAAAGAGTTTATGAATCTGAATAGGGATATAGATCATTCACATGAAATGTTTATTTTAAACTGTGCAAGGATCAACACTGAACCTGTGACAAAATTTAGATTAGTTAAAGAAGTTGTTGGTGGATATTCCAATATAGGTTGTACAGCAGTTGATTTCAAAAACTTTAGTTGAGATCTCAAGGCGTATACTGTTGGTGTAGATGCGCAAATGATGCTGGATAAAATGTCGAAAAGGCATAAACTATGCTCTGCTTTCACATTCGATTATGAAGTTAACAAGGATGATCAGTTGAGGTGTGTGTTTTGGGCTGATCCTATATGAAGAAGAAACTTTTCTCTATTCGGGGATGTTGTGTCATTTGATACAACATACAGGACTAACAGGTTAGTCTGTAATATTTGTTTAAAATTGGCTTTCTGTTAGTTTTTAGCATTCTACTTGTTTTAGCACATGTATTTTATATTTTAGCACTTTCATTTACTTTTTTAGCACTCATAGTTTGTATTTTAGTACTAGAATTTACTTTTTAGCACTGTTATCTAATGTTTGAATATTTTTATTAGGTGATAGTGTTATCATTTGTAATCTTTTATATAGGATGAGCAAGGCATTATAATAATAGATATTTATAAATTTTTATATCATTGGAGGTATTCAATGATTTTTGCACCCTTCATCGGGAAGGACAATCACAGAAAACTTGTGACTGTGACCTTTGGTGCTGCTTTAATGTCGGGTGAGGATGCTAAATCTTATTCATGGGTTCTTCAAAAATTCAAGGACTGTATGGGTGGTTCATCTAGCCTAATAATCACTGATCAGGACCTTGGATTGAAAGTCGCTGTAAGACAGGTACTTCCCGATACCAGACATTGATTGTGTATGTGGCATATTATGTTTAACATTCCAGATAAATTGCATGTGCATATCAGAAGGAACGAGACATTCAGGAAGAGGTTAAATAGTATTGTGTGGTCTAATTCTATAAATATCACAGATTTTGAGGTGATATGAAATGAAATTATGGTTGAATTTGGATTAGCAGACGATAGTTGGTTCAAATCATTGTATAATATTTGTGAAGATTGGGTGCCTGCATATTTTGAAGATTTACCGATGAGTAGGTTGTGCAGGACTACTTCAATTTCAGAGAGTGTGAACAGTTTTTATTCTAGGTTTCTTAGATTGAAATCAAACCTTGCTGAGTTTCTGATGAACTTTGATAGCGCACTTGATACACAGAGACATGCACATGCCTACTTGGACAGTATTGATGAGTCGCCAATGCCATAGTTGAAGAAACATGCTTCCACTGTTTATACTAGGAATAAGTTCTATGAGGTTCAGAAGGAGATTGAAGATGCATGTTATGTGTGTCGTATTTGTAATATTTTAGAAAATGATTCCATTGCGATTCTAGAAGTGAAGGATGGTTTTGGTGCTACAAATAAGGTTGTTCACAACAAGGTTGAGGAGTCTACTACATGCAGCTGTTTGAAATTTGTGAGGGATGGGATCCTGTGCTACCACATATTCACTCTATTCAAATATTTGAAATTGCAATTAATACCTGGTAAATACATTGTGTCCCGTTGGATGAAGTCCTCACTGATTAATGAAGCAGACGCATTGTTGGGTGATCGGTGTTTCTTGTTAGAGGAGAACAAATTGGTTACGAACCAATTAATTTCTGAGTTTTATGCCTGTCTCTCTGTTGCTGAAGGTGACTCTTCAAAGATGTCTGTGTTGTTGCAAAGTTTATGCGAGTTAAGAGAGGGGTTTTTTCCAGTGATATAGAAGAGAATACTGTGTCAAAGAAAAGTAGGTTATTTTCTGATTTTTATGGTTTGTGTGCACCTAGTGAAGTTGAGGTGCATCCACATGAATTGGTGAAGACTAAAGGCAGTGCGAGTCATAAAAAATTGAAAGAAGAGGCGAGTGCTAAACGTACAAAGAAACCTCGTAGAACCTGCAAGATGTGTGGGAAGAAAGCCAATCATGATTCTAGGAACTGTGGCAAGAAGAAGTAGATACATTATGTTTTATTTTTTTTATTAATGATAGTAATATTCTTTTTTTAATTGTAAATAGGCATATCTGGTATTTCATTTTTTGCATTGGTAATAAATGTTTTAATATTTGTAGTAGGTGTGTAACATCAGTGCTAAACAAGGAAACGTAAGTGCTAAAGTATAATCCTTCAGTGCTAAAATTAAAACTTTCAGTGCTAAAGTAGAATGCGAAATCTAGAGTTCAAATACTTGTGCTAAAAAAGAAATGGCAAGTGCTAAAAAATCATATGCAAGTGCTAAAACTGCTGAACTATTCCATTTAATGGTTGCTCCCCTTCTAACTTTAGGAGGAGTATTACATTTATATTAATACATTTATATATGTATATATGGAAGAAAAATGAGTCTAAAATGACAAATTATGATTACTATGTATTATTCAAATTCATCAAACTTTCAGTTATATTTTACTAAGTAGAGTAAGATGGTAGTCTATCTTTAATTATATACAAATGCTAAAAAATGAACTGTAATTTCTAAAACACAAAATACCAGCTATTATGAGTTTATATGTCTAATTTTAATGATAAAATACATAGACTGCTGAAAACTTAAAAATGCTTTACTAGTGCTAAAGTATAAAACATCGGTGCTAAAATAAAAAATTTTAGTGCTAAATTATAATTCAAAATCTAGAATACAAATACTAGTGCTACAAAAGGAATGACAAGTGCTAAAAAAGCATATGCAAGTGCTAAAACTTCTGAACTATTCATTTATATTAACACTAAGAATAAGAAATTATGTCAGTTACTACAAAATATTTATCCACCAATACTATATACTATCAAAAGACAAAAATTGTATCATATGTAAAAACAAAATTTGAAATCATTAATTATCCAAGAAGTTATTTCGATTTTCTCATTTTTGTGGGGTCTACCACAATTTCCCCCTAGGTACATGATTTTCTGTAGAATAGATTTGCAGCTTTCAGATGTTGATCCTTCAGTGTGTTACTGTCTGCATTTATGATTGCAGCACAATATTTTGCTCTTAAAAATTTGAGCTGCCTGTCATTCGATTTCTCCAGACCACTCCTCCAGTTTTTCAGACCACCACCTCTGTATGTCTCCATGTGCCTCATGACATAGATGCCACAATCATACTTGTTCTTTGTATCCCTCCATGGCATCTTCATCCTAGTAATCTGATATTTTTCCCTGAATCCATTTGATTTCATTTCAAGTCCAGCACTTGTCAGGAACTCAGCAAAAAATTTCACCTGCATGTGTTTTTAAAAATTAGTTTTTTTAATTGCTACAGATAGAGACAAAAAATAATTGGTGACAAATTCATATATTACCAGGGTGTCTAGAATGTCACTGTACTTGATCTCGATTCCATTCTTTTCAATATCCGTTGCACTTGAGTTATCAATAATCTCAACATTGAAGTTAATTAAATCAATGGAGATAAAGAAGAAGTGATCTGAATGGCAAATATGGAAGAAAAACTGCACATAGAGTTGATATGGGTTGTAAATAAAATTTTATTTAATTGATATAGATATGTATTGGTAATATAAAATTTCACAATGCTAAACAAAAATCATAGCAATAATACCAGTTTAACATCGCTCAAAGATACCAATGGACAGCATTTCAGCTCATATGCTATTTTCTCAACAAAAGATGCACATCTTTTGGAAGAATCCCATGAAGATGGTGTAAAAGTGTAATAAAGATGCTGAATGTTACTTCAATAGCTATATCACACCTCAGCATTATCCAGAACATTTTTTTGACTTTGATGCTGCATCAGTCTCATCTGGCTTTGATGTATTTGAGTTTAGATGCCCAGCCTCTACCTGCAATCAGTTTTTATATATATTAGGTATTTCTAAAATAAGTTATGACAGTGTTAAAATAATACATGAGAATGCTAAAATAATCCATGATAGTGCTAAAGTAAGTAATGATAGTACTAAAATAAGTCATTATAGTGCTAAAAAGGTCATGAGAGTGCTAAAATAAATCATAGGGTGCTAAACTAAATCGTGGGAGTGCTAAAATAAATCATAAGAGTGCTAAAGTATTAAAAATATTTTTTCCATAGCTATATCACACCTCATCATTATCTAGAACATTTTTTTGACTTTGATGCTGCATCAGTCTAATGTGGCTTTGATTTCTTTGAGTTTAGATGCTCAGCCTCTGCCTGCAATCAGTTTTTATGTATATTAGGTATTTCTAAAATAAGTTATGACAATGTTAAAACAATGCATGAGAATGCTAAAATAATCTAGGATAGTGCTAAAGTAAGTAATGATAGTGCTAAAATAAGTCATTATAGTGCTAAAAAAAGCCATGAGAGTGCTAAAATGAATCATGGGGTGCTAAACTATATCGTGAGAGTGCTAAAGTATTATAAATATTTTTTCCATACCTGCCTCATTGCATTCTCCAGGATTTCAGTATCAAATGTGTCAGTTTGATTTGGTTCCTCAACCACCATATTCTGTTTAGAAATTTCCTGTGTAACCTTCATCATCCCAGCCCACGCATCATCACTTATCCCAAGACTGAATGTTGGGCCTTCATCAGCGTATATCTTCTCAAGCTCTGCACGTTTTGCCAGAGCTCTCTCAATCTCCTCAATTGCTGATATTCTTGCTGGATCACTCCAGAACTCATCATCGTCTGGCATTGCTTGTGGCTGGGTCTGAGTCTGTGATGCCTGCGACATTGGACATGGTTGTTTCTTTACCAGAAGCTGTTGGGCTGTTTTATATGACTTCTTGAAGAAGAGGTTCTCCATCATGTGTTGTGGCACATCCTGTACTGTTTTCATTAATGCAGTCATTGCATCAACCATTCTCTTGTAGTCATCAATCAGCTTCTGAGCATATTCTTGCACATGATCTAATGTCGATGCTAGGACAGAACTTTTCGGTTGTGCATCTTGATTTCTCTCAACACTAGCTTCCAGAGCAAGTGGTGCTTCACGTTTCTGAGGACCAGCCTCCAAAGGAGGAATGGTGTTCTCAACCTTTCTTTCAGACTCTTCTTCTTCATACAGGCCATAAATATGGCCTCCTCCAAAACTACCTCCTTTCAATTCTAACTGCTGTCTCTTGCACAGAAGGTTGTGTGTCCAGCCTTTGAATGCTGGAATTGATTGTTGATCTCTTCTGTTATAGGACACTACTCTGTCCATATAAAACATCCGTGGGGGGACGGAGAAATGTTATGCATGTTAGCATGAGCATAGAAATCAAAAATTTATTTTAATAATGTATGCTAATTGCTAAACTAACCATTAAGAACATGATTGGTCCATTGTAGTATTTATCATTCTTCTTTCTCCAAAGTACTATCTTCTATACCAGACACCTTATAGTGTACTCATACCAATTGTACTCACATATTCTGTCAACATCATCGAAGATGTGTACTAGTTATGGATGTACATATCCATTCCTTATGGATTCAATGAGGCTATCTGTAAGCAGAACCATAAAATGTATCTTGAACCATTTTCCACCAGCTTTATCGTCCTGTATTTTTTCTGAAACATGAGCCGGAGAGATTCTGTGTTCATGTTTATCAAACTTCTCTTGCCATTTCTTCATTAGATTGCAGCTTTGACTTCTAGGTTTCTTTTCTATATGCAGAGGACCACTTGGAAACCCCATGATCAATGATACATCAGTTTCATCTACGTGCAATCATTGATCTCTCTTCAGGATCAACTCACAACTCTCGGGATCAAAGTTATCTACCAACCAGTAGCTAAGTACATGGGGTAATTCCTTTATATTCAAATGCAGAATGCTCCCAAAACCAAACGATTCAACAACACTCTTCTGCTCAGCTGTGAATTGTTTGATTGCATCATATAATATGCACGGTCTTGTTCTGGTTTTAAGCATTGGAAGATCTCCCTGCTTGGATGTTGCTACTGGACTCTTGGATTCAGAAGCACTTGTGGCTTCAGCATCTGAGTCTGGTATAGATTTTATTCTTTCAAGTAATGCCAGTGCTAATGTTCTCGACTGAGATTTAAGAGCAGATTTGTTATGTCTACTCTTTGATCTCATCTCCTTAGTTATTGATATATTAATATCATCTGTTGATCTTGTCTTTTTCCTGGTACCTATATATGTATAGTTTTTGTTATTACTATTATTTTTGAGTATATATTGTATATCTGTTGATGCTAATCCTGTAGAAAACTAGTGCTAAGATGAAACATTAGCATCTTTGATGAAAAATTAGTAATAATTTCATAGTAATGAAGTTTTGCTACATGTCAACACACAATTAATCCATGATATCACACTATAGTACCATTATAACTATACCATGTATGTTATATAGTTAACTGGTTTGACACTTTCATAAATAATATTGTAGCTTTTTAGCACTGTAATCTCTTATTTTAGCATTTATTTGATATTATAATATTATAGTATCATTATAACTAAAACAGAGCATGGAAGAATTTTGTTATATTATATTAAATATGTTTATAAAGATAAGAAGTCTTATGCTAAGAGTAGATCTCCTTGATGCTAATTCATTTTCTAATATAGTGATGCTACACGTTAACACAGAAATCATTCACGATATTACTGTTTCAACATTGAAAAGGAAACCATGACATGCAACACAGTGTGCAAAATGCATATACATTTCCAAATATTTGATTTCGTATACATGTGATTATTTTCAGTAAATGATAACATTTTTACATATTTAGATTTTGTAAGTGTTTATTTCCTGATATATGGGGTTTTCTCAGGGTTTTAGCACTGTTCCTTTCTGCATTTTTTTTTGTAGTACCAAAATGAAACACATATTATTTTATTTTTATGATGAACGAAAGAAGAATGTGTTGCATACCTTTTTCAATCGGCATCTCTTCAGGTTTTCTCTTTTATTTTTGAAGAGTCGCTTCGGTTCTTCTATTTTACCAGCTCTGTGCTCGGTGTTTTTTCCATATTGATGAGTTTGATGTTTGAAGTTTTTGAATTAAAATATTGATAAAACCCTAATCGTTTTCGTTTTTGTGTTTGATGTTTTTGATTCAAAAGTCTTTGCGTGTGTGTGTGTGTGTGTGTTTATGTTTTGCAGAAGTTATGTTTTGATAATTGAATAGATGGCGGATTTTTACCTTTTTTTTTTTGGAGCGGTTTTTGTTATTATTATTTTCTTTTCTTTTTTATTATCAGTTTTTTTGTTTTTTTTTTGGAAAAAAATATTTTTGTATTTTCTTCAATTATAAAGTGTCTATAAATATATATATTTTTTAATATAAAATTTACAGTTATATATTAATTTTTATTATTTTAGCGTTAGAAAGATAGTGTATTCCTTAGCATTGATATTTCATATTTTAGCACTGGCAGATTCTTATTTAGTACTGGTAGATTGTATTTTAGCACTTGTAGTTTCTACTTTAGCGGTATGGTGGAACTTTTAGCATATATGGGTTATACTTTGTTTAGCACTGGTAGTTTGTATTTTAGCACTGGTGGGTTCTACTTTAGCATTTTATGCGGTGTTTTAGCATCTGCGGTTTTAATTTGTATGAGACTTGACAAAATTGGCTTTGGACTTTTTAGCATTGAAACAAGGTATTTTCATTGATTTTGCAATTATACAATAATTTTAGTGTTTGTTTTAGTATTATATTTCTTAATAAATCAATTAATTATTATAGTATTTAATGTGTACGTGAACGATAGAGAATGGAAAGCATGAACTATAATGTGTTCTTTTTAGCACTGTTAGTATCTTTTTTAGCACTGTTAGTATCTTACTGAAAGTTTTGTCCAAAGCAAATATAACATATATTATAGTTTCAGCAGTCATAATCTTATCACTCTGAAGATGAACAATTTTTGAAAAACTGCATGCAAATGGAGAATCACACTGATACAAGTAATGTTATCTCTATAACTCATTTGCCTGAATCCGTTCCAGAAAGTTTAATTGCAATATCAAAAGTTTTTTTGCAGCATCATTCATTTACAGTTAACATTAATAGTTATAAGACAAAAAATTAACAGTTAGAAATTTGTTACATATTATAACATTATTCATTCATCGTTGTCTTGGAGATAAAAGTTTTCAATGCTAATTCGATCGTCTTTAGAAGATATTTTGAAGTAGAGGCTTGCTTCTTTCATGTTTCAATCCCGGTTGATGTTGCAGTCTGCAGTAAGGATGGCAGCACAATATTTCATCCTTAAGTACCTCAGCTGCAAATTATTTTTTGCTTTCAAGCCACTCCTCCAATTCCTCACACCACCTCCCATGTACGTCTCCATATGACGCATCATGAAGACACCACAATCAGTGTTGTTGGTTTGGGTTCTCCATGGCATCTGAAGACGGGCCATCCCCTTGATATTGTCAGCTAATTCTCTTGTCATTTTTGGAAGGCCGTGCATCTTTAGGAAGTAAGTGAAGAGCTCGATCTGAAATTTATGATTAAAGTTAGTTTAATTTTGTCTCACCAGGGAAAAAAATAAATAAATAGATATTTGTTTTTCTGTACCAATCTTGTAGGAACATGTTCATATTTTAATAGTGGATCAACCTCTTCTGGTAATGTGTTTTGTTAATGAAAGCCTAAATACCCTTTTCTTGCCGACTCTTCCTGCTTCAATTTGCATTGTGGGTATATCATCCTCTAGCTCTTCTGTGTTTCTCTGGATAGCCTATTATTACAATAATTTATATTATTATAAAGTTTGTTTATAAGATTATGAGAGAGCTTATTGAGAGTTCTAAACAAATGAACCAAGAATGCTAAAAGGCTTACTGGAGTTTTTGTGCTACTTATCTCAGTATGGGGAAGCTCAACAGCTACCCCTTTTCCCTTCTCTTGCATCTTCCTCTCTTCTGCAAAACTCTCTCTTTCAACCTGATAGATATAATTTTTTTTTATCAGATTAAGTAAATAATCCATTATAAAAACAGAAGTCAGTGATAGTTCTAAACAAACCAATTATCAATAGTAAGATGTATATTCGCGATTTGTGTGTCACTTGAACAGCAGATGCCACAACATCCTGATTTTGTCCTTCAATTTCCTCTCTCTCGGAACACCTCTGTCCATGATCCTCTAGAAACTGTGCCCTTGTGTATGCCAGCCAAGGATAGCCACCTCCAAAATCACCAGCCGCAATCTCTATCGTCTGTCTGCCTTCAAGCAAGAAATAATTTCATCCATAGAAAGCTAGGATATACCTTGGCACCTCCCGAAAATACACATCAACTCTATCAAGATACATCATCTGTTGAAAATTGATATAGTTGTTGATCAATTTATGTATATAATGGGGGTGTAGTTTTTAAGTGAGCATCATAATAAAAAAATAAACAATTATTATCACTTACCAACAAAAAGAAGATAGGACTGTGTAGGGCATTTTTTTGTCTCTCTTCCACATCACAGTGTGGTCCACCAACGCTCTCAAGATATAATCACACCAATCATATTGACTAACATTGTTAATTTCATCAAGGCAGTCCATGAGGTTTTGAAAAAATATTCGTCTTCTATGTTTTCAATCATGGATTTAAAAACCAATATCATGAAGTTCGTTTTGAACCATTCTCCTACAGTTTTGTCTGACAGTGCACTACCGACTAACTCATCCTTCGGCATGACATTACACTTCTGGTTTCTAACACTCTTCCCTATTTTGCGTGGTCCTCTGGGAAAATCATATATTACAGACACATCAGAAGCTTCAATCCTTATCCTCCTCCCGTGTTGTAATTGTATTTCTCTCGACACTGGGTCGAAGTTTTCCAGAAGCTAGTAGTTCATCCTCTCTGGCAAACGGATGATATCAAGGTGTAGGATGCTGCCAAATCTAAGTTTTTTAACAGCATCACGTTGTGTTGTATTAAGCATAATAACGGCTTCTGATAGACGTTATGGACATGTTGTGACTTTTAGTAGGGATATTTCTGAAATACATCGCTTCTTTTATTATCTTCATTTGTTGGGGCAATTTTAGCGCGCGTGTTTCTCCCTTGTTGGTCCTTTGCAGGTCTTTTTACACCTTTTAATTTTTTATATAATATTATTAAGTAGAAGAAAATAAAAATGCTAAAAAATATAATTTAATGTTGAAGATAAAGGGAGATGAACAATAGTGTGAAACATAAGTCTAAAATGAGAGATAATTGTGCTAAAAATTTGTAAAATGACAGTGCTTCAAAATAAGTGGGAGTAAGGTCTGTGAGAAATTACATTTTTAAATGCTAATGCTAAAACAGAAGTCATGCTAAGAACAATATGTAACAGTGTTTGTTGATGGATTTTTTGAAATGTTGATGGTATTTTTTTCATGCTAATGCTAAAACAAGTGTCATGCTAAAATAAGTCACAAGAGTGCTAAAATAAGTCATGAGAGTGCTAAAATAAGTCATGATAGTGCTAAAATAAGCCTTGAGGGTGCTACAATAAAAAAATCAAAAGTTAAAAAATAGAAAATGACAATTTTTGAACTTGTAACAATGTTTATTCATTGGTTTATTGAAATGCCGAAGGCATTTTTCATGCTAATGCCAAAGAAGTGCGATGCTAAACTAAGCCATAATAGTGCTAAAGTAATACATGAGAGTGCTAAAATAGAAAATGATAATGCTAAAATACCAAATTGAAAAATATACACATAAATTTCCAACACTAGGTAGGGTTAACACTTTTATATACATTTTTTTATCATGAGGAGAATGAAAATGAAACTAATAAAACTTCATGCAATAAAAATAAATACAGTTTGTTCAAGATTAGGTTTTTATACATGTTGTGCTTAGAAAAATACGAAATACATTGTTAAATTATCATAATATAATGCTAAATGGATGTTTATAGCAAACGTAAACTGATAAATCAACATAGTATAATTGCTAAAAAAGCAAACGAAAATTCTTAAAATAAAAAAGAAATACATATTACCTTGAGTGTTCATGTTTTTCTGAGGATTTTGTTGATTGTTTGGGAGTTTTTTACGGTTGATTTTGATTTGTTTTCAGTTTATCTTCAAATCTTTAGTGGTTCTGATTTTGCGCGAGTTCGTGCTATAGCAGGGATGAGAAAGGTTTTCTCTGAAAAACGGCTTTAGAATTCGAATACGTTCAAATTTATGATTTTACCCTCGGAGAGTTTCAGGGGCATTGAAGTTCTGATTTATTACAATAATCCCACCACTTTTTTTTTAATTTTGGAACAGATCTTGGCCGTCCAAACCAGATCAATCTGTGATCGAGATTGGTTCTCAATTCTCACATGGGGTATGGTTCCTTCTGGATCCCAAACCTATCTATCTATCTATATATATATATATATATATATATATATAGGGGAGGGGTTGGATGAAAATCAATCATAGTGTAGAAACTAGGACCATATCTCACAATACACACTCAAAAATCAAAGGCTGGATTTGATTAAATGGACCGTGACAATTCTGTAATATTTTAAAAAAAATAGGGTAGGGGCATTAACGTAATTCGGTAATTCTTAAAAAATCATGGAGTATTTGATAACAAATCGTTATGCTAATGAAGTATTATCATCATGCTAATGAAGTGTTATCGTTATGTTAACTAATTAAAGTTTTCTAATATTATTAGTGAAAAATATATTTTAAAGAATAATTATAATTCTAATATGGTTTAATTGATGAGCCCGGTGCTAACATTGATGATTCAAATTCCGAGTTGTAGCTTAGAGGTCCAGTGACGAGACTTAGAGCCAAGAAGCTCCAAGGATACCTTCAGTGTTATGTCGGGAAGAAGCTGGAGGATGTTGGAGCTGATTTCTAACAGTCCAAGTTGGTGACTGTATTGAGCATCGAGGAGCTTGACTGAATTGAATAATTGGACGTTCCTTGCTATTTATTTTAGTTATTTTATTTATTTTGCGCTATTATTATTAGTTGTGGATTTATTTAATTAGCAGTCCAATTTATCACAACCTGTTTAGGTGATATTGGACCCAGTAGTAGTTTTAATTAGCCCAGCTCGAACTCTAGGCCCAAGACACTTTAATTTTCGTTCCCTAGGTTAATTATTTAGGGGATTTTCGTTCTGGATGTTTCTCAGACTGGATTTGAATGAAAAACAGCTTTACGCTTTTCTCCCGTCTCACAAACAAACATCGGTTCTTTGGTAGAGTTTGGTTCTGGCGATTCCAGACTTGAAATCTATTGTCTTGTTCGTGATATCTAATAGTATCTGGGTTAGACAGCCATTGAAGGTTGCTCCATAGGCGCGTTCCGAGTTCTCGTCGATTCGGAGTTCGTTTCGGGTAAGTTTCACCTATCCTTTTCATTTTTCTTCATCATCGATCCTTCCACCATCACCACAGCCACCACCCACGTCCATAACACTCCCATATCATCATCAACACCCTCAAAATCGTCCCACTTCAGATCGAATCCCGGATTCATCGATTTAGGTCTAAAAACCCTAAATCGGGTTAGAAACTTCCAACCATACGATCTCTTAAACCACTTGGCCAAATTAGCTGAATTTTGGATATGTTTTGCATCTCTACAGATTGTGTCTTGTATTAAAATTTGAGCTCAATCAGAGGTCGTTTCCATAGGTGTCTGTTCATGTCTTTAATTTAGGGTTTTACGGGTTATTTGGGTTGTTTTGTGTTTAATTCTTGTTGAATTCGAATTCCTTGATTTAGTACAGTATATTGAGGTTATTAGTTTGTTATTGTTCAGTTGTATTTAGATTGAATCCTTCCTTTAGTTTCCGTGGTTCGATTCTAAGCTTCCGCATCGAATTGGTTACATCATAAATTTTGGTATCAGAGCCACGTCAACTTTGATTGGTTGTGGTTCAATCCAAATTTGTTTGTGACACAGTAGGGGCAAAAGTAGTCGATCTCATTGAAAAAAAAATTATACAAAAAAAAAAGAAAAAAATCGATAAAAAAAAGAAAAAAAAAGAAGAAAAAAAAAGAAGACGAAGTTGATCGAGCCCTATTGTGTTCACCGTGTTTCTTGAGTATCTTGATTCATTCTTGAAGTTTTTGGTATTTCTTGATTAGTCTTGTTGAGTTTGGGTAGTATTTGTCTTGTTTTATTTGAGTTGTGACGCGATTTGCCGTTCTTCGTCGTATAGCGATTGGGGACGTCACTTTGCAGTTTCTTGTATTGTTGGGGAGTCATAATTTTCGGTCCTATTGCTGGAGAAGAGATGGAGGGTCGAAAATTTTGTGTCTAGTATTTATAGGAGTTTGGTTAGTTGTTTCCTAGTAGGATTGGGATTTACTTTCCTACTTTGGTTGGTCGTTGTTTCCTAATTGAGCTCGTGACCATACCTGGCGCAATCTTGTTCCACGATTCAGCATATTTTCCCTCCCATATTACCCACCATATTCCAGTTCCTAGCCTCTAGCCGATTCCACCTCCTATCCACCGTTTTCAGCCCAAAAATCGGTTTTCTGCAGATTTTGCTCCCGAACTCCATTTTTGCCCATAATACCATTCCGGAAGTGTCTCGACGTGCTGAACAAAACTCACCGCTTTGCTGTGACATATAGGTACAGTTGGCCAAATTCAGCCGTCTTCAGGGTGAAATCGCCTGTTGAACATTTTTCGGTTTTGCCGTTTCTTCGAATTTTCCTACCTTTTCACCCCTACAGCCGACCTTTACCCTTTATAGCCTACTTTGTGGTGTTTTGTGTATCCCGTGGTACTTTGGGAGTCAAGTTCGAGCTCTTGACTAGAGCTGGAGGAGTCAGTAGCAATTCTCCTACTGGAATCTGCAGTTCTACTGTGAGTCGCTTGAGTTCGAGCTTTATTGAGAGTTTATACACTTTGAGTGCTATGTACGAGAGTAAAAAAGTGTGAGGTCCTGTTCTTTTGTTTTCTTTGTTTTATTTGTTTTGCAGGTACTAATGGAATCCAGAGATGGATATAACAAGATGAATGATAAGGCACCTGCATCGCCTAGTACTCCTACAGAAGCGGCTTCATCAATGCCACAGCCATGGGATGCCAAGTACCACCATCAAGAACTGGAGCAAAGCTGGATAGTTCATTGGCCAAAGTGATGGCACAACTCGAGCTTATTGATGCTTGAATTCCTGCACCACCACCAGTTCAAGCCCAACCTATCCAGCCAGAAGGAGCAGACCGACAACCAGCAATAGCTCATCAGCCAGAAGTTGTTGTAGTCGAGCTAGCCAGGGCAAATGCTAGAGCACCACAAGCTCAGCATCACCAGCCTCAGGTGCAGTTTAACGATCCATATGATCGAGATGCTGCAGAAGCTTTTGGTGATTTCGCAGAGAGATTTGAGGATGAGTATGATCCATTTCAGAGACGTGACCGACCACGTCAGCCTTACCACCGACATGAAGCCCGACGTGTGGATCCTGAAATCCTGTTGAATAACATTAAGACAAGCATCCCTGAGTTTGAGGGATTACATGATCCAGACCTTTATCTTGACTAGGAGAGAAAGGTTGACAAGATTTTTGACTGCTATGATTTTTCTGAGCAGAAGAAGGTCCAGTTAGCCTCATTAGAGTTCAGAGGATATGCAGCCACCTGGTGGGAATTCCAACAGAACTGGTGATGCCGAGAGCGCCACCCACCTATTGATTCGTGGCATGAGATGAAGGACGTCATGAGAGGACGCTTCATTCCAGCATATTATGAGCGTGACCTCAAGAAGAAACTGAACCGAATCAGACAGGGTACATGTTCTATAGAGGAGTACCACAAGGAACTCGAGACAGCCCTTAATCGAGTTGGGAAAGAAGAGACATTGGTTGCCACAATCAACCGATACATTGAGGGAATGAATCCAGACATCGCCTGTGAAGTCGAGTTGAGGGACTTCACCAGTATAGAGGCCATGGTCCATTATGCCTCAATAGTAGAGCGGCAGCTCAGAGATGGCCGCAGGAGACCATCACAGTCGACGCCGGCACGGACACAGTGGGGTCGAGATGAGTCTTCTACGCCTAGAACAGCCCCTACACGTCATCAAGACCAACAGTCCCAGCCCGTTCGCCATTTTGAGCAGTCTGCACCACAGCCGAGCCGCAGACCTTAGTACAATTAGCCTGCATCGAACAGAGGCAATCCAAATCGAACAGTGCAGCCTAGTCAGTCTTCGAATAGTACTCCAGGGAGAGCATGTGACGTTCAATGTCACAAGTGCAGAGGATGGGGACACTTCCAAGCCCAGTCTCCGAACCGCCGAGTTCTTTTCCTTACTGAGCAGAATGAGCTGGAGTCAGCAAGTGAGGAAGAGCTCGATGAAGCAGAAGTGGAAGGAGGCACTGAATAGCCCCTTGACCGTCCACCTGTGGACGAGGTTGAAGATGAGAAGCCGAAGCAAGCCCTCGTCAGTCTTGTTTCGATCCGAGCATTGAGCTTGATTCGAAAGGAGGATCAGAATGACTAGCGTGGAAACATCTTCTATGCGCGCCATGAAATCCAAGATAAGACGTGCTCACTCATCCTTGACAGTGGTAGCGTCGTGAACGCGATCAGCCAGTACGCAGTGGGGAAGTTAAATCTGATTCCACAAAAGCACCCCAAGCCGTACCGT
The DNA here is from genome assembly GCA_026008535.1 of Perilla frutescens. Lineage (NCBI taxonomy): Eukaryota > Viridiplantae > Streptophyta > Magnoliopsida > Lamiales > Lamiaceae > Perilla > Perilla frutescens. The sequence goes on from BRKX01000001.1 coordinate 41,412,898, forward strand.
TTGCAGTGGCTGACTGACCGAGGAGAAATCCACATTGGATATCAGGTAAGTGTTACTTTCTCCATTGATCGATTTACTGATAGTGTTCTTTGTGATGTCATCCTTATGGAGGCGTCGCATATATTGCTTGGTCGTCCGTGGCAGTTTGACAGGAAGGCGATCCACGACGGATACGCCAACACTTATACGGTGACCCCAGACGGACGGACCACCAAATTATGGCCATTCACGCTTAAGAACGTCAATGAAGATTAAATGAGGATGCAATAGAGATTTAAGGAAGAGAAGACGAAACGGGCCGAGAGCAAGCAGCCTATTCAACCCGGACAGCTCGCGGCCGTGACTCAGAATGCCAAGGGAACCACGCCCATCCCTAAGGATCCTACTAAGGCCGCGCTTTGTGCAGCCCCTTCTCCCTCTAGTGCAGCTAGTTCGGAGCCCGTGCACTGGAACTTGTTTATCAGTGCAAAAGGTGTACAAAAAGCCGTTAAAGCTGGTATGCCTATCATTCTCCTTACTTTTAAGGCTAATGATACTTCTGATATTGTTGTTCCTCCTGTTTTGCAGCCTCTGATAGACGAATTTAAAGATGTATTCCCAGAGGAGATACCGAGTGGTCTGCCACCAATTCGTGGAATTGAGCACCAGATCGACTTTCAGCCGGGAACAGTCCTCCCAAACCGACCAGCTTACTGTACCAGCCCTGAGGAGACAAAAGAGATAGATCGTCAAGTCAAGGAGTTGCTGGAGAAGAAGCAGATCAGAGAGAGCCTATTGCCGTGTGCAGTGCCCCTCATACTCGTCCCCAAGAAGAATAACGAGTGGCGCATGTGCATGGATTGTCGGGCCATTAATAAGATAACGGTAAAGTATCGCTTCACTATTCCCCGTTTGGATGATATGTTAGATGAGTTGTCTGGAGCGTCTATCTTTTCAAAAATTGATTTACGTTCTGGATATTTTCAAGCAAAAATGAGTGAGGGGGATGAATGGAAGACTGCGTTCAAGACGAAGCATGGATTGTACGAATGGCTTGTCATGCCATTTGAGCTTACCAACGCCCCTAGTACATTCATGCGTCTCATGAACCATGTCTTGAGAGATGTGATAGAGAAGTATGTAGTCGTTTACTTTGATGACATCCTTATCTATAGTACTTGTGTTTCTGAGCATGTTAGACATCTTTGGCATGTTTTTGAGTTGTTGCGTGCTGCTAAGTTGTATGCTAATTTGTCTAAGTATACTTTTTGCATGGATGAGGTTGTCTTTCTGGGATTTGTTTTGAGTAGTCGAGGTGTTGAGGTTGACAGATCTAAGGTTAAGGCCATTGAGGAGTGGCCCACGCCTAACACATGTGCTGATGTTCGGTCTTTTCATGGTTTAGCTGGATTTTATCGCCGTTTTGTGCGGGATTTTTCTACTATAGCCGCCCCGTTGACCGAACTCAGTAAGAAAGATAGAAAGTTTGAGTGGGGCAAGGCCCAAGAGCATGCTTTTAATTTGCTGAAGTCAAAATTGTGTAATGCTCCTGTGTTGGTTTTGCCTGATTTTAATAAGATGTTCGAGATTGAGTGTGATGCCTCTGGTATAGGCATTGGTGCTGTTTTGATGCAGGAAGAGGTCTTCAGAGAGAAGTTGAATGGCGCAGCTCTGAGGTATTCTACCTACGACAAGGAGCTGTATGCACTGAAGAGGTCTTTGGAGACTTGGAGAGATAGCAAAGCTTGAACTCGCGCCATGCTCGATGGGTGGAGTTCATTGAGTCGTTCCCATATGTGATCAAGTATAAGAAGGGAGAGAAGAATGTGGTTGCTGATGCACTCTCTCGCAGGTATGCTTTGATTTCTGTTATGCATGCACAGAAGAACTGTATGCACTGAAGAGGTCTTTGGAGACTTGGAGAGATAGCAAAGCTTGAACTCGCGCCATGCTCGATGGGTGGAGTTCATTGAGTCGTTCCCATATGTGATCAAGTATAAGAAGAGAGAGGAGAATGTGGTTGCTGATGCACTCTCCCGCAGGTATGCTTTGATTTCTGTTATGCATGCACAGTGTCTAGGTCTTGAGCATGTTAAGAGCTTTTATGCTTCTGATCCATTCTTTGGACCTATTTTTGCATCTTGTGTTGGTGAATCTCGTGCTGTGGATTCATATTATGTGGTTGATGGATTTCTGTTTAAGGATGCAAAGTTGTGTGTGTCTGATTGTTCTATGCGAGAGTTGTTTATTTTGGAGTCACATGCAGGGGGTCTTATGGGCCATTTTGGTGTCAATAAGACGTTAGATCTTTTGCATAAGCATTTTTATTGGCCTCGCATGAAAAGAGATGTTGAGAGAGTCTGTGCTAGATGTATTACATGTAGGAAGGCTAAATCCACTTCGAGTCCATTTGGTCTTTATACGCCTTTGCCGGCACCATCTGCTCCTTGGGTAGATATATCCATGGATTTTATTTTGGGTTTGCCTCGTTCAAAATCTGGTAAAGACTTTGTGTTTGTGGTTGTTGATCGTTTCTCAAAAATGTCTCATTTTATTGCATGCAAAAAGACTGATGATGCCGTTAATATTGCCAATCTGTTCTTTCGTGAAGTAGTCCGTTTGCATGGCATCCCTAGGACAATTGTTTCTGATAGGGACTCGAAATTTTTAGGGCATTTTTGGAGAGTTTTATGGGGAAAGTTGGGTACTAAACTGTTATTTTCTACTACATGTCATCCACAGACAGATGGTCAGACGGAGGTAGTAAATAGGACGTTAGGTACTCTTCTGCGTGCATTAGTGAAAAATAATCTAAAATCGCGGGAAGAATGTTTACCATTTGCTGAGTTTGCATATAATCGGGTCGTGCATTCTTCTACACATATGTCACCTTTTGAGGTAGTTTATGGTTTCAATCCGTTGACTCCAACGGATCTTGTTCCTTTACCTATTGATCATCTTTCGAGTTTGCAAGGTATTCGTAGGGCTGAACAGGTTCGCAAGATGCATGAAAAGGTGAAGACGAGGATCGAGCTTCAGGGAGTTCAAAATGCAGCTAAAGTGAATACACACCGCAAGCAAGTGTTACCCAAACCCGGTGATAAGGTTTGGGTTCACTTCAGCCCGGGACGTTTCCCTAACTTGAGGAAGTCGAAGCTGATGCCTCGTGGAGATGGGCCATTTACTGTAGTTTCTCGAGTCAACGACAATACTTATCGACTTGATCTTCCTGGTGAGTATAAATGTTCTCCAACATTTAATGTTTTTGATCTCTCTCATTTCCCTGTAGATGATTTTGATGAGGAGGACCCGAATTCGAGGTCGAATTCTTTTGAGGAAGGGAGGAATGATGAGCCCGGTGCTAGCATTGATGATTCAAATTTCGAGTTGCAGCTTAGAGGTCCAGTTACGAGACTTAGAGCCAAGAAGCTCCAAGGATACCTTCAGTGTTATGTCGGGAAGAAGCTGGAGGATGTTGGAGCTGATTTCAAACAGTCCAAGTTGGTGACTGTATTGAGCATCAAGGAGCTTGACTAAATTGAATAATTGGATGTTCCTTGCTATTTATTTTAGTTATTTTATTTATTTTGGGCTATTATTATTAGTTGTGGATTTATTTAATTACCAGTCCAATTTATCACAACCTGTTTAGGTGAAATTGGACCCAGTAGTAGTTTTAATTAGCCCAGTTTGAATTCTAGGCCCAAGACACTTTAATTTTCATTCCCTAGGTTAATTTTTTAGGGGATTTTCATTCTGGATATTTCTCAGACTGGATTTGAATGAAAAACAGCTTTACGCTTTTCTCCCGTCTCACAAACAAACATCGGTTCTTTGGTAGAGTTTGGTTCAGGCGATTCCAGACTTGAAATCTATTGTCTTGTTCATGATATCTCATAGTATCCGGGTTAGACAGCCATTGAAGGTTTCTCCATAGGCGCGTTCCGAGTTCTCGTCGATTCGGGGTTCGTTTCGGGTAAGTTTCACCTATCCTTTTCGTTTTTCTTCATCATCGATCCTTCCACCATCACCACAGCCACCACCCACGTCCATAACACTCCCATATCATCATCAACACCCTCAAAATCGTCCCACTTCAGATCGAAGCCCGGATTCATCGATTTAGGTCTAAAAACCCTAAATCGGGTCAGAAACTTCCAACCATACGATCTCTTAAACCACTTGGCCAAATTAGCTGAATTTTGGATATGTTTTGCATCTCTACAGATTGTGTCTTGTGTTAAAATTTGAGCTTAATTTAGGGTTTTACGGGTTATTTGGGTTGTTTTGTGTTTAATTCTTGTTGAATTCGAATTCCTTGATTTAGTGCAGTATATTGAGGTTATTAATTTGTTATTTTTCAGTTGTATTTAGATTGAATCCTTCCTTTAGTTGCCGTGTGTTCGATTCTAAGCTTCCGCATCGAATTGGTTACATCATTAATAAACCCTAATTGGATGGAAGAAAACCTAATTCAATGACATAAACCTTGATTGGATGTGATAAATCATAAATGAGTTGGAACAAATCATACCAATAATATATGTACTACATTAACATTATAATTTCACTTCGTGAGTGCGGTGAGTATACTATGTTAGCATATTAATTATATTCTGTCAACATATATGTTAAATGTGACATGTTCCAGATGATGTTATCACTTTGTTTGATAACATTGCAATCAATGTCGTATCTAATGTTGTTCCGTCATTCTCATCACATCGAGTATAACACTCGAAATATTAATCTTATCCTTTCCTAGTATTTTGAATTAATTTATTTTAAATTAATCTGAATATAGTGTGATATTTATCACATTTTGATTTTCACGTATTTAGGGATTTATCAGATATTTTATTTTGAATTAAATCATGGATAATGTTTGATTTTGACTTGTTCAAAATCTGTTTAGAATTTGTAGGGGACGTGATGTTCCCACTCTCCATTAAACAAATAGGTTATCACCATGGTTTGTGAGAAGCTCTGAATCTTGCATCTAGTGTCGTCTCTGAAATCCAAAACATCTTCTTCGACATCTACCTAGCATCCCAATCAGCTGGAGACTTTCATTCCAGTTGTGTGTGTAGGTTAGATAGTTAACTTTGAGAAGTCTAGGATTTAGAGTGACTTGTTGTAATCTATCTATGTGTTTAGATATGTTTGTTTTGAGTGATTATTCGAGTGAGTGAAGTTAGGATAGTCCTCTATAATGTGAATTACGGATATAAATTGCAAAGTTAAATGAAGTGTTGAAGCTAGTATTACCACATTGCCTTCAACATGCAGTGAAAACGTAAACAAAACTTTGCACAAAATAAATTTTAAATCACACTCCTTACGGTGTGTGATTGCCTCATAGCGAAATTCACTATCATAAGTGATAAATAAAAATAATGTTGATGTTGTCTCAGTTCACTCCCTTGACAACATTGCATAAAACATACAGAGGACTATCCTAGCTTCACTCAATCAAATAATCACTCAAACCAAACATATCTAAACATATAGATATATTACAATAAGTCACTCTAAATCCTAGACTTCTCAAAGTTGACTATCTAACCTACACACACAACTGGAATGAAAGTCTCCAGCTTATTATGACGCTAGGCAAATGTCGAGTAAGATCTCTTGGACTTTAGAGATAACACTAGATGCAAGATTCAGAGCTTCTCACAAACTACGGTGATAACCTGCTTGCATAAATGATTTTAAGGTCTAAGGAGACCTTAAATACTTCATCCATCTTGTCTTGGCAGTTGTCTCACGATCCTAGATGACTTGGACTTGAATCAACCGTCGTTCACTATCCATTGCTAGAGTGGACTTGATATAACTGTCTTCTGCATTACGTGGCACACATTCTTCAACATCGTGCAATAGTAGTGGTTACTCCAGCGACCCACATTCACCTGCAACGGTTAGTGTTTAATGGAGAGTGGGAACATCATGTCCCCTATAAATTTGGAATAGATTTTGAATAAGTCAAAATCAAACATTATCCATGATTTAATTCATAATAAGATATCTAAAAAATCCCTAAATAAGTGAAAATTAAAATGTGATAAATATCACAATATATTCAGATTAATTTAAAATAAATTAATCCAAAATACTATGAAATGATAAGATTAATATTTCGAGTATTATACTCGATGTAACGAGAATGACGGAACAATATTAGATACGACATTGATTGTGATGTTATCAAATGAAGTGATGACATCATCTGGAACACATCATACTCAACAACGTTAATATATTTGTTCCTTACCAACTGTAACATAATATAGAGTTTTCTGTTATAACAAGCACAAGATCCAACTAATAATGTTAACAAGCTCCTGCATGATCTTTTAAGCGGGCCTTCTCGTTCCGTTAATGTCTATACTGTGTATTTTATTAATGGATACAAATTCTACATGATTGCCCATGACTCACATTGAGCTATAATGAACAGTGGAGTCTGCATTAAAGGCACACACATACTGAATATTACGGGCGATTGGTGGAGGTCGTTGAGTTGGAATACGCTGGTCTACCTATTAAGAAGACAGTGTTGTTTAAATATGAGTGGTTTGATACATCAACATACGGAATAAATTTGCATCCTGACTACAAAATGGTTGCTATAAATCATAAGCATAAGTATTTAGGATCTGATCCATTTGTGCTTGCTAAACAAGTAATCCAAGTGTGTTATTATGAATACCCAAGTTTAAATTGCTCTTGAAGTGATTGGTGGGCAGTTTGCAAAATAAAGGTGATGTGACCCGGGACCTATAGGACACGACACGAATGAAATATGCGGAAGCTAAGGAACGAAACAATGTCGGATGCGTAAGGGATCAATACGACTCTAGAGAAAAGACGAAAGACTCGACTAGAAAAGAACAAGACTCGAACGAATAAAGAAACTTACTAGGAAATGTAGACACGAACTAGGACTCAACTTGGACTCTTGGAAGAACTTCGGAGGTGGCTGGAATCGGCGGCGGATGGCGGTGTTGGCGGTGGTCGTCGTGAGAGGTGGAATTGGCGGCGGTGTTGATTAGGTAGAAGGATAATTAGGATCGGCGAACCCGTGTTGTAACAACTCGAATGTGCATGACTAATTCTCCGGATAGCAATTCTCCCAAGTACTCGTTGTACCCTTAAGAACTTGAATAAGACTATTGTTTTGCTAAATCAATAGAATTGTTTGTGTCATTTTCGATCAACAAAAGATCTGGAGACAAAAGAGAAATAACTTCTTGTATTCATGCAATTGTCTAACTTTAACAAAACAAATGGATGTCCTACTTATACTAATCAATAGGAACGAAATCTAGACCTAATTAAGAGATAAAAATCGATCATAGACTAGTCCAAATCAAACTAGGATTGTTTCCTTATCCAAAATCTATTTTTAAGGTAAGAATCAAAAGATACCAAAAATAAAATAAGGAAAATCTATCTAGATAAAGATAAATCCCAAATTGACTTTGGGCCTTCTAAAACTCACCACATATGGACTTGGGCCTCTTCTTTAACGTGTTGGACTATTATTGGATGAATCCACACGTTATCTTCAACGTCAACCCAGTCAGTATACCCATACCGATTGTCTTCATGCAATCTGGTCAGTATGCCCATACCGACTGTCTTCATGCCTTCCTTCTTTTTCTTCAACGGACAACATAGTGATCCATCTCGGGCTGCTCTTCATCTCTTCTTCATGCAACTCGAATTTGCGACGAATAGAAACTTGTAAATAAGCTTGCAACTTCTTTGCTCGCAAACGCGTCATAGGACCTTTGAACTGCAGCTTCGGATCATCTTCTTCTTTGCCTAACTCGACCTCATCATTCCCCCCTGCTGAAAAGAATTCATCCTCGAATTCACAGGCTCATCATCATCGAACTCATCATCTGTAGAAAAAGGAGATAGATCAGCAACATTGAATGTAGAGGAACACTTGTAGTCACCGGGTAAATAAATGCGATATGCATTGTCATTGACTTGACTCAACACGGTGAACGGTCCATCTCCTCTAGGCATCAATTTCGATTTCCAAACGCGATCTCCGGGCTGGAAAATCACTTGCTTTTGCCGTTTATTCTTTTGAACAACATTACGTGCGCCAACGGCTTCAATAGGCGCACGTATTTTCTCATGCATCTCCTTTACTTGATCCGCTTTTCTTGTACCTTTAACACTTGTTAGATGCTTAACAGGTAAAGGCAAAAGATCAGTAGGCGTTAGCGGATTAAAACCTTAAACAACTTCAAACGGAGACATGTTGGTAGATGAATGCACAACACAATTATAAGCAAATTCAGCATATGGCAAACAATCTTCCCATGATTTCAAGTTGTTTTTAACTAAAGCACGCATCAAAGTACCTAGAGCGCGATTAACTACTTCAGTTTGTCCATCAGTTTGTGGATGACATGCAGTAGAAAACAACAGTTTGGTACCTAGCTTACCCCATAGTACACGCCAAAAATGTGCTAGAAACTTAGAATCCCTATCACTAACAATAGTTCTAGGTATTCCATCGTATTTTATTTGGTCTACTTCTATACCAGGTATACTCACAACGAAGCCTAGAAATATGACTTCATTCATACCAAACGAGCACTTAAACAGATTACCATATAATTTTGACTCCCTAAGAAGCTCAAAAACGTGTCTAAGGTGCTGCATATGCGTGTGCATTGTGTCACTATAGATCAAGATGTCATCAAAATACACAACAACATATTTTCCAATCACTTCACGCAAAACATGATTCATCAAACGCATAAATGTGCTTGGTGCATTAGTGAAACCAAAAGGCATAACAAGCCATTCATACAAACCATGCTTTGTTTTAAATGCAGTTTTCCATTCATCACCTTCTTGCATACGTACTTGAAAATAACCAGAACGCAAATCAATTTTAGAAAAGACACGCGAACCAGATAACTCATCAAGCATATCATCTAACCTAGGGATGGGAAAACGATACTCTACCGTGATTTTGTTGATTGCTCTACAATCCATGCACATATCATCTAACCTAGGGCTGAGGCTTTCACGAATTTGCTTCTTCTCCAACAGCTCTTTGACTTGCCTATCTATCTCCTTAGTATCATCGGGAGACGTCCTATAGGCTGGTCGGTTGGGTAGCACTGCTCCAGGGATGAAATCGATCTGATGCTCGATTCCTCGCACTGGTGGAAGTCCTCCGGGTATCTCCTCAGGAAAAACGTCCTTGAACTCATCAAGTAAGGGCTGCACATCACTAGGCAAACAATCATTAGTAGCACTGCTCTTAAATGTGAGTAAGACAAGGGGCATACCTGCTTTCACGGCTTTCTGAACTCCTTTCACCGAAATAAACAAGCTCTTCACGTGTGGCTTGTTTGTACTCGATTCCTTCTTCTTTTCCACAGCTAAGGAGTCCGAATGAGGTTGTTTAGAAGGGGAGGTGGCGTCACCAAGGGGCTGTCCGGGGCTGCCATTACGGCCGAGACCTTCGGGGGCCGTTTTGCGGCTGCTTACTTCGCCTTTTCCTCTTTGAACCTCTCTTGCATGCGTTGCTGATCCATAGCAACGTCTTTAGGTGCTATTGGCAGCAAGGTACTGATTCGGCCATCTAAGTCGATGGTATATGTGTTCAAATGTCCGTCGTGCACTACACGTCAATCATACTGCCAAGGCCTGCCTAACAACAAGTGTCCCGCATCCATAGGGATAATGTTCGGTATTTATTTTCACCTAAACTGCAAGTGTACAGCGAGGCTTATAGGATAGCGGTGAACAAGGTTGTATCCACAGGGATTTAATAATTAAACTGCTAGTTATTTAATTTAACCTCTCGCAGTTATCTAGACTACAAAACATGATTGGATTGAACTAAATAAAAACTGACAATAATAAATAAACTAAATTACCACAGCAGAAATTAACACAGATAAATCAAACAGTGAATAAAAGACGTATTCTAGGACTGCTTAATCATCAACTAATCCATTCATTTAATCCTTTCATTCTTATGCCTATATTGGGACTTAAATTATGCTAGAGCAACCACTGATGCATCATAAACCTTCTCTCGAAGTGCCTAGGTTGTAGATTACAAAACTCATATTAACGTCTCCGTTTAATACCTAGCATGCAACTTCTAAAGGCTCCTAGGGTCTATTGCTCTCTCAATTAATCTCAACTCTCTCGAATGTTATTGATTAACGAGTTACTTATTCCAGATCACGTGTCAAAAATCCTCTCTCGATTTATGAATTAACACATCAAATTGTACCATTTATTGATCAGGTAAATAATACAGATAAATACGAGAATAAGCAAAACACAATAAAATCATAGGCATGAGAAATCAATAGATTAAACGAACTTCATAATTTGAATCATAAATAACCCTAGAATACTAGGATTTTAACTATCCATGGAAAAATAAATAACAAAAATCATCCACAAAGAAAACATGAACAATCCTTAGAACAGAGAAAATAAAACCCGGAAGAATTAATTTGTCTCTAATCTTGAAAGATCTTGAATCCTTTAGTCTTGTTCTTCGCTTCTGTTTTTCTCTACAGCAAACCTCTGGTGGCAAGTTTTGGGTAGGTGGAATTGTGTGTATTTTCGTCCAAGGAAACCCTTATATACCAAGTAAAGAAAAGCCCAAAAAATAGGTCAAAAATCGGACAGGCCCGCTGCATTCGCGACCCAGTCACCCGTGACTCAGGTCACGAATCCACGTGGCGCTGACATGGCAGAAAATTCGCGACCAACCTTGAAATTCGCGACCGGGTCGCGAATAAAACAAAGGAGACCCCCCTCTCTGTCGCGCGCGTGCAGAAGTCAGTCCAGACCAGGATTCGCGACCCCGTTCGCGACCACGGTCGCGACTCCGGTCGCGAGTCCACGTCAGCTCCGGCAGCCTCTCACTACGTCAGCTCCGGCAGCCTCTCACTGTTTTGCTTCGTTCTCACTCGTTTCTCATCCGATTGACCCGATTCTTTTTGCAACACGTTCCTAACTTGATTTTCCATCTTTCTAGGGTGTTCCCACACTCATTTGAGGTCCATAAAAAAATGGCATTAATTCCCTTCACAATGAGCAAACACGTGACATTGTACAAAACATAGAAAACTATGCAAAACTCAACACTTCATGCATGCAATGTCCATCAAATACCACTCAAATGTACCTCAAAATACATGCAAAATAAGAGGTTATCAACTCCCCCAAACTTAAAACATTGTTTGTCCCCAAACAAAGAACAAAACCAAACATGGAATTCAAACAATACACAACTCCACAATTCAAAATCTAGCATCTATAACCTCGAAATTCTAATTAGGAATGATAAAAACAAGTACAACACTCAAATCATAAACACATGTGATAGATTTCAACGAGCAAAATTCAAGCCAATGATCCTCACTGGTGTGTGTTTCGCTCAAACACTCAAAGTGTGATAAAATAAGGATAAGCACTCATCGAAACATTGAACTATACACTTGATCTACCATAAGCTTGCATGAAATCTCAACTCTCCACTGACAAACAAATGTGCTCAAAATTAAGATCAAATAGGGCTTTATTAAGGTTGTAATGTAGGCTCGGGTTAAGGTTAGGAATATTTGGCTCAAGTGACTCAACAATTGCAACACAATCTACCACTTTTACTTTTTATTCTCCAATTACTTATCACATCATACACAAGTTGGAATTTTTCCAACTTTCTCCTACACCACCTTAAGTCATCCATATTTTTTCTTTCTTTCAACTCATGGACCTTTGGTCTCTTTTCTTTATCTCTTTTCATTAGCACTTTTCACATTTTTTTTCTTTTTAGTGCTCTTTTCAATTTGTTTCCTTTTCAACACTCACATAGCACTTTTTTTTCGCACCAACAAAAACCACCAATTATCACCATTTTTTCCATCCCAACTCCATAATTCCTTACCCTTTTTCCTATTTCTCCACAAGAATCAACAAATGACATCCCAAATAGGATTTCAAAGAAAAGATAATTAGGCACAAAAGGGCTCGCAAAGGAATATAATGAATTTAGGATAGTGTATGGATAAATAGCTAAAGAAAAGATGGCCTACTATCATCTCCTATTTTCAAGCACAACAACTCAATCTCAAGCAAGACGACATGCAAGTTCTAGAGAAACAAGTGCATAGACAATCAACACACGAGAACAAAAATTAAGACATTAGTCTTATAGGCTCAAAATCTCACAGCTCAACATTGGACAAAATAAAGCTCGAAGAACTCCAAAACACATGCTCATTCAAATCATGCTATACATGCTCAAGCCATTCCCAATCAAATAATCTCGATTATAAACACTAAACCATAGACCATAAAGCATATATCATCAAAATTCCAAGTAAAATTCAAGACCAAAATTCAAATTTTTTCAACTTTTCCAGAAAAACAAAAAAAAACTAAACAAGTAAAACAGGTAACATAAAATAAAGGTCTAGACACCACAAGCATACATCCCCCCAAACTTATTCAAATCCACAGGATGGAATAAGTTTGCAAAAATGCATGTAGGTGTCGTCGACCACTTACAACGATCACATGGATGTCCGCTTGGGTTCAACGTCCTCCCCCAAACTTGTCGACAGACAAGTTGATCAAATTGCTATCCTCCAAAGTATAGCATCCATCCGGTCTTTACCTGCATAACTCGGAAAAAAGGTGAAAAACATAAATAAGAAAAAAAACTGAAAAGAAAGGAAACATAAAAAAAACACATTGGGTTGTCTCCCAACAAGCGCTGCATTTAACGTCAACAGCCAGACGAATTCGGAAACTCAAGTTCCCACAAACGGGGAAACGGGTATCCCCCATTCTCTTCTCCGAGCATCCATCTCCATGCCTCCACTATCAGTACTGCAGCCAACTTCATGAGTGTTGATGATGTTACACTCCACAACTGCCTTGTGCTCCTCTACATCGAACAAAAACCGGATGTGTTCATCTTCAAATCGAAGAGTGAAGATCCCCGTGTCTAGGTCAATGTTGGCTCTTCCGGTGCGTAAAAATGGTCGTCCCAAAATGAGAGGGACGCTTTTATCTTCCTCCATGTCCAGCACCACAAAGTCCACTGGGAATATGAAATCATGCACCTTGATTAATACATCCTCCAAAATTCCCTCAGGATACACCACCGATCGGTCGGCCATCTGCAAGCACATGGTTGTGGGCTTGAGTTTCCCACAATTCAGCTTCTTGAAAAATGACAGCGGCATCAAATTGATGTTCGCCCCCAAATTACACGGTGCTCGGCCAACTATCTTTTCTCCAATGGTGATGGGAAGTGTGAAACTTCTTGGATCCTTCATCTTAGCTGGGAGCTTCCTTTGGATGATAGAGCTGCAGTTCTCTGGGATATGCACCCTCTCGAACTCCTCTATCTTCTTCTTCTTGGACACAGCATCCTTGAGGAACTTTGCATACTTAGGCATATGTTGCAACGCCTCCACCAAAGGAATGTTGATGTGCACCTTCTTAAATATCTCAAGGAATCTAGAGAACTGAGCATCATCTTTCTGTTTCGAGGAATGTTGTGGGTACGGGATGGTCACTGTGGGAAGCACTGTAGGACCCGTCGGAGGACTCTTTATGGTGGAATTCGGCTTGTAAGAAGCCATCTTGGGGGGAACAACTGCAACGGCAGCAATAGGCGCAGGGACTTCAGTGTGCATATGGATTGCATTGCACTGCTCTTTGGGATTCACTGTGGTGTTGCTGGGGAACTGTCCTGGTTGGTGCTGATTCCCTACAACTGTAGCCAGCTGACCTAGTTGCTTTTCGAACATCTTCATTTGCACACTCATGGCACCCACAGTATTTTCCAGCTTCTCCACTCTAGCTTGCGACTCTCCCATGAATTTATCGGTCTTCCCCATGAATGCCATTAACAGATCATCCATGTTCAGCTTCTTTTCCTCATTGATCACTCCATTTGTTACAAAAAAGCCAGGAGGGGGCTGCAGTGCACCGTTGGGATTCCCATATGAGAGGTTGGATCGGTTACCGTGGTAGAATTGATTTCCGCCTCGGTAATTATTGCCATCTTGGCCACCTCTCTGATTGATGTAGTTTACATCTTCAACTGTATTTCCCATGGGATTATCTACACCCGGTCGCGCTATAGTATCAAATCTGCTATTGATCGTGGGATTTAGAGTAGACAGCTGGGCGGCAAGCTTGGCAATCGGATCACTATCATCAACTGCTGCAGCTCTTTTCAAAATCTTCACTTGTCGATCCCCAGACCACTGATAGCTGTTGGTTGCCATGTCCTCTATGATCGTCGCAGCTTGATCGTGTCCCTTGTTCAACAAAGAGCCGCCAGCAGAGGCATCCAGAAGCCTCTTCAATTCCATGTCACACCCGTTGTAGAAGATGCAGACTTGATGATCTACCCCAAATCCATGGTTGGGGCACTTCCTCATCATATCTCGAAACCGTTCCCAAGCCTCATATAATGTCTCATCCTCGTATTGATGAAATTGTGTAATTTCGCCCTTCAGCTTGAGAATCAAACCGGGTGGAAAGAATTTGTGTAAGAACTTGTGCGCAAGACTTTCCCAGCTGTCCACAGACCCGGCGGCTAGAGATTGGTACCATTGCTTAGCCGTATCTCGTAAAGAGAACGAAAATAGGCGTAAGCGAATGGCATCATCGGGGACTCCATTCATCTTCACTGTACTACAGATCTCCAAGAACTGCGTCAAGTGTGCATTTGGATCTTCAGTGGCTCATCCTCCATATTACTTTTGCTGAACCATGGAGACCAATCCCGATTTCAACTCGAAGTTATTCGCATTGATCTAGGGACCAGGAGTGTCTCCATGGTTAAGTACTGGAACAAAGAACTCATTAATTGGAGGTGGCTCTACAGCTCGAGCATCATCTTGCTCTTGCATTCTCCACTGCATTGCCTCTAACTGTATATGTATCTGACGCATCTGTTCAACCGTAACAGGAGCTTGTTGTTCTGCCATCTCTCTTCTTCTTCTTGCGTTGTTATGCCGAACGGTAGCTTCAATCTCAGGATTGAATTCTTCTAGAGATCCTCCCTGAGATCGTGTATGCATACACAACCTAATCACAAGAAAAAGAAGATTATAAAATTTTAAAAGAAAATAGACTAAAGTCTGAAAATTAAACGTCTAGATTAACATAAGAAATTAAATATAAATAATAGCAAAATAAAAATTAAATCCCCGACAACGGCGCCAAAAACTTGTTCGGTATTTATTTTCACCTAAACTGCAAGTGTACAGCGAGGCTTATAGGATAGCGGTGAACAAGGTCGTATCCACAGGAATTTAATAATTAAACTGCTAGTTATTCAATTTAACCTCTCGCAGTTATCTAGACTACAAAACATGATTGGATTGAACTAAATAAAAACTGACAATAATAAATAAACTAAATTACCACAGCAGAAATTAACACAGATAAATCAAACAGTGAATAAAAGACGTATTCTAGGACTGCTTAATCATCAACTAATCCATTCATTTAATCCTTTCATTCTTATGCCTATATTGGGACTTAAATTATGCTAGAGCAACCACTGATGCATCCTAAACCTTCTCTCGAAGTGCCTAGGTTGTAGATTACAAAACTCGTATTAACGTCTCCGTTTAATACCTAGCATACAACTCCTAAAGGCTCCTAGGGTCTATTGCTCTCTCAATTAATCTCAACTCTCTCGAATGTTATTGATTAACGAGTTACTTATTCCAGATCACGTGTCAAAACTCCTCTCTCAATTTATGAATTAACACATCAAATTGTACCATTTATTGATCAGGTAAATAATACAGATAAATACGAGAATAAGCAAAACACAATAAAATCATAGGCATGAGAAATCAATAGATTAAACGAACTTCATAATTTGAATTATAAACAACCCTAGAATACTAGGGTTTTAACTATCCATGGCAATATAAATAACAAAAATCATCCACAAAGAAAACATGAACAATCCTTAGAACAGAGAAAATAAAACCCGGAAGAATTAATTTGTCTCTAATCTTGAAAGATCTTGAATCCTTTGGTCTTGTTCTTCGCTTCTGTTTTTCTCTGCAGCAAACCTCTGGTGGCAACTTTTGGGTAGGTGGAATTGTGTGTATTTTCGTCCAAGGAAACCCTTATATACCAAGTAAAGAAAAGCCCAAAAAATAGGTCAAAAATCGGACAGGCCCGCTGCATTCACGACCTCGCTCGCGACCCAGTCACCCGCGACTCAGGTCGCGAATCCACGTGGCGCTGACATGGCAGAAAATTCGCGATCGGGTCGCGAATAAAACAAAGGAGACCCCCCTCTCTGTCGCGCACGTGCAGAAATCAGTCCAAACCAGGATTCGCGATCCCGTTCGTGACCACGGTCGCGACTCCGGTCGCGAGTCCACGTCAGCTCCGGCAGCCTCTCACTACGTCAGCTCCGGCAGCCTCTCACTGTTTTGCTTCGTTCTCACTCGTTTCTCATCCGATTGACCCGATTCTTTTTGCAACACGTTCCTAACTTGATTTCCCATCTTTCTAGGGTGTTCCCACACTCATTTGAGGTCCATACAAAAAATGGCATTAATTCCCTTCACAATGAGCAAACACGTGACATTGCACAAAACATAGAAAACTATGCAAAACTCAACACTTCATGCATGCAATGCCCATCAAATACCACTCAAATGTACCTCAAAATACATGCAAAATAAGAGGTTATCAGATAACATCGCACAAAACAGTGTCAGAAAACTTATGGATTGAGAATGATACACGTACCTGATGAACAACGCGTATCTCACCTCTATCTGTAAGCCACTGCAGTCTGTAAGGCTTTGCATGTTGTTGTACTGGTAGACCAAGCTTTTCCACTGCATATTGACTGATGGCATTTATAACACTGCCACTGTCAATTATCATAGAGCACGTGTGACCTTGTATCACTGCACGGGTGTAGAAGATGTTCTCCCGTTGGTACTCTTGTTCCTCTTCTCGAATGATGCTCAAACTCCGGATTGTGACCAAACTGACTTGTGGAGTTTCCGGATCGACTTGATCATGGGTTGCATCATTCTCGACTTTCCTTTCATGTGTGGCGTCGTCCACTAGCTCTGTTTCATCCTCACTGGCTGATTCGACTTTATTTGATTCAGTTAAGTATAGAACTCGCCGATTTGGACATTGAGCTTGAAAGTGACCCCAACCTTGACATTTGTGACACTGAATGTCACGAGCTCGATTAGGGGCTGCATTGGGTGGCGTCACACCTTGGGTTGGCAAAGTAGGATTCGGCCGAGGCTGAGTGATGGGTGTAGACTCGGGTCTACGGCTAGACTGCGGTGTAGAACGGTCGAAACGCCGTTCGGGTGGACCGGATTGTCCTCGGGAACGTGTAGAGTCAGTAGAAGGGGTAGAAAGTGATGTGGAAGGTGTACCTTTATTCCATGAAGGGCGTGTAGGGGCTGCATTGTGGTGTGTACAACGGCGGCCCTCTCTCAGCTGTTTTTCCATGATCGATGCGTACTGCACCATTCTTTCTACACTGTTGAAGTCTCTGAGCTCGACTTCACAAGCAATGTCAGGATTCATACCTTCAATGTACCAAATGATGGTAGCATTTAAGGTCTCCTGCTTCCCAACTCTGTTCAAAACCAACTCCAACTCCTTATGGTACTCTTCGATTGATCTAGTACCTTGTTTGATGCGGTTGAGCTTCTTTTCAAGCTCTCTCTCATAATGGATTGGGATGAATCGACCTCGCATCAATTTTTTCATTTCTTCCCAAGTGTCGATTGGTGGGTTGTGGTTTCCGCGTCTTCTTTCTTGTTGCATTTCCCACCATGAGGCTGCGTAACCTCTGAACTCTAAGCATGCGAGCTGCACCTTCTTGAACTCTGAGAAGTTGTAGCATGCAAAGATCTTTTCTACCTTACGCTCCCAATCTAAGTAGATATCAGGGTCGTGAAGGCCTTCAAACTCGGGTATGCTCGTCTTGATGTTGTTGAGCCTACTATCTTCATAATCATCACGATTTGCATGCCTATGAGGACCTCGGGGTCGATCATGGCGGTTTCTGCGCCCTTGTGGTGTGTGATCAGCTTCATAACCACTGGCTATGTAGGACTCGTATCCGTTATCATAGTCCTCTTCAAAGGCAGGCTCACGGGACGGCCTTTGATCAACTTGCTGAACAGGAGGCGGTTGTGGGACGTGCCTCAGGGGCTGGCATCGTCCATGTCCTTCAACATGAGGCTCGGGTCGCCTCTCTGCACCATCTTGAGGCTCGGGTTGCCTCGCTGCATTGATTTGAGGCTCAGGTTGCCTCGTCGCATCAGTTTGAGGCTCGGGTTGCCTCTCAGGTTCTTCTTGGACCGTTTGAGACACGGTCGACTGTGTTATGAGCTGTGCAAGCTCCTCTTGTAACTCAGCTACTTGGTTGCTAAGAGTAGAAGTAGGCGTGTGGAATGAGTAATTCAAGTAGATGGTGTATATGGACCACGGGTATATGGGTGTATGGGTGTACGGCTGTATGGACTATGTGGTGTATAAGGTGAACCGGGTGTATGTAGGAAATGGATGAAAATTTCGAACCTATAGATGGTGTAGGATCGAAAATAATGTGGATATGTATGGAAGATCTAGAATAGATATGGATAAGGAAGGAAAGAAATCTAGAAGATAAGGAAAAAGACTTTTGGATGTGTTTGACCAATGGGAACACAATCTAAAGATCCCTAAATAAATGGAAACAAATCTAAAAACAAGGAATTAAAATCAAAACACAAGAACAAACTGAATTTTCATTTTATTTTTTTTTAATCGGCGATTTTTTTTTATTGCCAAGGCTTTTCCTTTTTTTTAATAAACAATACAAGTATTACAACTCGAAAGACTCAAAACAATAAGACGAACACAATTGACGTATTGAACCACGAACGATAGAAACCAGCCTCGCTCTGATACCAATTTATGATGTGACCCGGGACCTATGGGACACGACACAGACGAAATATGCGAAAGCTAAGGAACGAAACAACGTCGGATGCGTAAGGGATCAATACGACTCTAGAGAAAAGATGAAAGACTCGACTAGAGAAGAACAAGACTCGAACGAATAAAGAAACTTACTAGGAAATGTAGACACGAACTAGGACTTGACTTAGAATCTTAGAAGGACTTCAGAGGTGGCTAGAATCGGCGGCGGACGGCGGTGTTGGCGGCGGTCATCGTGAGAGGTGGAATTGGTGGCGGTATTGATTAGGTAGAAGGATAATCAGGATCGGCGAACCCGTGTTGTAACAACTCGAACGCCCACGACTAATTCTCCGGATAGCAATTCTCCCAAGTACTCATTGTACCCTGAAGAACTTGAATAAGACTATTGTTTTGCTAAATCAATAGAATTGTTTGTGTAATTTTCGATCAACAAAAGATCTCGAGATAAAAGAGAAATAACTTCTTGTATTCATGCAATTGTCTAACTTTAACAAAACAAATGGATGTCCTATTTATACTAATCAATAGGAAGAAAATCTAGACCTAATTAAGAGATAAAAATCGATCCTAGACTAGTTCAAATCAAACTAGGATTGTTTCCTTATCCAAAATCTGTTTTTAAGGTAAGAATCAAAAGATACCAAAAATAAAATAAGAAAAATCTATCTAGATAAAGATAAATCCCAAATTGACTTTGGGCCTTCTAAAACTCGCCACATATGGACTTGGGCCTCTTCTTTAACGTGTTGGACTATTATTGGATGAATCCACATGTTATCTTCAACGTCAACCCAGTCAGTATACCCATACCGACTGTCTTCATGCAATCTGGTCAGTATGCCCATACTGACTGTCTTCATGCCTTTCTTCTTTTTCTTCAACGGACAACATAGTGATCCATCTCGGGCTGCTCTTCATCTCTTCTTCATGCAACTCGAATTTGCGACGAATAGAAGCTTGTAAATAAGCTTGCAACTTCTTTGCTCGCAAACGCGTCATAGGACCTTTGAACTGCAGCTCCGGATCATCTTCTTCTTTGCCTAACTCGACCTCATCAAAAGGCCAGATCTAATGTTGAAGTACTATCAGAAGATGATAATACAATCATAATCTCACCCTTTCAAGATGATGAAGTTGATGGTTTGCATAATCTCATAATAGATGACGATCCGATACCAAATCATCCAGATGGTGGTGTAATAGATATTGAAGAAGAAGAAGAAGATGATGAACAAGATATAGAACCAGAGATTGATTTATCAGATGACAATATTAGTGTTGATGATGACATAGATGATTAGTGTTTCAGGTTTTCTGAATTAATGTTTATTTCTTATTTGATAGATGTTTTATTAAAACATTCAACTACTTAGTATCGTTGGCATTTGTATTCTTTCTAAATTAATGTTTATATGATTTTTCAGATGCAGCGAGGTGGTGCTTCAGGGTCAGAAGCTGGACGGTCTGGAGGATCGTCATCATCATCTATGGGCCTTAGTGGTCCTGTTGGTGATATGACACTGGAGGGACTGTCATGTCCTGAGGTTGATACAGAAGGATGTCGACGTGTTTCGGTTCTTGATAGGTATGTTCAATTATAATGTTTATAGATTTTTATTTTATTATTCTAATATCTTTATTATTTTGTGCATTTGGAAGTCAATTAATTCCAGCTCAGCAGGTTGCATCCGCTATCACAGTGAACTTCAAAAAGTTTTTGCATCCGACGGGCTACACCTGGAAGATCGTGCCCCAAGAGAGGAGAGAGCAGTATATGGAGGAGTTTCGGGTATTTTATTATATATATTCTATTTTGACATTTTTTTTAATTTTAACATTTTCATATGTTTTCAATATGTTGCAGAAGGAGTGATTTTGGGATCCCGCTGAGGATGCTGCCGTCTGGGCAACATGGTCCGTCAAGGCTGGTGAACGATATAAGGACATGGTTTACGCCTTCAAGAGGAATAGGACCAAGGCCTGCCCTCCATACGTGCCTCCTGAGATGTGGGAAGGCTTCAAGGCACATTGGGACAGTGATGCCTTCAAGAAGAAGTCTGAGGTGTCATCGAAGAATCATCTCAGTGAGCCCGATGGTCCTAGCACTGGGATTGTGAAACATCATGGAGGCTCTCGGAGTGCAGTTGTACATGCTGCAGCTTTGGTATGCACATTGAATAACTTATTTATTTATTTATTTTTAGTATGTATGTGCTAACATGTCTATGTAATAAGCTAAGAAGAAGGGCATTGGACCCAATGACGTGGCATGGGAGACATTCAAGAGACTCAACGACACTAAGGATAGATCCTATTCAGATGGGAAGTCATGTTGTATCATTGTAAGTTAATTTATAAATATTTATAAATTTATAAACACCATACAAAATATATTTAATCATTCTTATTTGATTTTATGAATAGGCTGACGTACTGGCTCAGGTTGAGAAGTTAAGCCAGCCGAGTCCTGGCACAGATGAGGCGCCACAAGTGGACATGAGCGCCGTATATGTCAACACTGTGCACCAGCACTCGAAGAAGAACTGGATTTTTGGGCTGGGCAGTCGATCACGGTGCCTTTCAGCTCCTAACGTCTCTTCTGCAGCTCCTCCACAGCCCGACACTCAGGCTGCCATCAGGAAGTTACAGGAGAGGATGGACGCCCAGTCAGTGGCTCTGCAAGAGAAGATGGATGCACATGTAGCGCTTCTCCAGGCCGAGCAGGAGCAGATACGTCAGCAGCAGGAGATTATTGAGCTGATGAGGGCGCAGTTTGGAGGCCCTCCTCCATCTTCATCATCATGACTTGTATTTGATATACATCGTACTTATATTTTAGGAGATTTTATGTTTTTTATTGGAGATTTATGTATATTATTATTATTATTATTATTATTATTATTATTATTATTATTATTATTATTATACGTTTTTATTTATGTTCTTCGATAATTTACAAATAAAAGTAAAATAAAAAAAATTTTAAAATTGCAAAAAAAAAATTAACGATGGACACGTCCGTTGTTAATGTTGAATAGTCAACTTTGACTTTACTACGATCGACGGAGACCATCGTTAAGTCCGCCGTTATTCTTCAGGCGACTAATTACGTCAGCAACATTAACGACGACCGAGTCCGTCGGTAAGGCCACCGTTAGGTCTGAAGACAACTACTAACGACACCAAACGTTAACGACGGACATGGTCATCGTTATGTCCGTCGTTACGACTGCCGACCGTCAATATCCGTCGTTATTTGTGTTTTCCGACCAAAGCTTTACCGACGGACACATTCCGTCGTTAGTCCGTCGCTAGGCGTAACTAGCGACGGAAAAATGGGATTTACTGACGGATATGTCCATCGCTAAACAGTGATTTTTTTGCAGTGCTAGAATTCTCAAGCAATTATCAAACATGAAGTCATACAACTAACACAACGTTAATTAATTGGCCACATATAAATATGGCATTAATTAGGCCATTGCTTAGGTGTGGTTAATCACTTAAATAAGATTTAATGAAGAGTGTGTCTTCAACTGTGGTTATTAAGAGAGGGCAGTGTGTGTATTCACTATTCAAGAGTGCAAGACAGTGTGCGTATCTCTAATCTCTCTATATATATTTTGACATTTTCTCCCATTTATATATATATAGAGAGAGAGAGACAGAGAGAGAAAGATGGCAATGGAATCTACAGCAGTACTTGCTCCAATGCTTAACTGTTCATTTTTAAGAAACCGTAAGATACTACTTTCAACAAAGATTCAGCAGCAACAGGGTTTAACCCGTAAGAATTTATGCTTTTGCCGTATACAAGAAATGTTATCCTACACACTTAACATGATGACTATGAGCACCTAACTAGTGTATTTGCTTTCTCTCTCTATGTATGTATAAGTTTTAACTTTATGCTTCGATTCAGCACTAATTAATTAAGTTTCTATTTGTGGTATATATATAATTAAGGATCAAGGGTGAAATGCGGAAAACACATGCGCTCGAGTAACCAATTTCATGACAAGCAGATACCTAAAGTAATTAAGTGTCGAGGTACGTGTATATATACACACATTAATAATTAAATATGCAGAAGAATTAAAATTTAATTAATATTCTTCGAAAAACTAATTTAAATTTCTGAGCTACCTAGCTGATTTGTGCACTTACTTTCATCACAGTTGCTAAAAGGGATGATTCAACTGCTCAGGCCAGCGTTCAAGAGGTAATATTTACGTTTAAATGAGTATTTCATATCGGAGAAAAATTAAATTAAAATAATCAAAATCAACATCAAAACTTCTTTTCTTACCAAAATCTAGCTCAAATATTTTCTAACCAAAGAGAGGATCTCCTTTAATATGAGACACTATGTCAGCGAACACTCTTGAAGCATCGAGATTCTTTGTTAGCTTTGCATTGACAGGAATCTCCGGCCGGAGATAGCGATTGAGAGTGAACCGCCAGAGACAACAACGACAGACGATGGTGGATTGATGGGTGAGTGGCGATGGGAGAGGGGAGAGTCGTGAGCTAGATTGAGAGTGAACCGCCGGATAGAGACGGCAGGGACCAGATCGATGAGTGCATGGCGACAGCCGACAGGAGAGGGGAGAGCTGTGAGATTGAGAGTGAATTTTCGGTGACGAGAGCGATGACGGTGGATCGACGGGAGAAGGGAGAAGCTGTGAGATTGAGCTAAGGCGTTTTAGGGATTTTGGAGTTGCCCCAACTAAAATAACCCGCGCGTTTGATTTAAAACAAAAAATATTGCAATAGACAACGGCTTACTTTACACTGTTGTCAATTAAAGTACAATTGGGCAAAATGACAGTAGAGATATATAACCATAGTTAATATTTATAAAGATAACAGCTATAAATAATCGCATAACCGTTGTCTAAATGAATATTAACAACGGTTTGTAACCATTGTCTATGAAAAATATTAAATAATAAATAAATAAAAATTATAGGACATCAGTTATCTGTAGTCGTTGTCTCTAATTATATTGACAACGGCTTAAAACTGTTGTCTATATAAAAGTGCGGTAATAGACAACGCAATAGTGAATAGCCGTTGTCTGTGCGTAAAAAGACAACGGCTCACGTTCGAGCCGTTGTCTTTCATCTGTGTCTATAACCGAAATTCTAGTAGTGAGTAAAAATCTTATTTATCCTTACTCAAAGTTTTGAAAAGGTCAAGTTGTACGTATAAAATCATGTCATAAAAAAAGTTTGAAAAACGTTAATTCATTCTGTTGTGTTTGAAGGTTAAAAGAATGGAGGATCTTATCTCACGTATTAAGAGTGTGTTAAATACAATAGAGGATGGTCGAATAAGTGTGTCACCATATGATACAGCATGGATTGCACTTATAAAAAAGTTAAATATTGGATCGTGTGATGATGATGATGATTATATTCCTGAATTTCCATCTTCACTCGAGTGGATCATGCAACATCAGTTACCCGATGGTTCATGGGGCGATCGACACTTTTTCTCTGTCTATGATCGACTTCTAAATACGATTGCCTGTGTCATAGCACTCAAGTCGTGGAATGTTGATGGTCACACCATTCAAAAAGGTACGTATAATTATTTGAAATTTCTTCATATATATTAATATATATAAAGAAATTGAAATGAGAAAATTGAAGTGTACGTATATAATGTTTAATTAGGAATAGCGTATGTGAAGAAAAATATATGGAAACTTGAAGATGCAGATGATGCGAACATGACGTGTGGGTTTGAAGTTATATTTCCCGCCCTTCTCCAACGATCGCGGGATTTGGGAATCAATGATCTTCCCTATCATTCACCAATCTTGACCAAGATTTATGCTGCAAGGGATCGCAAATTAAAAAAGTAACTATTGTTTCGAAATATATGTTAATATGATTTGACATTTATCAAACAAATATATCTTAATATGATTTGATATTTGTCAACATTATTATTACATCTTTAAAGGATTTAGTGTGTGTGTGTATTTATGTCTATGCCACTCTTAAGGTTCTTGCACAACATAATAATCTCAGCTCTCACAAAACATATATAAAATCATATATATGTATTTATAAATTAAGTTAAATGTATAGAAATATGTAAATACATAATAATTCACAAGAATATAACTTATAAAAAAGACTAAGAAATTTGAAAAGTATACATTAGAAAATTTGACGAATTTCTATCAAATAATATGAAACTATGTATAGAAAGGGAGAGAGAGGGAGTTTGGACATCCCTCACTAGTGAGCACCTCACTAGTTTTCATTATTTTTCTTAGTTTACTTTAATTTTATAATTATTAATTATGATTTATTTCACTAAATTAATGTTTTTACTTATTTTTTAAAATTTAATGTTCATATTGTTAGTTAATAATTGATATTTAGGGTTGATTATTCCATAATTAACACATATTTTTTTGGATTGTTAATTGTTAACAATAAATATTAATTTAACATGTTATATATAATATTTTTATTTTTTTTGAAATAAAATTTGGTGAGGTAATCACCACATAGGCGGTCCCATGCATGCAAGGCTAAACACATCGATTATATTGAGCCTATTGTGCTTAGGTAAATTCAATGAGTTTTGGAACATATAAGTATGAGAAGTGGATTTTGAAGTTGCATTTTTTTTCTATTTTTCAAATGAATCCATGTATAAGTGATGATATTTGTAACGGGTGTATGATTTGACTCATATATATCTTGACTTGTTAAACGGTCTGGTCCAATATTGTCTTATAATCCGATCAATTTGACAGACATTCATCTCATAATCCTCGATACAAATATTATTTAATTGTTTATTTACTTAAATAGGATACCAAGGGAGGTGATGCATCAAGTTACAACAACTCTATTGTACAGTTTGGAAGGGCTTGAAGAGCTAGATTGGCCAAGGCTTCTTAAACTGCAGTCAGCTGATGGCTCTTTCTTCACTTCTCCATCTTCAACCGCCTTTGCATTCATGGAAACCAAAGATCCCAATTGTTTGAAATTTATCACTAACATCGTCCAAAAATTCAATGGAGGAGGTACATTATAAAAATTAATGATTCTAATTAACTTAGTAAAATTTCAAAATAATTTAATATTGTTATGCTTCATTAGCTTCGGTAACTTGTTGCTACTTAAATAATTTCGTTACAATGCAGCACCACATAGTTACCCGGTCGACCTATTTGCGCGACTATGGGCAGTTGATAGACTACAACGCCTAGGAATTTCTCGTTTCTTTGAGTCGGAGATAAATGATTACTTGACTTATGTATACAGGTAAGATAATTGTTACACTATATATATTGAGGAAATATATGTGTAACTCCGTCAATTTGGTCTACCAAACTAAGAGGGGGCTAGCTTGTGTGAGACCGTCATACGGGTCAAACAAAAAACCAGGCATGCAGAAAACTAGAAAACTGCAACGAACGGACTAGAATCGGGACTTGATACCATGTAGACAATATTGTTCCTGTGTATTTCAGTAATAATAAATAAGGATCACCTTATATAGGTGAATACAAAGCTAATATCCTATAGGAAAAGAAATGCGGGGTGACTAATCTCTAATACAAAATCCGTAAGATGGGTCAAAAATATGAATCTGAACACTAACAGAACTACAAATATGTCACTAGATATATATGTGGTTGGATCCAAATCTTGACTTGTCTTCCATATTTTGACGCATTCCGTCTCACACAATTAGTGTTTGTTTTTCACCCCAGTCCATCTTGATGATACAGATTTTGGAACGACAACGGAATTTACAGTACACGAAACATAAATTTTGGTGACATTGATTGCACATCCATGGCTTTCAGACTTCTACGATTGCAGGGATATGATGTCAAGCCAAGTATGTATTTAGAAAGCTATCTCACATAAATCCTTCTCTTTCAATATACACAAATTGAAAACGGTAGACTCGACGAGTCAAATGATATTCATAAATAATCGGCAACACACATTATTAGGTCTCTCTACTGTTTTGTTCTATTTTAATAGGTCTTTGTGTAATTTTTATGTTTATTAGGTTCTTCTACCTTGATGATACACTTTCTTAGATCCTAACTAGCTTGTACTTTGATAATTTATTTCAGTAGATCCTTGTACAATTTTTTATATTAGTAAGTGCTTCTACTTTATATATTTGATATCATAAAAGTCCTTAATTATTTAATAAAAGTAACAAAGCTTTACCATTATTTAAAAAATTAACACTTAAGTTATTAAATAATTTTTTATGTTATTTATTTATGCATTTTCGTATGTAATAATCTATACTAATATAAAAAGTGTCTTATTTTACAAATTTTGAATTTACCTATTGTATCCATATTATATATTTTTATTTAAGGGCAATAATGTAATCTTGAATTTACCTATTATATATTTATTATAATATATTTTAAATATAATATAATCTAATTTAATATTACATTATTATTCTCATTCTGACTATATCACTTAAACTATTAATCATGATATTGATCCAATTCAATGATTTTAGAATATTAAACTTAAAGTTTCAAGTAAAGTCACGTGAATTAAAAAATAAATAAATTTTATTCCATATCCTTGATATAAATTAAAATTCCTGAATATTGTAAATCAAAAGAAAATTCTAATTAAAATCATGTTTTAGTTTAAAGGCAAGATTAATTGTATACCAAGATGGAGAAAACCATTTTAAATATAAAATATTTCATATTTTTAATTAATAAATTAAGTTATTCATTTAATCAAATTCACAAAATGCTATTATAATATTCTTAAAAATATAATAACAAAGACGTCAAAGACACATATTGATAGACAACATAATATAATAGCTTGTGCTTTCTTTACGTCATTTATTTATTTTTTCAGTAATATCAGATATAATTCTCATTGATATGAGTTTATAATCTACTATATAAAAAGAGTTTTGTAAATTTTGGTTTGCCTATTATATCCATATAGCACATTTTATTTAAATACAATAGAATCATATAATGTATTTACATGTACATCTTATTAAGAAAAAAAAGTCCATATATTTTTTTATTGACAATAAAAGAAATCATTTGTGAGATTTTGACAAAATTGGTGCTTTTGCATTGAATATAATATATCGTAGCTTTTAAAACATTATTATTTTATCTCCATTATATTAAAATATATATTTAATTTCGAACGATGTCATGTGTATGCATATTTTTATTTCTTTCATTCACATATTTTAATTTAATATAAAATTCTAGATAATTCATTAATATCCTTAATTCCTTATATACCGATTAGATATGAAATGAATTAATCATAAATATTTGCCCATGTATTCATGTAAAAAAAAATCTTGATTTTTTATATGAGGAATTAAATTCTTTCAACATCAATTTGTGGATGTTGAATTTTTATATTGTGGATGTTGAACATACAAATAAAAAATAGTGATATCATTGAAATTTTTAAAAACCATGCTGAATTGCAAAATATGTCAAGTATAATAATTTATTTAGAAATTATATATTATTATAATTTATTCAATGATATGAATCTATAATAAGAATGTATTGGTGAACTAAGATAGATATAAAAAAATACCAAAATATATACATTTACAAATAGTAAT
Source organism: Perilla frutescens (assembly GCA_026008535.1). Lineage (NCBI taxonomy): Eukaryota > Viridiplantae > Streptophyta > Magnoliopsida > Lamiales > Lamiaceae > Perilla > Perilla frutescens. Next base: position 41,441,551 of record BRKX01000001.1, read on the forward strand.
GATTTTATTTCAAAGAGCAGAGTAGAACTCTTAAGTGAACAAAAAAAATACTACCTCCGTTTCGAAATGTTTGTTGTTTTAGTTTTTTTTTTTTTTTTCAAAATGTTTGTTGTTTTATATAATTTGACATCCTCTCTCCCAATTTTAACCCTCTCAAATCCTACAAGATTTCTTGATTCTAACTTACCTATAATATATGGAGAGAGAAAATATTGTTATTTTTTAGGAAAATATAGATAAATTAGATTTTATGGCATATATGAGGGATGGGTATATTTATCCACAAAATTAATTCTTAATTCCAGATAAAAAAAACAAAATAACAAACATTTTGAAACGGAGGTAGTATAACTTATGTACGTGTTTGTATTAATAACAATTTATTTAATGAAATAGTATTTTTGTAAATTATTTGTTTGTATTAAGGAGAGTTTTTTTTTAAGTTATTAATTTGTAAAATTATGTTGCATTTTAATGTCATGTGGTTCAAATCGTAAAACTATTTTTTATGAAAATTTACTTATTTTGTCAAAATATACTTCACAAAACTTAGGATTAATTGGTTTAAATATCCTTAACTATGCACGATTTTTGATTCTGAAGATGAACTTTAAAATTATATAACATACAACACAAACTTACTTTTTTTTTTTTGTAATTACATCATCAATTCAAAACTTGGTGCATTCAAGTTTGACATGACCATCGGAAGATAATTCTGTATTGTAGAAATATTCATGTATAGTTCAATCATTATATTAAACTAACTAACCCCTAAACTTAAGATTTTTTTTTTTTTTGATTTGATACAATTTCAAAATATATATAGACGAAGTTAATATTCAAATATATAGATCAGTGAAAAGATAATTATTTAAATATTATTTATAATAGAATATATCAACTTTAATTTTACACTTACAAGTAATTTATTATTTATATATATATATAATATGTAAATCGAGAATATATATTTATATGTTATCTTTTACAGTATAGTGACGATCAATATATACTAATGATAGACACATTAATCTTTCTAAATATTAATTAATTTAATTGTTGATATCAATTTAAATTAGATTTTATGCAGATAAATAATTAATTTTACTTAGATGATAAACTTTCACAGGTCCATGTAGTTTTATGTTTTGTTTGGATAGGACTTTGTACAATTTTTTTCATAAGTCCTTCTATTTCTATATTTGATATATTATTTAATGGAACAAACATAGTTGTTAACTTTTTTATTAATATAAATAAATCTTAAGTTATTTAAATAATTTTATATTTTATATATTATTGCATTATATATATATATATGTAGTGATATATTTAAAATATAAATAATGAGAAATATTATTGTATAAACTATTATTGCATTGCTATTTTTGGATATATCTTCAATCAATTTAATTGAATGAAAAAAAGTGTTTCAAATAAAAATATTTTAGTACCTTTGAAGTGCATATATTACCACAAATGAAAATAATATTATATTAAGTATAAGAATTAATTATACGTATATATTGCATATGATAAACATAATTTTAAATAAAAAGTTTTAAAAGATACATTAATTCAATGGGAATCAAAATACGATTGATATTTGAAAACATTAAAACAATTCTATAGTATATCCTTAATGGAATTACAAAATACACACACACACACACATAGTAGGATTGAAATGCATCTGCAATATCCAGCAAATAAAAATTTATGCTAGCATTTCTAGCATACATAAATCTTGCATGAACATCTGTTAGAATTTTCGGTGGACATAATTCATGTTATGAATTTTTTCTTGAAACTGAATATGTTAATAAATTTTGTTATTTTCAAGTGTGTATTTTCAAATTGAAAAATATGTTTTTCAACCATATGCATGATAAGCACCTGTGCAAGAATTTATTTAAGAAAATTACTATATTCTCATGGAAATTTTAGAATATTATGTTGAATTTATTAATTTTATGACAATCTAATAATACTCTTACAGTGACATACATAATGATTCAATTAAAACGTAGACATTTATTGTACTTTTTGGAAGATAAGTACAAAACAAATCAAGAGTAATTTCTATAGTTAAATATTTGGTTTATTATTTTTGTTTTAGTACCTTCTTAAATCACATATAGAGAAATTTTAGAAAAAAAACTAATATTTGATTATTATTTATAAGTGTAAAAAATAATAAACATCATGATAAAAATAAAAGGAAATGTAACTTGTACTCATTATTATTATTGTTGTTGTTGTTGTTGTTCTTGTTAAAAGGCCTTTATGTACACTTTCGATTATCTTATTTCAATTGTTATGATTTAAAAAATAAATTACACAATCAAAAATCATTAAATCAAGGTTTAATCATTTTATTTCAATAAAGACTAAATTATTGACCATCAATTTAAGTTATTTCCATTTTGCTTTATGCGCTTTATGCAAAATTACATTATATTTAACATATTAAGAATTTGTACCTTGAAATGTAGACAATTCAATATGAAATTTAACACAAAGATGAATTATTTTTCATTCATTTTTATATTAAATAATTTATTTTAATATGATTAGTATAATCTCATTTCAAATTATTAGATATCTAATTGATAATGTAATCTTATAATTATAATTATAATATACCTTCTAATTTTTCATCATACATAGTATATTATTATCTGTAACGTTATACAAATTACGTGCAACGCACGTCATCTATACTAGTATATTTAAAATATGGAGAATTGAGATATGTCATAATTAGGGCTGGGAAAACATACCGTCATACCGTACTTACCGTACCGGAAAAAATATCAGAATACCGAACTTTAAGGTATATCGGTATTTTCGGTAAGGTATGATACCGTACCGAGATTTTTGGGTAAGGTAACGATATAGAATTTTAAAAACTGAGGTATACCGGCATATACCGATACTGACGGTATACCGAATTTTTAAGGTATATACCGTTAGTTCGGCATATACCGTTGGTGCGGTATATTTGTGATATTATATAAATGTGTGTGTGTGTGTGTGTGTGTGTGTGTGTGTGTGTGTAAATTATAGATACTCGAACTTGATATATAATACTTAGTAAATATGATATACATATGTAAATATCTAGTAAATTTACAATCTCTAACACTTATAATTAATTAATCTTATGTTATACTTAATGCATAGTAATGATAATTAAATGTGATCTTAATTAATACTTAGTAAATAATTCTTACAATTTCTAAGTAAAACGATTTAAAATTTGAAATATTTAGTAAGTTTATAATATTTTATACAATTTATATTAATTATAAAAACATGATTGATATATAATACTTAGTAAATATGTTATACATTTATAAATATCTAGTAAATTTACAATATCTAACACTTATACTTAATGTATAGTAATTCTAAATATGTTCTTAATTAATACTTAGTAAATAATTCTTATGATTTCTATTGGAGTTTAATTATCGTGACATGAAAATATTTATTTTATTTTGTTGAATTTTGATCGTTATTAGGGTTGTTTCATATATTTAGTAAATATATGAGATATATCGTAAGATAGTAGGATAATGTATACCAAGGTATACTAATATTGGTAAGGTATACCGATGTTGGTAAGGTATACCGAAATAAAGGTACAGTAAAGGTAAGACATTTTTTCATATCGAACTTAAGGTATACCGAATGTTAAGGTAAGGTAACGGTATGAATTTTCTTCATACCGTACAAGTAAGGTAAGGTAAAAGTATGATAAAAAAAATGTAAGGTATACCTTACCGTCCCACCCCTAGAGACTCATAATAGGGATTGGCATAGCAATATTGTCCCCTTCACCCACTAGTTTTGATACTTTTTTTATAAACACTTTAATTTTATTTTTCTATTTATATATTCAATTGAGAAAATAATATTTTTTAACTAAACAAATAATCCGCTAACTAATTATCACTAATCAAGTATAATTTCATATTATAGAACAAATTAAATAGTAAAACCATTGAATTGCTTTCAAGAACAGGACGACTACAAATTATATTCCTTTTCATCTTGTAATTGACTTTCGATTTTTTGAAGTATTAATCAAAATTTTATTAGTAATTTGTAATAATTGTATTAGGTTAAATAACGAAAAATGATAAATTTGTTAGTTCCATTAAATATTGGCTTTTTTTTCCTTTTTAGTGAAATAAGGACTTGATAAAATTAAATATAGAAGTATAATTAAGGACCTATTAAAATATAAAGTTTGTAAAGCGACCTCTCAAAACAATATAAAAATGTATAGGGACCTAAAAAAGTGTATTTTCCTAGTAGAATGACCTAATAACATAAAAAAATTGTATAAAGATCTATCGAAATAAAAGATAAAAGTACAGGGACCTAAAAATATGTTTTGCTTAAATAATCGATACAGGGATACCAAAAAATATGAGGTGATATAGTAACTAGAGAACTATGTTTCGTCAATATATATCGGCTGAAGAATATAATAATATCACTCATATCATGTTACATATTTTTGAGCATGTGAGGTTTCCTATTGCACTATCTGTGTTTCATTCTACATTAGACTTTTAAATTACGAGTTTTTCTTGTATTTTTTTTTCTTCAATTTCATTTTATTGTAATTTAGTTTAATTCTATAATTATTCATTAGGGTTCACCCCAACTAAATGAGGGTTTATAATAACTTTTTTGTACTTAATTTTCAATTAATAATTTATTATTATCGTTGATTACTTCATATATATTAAAATTTTATAATTTTTCAATTCCTCTTTTTATTGATAAATGTTGACTATGATTATTTTTGTTATAGCTAATTCTTATATCATAATAAATATTGTTTAAATCACAAATTTGATAGTGTAACATGGAGCGCAATAGGAAAATTGAACCGATTTTTTTTTTCAGTTCTCCATATGCATCAACAATGAAATATGATCACTTCATTATATTGATTCGCGGGTATTGTTAAAAATAATATGCAGATGTAATAAGCAAATTCAAAGATGGCGACATATTTTATTGCCAAAGTGGTGAAGTGAATGAGTCTTCGACCCCAATGTTTGCTCTCTATAGGGCTTCTCAAATCCGATTTCCATGTGAAGAGACTCTTGAAGAAGCCTACCACTTTTCTTACAGCTTTTTACAAGATCGATCAGCGGGGGATCAACTTTTTGATAAATGGATTGTATCCAAAGACTTGCCTAATGAGGTTAATTATGAACTAATTAATTAATTAATTAATTGCCCAATGTCTAGCTCTTGAACATTCCTCCTCCTAATTTCAACAACTTCTTCCTCCACACTAAAATGCAGATAAAGACAGGACTCGATATTCCATGGTATGCCGCCCTACCACGGCTAATGACTGCGTATTATCTTCAACATTACGGTGGTTCTGGCGATGTGTGGATCGGCAAGACTTTATACAGGTTCAATTTTAATCCAACAACACCTTTTTCTTTGACAAATATGATTTTTACATTTTTTTTACATAATAGATTACTTTAATACAATGAATATAATGCAAATAATAATATGCTTAATTCACCTGTGTACGTATATTTAATTAGGATGCCAGATATCAATAATGATGAGTATCTTGAGCTTGCAAGGCTGGATTTCAAAAGAAGCCAAGCACAACATAAGATAGAGTGGAGTTATATGCAAGGGTAAAATTAAAATTTTCTTTTTATTTTGAGTTTTGATTGATTCCGATCTCTCACCCTTACACAGTTACATGGACAGGAGGAAAACCACTATCTAGGTTACATGTGGCATTCTGGATTAGTCTTAATTTATTAATTGTGTTTAATTGCAGATGGTATGAAAATGACAATTTTGAAGAATTTGATCAGATAAGCGAAAAAGAGGTGCTTGTATCTTACTTTTTGGCCGCCGCAACTATATTTGAACCTGAAAGAGCAAAGGAGAGAATTGTGTGGGCAAAATCTCACTTGATTTCTAGGATGATCAGATCATTTTTTAATAAAGATCCAATGTTGTTAAAACAATTCAGAAACGACGTCGTCAATGGTTTACACACATTAAAGAGGTATATATTCTCAGCTCTCTCTCTCTCTGTTTTTTTTTCAAGTATATAGAAAGAATAGAATGCCAACATTATTAATTTATATTTAAATTTGCATACACATATACACACATTTAATAAGAATATATTTATTTATTTTGAGAAAAATGTCGAATATGTCGAACATTGTGCTCAACTAGAAGCGCAATGAACGTTTTGTGTATGCCCCTTTTAAGTTTATGTGCCTATTTAAAATTAAAGCATTCTTCTACTTACTGAACAAATTAAAGCTAATTAAATAAATCAAATTCTGCCCATGAATTCATCATTATTTTGACTATTACTAATTAAGTCCTCTTACTGATTAATTAGTGGGCATCGAGTCCTTAACATTTTGCTAGAAGCCATCCACGAGCTAACGCAGGTATTTAATGAAGGCATTACCCGTCAACTGAAAAAAATCGTACGTGAGTTACTTTCAGATCTATTATATATTTATTTTTCTTCTATTTTATTTATTTTATCCAATATATATTAATTGATGAATTAATGCACTTATATATTATATATATACAGTGGGTTTTGTGGTTGATGAAATTAGATATTAACGGAGATGAGGAAAATGTATGGGAAGACGCAGAGCTGATTGTGACCACGTTAAACACTTGTGCTGCTCATTTCTCCATAAATGAAGATATTTTATTAAATCATGACTACATAACTTTATCCAAGCTCGTAAACAAAATTTGTCACCACCTTTCTCAGATCCCAAATAAAAAGGTAACCTAAAATTAATTAAAGCTTCAATGACTTATATATAATTACTTGCTATCGATCAATTGGTATTTTTTTTGTCATTTTTCTTTCTTGATGAAAAAAATAAATTGAGATGATCATTACATATATATATATATATATAGGTCATGGAAATGAGAATGTACGGACATAGCAAGGCGAAAGGCAGCATCAACGAAATAGAAGCAGATATGCAGGAATTAACTAAATTAGTCCTCGAGGAATCAAGAAGCATCGTCGGCAAAAACATGAAGCAAACATTTTTATCAGTTGCAAAAACCTTCTACTACATTGCCTACTTCGATGCCCAAACTATTGATCTCCATATATTTAAACTACTCTTTGACCCCATTATGTAAGTCTTTTGTTTAGATGGATTTTGAATCCCAAATTAAATCTCAAGATATGTCCACCACTTGGATGTCCCCATGGCAGATCCGGAAATTAAATTTTTTATCTGGGGTGAAGTGATGCATGACGGAGAAACCGATGTTCTGCATTTCTGGGTTCAATTGCTCGACTAATTAATTAGTAAGAATATTGAGGAGTGGCTGGTAAACATATTGCATTTAAGTTATGACTTTTACGCGCATGTTAGCAAAACAGTTGTTTGACCAATGTGCTATAGTTACTTTCTATTATTTCCAGAGTTCATGACATTATTTCACTTGTTATTTCACTTTTTTTTTTTTGGAAAATTGGATGTAGTAATTTGAGTCGTGTCTCATTTTATCTCATTTTTGACGATCAAGGTATGTATTTTTGGAGGAATTCAATAGTATAAGATTGATCTATATTTATAGTAGATAATCGTAGTATTTTTATTTTCTCAAATCCGATTTTCGGTGAGTAGAAAATTAATTGTTGAAGTTGGTCACACGATTGAGCATTTATGAAGTGTGGGAAAATGTGCTTGTGGCACATTTAGTGATCCCGCATTGAATTCTTAACATAGTTAAGAAGTGTATTTAAGTGCACTTAAGTGTGATATCTAAATTGGAAAGGGATATGGGTCATGAGCCCGCACGCACAATCCATTTATCAAGAAGTGTATTTTTGAAATTTAGTACTAAGAACTCAACCCTTTCTTCTTCCTTTTATTTTCGATCTTTTTCCTATTTTCCTCTCTTTTTTTTTAACTTGATCATTTTTTTTTAATTAACTAAAGCCGAAACCTCCTATATTATGCATATATATATATATATATATATATATATATATAGTCTACAGTTTTTCCATCTTTGAAATAATGAACAGGGATAGCAAAATAAAGTTGCGGAAGAGATAGCTTACTTACCTCCCAAGTTTCTTTTTTTTTTCCACTTTAGCTGTACTAATTCCCTCACATGAAACCATATTCCAAATTTTATATATATATATATATATATATATATATATATATATATATATATATATATATTTTGATATGTTCCCTTGTCCACACGTGTACATCATCTAGTACACCAATCCATTTTAATTGCTTCACAAGTGACCATGTTTGATTGGTCTCAAAATTTTATTTTTTTTATTTTATTTATTTTTATTATTGTTATTTTTATTTTTATTAAAAAAAAATCGTTTCTTCTTTTTTATTTTTCGATAGTTTAGTTTTGATTTTCTACTCTTCCACTAATCCATCTATATATATATATATATATATATATATATATATATATATACCTATAATTACAACTACAACACGTGTATAATGTGTACACCTTAGCTATCCAATGAGTTTGAAGTGGCTCCAATTTGAGTTAATCTCTTAATGCAAGCTTGGAATTCTAACTTATCCAATTGAAATTAAATTAATTAATATAAATTATTCTCTTATAGATAGACCCATCAATAGATATATGAATTATGAAATGGTTAGAAATAGGACAAATAGATGGCCGGAAATGGATAATTAAATGGGCTTGAATTAATAAAATTGGACTTTGTGGAATAAACTAATTTCAAAGTATATGATGAAATAAATTTCATTGAGAGATCAAATGAGGTCGGATTTGGATGATCTTGGTACCAAAATGATCCCATTAATATCTATTTTTTTTATAGTATGCTTTCTATTATTAATTAGAAATCTCCATTAAGGTCGAGACTTTTCTTAGTCGTATTGTGCCTCTAAGCCCATAATTAACTAGCCAAAATAGTTTGGGTTCTAATTTCATAAAATTTCTAGCTATAAAATAATACTATATTTTTCGGGGTGTTACATATAAACATAGCACTACGAAATCTGATACTTGTTTCTACATCAAGTGGTACTCATTATCATGTTAATTGATACATAACATAATACATCGTATTACACATATAAACTGAAATCAAAGCAATTAAAAAATCATATTACTCACATTTAACAGATATTTAACATATCTGAACATTGAAAGAATATATAAAATAGGAAAAAACATATAAAAAATAGATACAAAGCCAACACCAGTTTTATACTTCTTTTCAATTACAGTTGTACCAGTGAATTGAAAGAATACATAAAACAAGAAAAACCACATAAAAAAATTCAGATACAAAGTCAACACCAATTTGATACCTCTTTTCAATTACAGTGCCACCTGTAAGAAATATTCAGATTCAACAAATTTAGAAGCATATATCTGACAAACATATATCCATCTTAATTTACACGAAATTCTAGTACTAGTTTTCTCAATTCTAATCACATAAATGAAAAAAATCAACCAAATACACTAAAAAACCAGGAAAAAAATAAGAAAACCCTAGAGACTAAATCCTTACATAAACAATACATAATTTCAAAACAAGAGACAAGGAAATAGCATACTACCTGACTGGATCGAAAGCCGAATATAGAAGATTCCAATACATGTTGAAGCTCCGGCGGTGAACTGATAAATCGCTCACATCAGGACTGAAAAGTCACAGAGAGAAAGAGATGGAGAGATGAGTTATAGAGATAAAAATTCACACACAGTTGTAAATGAGAAAAGCTAGCCTATCATGAACCGGATCAAAAAATGGAAGGTTGAATCGACGCCGGCGAATCGAACAACCCGCGATATTAGGCGGAAGAAACAAAGATACTCTGGATCGAGAGAGAGAGAGGTCGAGAGTGAGAGAAAACGGGCGAAGCGAACAACTGATGATGTGAATATACACTGGATCGAAAGAGAAAGGTTGAGAGCGAGAGAGATCGAAAGGGCGCCTAGGGTTAGGGCTAAGATCGAAATGGGGGAAAATGGGGTAACTGGGTCAATGCATATATTTATATTCCGGGTCGCGAATCTGGGTCGAATCGGAGCGGGTCGGGCCATCTGATGGGCCGACCCATGCATAAGGTGTACAGGAGTTTTTGCGATATTTTAATATAGTAGGGTCAATAATAATATCTTAATTACTACCACACTATATATATATATGCATGTATCAATAGAGATTATATTATGATTTTACTCAAAAATTAATAAATCGTATAAATAAAGTACAACCTTCTTATATTAGGTTGTATATGATCAATATGTGTGTTTGGTGTTTTGGTTGTTACATTTTAAAGAATATTAACATTTTGTGAATTTTACTTGATGAATAACTTAATTTATTAAGAATGTGGAATATTTTATATTAAAAATTGCTGCAAATAATTAATTTATTAATTTCTTATTTTTGGTAGACGACATATTATTGTTCTTAAATAAAATATATGATAGGTGAATTCAAATCTATGAGATAAGATATTTTTTATATTTAATCGTATAGATATTCCACTCCCATATGCTCAGGTCAAATCAAATAATAGAAAATGATCGGATGAATCTTAATAGTAGGGGATTAGGTTATAATTCATATTTACAAATAAATTGGCCATTTATTTATATACTTGGTTATTTGGGAACAAATTTCGTAGGACTACTTCCTTGACCAAAGAGACTAATAATTAATTAGATATTGCAACGTTATCTTCATGTCATTTAACTATTAATTAAGTCCCTAGTGAATCACCATCTAACTCTTCCTACAAGTCTTGACTTTTAGGGCTCGATTTTCTATTTTGGGCTTTGTTTCCTAAGTTCAGGGTGCTTCGAGTTTCATCATTTTTAAAAAATCGAATCCCAATTATGCACGAATATAATATATCATCTTGCTAACACATTATTATTAAACCACGTAAATTTATGTGTTCTGATGGGGATAATTTAGGGGTGGAGTGAGATTGAGACCAAAGATCACATGTTCAAATCTCCACAATACCATCAGATCATGTGTTAAATTTGTGTCCTTTTGTTTTAACAAGCCTTGTGCTACACGTGCTTACTCTATCAAACACTAACATGCCTTGTGCTACACATGGTTACTCTGTGAAACACTAACATCTTTGAGTTAAAATCATGATTTAAAGGCATAAATATCTAAGTCTTCAACAATCTAAAATTGGAGGCACATACATAGTTAGTCCACTAGTGAAGTGGGGGGCATTAGGCACTTCAAGACTCATCATATCAAACCGCGCTATCGATAGCACCGTTCTTTTACTGGTGTCGGAATACAAGATGAAACACCATTTACGACTACGACTAATATATCGCACTTTCTCAACTTCAACTCAAAGGTCAAAACACGCAAGAATGGATAGAAAAGATATTGCAACAATGCAAGTAGGAGAGGAGCCAACCAGACTCCTTTCATTTCATTAAGATGTAGAATAGAATACACCCATCTACGATGGTATTTTTCCAGATTCCAAAAGAAAATAAAACAATGAAAAAGAAGTCGAATAAACTACTCCAGATAATAATTTCTGTCAAACCCAACTCAGATTGCTAGTATCAAACAATGGAAATAGATTATTTTTCTATGTGCTGAATAAACTAGACATGAGAGCCAACTTTATGGCGTAACACTGCGGTCGTCGGACTATCTTCAGTGCCCATTTGCAACGGTGCCATTCGCGATGGCCTTCTTAGCATAGAATCTTCGGTATTTGGAATCGACTTCAGTGAGATAGTACGAACCTGGAGCAAGAAGACTACAGTCCTTGTTTGTGACAAAGTCCTTGCCTCCATATCTGTGCTCCATTAGCTTCATGAGCTCGACAAATTTTTCGGGTGGCAGCTGCATAGGAGAGTGTTTATCATTCAACTATTTCTACCAAGAACAGAGATTTCAGAAGGCACTGTTTTCTGGAAGCCAATCACATAAGTTTAGAGGCCATGAAAGGAAATAAACGCAGCATACCTCGTGCCTTGACTTCAACTTCTCTGAAACGTTCATGACAGATACGATGTTGGACAGGTTGAAAGGATGTTCGCCCTCAGTGAAACGGAGAGAGAACATGGTGGCTGTCAGACCACTGCCGTAGGAAAACAATATGACCCTCTGCCCGGCCTGAAGAAACGAAGTGAAAAAGCACATTTAGAAAATATCTCATATTTTCTACATGACAGCATTCGTAAGGCCAAGAAAGCTGAATCCACGAGATTAACAGATCTTTACCAGAGTGCTACTTTTGTTGTGGATGAGGGAAGCAAATGCAGCGTAGAGTGATGCAGTATACATGTTTCCGACTTGTTTTGGGATGAGAGTAGATGGTTTCACCTTGGCATCATATAAGGGTTTTGCAACTTGTTGAGATGCCTGTAAAAAGACCGACATTAGCGCAATGATGTTTGTATCTTAGTTCTCAGACATGAACGAGCATGAGCAAACAACCCAATCTCAAACTGCCAACAAGACTGTTGGTGTAGCAACGAAGACAAATGATTCACACCTTCTCAAGATCGCGACTTTGGTAACTGTCCTCGTTGCTTAATGAAGAAAATGGTGCCAGCTTCTCTTTAGCAGCCTCATCAATGGAGCTGAAAATTCATACCAGAGAGTCAGGTAAGCAGAAACCTTTCAACAAATAGGTATCGCTCTACAGATGAAGAAAATATTCACCTGGCATTCCTCATAAAGTCATTGTACACCAATCTAGAGAAGCTTTTCTGTACAAGCTGCAGGTTTCAAGTAAAAAGTCAGAAAAGCTTATTATTATTCATTTTATTTTGTGAGAAGACAAGAACACTAAAAACTCTATACTTTGTTCAGCCAGCATGACCTTGATTTACATCAATTACCTTGTTATATGGAGAATGAAATACAAAGTATTCAGCATCTGAGATTGAGAACTGCTTGCCTTCCAACTTCTCATACCTATCGTGCGTGGCAAACCGTAAATACCAGTGATAAAGAATAGAGATGCTCAGATGCAAAAGCAAAGTCGATATTCTACTGAGACTTACTTTTGACAGAAGCCTTTGTAACAAGCATCCAGAGCCATAAGGTAACAAGTCTGAGAAAGCTTGCCATCAACAACCTACAAGCATAACTTCAACCATAAGAGAAACAAACAAATAATGCCGAAAATTCATAGTAGTAGGACATAATTTTCCCATAATACCAACTACAATATCTTGTCAACAGCGCAGAGAAATTCAGACCGCCACATGCAAAAGCACGAGTTTGAATGTATATGTAGCAAGAGCACATGTAAGAGACAAGGGAAATAGAAGAAAATTACTGGATATTCACTGGCAAGATCGGGCTTGTAAAAATCGTAAGCATGTGCCATGTGACTTGCCCGAAGCTTGCTTTCAAAAGCAATAGGAGCATTTGGTCCTATTAGCATGGCAATAGCTGCAGCCCCTCCAGTAGGTCTAGCTGGTCCCTCGGCATATACCTATCAAATTATGCAAAAGGGTAAAGAACAATACAAGAAAGCCATGCTGTGTGTTTTTCAGAACCTAAATAAGCAACGAAACTAATAGATGTGAAAGACAAAGATCAAAATATTCAAACCATCCCGCTTGATTAGCCAAAAGAGAACAATTTTTTTAGGCTCCTTTTATTTTTCATCTTAACAACTTTTAGTCCGAAATAGAAGGTTACTAAAGAATCACCGTACCGCACTGTCTGTGCAGACAACAAGCCCATATCTTCCATCCCACGAACTACTTTCCACCCAATTGACACAGTTAAATAGTGCTGCAGTCCCCCCATAGCAAGCATTGCTCGAGTCAACACCTTCTATGTCGGTATTGCCATATTTCTGGACATTCACATGGAAAATGATGAGGATCAGTTTTATGTTAGAAACACAAACAACAGCAGATGAGTAAAATTGAAATATATTAAAAAAAAAACGTATACTTGTTGATGATATGTAAGAACCTTTTCTCTAACACTAGTAGGCCTCATATCTATAAAAATATAACCTTTCATAAATTCATGATAAGCCAGAACAATAGAAAATGTCACTATAGTAATTGAAGTTCAAATGCAGATAAGAAAGCCCAAATACCTCGAAGATTGGCATCAAAAATGTCTTAATGGATTTGCTTTTGTCGAGTACAGTCTCACTTCCAACTTCAAGACGTCCAATCTGCTTCGGATCAACATTGTACTTCTCTAGAAGTGAAGTTACCGCTGTCATACTGAAAATTCAAAGAGTTAAAAATCGTTAGAAATGAATGATCAAAAGGTCCTTCTCAAAACAAACAAGTTCTGTAAGGTGGAAGCTTCAGTTTAAGAAGTTCATGTAGCATTCCAGATCTTGCTAAAACATATTAACTGATGTAACAGATTTGCTTAGTATTTATACCTTCTCTTTACATCTTGAGTTAGAGCAATATGAGCATGTGATAAACACAAAATTTATCAATTAAGGAAGAAAACAAAATAGATTACTTTCCAACTTAAGGGTAATCAAGTAACTATAGAATTGACCAATTATGAATATCCTCCTGTCCAAATGGAAAAAAGCCGATTTAACATCACGCTTAAAGCCAGAATATGCATTCAACTAAAGAAGATTGCCTGCTAACAAAAGACTCCCATAACCTTTTAACATATTTTGCATAAAACAATGCATGTCAAATATGCCAGCCACCATACAATCAACGCAAACCTGAACAACAATAAAGACATGCAATTTTGCCTAAATCTCCTGGTTTGTTTTCAAAAAATCAGTTAATCACCTCATGGAAATAACATCTTCGACCTCGGAACAAAATGCCATGCAATCTTGGCCAAGCCCAATTGTGTACTTTCCTTTGCTTGCTCCATCATGAGCCTCCAGCACCTCCTGCAACGCCACAGATCAAGAAAACACATAAGATTTCCAAAAATAATCGAGCTCCACACATACTTAAATCCAAGAGAATTTTAGATTTTCCAAAAATAATCGTGCTAACGATATGCAATCAGTTAGAGCCCCAATTCATATAGGTATATGCTAAGATCTGTTTTCCTCCCAAGAATCAGGAACTGCAGCAGACGAAAAAGGAGAGAAAGATGCAAACTTTGTGCAAAGTGAATCTGGGATTTTACTCTTTTTTTTAAACCCCTGAAATTTAATTAGAAAAGAAATAAATAAAACGCCGCAATGAGAGTAATTGAGATAGAGAAACCAGAGCTCCATAGCAGAAAGAAGCTTTCAAATTATCAGGTGGGTCCACGCCAAAATTTCAAAAATCCAAAATCAAACTAACCAAGAAAAACAAACAGCGACGTACCAAGTAGAAAACTTTTCCAAAAAAAAAATTCAGGTATCAGAAAAAATTTCCAAAACCCAAACACACACAGAATCAACCAAGAAAAAAGCCTATAAGCACGAAAAGAATAACTTTCTCCACACTTCGATTCGAATCTCCGTTTCAAAAAAGAAGAAAAGGGGAGATTTTTTCGAGAATTATCTTACCTGCTGGATGCAAGTGGGAGGGAAGTAGATTTCCATAGCGAGAATTCCGACATTCTTGGCCATCTCGATTTGGTCAGTTGAAGAAACGAAAGAAATAGCAGATCAGTTAAACCCCAAACAAACAAACAATCAAACAAACAGTGGTCGCAGAGTCCAGCAATCAGAGAGAGAGAGAGAGAGAAGTGAATGCTGCTGTGTAAATTGGAAGGTGGTGATGGTTATATATAGAGGGGAGAAGGTGAAGTGAGAATAAAATGGCATAAAATGAGTAGTATTTTTCCCATTTTCTTTGCTTCCACAGCCCCCAAATGCAGACTTCGTGAATTTCCACTCACCAACCATATTCCAATAATATATTTCTTTTTTTCACAATTCACATACATTTTTCCTTCTCAATTTCAATAAATTATAAATAATTAATATTATTATTAATTTATATCCACAGGCCTACTTGTTCAAACTTTGTGTACTGTATCTGTATATCCCCACTTTTGAGTTGTAACTGATTCTTAATTTTTTTAAATATTTGGACTCATTTTCTAAATTAAGCTATATCATTATAATGAATTCAATCTCAATTATTACCACGAAATATATCTTGTACTGTACTTTCCAACGTGATATAGATTACTTTACGGTGGTCTTCACGCCAATTAAGTTATATTTGAGATAGTTGGTTGTCTTATATAAATAAGAAGTGACAAAGTGTAGGGTTCGAATTCTTGATTAGATGAATCGCATTCAAGTGGGCCCATACTGCTTATTCCTAAATTTGATAGAGAAAGTAAATCGCGGCATGTATTCTCGCTCATATTGATTTATATTTTCTTAGAGAAGTTTGATAAGAAAAGATTAATTTTATTTCTGATTATATTAATACATAAGTATGTACTAGTAAACGATCATTTTTTTAATAAAAATTAAATTTGTATTATTAATATTACAAAAAGGATCAGTTATATATGTCACATGTTGAAATACTGCCCTTTGATAAATTTAATTAAATGAAGACTTCTTTTATGCAATTAATGTTGTAGTAATGTTTGGGACTCTACTGGTTAAAATTGTATATATATTTTTTTTGACAAAAACTTGTATGAGACGGTCTCATACATGAGACGGATCAATACATGTGAGTTAATGATACTTCACCCATAAATAATGATACATGTGAGTTAATGATATTTCACCCATAAATAATGATACTCACATGCGGGTATAAATAATGATACTTCACTCATAAATAATGATCCCGCATGTGAGTATTGACCCGTCTCATGTATGAGACGGTCTCACCCAAGTCTGCCCCATTTTTTTTTCTATAAGTTTCTTTATAATACAATCAAAGAATTCGAGTTTAATTTATTCTATTAATAAATATCTTTTTGGTAGTCTGCTGGTAAACATATAATTTATGGCAAATTCTTATGTGCAACAGTTTTGTATAAATCTTATAATCCTATCGGATAAATACTTTTCGTTATTACAAATGAAATTTTTTTCAATCCAAAAAAATAGTAATAATTACAAAAAAGACACCGTCATTTAAAAAAAATACTTTCCAGTAAAATAAATTATGATACTTTTTCATATTAGAAATAATTTTTTTCATCTGATATAAAAACTATATATTATTAGTATACCCAAGACCATCTCATAATTTATTTGTTCACTATCTCTTGGTTTGACCACACGTCCAACTCTTACTTAATGTATGTAGATATTTTTCCAATTGAATAATATGAATAAAAATCTCATCTTACATATCAATTTTTTTTAGTCAAATTAAGATGCTATATATGAGTTATTGTTTGTTTAATTGTTAATTGAGCATTATTAAATTATATTCCAATTTTGATTATAATTCGATTCGTAGTATTAAATTTTAGTTGAAAGAAAAAAAAAACATATTTAATTGGTTTTCTTTTAATTGATTTTAAATAGTTTCTTAAAGTTCATTGGCAAAAAAGGCATGGTCATTTTACCAAATCGATATGATTAACATGTGCATGCATTTTTTCTTAGTAATAATACTTTCATAATGAATTTTCCTATAATAATAGTTTCCGATTCAATTTGTTCAAATTAAGTTTCACAAAATCAACTTTTCAAAAAAAAAAAAAGATAGCATTCAACTTTAGAGGTGATAATAGAATTAATAATATGATCAAGTATATCGCGAAACTGGCTTGAAACTACGTAAAATTAAACAAATAAAATTTGCTTGCTAAATTTAGAATCCAATAAGAAATCCAATAAGGATACTTCCAAGTTAGTTTTTTTTTTTTTTAACTCACACACCTGATCTGTGGTATTGAGGAGATTTGAACTCGTGACCTTTAGTCTCCAAGCAACCTCACTCCATCACTAGACCATCCCCATCGGGACACATTTCCAAGTTAGTTAACGTGGAGGAGATTCATATGTAAATGTGATTCAAATTTTTTATTATACTTTTTTGTTTTTTCGCTCCATAATTTATTATTAAATTTGTGATTCAATAATAATTATAACATAAGTCAATATTTATTAACAAAAAATTAAATTAAAAAAAATTATAAATTCTAATTATGAAATAATCAACATAATAATTAATTATTAACTGAAAATTAAATACTAAAAAAATTATAAACATAATCCGGTGGAATGAAGTCTAATTAACAATTGTAAAATTAAACTAAAACATAAAAAGTTGAAATTGTAAAAAAAAATGGAAGAAAAACTCATAATGTTAAATACTAACACGAAGTGAAGCACATAATATTATAATAAGAAATCTTATGTGATATAATTGGGAGACGTCTCTGGTTCAAAATGCAGAACAATTATTTTACCATTCTACCCCTGGTTTTTGTTGCTTTGTTACTGATGATTGCCTTCGTGTAAAGTTGAAGAAGGGTAAGGATGTCGATTTATCCCATGGTACTCTGAATGTTTGCTTAATCGTAGACTTGCATATACTTATATACCTACATATATAAATTATTGAAAATTTATAATTAATAATCACCATACACGAAGTTGTTGTTTTTTTAGTAGCATTTAATTATGAGGCCATCAATGTGGAAACAGGTAATTATCGCATTAAGAAGTATGCTGCTGCCTCATTAATTATTTAATTTCCACTCGTTCTCTAAAATTTAAATAACAATAATATTGAATCAATGTTCAATTTTTCGCGTATAAGCATATGTTTTCAGCTTAATCGTGTAGCTACAATACATTAATAATTGATTATAGTACAATACAAATTATATAATTGTTTACATAAAATATTATCAATTTCCAAGCATCTTTATTTTATTTTTCTATGTAGACTTTTATATTTATCGATCTATTTATAGTCGTATGTCATGTGATCAAAAGACATGTAATATACTATAACTATGGGCCTATGGCAAAGAAGTGCAACTGAATCTTTAACAATATATTTTTCTGGAAATTTGAGAGTATCACATATGGACTATTAGGAGTAGAATCGAGCCGAGTAGTTGAAAAACTCTACTCAGTGCTCGATTTGAAAATTCGAATATTGAGCTAGAGTTCAGAAGATTGACGAAAACTTTTTTTTTTTTTATGAGCTTAAGCTCAGCAAACTCAACAAGCTCGGATTTGAGACAACTCGACTCGATTACTTATTTAATATTAAAAAAAGTTAAATTTATTGTCTATTTTATTTCATTATAAAAATAATATATTTATTTAATAGGGTACACGTGTAACTAAATAATCTAATTATCAAAAAAAATTGAAACTCAATAAAACTCACGAGCTTAATCTAAAAGTTCGAACTTGACACGATCAATTTCGAACTTGTCAAAAACTAATCACGAGTTAGCTCGAGCCACCTATTCCTATATTGGACTGCTCATACATTGACATTAAGTAACCAGCTTTATTTATCCAAGTATGCTATTTATTGTGAATTAAGGTGCGTCAATTAATGCCGAATTAGTTAGATAGGATATAATAATTTAGTATTTATATGCATGATATAATAGGTTTGTAGCATGTCATAAGAATAGTCTTAATTTTTTTATTTATTTTTAATAAGAATAGTCTTAATTAACTCTATTTATTTGAATAATTTCATTTGTCATCATATCTTCTGCTACAATTTTGATACTAACTGTATATCTCTTTTACAAGTTACATCTGAACGGATAAGTTTGAAATCAAACGTCAAATTTAGATAATAATTTCGTTGATATTATTTTAGATGTGAATATTCAGTTACTATTGAGTTTTAGATTTAGAATTTAACTGTCAACTTAGATATATTGTATGTGCTCGAAGTAACTTAGAGAAATAAATTCAACAAATTTACTCTAGTTCTGATCATTACAAACACTTATAGCATGTAAGAAACATGTGTAATATTATTTCAATGTGAAATTGTATTTTAATACTTATATTTTAGATTTATTTTTTTTCAAAAAGCAATCCAATTTATTGATAAAACGGTACACATATTTTTTTCAATTTTTTTTGTAAATCTAACATCCAATCAATTTTTCTAGTTTAGAAATCATACGTCATTGATTGTATTTTGAGATTTCTATTTTCTCGGTCACCTAAAAAAATCATCCAATCAAGAATTGTTAAAAATACAATTAATTATGCAGGATTTCCGAGCCGAGAAATTGATTGGATGTTATATTTGCAAAACAAAAAATGAAAAAATGGGGTATTATTTTGTTAATAGTTTTCATTTATACTATTTTTTTTAAAAGAGCAAAAAATGTACGTATTAAAGTGCAATTTGTCTTTATTTCAAAGCTCATAACATTATATGCACACACCAAGTGCATACTATACACATATGGTGACAAATTTTCAAATAGTCATTTTATCTTAGTAAAAATTATTTCTAGCCACTCACTTAAAAGAAAGATAAAATAGCATACTTATGTTTTTGTAGTGAGGTTTTTAGAAGGGAGTTTCTATACACACTACACTTTTTTCTTTACATACTACACACTAAAATTAAATGAAAAATAATTATTTATCATTTTACTTAAATACCCTTACTAAATAATCTAATAACTTAATATCTACAAATTTGAAAAAATAATTGAATAATCATAAAAAAAATCAAATACCATTAGTCATAATTGAATAACACTTCAAAAAATTGAGCAGAAATCAACCACTGCCATTCTCAAACCCTAGAATTCTCAAAATCCATTTAGATTGATTTGTTGGGTGGAAATCAACCATGGAGCATGAAAAGATAGAAGAAACAGACAATGTAAGTCATTTGCTATCCACTTGTCCGATTATTTTTTGCAGTTTTTCCGATTAGAGAGCCGTGTTCGTCGTAGATAAGTCGGAAAATACAGTCTGAAACCCGTCACAGTGTGTCGAAAATATATTATCGACCATGTGATAAAGAGTCAAAAATATATTTCTGAAATAAGAAGGATGTTTCGGAAAATAGTTTCCGAAAATAAATTAATGGGTCAGAAATAATTTTCTGAAATAACCAGTGCAGATCATAAATTATTTTTCAATGTCAACCAGGAAGATTCAAAAAAACTATTTCCGACTCTAATATCTAACAGGTAACAGAGAATAGTGTTGATGGCCCAATACATGAGTTAGTTCATGATTACCGAGATATATTCCACACTATGGAGTGGTTTTGTTCACTGGAAAGCTTGATTAATTGGGTTCGTAAGAGAGCTCTTCCACTTGGGATTGACATAGTTGTTAAATCTTCAGAAATGGGAAAGGAAAGAAGACTTCTTCATTTAGAGTTTGCATGTGAACGAAGCGGGCACTACCGTGAGTCTAGGAAGAAACCATCAAAGCTTATCTATGACAAGATAGAAGGAAAATTGGACGAAAGTGAAGAGATGGGAAATGAAGTTAAGACACTAAAAAATGAAAGGTTATCTGGTACTAAAAAATGTGGATGTCTTTTTCTTCTAAAGGGCCAATATTTTCGAGAGCATGATCGATGGTTATTGGAGGTTGTTTGCGCTTCTCACAATCATCCAATTGCACAATACTTAGAAGGTCACGCTTATGCCGGTCGTTTAACAATTGATGAGGAAAAGTTAGTTGCTAGCTTGTCGTCGAGCCACAGTCGACCAAAGCAAATTTTGGCAGCATTGCAGAAGATTTATATAAATAACAAGTCAACAATAAAGACAATCTACAATATTCGTCATAAGAATAGATATATGGAGTATGCTGGTCGATCACAAATGCAATACCTTTTGGAAAAGTTGGAGGAACACGGGTATTACCAATGTACTAGACGAAGCCAAGAAACTGACACTGTGAAAGATATGTTCTATGCACATTCGGTAAGCGTACAGTTGCTTCGTGCTTTTCCTAATGTCTTATTGATGGATTGCACGTGTAAGACAAATCGATACAGGTTACCATTATTTGAGATAGTGGTCGTCACTTCAACAAATATGACCTTCTCTGTCGCATGTGCTTATTTGGAGTCAGAGAAAGATGATAATTACACGTAGGCGCTGACTGTGTTGAAAGGGTTGATGGATCAAAGGTACTTACCTACTATTATTGTTACGGATAGGGAAATTGCATTGATGAAAGCAATTGAGACAAATTTCCCTACTTCACGGCATTTTCTGTGTCGATGGCATATCAATAAGGATATTGCTGCTAATTGTAAGAAGAAGTTCCGTACTAATGATCAGTGGAATTCATTTCTTAGTTCTTGTAATATGATGGTGTTAGCTGATACCGAATCTCGATATAATGAGTTGTTGAGTAGATTTAACAATGACTATTCCACTCATCCAGAGGTTGTGAAGTACGATGTAGACCATTGGATCATCCTGTACAAAGAAAGATTTGTGAATTGTTGGACAAATAATGTGATGCATTTTGATAACACCACAACGTGCAGGGTTGAGGGTGCACACCCCAAATTAAAGAGGTTTCTGGGATCAAACACTAGCAATCTCGAGACATGTTGGGAAAAGATGCACGATCTCCTTGAGACATCAATCAATGCAGTAAAAGCTTCATTTGAGAAGAGCATCAACGTGGTCCAACATCAATATAAATCTCCAATATTCCAATTTCTTCGAGGTATGGTTTCAATTGCAGCGTTAGATAAAGTGCTTGATGAAATCAGGAGTGTGCCAGAATGTGGAGTAGACCCTTTATTATGCGGTTGTGTGTTGCGAACAAAATGTGGTCTTCCTTGTGCACATAAGATTAGGGAACATCTTCGTAGTTCTGTGCCTATCTCTTTAGACAAAGCAGATGGATTTTGGAGAAAGTTGGATATGGATTCATTGGTTGGTGTTGATATTGATGTAGGATATGATGTTGGTAATCGTTGGATTCAGACTTGGAGTGAAGTGAATGAGAAGTTCGAAAATGCAAATGAGTCTGCAAAGTTGTTAATGTTGAAAAGATTCAGAGAGATTGTCAATCCATCCACCACATCATTGATTGAACCAAAGGTGCAGACTAAAACTCGTGGTCGACCAAAAAACACAAAATCAAAAAACAAGCAACATCAACCAAACGTGAGAAGAGTGCGTTTGAATATGAAAACTCGATCATTGATAGCTGTTCACCCATGGAAGATACAATTGTATTTGATACTCAATCGAAAGCACATGCTATGTTTAGTACGAGTCGAGAAAAACAAAAGGTATTCCTCACGAACAAATTTGTGCTTTTATTTATCTATCGTGTTTTACATTTACATGTTGGACATTTCTTAGGTTGTTTGTAGCACACGAGAAACACCCGTCATGCTTGCACATACGGAGTACACCAGTCAAATAGAAACTCAATTTCTACCTTACCTATTGAGGACCGAAGATGTTAAGTCAGATGGTCACTGTGGATTCCGTGCAATCGCCGGGTTGTTACTCGAAAATAAGGATTCATGGTCTGTTATTCGATGTGATCTTTTGCATGAGTTGACTAAGAATCCGGAGCTATGGGCTACATATTTCATGGAGAATGAGAGAAGTGCCATCATAGAGAATGTTCTTTATTGTTTTACAGATGAAGCTGAAGCCGCGTATTGGATGGTGCTGCTTAATATGGGGCACATGATTGCTACAGTCTATAATGTTGCGTTGGTGGCTTTGGGTGGTAGGTATCCAATTAACTACATTTTTACCTTTGAGGTCTACAGTTCCAACGGATCCTAAATGCATCTGCATAGCATTGGTTAAGACAGCAGAAACCAAAAAATTAAATCACTTCATTCAGGTATGTTTATCAATACATCTTTGATGTTTATCAATATTTCTACAAAAAGTATATAATTATCTATTAGAAACTAAAGTCTCTTCCTTTTGTAGGTTTTTTAGCTCCGGGCCACCCACTACCCCCTATATCATGCTTCTGGAAAGATAACCACGATGAATGTGCTTCTGGATAGGAAACATTCAATTTATAATAAGTTCATTAATACATCTTTGATGTTGAATGGTTGCATTTATTTGATTCGGATTATGTATTGGATCATTTGATTTGGATGTTTATTTGATTTGGACTGTGTATTGGATCTCGTCTTTCATTCAAATAATAATTTCCGACTTCATTACAGGGCGGTCGAAAAATATTTTCTGATCTTATTTAAGGTCTGTCAAACAATTATTTTCGACTCATTGCAGGTCGGTCAAAAAATAATTTTCGATCTCATTGGAGGTCTGTCAAACAATTATTTCTGATCTAATCTGTTTCGATCAAAAAATAATTTATGACATACTGTATAATTTGATGACATACTGTCAAACAATTATTTCCGATCTAATCTGTCGAACAGTTGTTAGGGTTCTGTACTCGAGGATGAGAAATTTGATGATACCACTGGAGGTACTCCGGCACACACTGCCATGCAAAATAAGCTACTCTTCCTTGACGTTCTATTGAGAGCTTATGACTGGCCCACTCTTCAAAGTATGAACCTAGCAAGCCCATATGCACTTTTGTCCAGTCTTCTTACTGCCTCTAACACTTTGGGGAGTTAATGGAGCCCTAGGGATCATTTGAACCTGTCCAAACTGTCGTAGGACGCGGTCGGGAAGATATGGTTCAATAATATCTCCAACAGCGATACATCCTTCATAAAAAGCCACTTCCAGACGCACGAATTCACCCCAAAAGGTTGAATGTAGGTCCCACACAACCTGTGAGACAATAAATAAAAAAAATCGTGTTAAGACAATATATAAAGAAAAAAAATATTTTTTGTATATACCAAAAAAGTGATAAAAGTTGCATCTTCTGATTTTAATGCATCTAACAACTCTCTGTAAGCTTTCACAGAACGTTCAGATCCTGAAACATGTGTCTGTTGTGCCCATCTCAACACAAGCGGTTGCCCATTACGATAATCCACATTAGGTTGCGGGCGTATTATGGTTGGAAAGTATTCATAAATCCAGGCCTAAAATAATGAACATTATTATAAAGCAGATATATAATAACATAATAATTTAAAAAGTATGAACATTGTTGGAGGTAAGACACATTACATTCATAGTTCATACTTTTTAAATTATTATGTTATTATATATCTGCTTTATAATAATGTTCATTAGCTCGAGAAGTCAGCCCAAGCTGTCTGTAGAGAAAAGCCAACGCTGCAGTACCCCATGCATAGGAGCCAAACTCATCAGAATGCTCAAACAACTTTAAATAATGAGTTGAAACTCGTTCACCGGTCTTATCAGTAAAAATTGTACATCCTAGAGTATATAATAAGAAAGCTCTCGCGCCATGCAGTGCAATGGCCTCGTCATCATAGACATCGTATCACCAAACTTGCTTAGCAACCAATTCAATTTTACAACATTGCCACACTTCTCACTGACTCTAGTAGATGCATCGATACGAGATACTCCCAACATACGGCATATGATGTCAAGTCCAGCTTCATCATCACCACCACCACACCTCACTATACGACCTGTAATGTTAAGACCAGTTAGACACTGCACGTCATCTAAAGTAATCGTCATCTCTCCAAAAGGCACATGAATTGAGTTGGTCTCCGGCTGCCATCGTTCCACAAAGGTCGTTATGAGATTTCGATTTGGCCCTTTATATGACATCATTCTCAGACACATCAATTTGGAGCTCTTCACCAAATTCCTCCACAAAGCACTACTAGATTTGTTGCAATATCTCCATTTCAGAAGTTTGCTTGTGAGGCAGTGACATCTTAACATATCTCTCTCTTGACCCTCCCATATAGCCGCTGCTACATGTGTTCTAAAGCTGGAAAGTACAGACGGATCAGCAGGGCCTCCTAGACATGCGCCTCGGACTATCTCGGCACCATCACTATCTTCAACATCGTTGTTTGGAACCTCTTGTTCGACTTGGGTTGGAGTTGTACCTTGTCGAGTTGTCGCTTGTTGTCTCCTTGTCGAAACTGTTAGCCTTCTTTGAGAATATTGTCCTAAAAGAGTGCGTATTAGTATGAGAAAACAGCAACTGATATGAAAAAGAACGATTTCATATCAAAAAACATTTATCAAAACGAATAGAGCTTATATGATAACATTTTTCGAAAATCATAACCTATATCATAATTTTGATAGCAGAACAGTATATCAGAAAATGTTTTTTGATATCAAGATATCTTATCAGAAAAACATTTTTGAAATGAAACAGTCAGAAACTATTTCTTGATACCATATCAGAAAATATTTTTTGAATTGTAACTACCATTTCAGAGAACATTTTTCGAAAATCACAACCCATATCAGAATTTTGATAGCATGGTAAGCACATCAGAAAACAATATTCGAATTCAATGGACAAAATCAGATAATTTTTTCTGAAACATATGCAGCAGAAACACGCATCCAAGTAAGCATATCAGAAAATGTTTTTCGACTAAACCATTTCCCATCAACAAAAATCAGTTTGACGAACAGATTAAAAGAAGAAGGAAGAACAATAAATCCAGAACTATGAACGAATCTAAGCTATCGAAAATCCTACTAAAATAGATTAAATGAAGAACGAAGAACAAGAAATACAGAACTAAGAACAAATTAAAGCTATCAAGATGCTCACTTCGAAGAACACGATCTCTCTCCAAATTTGATTTCTTCCTCTCTAATCGGAAATAAGCTATCGAAAATTCTGCAGAACTGTGAATGAGCCCTAATTTGGTTTTCTGAATGAGCGTCTGGGGGTTTAATTATTTTATGGGTAAATTGTTTTTTCCATCTTTTCTATTTTAATTATGGGTAAAAGCATTTAAAATATATTTTTAGGGTGAATGGTAAAGATGGAAAAGGTTATAGTGCGGAAAGTAAAAACATAAAAAAAAATAAAAAAATTATAGTGTGTAAAGCAATTGTAGTGTGTAAAGAAAAATGTGTATTGTGTTTAGCAACTCCCTTTTAGAATTGGGTTGTATTTTAGTTGGGTAAATATAAATCCCTATATTTACATTTTTGTTAAAACAAAGTCCCCACACTGTTGAATTGCGTTGTTAAATTGTTAATTCGCTTTAATAAAAAAAATTAAGCACAAGGACTTAATGTTACCCAACTAAAGTACATATATTCAATTCATAAAATCATAATAGTACAGAGAATCAAGTATGTCTTTTGCCTAAAAAATATGTGTGTTTTTAGCCTCCTAGACAAAATGTTCCTCTAAAGTAAATTTTTTTAGAAAAATTTGATTCATGAAAGGTTAGGTCAGAGGCATTGAAAAGCTAATTCAATTATCTTTCTATCCATATATTACTCATTCACAAATTGCAAGTATTCTAAAGAGATAAATTTTCAAATTTACAATCAAGAGTAAATGAGTCGCATTCAAGGATGTAATTTTCGTTAAGTGTAATATTTTCATTTATGATGTACATTCATGAATTTATCCACATTATAAGGATTATAAGTGATTAATATGATGTATAAAATATATATTAGAAATTTGATAATTTGCTAATAGAGTTTGAAGATACAAGTTGTTTATTTGTTAGTTGCTACTTGAATGTCAAGACCCTTCACTTTAATTTATTTTATTATTTCATTTTTTTGTTGATAAAATCTCTTGTCATCTCGTTATTCATCTATTATTAGATATCATTGAAATTATAAAGTATTAAAATTATATTATTTATCATGTATTAAATTAATTATTTAATTGTATTGTATTCTAATTTTATCATTTGTTTAATAGATGGAGAATATTACGGAGGTATAAGTAATTTTGTAGTTGATTTGAAGCACTAAATGTCGTTAAAGTAGAAAAAATAATGCAATTCAAATATTTTGATTGATGATTGAGTATAGTTATTGTGATGTAGTTTAAAATTATTATTTTTGAAAGAATAAACTAAGGTTGAACATTATTGTCATTTCATTTACTTTTTTTTTTATTAATCGGATATATTTTTGTGTGTGATGTTAATTGTATTATTATTTTTTACCCTTTAATTTATTTCATTTCTCATATTTCTTTCGATTAGCTAGCTATTATTTATCATGTTTTAAATTATGTAATTGTATTATATTATAATGTTGTTATTTCTTTTAATAAATGATGAAGAGTTTGAAGATGAAATCAAACATAAAGTTGAAGAAATTTCAAATATTGTTAGAAGAAGATTGTACTTCAAATTAGATCGAAAATTGTGTTATAATTAGATTTATGATGTAGTTTGAAATTATTTTTTTAGAACAAAATATAATTGAAAATTATTATTATTTGTCATGTCATGTACCGCTGATTTCTTTCATTTGATGCGCTTTGATGTCAATCAAATTTTCTAATTGTCATATTCTTTTCATTTTATATTATTTTTCATATATTTGATTACTTCAAGAATAAGAGATGATAATCATTTAGGAAAATTATTAAGATATAATTTATATTATACATGTGAAAAAAAATAATAAATATGCCGGCCCAACGGCCTAGTCCGAAAATCAAATTAAGGAGTTGGTTATGGCAAGCATTTTCAGCCCAAATTTTTTTAACTGAATAGACTCGAAATCGAACGAGTTGATTCGATTGACATCCCTAAATATAATAATGTTAATTTGTACTGCTATATGACTGCATGTCTGCATCCTATTCGTTCACTCAATAGTGCAATCTAATCGTGCACCACACCATTCCGATGTATATCCGATGCCGACCTATTGAAAACAAGAGGGAGGTGAATGTTGAAATTCACGTGAAATTCATGAGAGAGACAGAGGGAATACAAGATACAAAATGGAGGGTTAGTTGGCTACAATTAATATTTCTTAAGCTAGAGGCTAATTAAAAACAAAATTTTACCAAGTGAAAATACCTATTTTTTATATTACCACCATTTGTAATAATAATATTACTATTTTAATTATTAATTCTTATTATTATTATTACTTTATTATTATGATATTTTGAAATGTTTCAAGAAAAAGTTACTCATGATAAAATTCTTCCCTATCAGAATTATTCCATAGAAATGCTCCAACATTATTGAAGCCTATATATGTTCCACTCTTTGTCTCACTAACAAAATCTCTGCACGAATAAAAAGAATTAAGATGTGTGACTAAATTATTTTTTATAGCAGGGAAAAAACAAAGGCAACCCCGACAGCTTAAACTTGTGAATATATTCACATTTTTGGATGATCAGATAATTACATATATAAATTATTTATATGATAGATGCGTAAATCTTGAAATTAGGAATATAAAAATAAAATACCGAGATGTGTCGCTGTCGAAAGGGACAAATCCAGTTAGGAAAATAAATTAAAGGGTAATTGCATGTTTCTCGACAACCAACGTTAACCCCACCAAGTTTCATTTTATTTGGATCTCACCACTTTTCTATACACCAAGCCTGCCACCACGCCCTTCGGATTCTCCGTCATATATATATATATATATATATATATATATATAGGGGTGGGTTCAAATAGGAACCAATCCCCCCGTGAACCTAGGAACCAATCTAACATGAGAGATTTATATTACTAACATCAAGAGATTATGTTGCTAACATGAGGTAAACTCATTTTGCTAACTTGACGAGATCATAATATTAGCAACATATTGCTAATATGTTAGCGATTATACACACTGCTAATATGTTTGGTTCCTAGGTTTTCACGGGGGGATTTGGTTCCTATTTGATCATTTCCCTATATATATATATACAGGGAAAGGATCAAATGAGAGCCCTTCCCCCAAGTGGAAATTAGGAACCAATCATAGCCCTTATTTGACTCAATCTGGACGGTCCAGATTAAATCAGATTTAAGTGGATGGACGGTGACATTCCTGTAATTTTCGGCAACTTTGTGGACGGAGGGTAATATAGTAATTTAATAATTCAATAATTCTTCCCTTTGTTCTGAGGCTAAAATGAGAATCGCATGATGCTAAAATGATCGAAGTAGGAGGCTAAAATTGATGTGATATTTTCCACTAGGGTTCACCGTTCCCAATTAGGGTTTATTACGTTCCGATTAGAGCTCTGATCCCAACTAGTAATTATGAGATTCCCATTAGGGTTCACTGTCCCCAAATAGGGTGTATTGCATTTCATTCCAATCAAATCATCGTTCCATTTTTGTTTATCAACACATGCTAAAATGAGAAATGCATGAAGCTAAAATGAGCGAAGTCGGAGGCTAAAATTGAATCTGGGCAATTTCTGAGTTCGGTTCCGATTTTGCCCTTAATGAGACGCGCAAATTGAAGACTTTCGTTTTAATTACACAATTGCCACCGAAAAATCTGGATTGATCTGAACCGTCCAGATTGTGGAATGGAGGAATGAGATTGGTTCCTAGTTCCCACTTGGTGACTGGTTTTCACCAGATCCCATCCCTATATATATATATATATATATATATATATATATATTATTAGGGTCCAGTTATAATGTAAATGAAGTCTTGTGTGTTAAGATATAAATTCAAAAAATAGCATTACAATGATGAATTTAAGCATTATATATGAATAGAAATAATAGCATGCACACTAGATCATAGAAAAACAGTATTATTCAATAGGTCACACAAAAATAGCATTACAGAAAGAGCAGATACAATAGGTTACAAAAAATAGCATTGCAAAGTATGAATATAAGCATTTAGAATTAGAAAAATAGTATTATTCACATTTTAACACACTAGATTATGATTCACAAATGATTCATCATCCCTCTCTCTCTCTATATATATATATAATAAAAAAGAGCTAATTACAATTTAATTCTTAATGTTTGACAATTTTAATAAAAATAACCCAACGTTTTAATGATTATAATTTAATTTTTAATATTTGAATATTTTAACAAAAATAACCCTATATTTAATAATAACAATTTAATTCCTTATGTTTGAACATTTTAACAGAAATCACTTGATATTTTAGGTGAAAAAATCATTTTGGTCATTCTTTTGGCAAAAATGGCAGTCCGTAAAATAGGTTTTGTAGCTTACTTGAGAGTAAATGTGATCGAAATCGACCGAAATAGTTTTTTTGCTTAAAATATTGGGTTGTTTTTGTTCAAATGTTCAAATGTCCAGAATTAAATTATTATTATTAAACATTGGCTTATTTCTGTTAAAATATTCAAAAATCAAAAATTAAATTATAAATATTAAAATATTGAGTTATTTTTATTAAAATCTTAAAATGTTGAGAATTGAATTGTAGTTGACCTGAAAATATTATGGGTGCACTAATTGAGAATTAATCTCAATCACTCAATAGGAGAATCTAATGATTGATAATTGATTGTATTTAAGAATTGTGTAGATTAGCATTCAATGCTAAAATACAATATATATATATAGCTAAATTATGATATTTATAAAGTTAAAAAAAAAACATATGCAATCCTTTTTAATCAAAACCAAAAAAAGGGTGGCATTATCTCGCAGTATAATTATTTTATTTTAGAAAATCATGAAATGCGAAAATACAATATATTCAATGCTAAAGTTCAATGTATGCACTGTTATTTTTCATAAATTACCAAAAAAAAAAAAAAAAATCTTATTCCGTTCATCAAATCAATATAAACAGTTGAGGCTTTGGTCATTTTTCAGATATGGTATGGAGCTGCTGGACGAACTAAAATGACGGGTCATGGAGTCAGCAATTTAATTATGCTACCAATTTGTCGATTACTTAACGTATTGAAGATTGAAATTTCGATCGAGAGGTTACGTGATTAGGGTTCTTGGAGTTTAATTTGGGGAAAACGTAAAAATCATGTAAAAATTTGAAAATACATTTTGCTCCCGCCCCCAATTTTAAGAAATAGTAGAAAAGACCCAAATTATATTGACTCATTTTTGACATGATAAGAGTATAAAAAACAAGTATTCCTAATATACTGAGACCAAAAGTAAGATAAGAGTACTTATAGTCTCTCCGTTTATGAATAAATGTCGTTTTGGAAAAATGTCCAATACATGATCATGCGAATAAATTAAATGACTCAAAATTAATAGGATGTTGGAATACATTAAATAAAGGTAATATTTTTGCTTCGAAGGGTGTGTAAAACGACATCATTCATGAAACAAACGTAAAATGTTAAAACGACACCATTCACAAACGAAGTGAGCGTGTCTACAAAAATCCAACTTAAAAGTAATAGAAAAGGCAAATTACATATTAATGTCCGACCTTTCAACTTTTTAATAAAAATACCATGACTTTTGAATATTTACAGTTTAGTACCTCACTTTGTAAATTTTTATCAAACCTATCATAAAATCAACTTTTCAGTATCCTATTACATACGTGGATCGGTGGAAATCTGAGGTGGGTTTTCATAATACCACATCAGATAAAAAAACTAAAATATAAATTTAATTCATAAAACAATGTGTTCACAAATAGAAATGAAAATGGGAATATTTCCAATTTTAACTCTACCTAGTCATCCTATCTTTAAAGATTAAAATAGTCTCATAAACATTAGGACCCATTATCTGGAATTTAGAAGTAGAATTTATTGAAAATTAAATAAAAAAATATTTCAGACTTAATTTTTTTAAAACAATAATATTGACAAGAATATGAAAATATATAATAAATAAATATGTTGAAATATTCTAGTTTACTTGGAGACTGAAGTATATGGCCGTATTAATGGCCATTTTTTGTGTTTGAGAAATATGGCATTCAAGTTGTTATTTTAGTTGAACAAAAATTATTTTGGTGTATGAGGATGTCGAATATTTCAAGTTTTCAACATATTTATTTATTGTAAATTTTCATATCTTGTCGATATTATAATTTTAAAAAAATTAAGTAGGAAATATTTTTTATTTAATTTTCAATCAATAATGGTCATGATCACTTGATCACAACTAAATTCTACTTTGAAATTCCAAATAGTGGATCGTAATGTTTAGGAGACGGTTTTAATCTTTAAAGATGAGATGACTAGGTAGAGTTAAAATTGGGCATGTTCCTATTTTTATTTCTATTTGTGAACACATTTTTTATGGTTTAAATTTACATTTTAATTTTTTTTTATCTGATGTGACATTATAAAAATCAACATCATATTTCCAACGATCCACGTAGGCAATAGGATACCAGAAAGTTGACTTTAGGATATATTTGATAAAAATTTACAAGGTCAAACACTAAACTGTAAATATTCAAAGGTCATGACATTTTTGTTAAAAAATTGAAAGGTCAAGCATTAACATGTAATTTGCCCTAATAAAAATCTAGATACTTGCTTCACGTATTACTTTTCCATGTGAACATATAAAATTTTATCATGAATATTTGTGTTAGATTGTCCGACGCTATATAAAATTCATCAAGTGGCATTTTTATTTGGATTCAAGCTCATATTCGAACTCATTTGTAATTTGTTAGTGTTTGAATTT
Source organism: Perilla frutescens (assembly GCA_026008535.1). Lineage (NCBI taxonomy): Eukaryota > Viridiplantae > Streptophyta > Magnoliopsida > Lamiales > Lamiaceae > Perilla > Perilla frutescens. Next base: position 41,474,974 of record BRKX01000001.1, read on the forward strand.
GAATAGAAATATTATCTGACGGATATTGACCTGACCAAACAGACACTTTGATACAAGACTTCCAAAATTATTTTATATAAACGAAAATATATAAATAAGCAATTTTGTACCTTGGGCAAAAACTGGGAATTAATCAGGAAAGGGCAATAATAGTCATAATTTACCTTTCAGTATTTTCTTTTCCATGTAACGAATAAACAATTTATTCAGGTAGAAGTTCTAAAAAATTAGTGACTAGTCAAAATTGGTATTCCAATTAATATTTATGTAGCAACTATCCAAGATATTAAGTTTACCAAAGTGGCGTTTTCACATTGGAAAATATGTTCATTTATTTTCCCTTTTAATTAAGTAGACAGCCAAAGCTGACTAGTTTAGTTAATGACTCACTATAATTAGTCAAAATGTCAAATAATTAACACTTCATCACCAATATTAAATATTAAATGGTGAACACTACAAAGTGGGAAAGTGATCTAATTAAAATATGGACCAATCGCTAAAACACGTGCTTCCCCTTTAAATTATAGATTACCAACGTACCCTTATCAGAAAAAAAGGGTGTACTTGAATCAAACTAACTTGTAAGCTATTCGAGATCGATTCAAATAAAAAATTGAAATCGATTTTAGATTCATCGAGCTCGAGCTTTTCTATTTGCTTTCGAGCTCGGGCTCGAGATCAACAATCATTGACTCGATACGCCCACGTGCCTTATTGAGCTTCAATGTATTTTTAACTTTACTCTTAATAGTTTAATTATTTATACAAGGGATAAGGGTCAAATTGGTCACTGAACTTATTTGGGGGGCTCAATTGGCCCACTATAACTTTTTTGGGCTCAATTGGGCCACTACGTTGTTAAAATCGGCTCAATTTAGCCACTGCGTGACGGAGCCCTAACAGCCTCCGTTAAGTCGGCTCAAAACGACGTCGTTTTGTTTATTTTTTTACCCGACCCATAACCCGATCCAGCCCTAAACCCTAACCCGACCCGCTCATCCTGCTCTTCCTCTTCTACTTCAAGATCTTCTTCTTCTTCAAAATCTTTTTCTATCTCAGAATCTTTTGAGAGAAATACCCGATCTGAAAAGGGAAATTTTGGGATTTATTGTATTTGATTTTGAATGTTGGGAGATAGGTATGTGAATTCTGGGCAGGTTAGCTGAGATGTTTGGTGGCTGCGGAGGGATGGAGTTGGGGAGGAATGGCAAATTCATGAATTAGTCGGAGAAGTCGTCCGATGACGCGGAGGTTGACGAGAGCAAGTCCGACTAGGCAATACTAGGTAATTCCTCAAATTCTTAATTAGAATCGGTGAGCTCTTCTAAGTCTTGCTCGAAATTTGTTTCTTCTTCATCTTTTCTTTATGAGTTTGGGATATTTGAGAATGTGGTGGTTTGATGAAGTGTGGATTGAGGTTATGCGATGTGAATTTTTTTGGAGGAGGTGAGAAGATGATGGGTGTTTGTTTTTAGAATTAAGGAGGGATTTTGGGGTGTGAAATCTGATGGCGAGGAGCTGTCGGAATCTAGTGAACATGCTTTGGGTGTGGTGTTGTCTGCAGAAGATGGAGGGGGTTGTGATGATTGTTTGCGAGCTTGGGATCTCGTTTGAATACGGGAATAGCGATGGTTTCGGTGAGGCAAGCAGTTGGGGCAGATGAGATGTTGATTTGGGAGATTTCCGGCGATCCCTTTGGAAGAAGCTGTCGGATTCTGGGCAGCCTAGACGGAAGGAGATTTCCGGCGACCCATAACAACTAATTTTGAAGATTAAAGCCAAAACGTGATCGAATGTTGATTTGGGATACAAGAACAGAAAATGAAAAAAAAGAAAAAATTTGGACAATTGGGTCGGGTTATGGGTCGGGTAAAAAAATAAACAAAATGACGTCGTTTTGAGCTGACTTAACGGAGGCTGTTAGGGCTCCATTACGCAGTGGCCAAATTGAGCCAATTTTAACATGGCGGTGGCCCAATTGAGCCCGAAAAATTTGTAATGACCCAATTGAGCCCCCCAAATAAGTTCAGTGGCCAATTTGACCCTTATCCCTTTATACAAATACCAAAAATATATATTTATTTATTTTTATTTTTTAATAACAAAGATAAGTAATATTTTTTTTAATATTAATTAGCAATCAAGTTGAGCTTTTGAGTTGACTATTGAGTCAAGCCAGAGTTTGAAAATATAAGGCTCGATGACCAAACTAGAGCCGAGCTCAGACTTCGAGTTTTCTTATCAAGCTCAAGCATGCTACTACTCAATTCGGTTCAATTACATCCTACCACTTGACACCTGTGCAATGCACTAATAAAAACTATAATGAAATATCACTCATTTGTTTATGATTAGATTTGATTCAATTCATTTTGTTAAGGTTTAGAAATATGGAGAAAATTATTTGACTAATAACAAATAGCAATTTTGAAAGTTGAAATTTTGACCCAACATTAAAAAGACTATATGAAAATAAATTGCTATGAATTATATAAAAAATTGATATACTATTTTGAGGTTATTATATGTTATTTAAATTTTCTAAATATAATATCGTATCTCATAATTGTTGATATATAACATATTTTTAAATTACATTATTAATATATATTTTAATATGTATATATAATGTATACACATTTAAGATAACATACTAATAGTTTTACGCACATAAATTTAGAATAATAGTGAAGAACTTCTTAAAAAAATTGTATTTGAGGGAGGGAGAGATTTGTGAGATTTGCATTATAAATGAGGGCAACTCAACTCAACTACTATTTTGTCACAAATCCTTACCATATTCAAGTATCATAACGTGCAAGTAAACTCCAAATTCTCACTTGCACCCTTAATATAAAAAATTAGGGCAGCTAATTATTATATATATATCTCCTATAGAATTGAAAATTATACAAGATGTTGACTCCTCTCTTTGTCACGGTATTTTCAATTATACTTTAAGGTTCATATTACCATAAGACAAATGATAAGTTTAATTTAGTTGGAAACAATATTAATAGATTAAGTTAAGTTTCTTATAGAACTTGTAATTACATTCCACCTTGTAGCAAAGGATGAAAATATCGCGATATATTGCGGATATATCGTAAGTTTTGACATTGCAATATATATATGGAAAAGAATGTATTTTTTTTTTCGAGTATCGACGAAATATCGCAATATATCGTGATTTTTATTTATATTTCTATAATATATTAGATTTTTATTTAATACTAATTTTTTGTGATCTTGTTCAGGTCTTCATCCTAACTATTTCGGCTGCAATACTCTTTGCTTTCCAGACAATATTCAGTAGATGTGTAGATGATCACATGATGCCTCAAATAATTATTATAAATTTATTTTTTTTTCTAATTTTTTATATGGTATATTTTTCTATAAAATAACCCAATCAATTTTTTCTGGGATCAACTTTGGGCAGAAAGTTAGAAAGACAAGTTCTTGATCAATTTTTCTGGGATGGTGTAAAATATGTTGTTGATTTTTATGAACACTTATATCAAGTTCTACAAGTGGTGGACACCAAGGTGGTTCCTACTATGCCCATATTGTATGACTCATTTCGTGTTATGAAAGAGAAAGTTGAAAGCTTGAAAAGATCACGATGGATATTGAACATAATCGATTCAAGGTGGACCGTACGCTTACTCACCCATTACACGCGACAGGTAAATACTTTTTTCATTTACATGAATTGTTTGCACTTTTATATTATATTTATGACACTCTAAGTCTCTAACAATCCTTTATAATTTTTCAGCTGATTACTTAAATCCGCAATTCCAATATCAGTCAAGAGTTGGTGATGATCCAAAATTAATTAAAGCAATTCAAGAAATTTTTAACAAGTTGGACCTGAACTCAAACAGTATAGCTCAATTTGGAACTGAGGTGATATAATTTTTTAATAGTAGTTATCATATTTTCATTTTAAGATAAGGTATCATATTATAATACTAGATATCATATTTTGGTTGTATTAAATGTGAAGCTCACATATTTTCTGAGAAAAAGATTTGGCGATCGTGCTGCAATTGCTTCTCGATCTACTATGGTCCCATATAAGTTTTTTACTTAATATTTTCAAATGCAGTTTGTTCAAATAATTTAAGATTATGTCTTCAATGAATAAATAAGCATTTTAAATTTATTGGTGTTTGGTAATGGCAGTTGGAGGGTTACGTATGGTCATTCATCACCTATAGTTAGAGATTTGACAGTGCGAATATTATCACAGACGGCTCATCTTTTGCATGTGAGAGAAATTGGAGCACTTTTGCCTTAATCCACACAAAGCAAAAGAATCATCTTGCGTATCCAAAAGTTCAACAATTGATCTTTTACTATTATAATATGAAGTTAAGGATACGAGATATGGAAGTTGAAAATGATAAAGTCGTAGAGCAAGAATATCTAGATCTGGTAGATATAACAGCTGATGAAAATGATGAGGAAGGAAATCCGTTTTTTCAATGGGTTCACCCTTTGCACTTAGATGATAATGAGGGAAATCATAATCCAAAAATAGCTACTAGGACTCGTGAGTATGTCATTAATTTGAATCAAGTATTACAACAAAAAGTGGGTAATACTTCATATGATTCAAAAGCAGCAGCTCAACAGAGGATGTGGGGAATAGTGATGGAGGAAGTGATAGAAGTGGTAGAAATAATGATAATGGTGGAAATGGTAGGAACAATCAATTCGATTATAGTTCCAGCTATATGTTATTGAGTCCATTCAGTTGTGAGGCCGACTTCACTCATGCAACACAAGATATGGACTATAGAAGTAGAGCATGAGGTCTTGGAATAGATGCAATAGGAAAGGAATTCATAAGGAGACATGTATGGACTCAAGAAGAAAATTCAAGTACTGATATTGAACCACTTTCAGTCAGTCTTGATTGTATGAATATGGGTGTCACTGATCATAGTGATATGTCCCAAGATTCATATACTTCTTACATATATGGGAGTTCTTAATTTGATTGGACCTACTCAAAATGTGTATAGAGGTCAAAATGTGCATCAACAAAGTAATTAGGTCAGAACATTATCCAATCCATGATGAAGCAGTTGGAAGAAATCAAGAAACATATCAAGTGAATATGCATAATTATATCCAGAATTACTCTAATGTGATAGGTTGGTACCAATATTGTTTGAAACAAGATGACATTCCATCTACTATATTTGAACCACATATATCCTCATTTTGGTATTAATTGTACATTATAATGTTTATTTAGTTATTTTAGATTGTATTATGTATTATCAAATATATTATCTCGGACCATATTTATATAAGCTATCATTCACATACTTACTTTCAAAATACAATTTTATCAAAATTTTGAGTAGAATATGTGCATAATTAATAATATGTTACTGTATGGTGATTCCTAAATTTTTTTAGTTAAATTTTCAAGATTTTAATATAGTTTCCATCATTTTTTTCAATTTTTTGCGATATTGATATATATCCTACGATATATCCGTAAAATTGAAGTTGCGATATTTGGTGCGATATCGATATTTTCATCCTTGGTTGTAGCAAGTTGATATTTTTATTATAGACAAAAACTTATGTCGGGCCATCTCATAGGTCAATGATAAACTGAGATTTTACACTGATTTTGGTACACTGTTGTGTCATGTTTCGTATGATTTGAGTGTGTTTTATCTCAGTTTAGTCAAGTTTTCCGAGTTTTTGGGAGTTGGGCGTTCTTGACATATTTTGCAGGTTTGTACGTGAGTTTTGGATGTTTTAGAATATTGAAATGAATGTGGAGTCCCATAAGAGTATATGAAGGGATTGATCGAGAAAACGAGACGAAATAAGCTGAAGAGAAAGTCGCGAGCTTCAACCCGCGACCCACTCGCGACTGCAGGGTCGCGAGTCCCTATGAGTTGTTCATTGCGGAGTCGCGACAGAGGCAGGGTGAAGAAGAAGGATATTCGCGACCCCGATCGCGAATAAAGAGAGGGACCGTGAATTTTCTGCCCGGTAGCGCCACGTCATGCCACGTAGATTCGCGGGCTGAGTCGCGGGCTGCACGGTCGCGACTCTGGTCACGAATGAAGTGGGCTTTTTCTGATTTTTGCTATATTTTTAGGCCTTTCTTTAAACTTGGTATAAATAGGGTTCTTTTGGGTGAAAATTACACACGAATTATCAGCCCCCAAGTTTGGAACAGAGGTTTGCTGTGGAGAAAACGCATCACAAGGAACACGCCAGAAGATTTCAAGCAAGTCAAGATTAGAGACAGATTTATTCTTCCGGGTTTTATTCAGTTTAATTCTTGTCTAGCTATGAACATCGTGAATTTGATTTATTTTGTTTATTTTATTATGAACAATTAAGCCCTAGTATTCTATGGTTGATTTCGGATTCATTTATGAAATCTTTTTATTAAGTCCAATTATGTGTCTATGATTTTTATTACACTTTAGTTATTCTTGGATTATTTTTACTTATGTCAATTGATTGGCCATTAATTGATATATTTGTGTTGTGTTGATTCATAAATCGAGAGAGGAGTTTCAATACGAGAATAGAATAATTAACGTGGTGATTAATACTACTCGAGAGGGTTGAGATTACTGATGAGAGCTTTAACCTGTGGATCATTTAGGAGTTACATTATAGCTAATAAATGGAGACATTGTTATATATAATGTAATCAACGTTCGTAATTATCTGAGAAGAGATTCTGAATAAATAAGTGGTTGCTCTAGTGTGATCAAAATCTAAACATAGGCATAGTTATTGGACTAGTAATGAGATGGAGTATTTGATGAAGAATCAATCCTAGAATACGCGTATTTCTTCATTGATAATTCTTCTTTGCATCGTTGTCTGCTGTAAGCTTGGTTTTGTACAGTATTTATTTATTTTTCTTTGGTAGTTTGAAAATCTCATAATTTTGTTATTCTAGATAACAGCCGTAGAATAAATAGGATAACTAGTGATTAGATATTGAGTCTCTGTGGATTTGACCTTGTTCACTGCTTTGCTATTAGCCTCGTTGTACACTTGCAGTTTAGGTGAAAATAAATACCGAACAAGTTTTTGGCGCCGTTGCCGAGGACTCAAATTCTTTTATTGCTATTATTCGATTTTATTATATATTATTACTCTAGACATTGTTTTTGTTTTTATTAATTTTTCTCTTTTTCTCTGCAAATTCGTAGGAGGTGTATGAGCACACGCTCAAAAGGGGAACCACTTCAACCTTTTGATCCTGAGATTGAAGCTACTGCTCATCACCAGAACGTAAGGAGAAGAAGAGGAAAAATGGCGGATCAGCAGGCAACACCTATTACTGCTGAGCAGATGCGTCAGATGCAACAACAACTCGCGAAAATGCAACAGAGGTTCCGAGAGCAAGAAGAAGCTAGAGCAGCTGCCCCGGTGCCTATTAATCAGTTGTTTACACCAGTGCTGAATCATGGTCAAGTACCGGACCCCGGGATCAATGCAAACAATTTTGAACTGAAGTTGGGCTTGATAGAAATGGTTCAACAGCACCAGTATGGGGGGCACAAGACGGAGAATCCGAATGCGCACCTTCAACAATTCCTGGAGATTTGCAGCACCATAAAGATGAATGGGGTGTCGGATGACTCTATCCGGCTTCGCCTGTTCTCATTCTCGCTAAGGGATGCCGCCAAGGATTGGTACCATTCACTGGATCTTAGCACAGTTGACACCTGGGAGGCTCTAGCATACAAATTTCTTCATAAGTTCTTCCCTCCCGGTTTGACTTTGAAACTGAAAGGCGAGATCACCCAGTTTCGCCAATATGATGATGACAATCTGTACGAAGCCTAGGAGAGGTTTCGAGAGCTGCTTAGGAAATGTCCTAATCATGGATTTGGGATAGATCATCATGTGTGCATCTTCTACAACGGATGTGACACGGAGGTGAAGAGGCTTCTGGATGCCTCGACAGGTGGGTCCCTACTTAACAAGGGACATGATCAGGCCGTATCTATCATAGAAGACATGGCCACAAACAGTTATCAGTGGACCAACGATCGACAGGTGAAGATCATGAGGAAAGCTGCTGCAGTAGAGGATACTGATCCTGTTTCCAAGCTGTCCACCCAGCTTTCGACGTTGAATGCTACCATCAACAGTCGATTTGATGCCATGACATGCATGGGTGTAGAGAATCCCGTAAGAAATGCAATGGAAGACGTGAATTACATTAATCAGTGCAGCTATGGGAACAACAATCACAATTACCGAGGTGGGAATCAATTCTACCAAGGTAATCATTCCAACCTTTCTTATGAAAATCCCAATACTGCACTGCAGTCTCCACCTGGATTTTCAGTGACTAACGGGGTGATTGATGAAGAAAAGAAGCCGAAGCTGGATGAGCTTCTGATGGCTTTTATGGGCAAGACAGAGAAATATATGGGCGAGTCTCAAACTCGAGTTGAGAAGCTAGAGAATACCGTTGGAGCTATGGGTACTCAAATGAAGATGTTCGAGAAGCAGTTGGGACAATTAGCTACAGTTGTGGAAAATCAGCATCAGCCGGGCCAGTTCCCCAGTAATACAACTGTGAATCCAAAGTAGCAGTGCAAGGCCATACAATTGCGAAGCGGAACTTCTTATGAAGGACCGAAGAACCCCGGGCATGCATCTACTCCTGAAGAGGAGAATGAAAAGATAGAGGAGGATTTGGAACATCCGGTTCCGAACGCTGATGGACCTACAACGTTGCCACCATCGTCTCCTCCGCGAGCCCCTGCCCCTGCATCATCTTCTGTTCCCATTCCTTATCCTCAGAGGTTTCAAAAGAAGAAGATTGATGAACAATTCTCAAAATTTTTGGAGATTTTTCGAAAGGTGCAAATTAATATACCTCTGGTAGAGGCTCTACAGCAGATGCCGAGTTATGCCAAGTTCCTCAAAGATGTCATTTCGAAGAAGAGAAAGTTGGGGGATTATGCCACCGTGAATCTCGCTGAGAATTGCAGTGCTCTCATTCAGAAGAAGCTTCCAGCTAAGCTTAAGGATCCCGGAAGTTTCACTATTTCCGTTACCATTGGGGGAGATCATACTGGGAAGGCTCTATGTGACTTGGGAGCCAGCATCAACCTCATGCCCCTGTCGTTCTTTCAGAAGCTGAACATCGGAAAGATAAAGCCCACTACCATTTGTCTTCAGATGGCCGATCGATTCGTGACTCATCCACGGGGGATAGTTGAAGATGTCCTGGTGAAACTCAACGAGTTCATTTTTCCTGTTGACTTTGTGGTGCTAGATATGGAAGCGGACTCTGAGGTCCCACTCATTTTGGGGCGCCCGTTTCTCAATACGGGCAAGGCATTGATCGACGTAGCAAAGGGGGAACTCACACTTCGTGTTAATGACGAGAGTGTTACTTTCTCTCTTTTCAAAGCGATGCAGTTCTATGACAAGGAAGATGCCCAACAAATCAAGGAGTGCAAAGTGCTTCAAGTGGTGGATTCATGCATTGACATGAATGATTTCATGGCACCGAGGGAGTCTTTGGAGCAAGCATTACTCCAATCCTATTTTACTAAAAATGAATTCATATTTAATGATTTGGATTTAACTGATATAATTGCTGAATTGAATTCATTGCAGGAAATCCCGAGGCGAGGATCCAAATTTCTCCCACTAAGGGACGAGGGTGAAAAGGCCAAGGATGGAGAGCCGACTGTGCCTAAAAAGCTGGAATTGAAGCCGTTGCCTGCCCATCTCAAGTATGCTTTTCTAGGCGAAAATGACACCAAACCGGTAATCGTTTCTGCTTACCTTTCTGAATCTCAGTTGGATAGCTTTTTGCGTGTTTTGAGGAAGTATCAAAGTGCTATAAGTTGGTCTATTTCTAATTTAAAAGGGATTAGCCCGTCTATATGCATGCATATGATTTTACTTGAGGATGATTATAAGCCCCGTGTGCAAAATCAACGTAGATTAAATCCGATAATGCAAGAGGTAGTGCGAAAAGAGGTGTTGAAATTGCTTGATGCTGGGATCATTTTTGCTATCTTTGATAGTGAGTGGGTTAGTCCCACTCAAGTTGTGGCAAAAAAAGGGGGCATGACTGTTGTAGAGGGTGAAGGGAACGAAATGATTGCTACTCGAGTTGTTACTGGTTGGCGTGTGTGTATTGATTATCGCATGTTGAATGCTGCCACTAGAAAGGATCATTTTCCTCTTCCCTTTATTGATCAGATGTTAGACAGATTAGCTGGGTATGAGTACTATTGTTTTCTAGATGACTATTCTGGTTATAATCAGATTATGATTGCTCTTGAGGATCAAGAAAAGACTGCGTTTACATGTCCATATGGTATTTTTGCTCATCGCTATATGTCTTTTGGTCTATGTAATGCACCTGCTACGTTTCAGAGATGCATGATGGCTATTTTTCATGGGTTGATTGAAAATATCATGGAAGTTTTTATGGATGATTTCTCTGTCTATGGAAATTCCTTTGATAATTGTTTAGCCAATTTAACTCAAGTTTTGCAGAGATATGAGGATACCAACCTCGTCCTTAATTGGGAGAAGTGCCATTTTATGGTACGGGATGGTATAGTGTTGGGACACAAAGTGTCTTCTGCAGGTTTGGAGGTTGATCGTGCCAAGATCATAGCCATCGAGAAATTACCACCTCCAACTAATGAGAAGTGTGTGAGAAGTTTTCTTGGCCATGCCTGATTCTATAGGCGATTTATTCAGGATTTTTCAAAGATAGCTAAGCCTCTTAGTCATTTATTAGAAAAATCTGTTGCATTTGACTTCTTTGATGAGTGTTTGCAGGCCTTTGAGACTTTGAAGAAGGCTTTGGTGAGTGCACCCATCTTGATCACTCCTGATTGGTCTCAGCCGTTCGAAATCATGTGTGATGCAAGTGATGTTGCTGTGGGCGCAACTTTGGGACAAAAACGAGTCAAGTTGTTTCGTGTAATTTACTATGCCAGTCGTACTTTAGACTCGGCACAAATAAATTACACGACCACCGAGAAAGAGTTATTAGCCGTTGTTTATTCTTTTGATAAATTTCGTGCTTATCTTGTTGGTGCTAAAACAATTGTTTATACTGATCATGCTGCGTTGTGATATTTGTTTGATAAGAAAGATGCTAAGCCTCGTTTAATCCGCTGGATTTTATTGCTGCAGGAATTTGATCTCGAGATTTGAGATCGGAAAGGGTGCGAGAATGTGGTTGCGGACCACTTGTCTCGATTAGAGCACCCCGTGGATGGCGAAGAGGCTCACGTGCCAATCAATGAGAAGTTTCCTGATGAGCAACTGTTCGCGGTACAATCTCAAGCTCCGTGGTTTGCTGACTTTGTCAATTTCCTTGCTGCAAATGCGCCGCCACCGGATTTATCCTCACATCAGAAAAATAAATTTTTCCATGATGTGAAGTTCTACATGTGGGATGATCCGTAACTTTTCCGGCGTTGCTCGGACACTGTCATCCGCCGTTGTGTGCCTCAAGAAGAATAGAGGCCAATCTATTTGCAGTGTCATGCTTCGCCGAGTGGTGGCCATTTCTCTTCCAATCACACCGCTTTCAAGATCTTGCAAAGTGGTTTCTATTGGCCATCTTTGTTTAAGGATTGCCATGAGTTCACCCGGGAGTGTGACAAATGCCAAAGAATGGGGGGGCTCTCCAAGAGGAATGAAATGCCACTCACAAACATCGTTGAAGTCGAGTTATTCGATGTGTGGGGCATCGACTTCATGGGCCCATTCCCAGTATCTTCAAGCGGCTTTCAGTACATTCTACTAGCCGTGGATTATGTCTCGAGGTGGGTTGAAGCCATTCCAACAGTCACCAATGATTCTCGGGTCGTCATCAGTTTTTTGAAGAAGTTGTTCCCTCGTTTTGGAACACCAAGAGCTTTACTAAGTAATGGGGGAACACACTTCTACAACAAGCCTTTAGAGTCATTGTTGATCAAGTATGGGATCAAGCACAAGGTCACTACACCGTATCACCCACAAGCAAATGGACAGGCCGAGCTAGCTAATCGGGAGATAAGGCAAATTTTGGACAAGACGGTGAACACCAATAGGAAGGATTGGGTCGGGTTGCTTGATGATGCACATTGGGCGTACCGGACTACATACAAGACGCCGTTAGGATTGTCTCCATATCAGCTGCTTTTTGGGAAGTCCTGCCATTTGCCGGTAGAGTTGGAGCATAAATCCTATTGGGCGGTGAAGCAGCTAAACCTCGATTTCAAGACAACGGGGACTAAGAGGGTGCTCCAGCTCAATGAGCTCGATGAATTCCGCACGGAGGCCTTTGAAAACTCGTTGCTTTACAAACTGCGCACCAAGGCGTTCCACGATCGGATGATTGTTCAATGGGAGTTATTACCTGGTGATAATGTTTTATTATTTAACTCTCGTTTGAAATTGTTTCCAGGAAAGTTGAGGTCCAAGTGGTCGGGTCCTTTTGTGATAAAAAAGGTACTACCCGGTAGTGCGGTCCAACTCTTGTCACATACGGGGGAGCTGTTTACTGTCAATGGTCATAGAGTCAAGAAATACTACAGTCCGGAGCAGAGACATGAGGTGTCTCACATTAAGTTGATGGAGCCTTGAGTTGCAAGATCGTCTGGCTGTCGACGTCAAATGCAGCGCTTATTGGGAGGCAACCCAATGGTTTAATTTTTTTAGAGTCTTTTTGGTTTTTCTTTGTTTTGTTTTCTGTGTTGATGTCTTTTTGCTGAGTTATGCAGGTAATAGCTGTGGAATAGATCGAATGACGATAAATGTGTCCCCAGTAACCTTCAATACGTGTTTTCCACGTATTGGGCATACGCAAAGAAAGTTGCGATTGGGGTCGGTTGAACCTTTACTTGGGACCTTTTCTCGTACATTCGATCACATCCGAGCTTGATTTCCGAGGTACAGCTTGGATAGGAGGTCTGAAATCATCGCCGGAAGCCCATAATTTATCCGCAACCTGAGTCGCGGGAGTCAATCGCGACTGCAAGGTCGCGACTCTCCTCACGGTTCCACTGCGGAGTCGCGACAGAGAGGGGGTACCACAGAAGAAAATTCGCGACCTCGGTCGTGAATCAAACCCGGGTCCATGTGGCAATGATGCTGACTGGGTCGCGAATTTTCCAAAGCCATCATCATGAAATTCACGACCCGAGCCCCGGTCGCGAATCGTCTGCTGACGTGGCGACGCGGATTCTGGTTTTAAACCTTCCCCTTCATTTTTTTTTCTCATTCTTTAATAACACTCTCACACACGCATGCACACACTCCTTTTTCATCCTCAAATTCACCACTCAAGGTATGTTTTCTCCTTTCGATTCTTACGTTTTTCAATTACCCATGACGTGTGGACTTCATTGGACCAATTTTTTGCTTAGTTTATGGTAGAAATTGAATTTCCCAAATTGTAGGTTTTCCAAAGGGGGAAAATTGAGAATTTTGTGTTCTGCATACTTTTGGTTGAAATTGTTGGTCTCTCTTGTGTCTATTCCACTCACATTACTTCATTACATGATTTGTGATATCATTGTGTGTCTTAATTGGTTGAATGGTGTTATATTTTAGTTTTTGGGATCCTTGTGGGTGTGTTTGTGAGATAGCATGCTTTGTGCTTTTTGTTGCTACCTTTTGTCTCTTCCATTGTGCCATGCTACGTGTTTGAGATGTGTTCGGGGGCTTGGTTGGATTTGGTCTTTTGCGTCTCTTAATTGTTGCCACCTCATTGATTGAGAATGATGGACACGCATGAGGGATTGCATTGATTGATCTTGTTACCGCGGTGCAAGTTTGGGGAAGGAAGTGTGGATATAATCTCGTGTGTCTCTTTTGCAGGAGGTTGCTCATGCTGGTGTGCGGAATGGCCAGAGGTAATTTCTTCAGTCGATTGGTAAGGGGCGGCAGAAGTAGGCGCCCTATGCTCACAGACGAATGAAGTCGACCCCCTACTCTTGCCACTCCTTCACCCACCCCTTCCAGTCCAGATGAGGAGTATCATGAGTATGGAAGTGAGGATGAGGCTCAATATGAGGAGTTTGAGCAGTTTGAAGAGGACGCACAATCAGATGAGAATGAGCAACAGGACGACTCTGACACGGATGACCCTGAGGATGAAGATTATGAGCCGGAATCTGAAGAGGACGATGTAGTTGAAGAGCTCGAACCCGAGGTTGCTGATGATGATGAAGCTGCAGCCCCTCTTTATCACCCCCAGAGATACGGTATTGAGCTGCAAACCCAAGCTCAACGAGATGATTGGGGACGCTTGGCGGTGATGAAGATTTTCCCCACTTGTTATCCGTGCTCTGCCACTACCTCAGCTCTCGGTATCCATGAGGACGTGTGGGGCCTTATCAACCACATTGGATGGAACCACGCATTGGCTGGGGGATGGCCTACGTACCCGGTCTTGGTCTATGAATTCCTCAGCACTCTTGAAGTGTAATCAACACAAATTAGGGGCCCCTACGTCATGACGTTCCGATTGGGCAATGTGGCTCATGCTCTTACCGCTGAGCAAGTTAATACCATCTTTCATGTCCCTACCGGCGGTATCTTCAACCGATTTAGAGTCGAGGCTGGGCATTTTTGGTTGCGCCTTCAGTCTGAAACGGCGCAGTATGATCATAAATGAGCCAAGGCCTCTGCCATGCCCAATCCGGTGTTTCGCTATGTGCAGAAAATAAATACCGAACAAGTCTTCCACCATATTGGCACGACATGAGACATCGGGGATTCGGACACCCGAGATTCTTTTCTTGTGGGCTATGTTGAGTGGTACAAATCTTAACTTTGCCGCCTTCCTGATGCAGCAATTCAAGAGGCAAAGTTCACAGGCCACCGATGCCATTGAAATCGGAGGCATGCTCACACCAATTTCCGCTCATTTGGGTATCCCTCTACATCGGTACGGCAGTCTTCCGAGTCCTCGAGCCATCGACTTGCCAAACTTACATCAATCCCGGATGCTGACCAACCGCACAGATGCGCACCTCTTGACCTTAAGGGGCAATCGTGTTTTTCCTCTGCCTAACCGGCCACTTACCATAGTGTCGGATCTGACACGCACTGAAAATTAGCTGTTAGATACTCCAGCTCACCGAGCTGTTATTGATGCTGCCGCGGGGGAGGACCGCTTTCAGATACCTGAGGGTGTGCAAAGAGCAGAGGCTGAATCTTCTGCTCGAGCTGAACGGAGAGCAAACATTCGGACACGGGAGGAGCGCACTGACGACCAGTGGGATTCCCTCACTGACATGATGGCCAACATGAACACGGCTATCAGTTCGATGCACACTGCCGTTGGTACTTTAACTACCAATTATGGCACTATGAATGCGCTGTTTCAGACCTTGCAGACAGATGTGCATGATATGCGTGGGGAGATCCACGATATTCGAGTTATGGTTTGGGGACTCCAACCGCACCTGAGTGCGTATTTTCCTTACCCTCCCTATGGCGTTGGTCCTAGTATCCCGTCTTCCTCCGGCCGCCCTCATGAGCCTGTGTCTTCTAGCCACTCTCAGCGTGGCCCATCTCCGCAGCATCAGATGCCTCCCCACTTGTACCCGTACCTGCCGTTTGGGTACCCGCCGTACCGACCTCCCCGTCCTCCTGAATTTGCTGTAAGTGGTCTAGCTACCTCTCTGTCTTCGTTTCAAACTTATTCTTCCTCTGAGTGTTGAATAAGTTTAGGGGGATGTGCGCCGGAGGTGTCTAGACTGTTCTTTCTATTTACTTGCTTTCTTAGTTAGTTTTATCGGGTAGTTTGTTTTTTTTTTACTTGAGAGTCTAAAACCTGGAAAATTTTGAAGTTTGTCTGCTTTAATCTTGTGGTTTTGAAGAACTTGATCGATTTATGTATTAAATTCATGCTTTGGTAATGATGATTGATGGAAGTGGGGATATGTATGCCTTGAAGTCTTTGAGCTCTGATTTAATCACATGTGTACATTTGAGCTTGATAAGCATGATTAAGACCAATGTTTAACCGTGAGCTTTCATGCCTAAGGGTGATAAAACCGTATTTTTCTTGTTGTGTGTTGGTCAGCATGTGTTGATGTCACTAGAACTTGCATGATTCATCACTCGTGATTTTGACTATGCTTGGAATTGAAGAAATGATTTTAGGCCGTCTTTTCTATAGCCATTTGCCCAAACACGGTCCCTAGATACACATAATTCCTTTGTGAACCCCGTTGAGCTTAATCATCATTTTTCTTAGAATCTCGTTGTGTTATGAATGATAAAACGTGTAGACAATAGGATTGGAGGGAAGAGGAATGATTGTGATTTGGAATGATAGAACACTGTGGGTGTTGATGGTTGTGAGGTGATGAGTGTTGTTGGTATTTCCCAGTTAAAAAAAATGAATAAAAAGAATGCCAACAACATAGATGAAAGAGAAAAATAACGGACTCAAAGAGTCTGAGAAATGTGGTTGTGTAGGAGAGGTGAGTTAGACAAAGTCTAACCAATGTCTTTGTTGGAAAAAAGAAAAAAAGGGTGCTGAGATTGATTGGTAGAGTTGAGTCGATGAAGCTGTGAACTTCGGTGATTTTTGCAGAGTTTTCGAGTCATTGTAGCCATATGATTCCAACCCTAACCCAAAGCCTACATTACAACCCAGTTAAAAGACCTGTTTGATCTTTAATTCTGGCATGATTTCATTTGGAGAGTTGGGGAAGAAGTGCAAGCCTATGGTTGATGTTTTCATATGTTTGATGTTCGATGAGTGGTTACCTTGATGTATATTTTGTGAGAGTTTTAGTGATACACACACACTTAAGGAGAACATTGGTTTGATGTATGTTTGTTGAGTTTCAAATGTGCGTGTGGATGATTTGAAGGGTTTACGGATTTTGAGCTTGCATGTTTCTTGTTTCTTGTTTCTTGATTTCGTGATTGCTAGGTTGTGAGTTGTATACATAATTTGTATTGATCCCTGAGTTGAGTCTTGTTCTTTGTTTGAGGATAAACAAATTTTTAAGTTTGGGGGAGTTGATAAACTGAGATTTTACACTGATTTTGGTACACTGTTATGTCATGTTTCGTATGATTTGAGTGTGTTTTATCTCAGTTTAGTCAAGTTTTCCGAGTTTTTGGGAGTTGGGCGTTCTTGTCATATTTTGCAGGTTTGTACGTGAGTTTTGGATGTTTTAGAATATTGAAATGAATGTGGAGTCCCAGAAGAGTATATGAAGGGATTGATCGAGAAAACGGGACGAAATAAGCTGAAGAGAAAGTCGCGAGATTCGACCCGCGACCCACTCGCGACTGCAGGGTCGCGAGTCCCTATGAACTGTTCACTGCGGTGTCGCAACAGAGGCAGGGTGAAGAAGAAGGATATTCGCGACCCCGGTCGCGAATAAAGAGAGGGACCGCGAATTTTCTGCCAGGTGGCGCCACGTCATGCCACGTAGATTTGCGGGCTGAGTCGCGGGCTGCACGATCGCGACTCTGGTCGCGAATGAAGCGGGATTTTTTCGATTTTTGCTGTATTTTTAGGCCTTTCTTTAAACTTGGTATAAATAGGGTTCTTTTGGGCGAAAATTACACACGAATTATCAGCCCCCAAGTTTGGAACAGAGGTTTGCTGTGGAGAAAAAGCATCACAGGGAACACGCCAGAGGATTTCAAGCAAGTCAAGATTAGAGACAAATTTATTCTTCCGGATTTTATTCAGTTTAATTCTTGTCTAGCTATGAACATCGTGAATTTGATTTATTTTGTTTATTTTATTATGAACAATTAAGCCCTAGTATTCTATGGTTGATTTCGGATTCATTTATGAAATCTTTTTTATTAAGTCCAATTATGTGTCTATGATTTTTATTACACTTTAGTTATTCTTGGATTATTTTTACTTATGTCAATTGATTGGCCATTAATTGATATATTTGTGTTGTGTTGATTCATAAATCGAGAGAGGAGTTTCAATACGAGAATAGAATAATTAACGTGGTGATTAATACTACTCGAGAGGGTTGAGATTACTGATGAGAGCTTTAACCTGTGGATCATTTAGGAGTTACATTATAGCTAATAAATGGAGACATTGTTATATATAATGTAATCAACGTTCGTAATTATCTGAGAAGAGATTCTGAATAAATAAGTGGTTGCTCTAGTGTGATCAAAATCTAAACATAGGCATAGTTATTGGACTAGTAATGAGATGGAGTATTTGATGAAGAATCAATCCTAGAATACGCGTATTTCTTCATTGATGATTCTTCTTTGCATCGTTGTCTGCTGTAAGCTTGGTTTTGCACAGTATTTATTTATTTTACTTTGGTAGTTTGAAAATCTCATAATTTTGTTATTCTAGATAACAACCGTAGAATAAATAGGATAACTAGTGATTAGATATTGAGTCTCTGTGGATTCGACCTTGTTCACTGCTTTACTATTAGCCTCGCTGTACACTTGCAGTTTAGGTGAAAATAAATACCGAACAGTTAAGATTCGTTTGACGGATCTCCGCATATACATGGATCCAACACAATATAACGATAATATATTTGTATTTATTAGATCGGAAAATTATATTTTTTTAATATTGAAAAATATTAATATATTCTTGTTTTGCACAAAAAGAAGGTTGATGACATTTCATTATGTAACTATTTGGATCGGAAAAGGTCATTTCATAATACATAAAAATATAATTTCTATATTAGAAAATTTGCAATTTGGTGTGAAGGTTGTGTTTTTTGGTGCAATTAACTCTTTTTTTTTTTTTTGCACAGAAAAAAATGGTGACATTTTGTAATTATTTGGATCCAAAAAAAGTATAGTGACATTTTTATTATTTTTTTGATGAAAGAAAAGGCATAGTTTTATTAATATTGAAAGTGTAATTTCAAATAATGAAAAATATCCGGATCAAATATGCAGATCCATATGAGGTTTATAACCTGTCAGATAATTTAATAGGAGAGTATGTACTCACTCTTTATTATATTATAATTTAAAATCAAATTAAAGCAAACTTTTAGTTGTAGTTAATAATCCTTAATATTATGAACTTTGATCTATTTTACAGTTACGTACAACACATCTTTTAAATTATAGCAATTATAACGCTTTCATTTCTTTTCCGGTAGTCGGACACATTGGTATCATTTTACTGGAAATATGATCGATATTTTTAATTACAAAAAAATAAAATTATTATTGTAATATTTGTTCAAATTTAAATGTTAGGTTGTAATTACAAACTAATCAAACTTCATAATTTGTATGATTATTAATCATTCTAGTTAAATGGTAATAATGTTGAATGACCCTAAATGTATTGCGATGCCTTATAGTTATAGTGGAGCCATTCTCATAATACTTTCTAATTAATAATTAATAATAATAATAATAATAATAATAATAATAATAATAATAATAATAATAATAATAATAATAATAATAATAATAATAATACAATTTACCTCACATATGTAGTTTATGGGTTATAATCAGATGAGTGAGATTCGTCATGCACGATATGTTCGATTTATAATTAATTAAAGTGTTGAGGGATTTAATGTAATATTTTGTAATAAATTAATAATATCATGTGTGTAGGCGTGTACCCTAAAATAAATATGCCCAAAGAGAAAAGAAAAGAAAAACATTTTTTTAGGGGAAAGTTACACCCAAATCGTAGCAATATTTAATCAAAAGTTCCAGATTTGCTGGGTTAGTCTACATGGTTCAGTTCCATTTAGTCAAAATGATGTGCCATTCAAATCTTTTAAATAAAATTAGTGTGACACTGTAAAATCCAATTAATTTAGCCGCATGCAAGTGACACATTAGTGTTGGATAATAATTAAACAATGCCATAATATTCGAGGAGTAACTAAAAATTCAGATTGACTTGGGGCCGATCAAAGTTCATCAATTCTCTTTTTTATTATTTAAATATATTTGAACATGCATTCATAGAAGAAAATAATATGATACCTGACAATTGAATGTCGCTATCACAAAAACAACAAAATTTCAACTCGATAACTAATAAAATTGAAGCTCCCCAACCTCGCAAACACGACAACCAAGTTCATTTCACAGTTTAGGACAAGGGATTTTGCCAAATTTGTCAAACAAATAGCAGACCAAATATAATGTAAGAGAAGAAAATATTGAAACTATAGCTTTGATATAATATGTGTGAACCCATTATTATAGAATCAAGACCATCTTTCATTGATAATCCGTTGATGCTTCTTTTTGTTTGTGTGTGTGTGTGTACAAAATTAACAATATTTGACTTTGAAGTTTGAACTAATCTAAGTTACTATATATAAGGTCGCCAGAAACGACTTGGTAGGTAGTGTGTGTGTGTGTGAGAGAGAGAGAGAGAGAGAGAAAGAGAGAGAGAGAGAGATTATCATTCATCAATATGCATCACTTCTTTGACGCACCTAAAGTCCCCATAACATGTTTTTGTGCCGCCGCCACATTTTTAATAGTGAAAAATACATTTTACCTTGAGGTCAAAGATTTTAAATTCGAATCCCACCAACACCACTAGATGTAAGTCTATCACACCTGACTTACTAAGTGTGGTATACCTCCCCTGTGTGGTTTACAGCCTATTACACAGGGGCGGGATTTACCCAGTGCGCACCTCGGTAGCGGCTGCGGGTTACCTTCGACAAAAAAAAAAAAAACATTTTACAATCTCAGTTTTTCACATTTTGTTATTCTTTTTTTTTGGGTATAAAATACATACTAAAAAATTTCTCAATATTATTAGACAATGGCCCGAATTTATTTCCAGCCATTTTTATTACCCAAAATCAGATTTCAAGGGTAATTTCGTCAATTGAAGATGGAGAGCTAGAAGAATAGCTGGAGCCCGGAAATTAAACGGCGGCCCTCACCAAAAAATCATTTAATAATCTAAAATTTTGATAATTAAAAATCTGAAAAAATGTGAGCCCTGCCTAAGATGACACCTAAAAGTGATCACTTAGAAATGTAATTATAGAGATGGAATCAAGTGAGAACTATAATCTCTGTGAGAACAGAGAATCAATCTGAGACATAGATTCGGTATATTTAGACGGTTAAGATAGGTTCTAAAATTGAAAAAACGCGGTGGCATTCTTGTAATATTATCAACTTCTTAATGAACTGAGGGTATTTTTGTAATTTATGAAGTCTATTATTTTTGGAATGAAATCTCTCTTTCCTTCGTAAGCTGTTTTCCTCTCAGATCTGTTTCATTTCTCACGCGATTCTCTTTGATTTCTCTCCGATTTTGATGTGTTTATGTAATCCAGATTCCAGTCGATTCATCTTAATCGTTGTTCTTGTGAGTTCTCCTAAAGTTTTGGTTGTTCGCTGTTCTTGGATGATGATGTCGAGTAAAAGTATTTTTGTTATACTTTTCATGCGATATTTCCTGGAGTTTTTGTTCGAAATATATTCATCTTAATCAGTGTTGACGTGATTTTTTTTGGAATTTTTGTTGTTTGTTGTTGTTGGATGAAGATGCCGAGTAAAATATTTTTGTTGTAATTTTGCTGTATTTTTTTTTATCGATTTTGTTTTAAATTTGTTCGATATTGTTGAAGCTGATTAAGTTGAACTTTTGATTTTTGACGATCAACGTGTAGTTTTAGTTCTGCAGATTATGTTTTGCACGATGAACTAAACATTAACAATACTATTACTAGTTTTAGCATTTGTGTAATTAGTTTTAGCACTGGTGTAATTACTATGTGAGTGGATCTCTGCATATTTGCTAGCATTAAAACATGTCTTATTAGCATTAGAGACGTTGTAGTTAGCATTACGAAAGTAGTTATTAGCATTGTAAAAACAAATGAGTATTTATAAAAACATGTTGTGAACAGGTACTTTAGCACAAGCATGACATATTTTAGCAATGTTGTAACCTTATTTTAGCACTACTGTGAACAGTTTTAGCATGATATTTTTTTACGCATTAATGTGATTAGTTGTGTATTGATTAATGTGCAGATTGTGTTGGCTCCACTTTGGAGTTTTTTCCTGGATTTTGTTGTACTTCTCCTATGATTTTTTTATCCGTTTTGTTTTAGATTTGTTCGATAACATCGATGAAGCTGATTTAGTTGAACTTTTGAATTTTCACGATCAACATGTGTTTTCAGTTCTGCAGATTATGGTTTCTTATTAATATGTACGTGTATCTCTGCAGATTTGTTAGCATCACAACATGACTTATTTTTTAATAGTATTAGCACTACTATTACATATTTTAGCACTGTTGTAGATTAGTTTTAGCACTACTGTGACCATTTTTAGCATGATCGAAGGATATATATTTAACCATTCTGAATAAAAATATAGACCCTTTATATCAAAGGTTTATTCTTAACTGTGCAAGGGCAAATATTAGCTTTCTATTATTTTAGCATTTGCATTCTGCTGTTTTAGCACTGATAGTTAAAATTTTAGCACTTTCATTGCCTTTTTTAGCACTGTTAGTTGATGTTTGAATATTTTGGTAGGTGACAATGTTAGCATTTATAGTCTTTTATTTATGATGAGAAAGACATTATAATAACAGAGATTTGTGATCTTTTATATGTTGGCAGGTATTTAATGATTTTTGCACCCTTTACTGGAAATGACAATAGGCTTGTCACCTTTGGGGCTGCTTTAATGTTGGGTGAGGATGTTGAATCTTATTCCTGGGTTCTTCAGAAATTCAAGGACTATATGAATTATTTTCTGAATTTTATGGGTTGTCTGCACCTAGTGAAGTTGAGGTGCTTCTACCTGATTTTGTGAAGACTAAAGGTAGTGGAAGTCGTATAAAATCAAAAGAAGATGCGAACGCCCGAATGCAAAAAGAAACCTTTAAGGACCTGCAAGAAGTGTGACAAAAAATGCAGTCATGATTCTAGGAACTGCGGGAAGAAGTAGATACAATTTTGTTTGTACTTCTCATACTAATTTTTTTATTAATGATACTAATATTCTTTTCTGTAATGCTATACATATAGTTGATATTCTTTTTTGCATTGCTAATAAAGAGTTTGATAATGCTAATAAGAGTGTATGTACTACTAATATAATTCTTTATACTGCTAATAAGTCATTTTTACTTTAATATCTTGCAACATGATCTTGCATGTGTGCCCTCTAACACTCTTTGATATCTTTCGTGAAATAATGCTAAGATGAGATTTATGACATTGTTAATTTAATAAAATTGTAATAACATTTGTTCATGATACAATTTTGTTTGTACTTCTCATACTAATTTTTTTATTAATGATACTAATATTCTTTTCTGTAATGCTATACATATAGTTGATATTCTTTTTTGCATTGCTAATAAAGAGTTTGATAATGCTAATAAGAGTGTATGTACTACTAATATAATTCTTTATACTGCTAATAAGTCATTTTTACTTTAATATCTTGCAACATGATCTTGCATGTGTGCCCTCTAACACTCTTTGATATCTTTCGTGAAATAATGCTAAGATGAGATTTATGACATTGTTAATTTAATAAAATTGTAATAACATTTGTTCATGATTGTGTTTTATAATTTAATGATAATGCTAAAATGAGATATGATGATGCAAATACAGTTAACAATGATGCTAATATCACAAATCACATTTGTTGCTTTATAATGACTATGACAAGTTTTTAATCACAATGCTAATAAAGGGTTATGTTAATGCTAAAAGTGAGAGATTGCAATGCTAATAGTGGTTTCACTATATTGATAATTCAACATGTAATAGTGTTTATTCGTGATTTTTTTACAATGTCAATGACATTTTTTTATGCTAATGCTAAAAAAGAGTCACGCTAAAATAAGTCATGACAATGCTAAAAAAGACCATGACAATGGTAAAAAGGCCATGACAATGCTAAAATAGGAAATGACAGTGCTAAAACCCTATATTGAAAAATATGCACGTAAATTCTGAGTATTCATATATTGATAATTCAACATGTAACAGTGTTTGTTCGTGGTTTTTTTACAATGTCAAAGACATTTTTTTTATGCTAATGTTAAAAAAGAGTCATGCTAAAATAAGTCATGATAATGCTAAAAAAGACCATGACAATGCTAAAATAGCGAATAACAGTGCTAAAACCCTAAATTGAAAAATATACACGTAAATTCTGAGTATTCATACATTTTTAAAATTTTCAATTTTACCCTTACTAAGATTCAGGGGCAGCGAAGTTGGACGTTATTAGGAGATTACCACCGTGTTTTTGAAAACCTGGAGCATATCTTGACCGTCCAAATATACCGGATCTATAGTTCAGATTGGTTCTCAATTCTCACCCAGAATGTGGTTCCTTCTGGAACCCAACCCTCTAATTATATGTTAATTTCAATACTCCCTCTTGAATTAATATATATATATATATATATATATATATATATATATATAGGGATGAGATCTGGTGAGAACCGGTCGCTAGGTGAGAATCGGGAACCGATCTCATCCGTCCATCCTGCAAAATCGACGCCCCAGATCCATCCAGATTTTCGGTGGCATTTTTATAATTATCGCGAAAATCTTCAATTCGTGCATCTCATTAAGGGTAAAATCGGAACTGAACTCAGAAATTGTCCAGATTCAATTTTAGCATCCGACTTCGCACATTTTAGCCTCATGCATTTCTCATTTTAGCATGTGTTGATAAACAAAAATGGAACGATGATTTCATTGGAATGAAATGCAATACACCCTATTTGGGGACAGTGAACCCTAATGAGAATCTCATAATTACTAGTTGGGATCAGGAACTTAATAAACCCTAATTGGGAACGGTGAACTCTAGTGGAAAATGTCACATCAATTTTAGCCTCCTACTTCGATAATTTTAGCCTCATGCGATTCTCATTTTAGCCTCATGCGATTCTCATTTTAGCCTCAGAACAAAAGGGAAGAATTATTAAATTACTATATTACCCCTCCGTCCAGAAAGTTGCCGAAAATTACAGGAATGCCACCGCCCATCCACTTTAAATCTGATTTAATCGGGACCGTCCAGATTGAGTCAAACAAGGGCTAGGATTGGTTCCTAGTTTCCACCTGGGGGAAGGGTTCTCATTTGATCCCATTTCCCTATATATATATATATATATATATATATATCCTTCAGATTTGATTGGTGATAAAAGTCAAATGAAATCCTCTATCCCGGTGTCCCATTTTATTTTTTATTAGATTTTTGTTCATTTTTCTTCAATTTAAATTTGTTTTGATTTAGTTTAATTTTATCGTTATTATTCATGGTTTATTCAACTCAATTATGTTTTATATTTTTTTTATTTATTAGTTAATATAATTGATTAATAAGGTTGATTATTCCAAATTAGGATATATAATTTTTTAAAATTTTAATTATGATTGGTTATACTATAATAAATTTTAATTTTCTAATAAATATTTTAAGAATATTAAATTTTATAATAAGACACAATAATAGAAAAGAGAATAAGTGAATTAGAGCATTTTATCCCGGACAAAATGACCTTAAAAGTTCGCGATCCGAGAATTTCGCCAAGTTTTGATGTGCAGAGAAAAAAAGAAGAAGATCCGATGTCAGGATATAAAAACGTGAAAGTTGTATTTTCACCTGCACATTACTTAAATACTATTTTTGTAACCAAAGTTTTTAATATATTTATATGATTTTTTTTACTACAATATGAAAACTATAATAGTATAATAAAAGTTTTAAGAAATCCTTGACTTCATTTTAAGAGGATGCATATATATCACTCTACTCAAATAGTTTTGTAATTGCTGATCATATAATGAAATAATTCTTTGGTTTCAAAAAGAAAAAAGAAAAAGGAGGATGCGTAGATTAGTTTGGAACCGTTTTGAGTAAGAATCATAAAATTAGTAACCTTTACTTTGTGACCAAAGCTCACAATTTTAAATTTATCAATATTTTTGGGTGTGAGTCTGTCACATTCTTTACTTTTCTTCTTATATGGTTTGCAGACTATCGTATAGAATCAAAATTTACTCAATATGCACACTCAAATTATACCTTGACAAGGTGATTATTATTCCATTAATCTATTAAATTACCACAAATTAATGAACGGCCATAGTAGGTGGAATTCATTCCAAGAATGGACTTTCACCAAAAAAAAAGTAGGTCTTAATGTATCGACGTCAAGTCAATTCGGACGTGTGGAACTTTGGCTGGTCAAGTTTGACAAACGCACTTTTGTAAGTTACACACACACATATATATATGAGAGAGAGAGAGAGGGGGGGGGGGGAGAGGGAGAGAGAGAGAGAGAACTATTTGTATAAGACGACCTTAATAGTTTAGGCCATAACTTTGTGAATAAGCTGTAGCTGTGGCACAAAATACATAGTCTATAATTTTTTTTTCTATGAAGAAGGATTGTAACGTTATCGTGTAAGCATTGACGCAGTTATATATTCACCGACAACATTAAGAAAATCGGATGTCATTGGTAATCATTTGAGAATGTAATGAATGATCAATATAACTTGAAAATGATTAACAGTCAAATAATTAATTAGGATAATTGAGATGAGATCATGATTATAAATCCAGCATCACAATGGGTATCCAACAGTAATTATTTTTCTTAAATTTTAATTCTACATTATTTTACTTCATTAATTTATTAATTATATTGGGTCGGTTATGGCCCAAACCCCATCAGCCATATAAAGAATTGTTAAGTAGGATTAATCTTTGAATTAAGATCAGGCACTATGTGTAAATCCCTTGATAGTTATTTGTTACAATTGAAAGTATAAAAGTTAATAATTAATTCACTTAATCGTTGAATTAAGAGACACTAAGTGAAAATACCTTGATAGTTATTCACTTCTTAGCAAAGTTAAAGAAATACTCGACCAATTACAATAATAACCAAAAATCTCTTGAATTTTCAATTTGGAACTTACTAGTATATTAAATGCCTTTTGCCTTGAAGAGTGATTTATTTATTTTAATGTTATTTCCAATCAATTTTATTACTTCACACAATTAAGATACAGCTTTTAATATACTCATGCTAGGTGACATATATAGTACTTTGCCTCCTTATTAGAGAGGAAGTCGGAAATTCGAATCCTTTCTTACTCCTTGCTTTTGTCACTTGTAAATATTGCTCAAAATAAAATAAAGCAAAAAAAATAAAAATCAAGAACCATAAATAGTATTCCCTCCATCTTATAAAAATAAATATCTCCCACATTTTCACATAGATTAAAGAAACGTATGCAATTTCACTCATGATAATCTAATAGTGGAGTGGTATAGCTCCACAACACTTGGTGTGAGTTCGTCCCATCTGACTTTCCAAGCGTGATTAACTCTTTTATATGGTTTGCAAACTATTGCACATGAATGAAATATATTCAGATTGTTGCCGCCACCGTGATTTGTAAGCTATTACATAGAAGCGAAATATACCCACTTTTCAACTATTAGGTAGCGGTTGTGTCGTGTGAGAAATGAAAGAATAAATAGGTCATTAAATAGATACCCAGTTTCAAAATAAAAAAAAAAACCTATTTATTGTATTTGAAAAATAATATGAACACAAAAAATTTTCTACTTCCATTAACTCACTCAAAACGAAAGGTTGCAAAATTTCGAAAATCATTAAATAGGGTCATTAAGACAAAATAAGAATATTATATATATATATATATATATATATATATATATATATATAGGGGATGGTTCTGATGTAAACCATCACTGGTGTGTAAACTGTAAACCAATCTCCAACCACATATCCATCAAAATTCAATGGCCAAGATTTGGTCAAAGGGGCGGTGACATTCCTGTAAATAAAGGGAACTTCAAAAATCCGCGGTGGTATTTTGGTAATTTTTGCGTTTGGGTTAAAATAAAAATAAAAAATCGAACTTCCAGGACGTGGGTTAACGAAGACACAATCATATGCTGATGAATACATAATCATATGCTAACGAAGTAGAATTATTTCATGCACAACACCTAACTTTAAATACAAAACTGATTTTGTTAGGAAATTATTAAATGACGACTTTTATATGGTTGGAAAGCTAGCCAATCCTAATTTTCAACAAAAAATAATTTCAAAAAAAATATGAATCGTGGACAAAGTTATAGTTGTTTGATTCAAGGTTGTTAGTCGCATTATTTGGCTTCAATCCACAACATTATTGCTTTTGTTAGCATTGCGTATAACTTTTCTTTAGCATTACACAATACTTCTGTTAGCATACGACAGTGCTAACAACAACAAATGATAAAATTCAATAAAATTAAATTGTTAAATTCTAAATTGATGTGATAGCAACAATATAACTAATCATGATGCTAGCGAATCATCAGTCATATGCTAACGAATCATGTTTAATTGAGATGGATGTTATACATTAATAATACACATGCAACATTAAACACGTATAATTTTATTATTAGATATAATTATACTACATTAGCATTATTATAATATTTTAGTTTGCATATGTCAATGCTAACGTTAGTTGTGCATTAACATTCTCATATAAAAAATCTCATAATGCATTAATGTATTGTTTATTGTGAATATAATTGATACTAATGAAATATTTGTTATATGCTAATGAAACACATCCTAATTGAGATTAAATAAACATTTATAACAATATAATTGATGTCAGTGAAGCACATATTAATTGAAATGTAATAAATATTTACAGTAATATAGTCGATGCTAATGAAATATTTGGCATATGTTAACGAAGCATTTGTCAGATGCTAATGAAACATTTTAATATGCTAACGAAGTATACCTAATTACGATTGAATAAATCTTTATCACAATATAACTAATAATGACGAAACATTTGTCATATGCTAACAAAGTATTCTGAGCTTAAATTGTCATATACTAATGAAACATATGTCGTTTGCTAACGAAGTATTCTGAATTTAAATTGTCATATGCTAACGAAACATATGTCGTATGCTAATGAAGTATTCTGAGCTTGAATACACGTGAAAAGTGAAACTTTTATATTTTTCGTCCATATTTTTCCAAATAAACATATGCTTCACTGATCTTAAATGAAAGGGGATTAAAAGATATTTAATTTGATATATTATTTGCGTTAATCCGATGAAAAATGAGCAAGTTATGATAGTTCGAAGTTTTTAAGAATTTTTTTAGACGTTGAGTCAGCATGACATCAGTTTTTTTTCAACAAACAGACGAAAATACCCCCATAGGCTGAAAAAAGTAGCGAAAATAACAAAAATGCCACTGCATATTTGATTAAATCTGGAGCGCTGATTTTTATTGAATGTGTGGTGATAGATTGGTTTACAGTTTACACACCAGGAAATGATTTAGATTTGATCCATTCCCTATATATATATATATATATATATATATAAGATAATTTTAAAATGAATAAACAGAAAAGAACACGAAACGATTTTTATAGGATGGATGAATTTAATAGCCACGACGGTATGTGAAAGAAACAAAAGCCTTTTTTCATATGAGAATGATCTAATGGTCGAATATATGATTTGAGATTGAATGTATTGAATTGAAATTTCACTAACACATCTAGGTATGAGCTTGTAATACATTTTTTTTTTCTTTCAAATATTTCAAATGTGATTTATTGAGTAAATTTCACTTTTGGTCCATTAGGATAAGGTTAAAACACTCTTAATCCCAAACGTTATTTTTTTTGTCCCAAATAATATTTTTTCTACGATTTTGGTCTCATAAGATATTTTTTCGACAATTTTAGTTTCACAAAATATTTTTCAGACATTTTAGTCTCAAACTAACACAAAAGATTAAGTACCGTGAGTTAACTTTCTCTATTAGTTTGAGATTAAAATTGTTGGAAAAATATTTTATGAGATCAAAATTGTCGAAAAAAATCATTAGCGACTAAAAATATAACTTCTGAGACAAAAAACATTTTGATTATATTTTAATAAGACCAAAAACAAAATTTAATTTGATTTATCTTTTATGTGGTTTGTGGCTAGTGCTCAGAATGTGACTTACCTTGCACCCATGGATAACCGTTGCCGAATTGCCTGTCATTCAAAAATAAAAAATAAAAAAAGTAAAAAATCTTATTTTTAGGACTAAAACCATCAATTGGGCCAGGCCTATCATTTTGGTTGGGAAGGTGTGTGTGGGCCCATTACGCTTTTGACTTTTCTTGCAAGACTAATTAATATTGGGCCATATTTATTTTAGTCACTTTGAATAAAAATACCTCTGAGCGCGCTGGTTGCGCGCTGACAATGCGTGCAACAAGAAGGGGCAAAATAGTCATTCTGACTAAAAAAATATATTTAAAAATTCGTGACTAAAATAAGTTTTTTAAAAGTTTGACCGGCTAGTTTGATATATTTCTACAAAAATAAATAGCAGGTGCAATTTAGAAAATTTACATTTAAATTTAATTTTGAATAAAAAATTATTATGATTATTAAAGTTTTGCTTTTGGGTAAATAGATATATCACCAAGCAATGCCACCTTTCGTCGATCATCGTCCGTCACCCATATATCTCACTCCACTTTTTACGACGGCACAACCAACAAAGCGTATCATATTCTCAAATTCCGAACACCCATCATTACCATCATTGAAATCCACCGGTCTCATAGCCTAAGGATTGGGAACCCTACTCAGAGCACATGCGACGGCAACGGCACATGAGAGATGAATTCTCTTCGAGTTGGGAAATTCCAATTACCAATTTTTTAGATCTTTTCGCTTAGGAATCAAGGTGAAAGCATACGGAAGATTCCATGCCGCTCGACCGAGCACCGTACTTGAATTTTTATTTTTAATAATTATATTTTGAGGACATAAATTGCGATATTAGCAAATGTTAATTATGTTGATCATTTTTTTCTCCTCCTGCTATATTAATGACATTGTCGATTTTTTTTAACGATATCGTATGAAAAAAAAAACATGGCACTGTCGTTTACGTAGTAGGTGGTGAAAAATTAGGATTAATAATTAACATTTACTTAGTAAGATACATTCTCAAAATATAAATTAAAAAATATTTTAAAAATGTGGATATTCATTAAAAAATAAAAATCTGAGTACGATGCCGATCAGGCGGCACAGAATCTTCCGAAATCATAGCATGTTAATAATAATATTGGGCCTGTATTATCTATTTATCTCTCTCTAAAAAAAAAAAAGAAATGGGCCAGCTGTGGTTTTACTTACCAAATAACAACCCATAGGGCCATTCTATACATAGCCCATTTTTTTATCTTTATATTATATATAATTAGTTTTCTAATGTACTATTTTATCCTTGTAGTCTCCAATATTTACAATACCCTAAACACTAAAATTAAAAAGCAAGTACATATAACCCCACGATTCTTCAATATTAACCAAAAAAAAAGAAATTATATTAATCGAAAATTGTTTTCCCTCATCCTCTCCATTCTTCATTATTAACGAAAAAATTATATATTAATCAAAACATTTTTAATTTTTCCTCATTAATAGCAATTTTTTGTTCTTCCGAATTTCTTCATTTTTAATCCATTGTAGTCAACAAATAAAAATACAAATTATTCTACGAACTTCTTATTTATTTGGCTACAATTGGACATGTGAAGTAATGTTATATGAATCCATTTCTTGCATCAATGATCAAATGACCGAGTTCTTTAATTTCTTGAAACTAAATTTGATTTATAGGTCAATCTTTATTGATGTATATGGCAAAACTTCATACAAATAAAGTTGTACAAATTTTTAACATTAACTAGTTGATTTAATTTGAGAATTATACGAAACAAATCATCTATCTACCGTTCTTCAAAAGATTATAATTTATTGGTTTTCCCATTATAATTGATTTCTCGTAGGAGTGACGGCTTCTTAATTGGAAAAAAAAGAAAATGAATGGATCCAGATGATCGGTGATGCTCAATTTTATTGCTAATAAGGAAAAATGGTGGGGACTAAACATAGAGGGGCTTCAATTTTTGTGTTTAGGATTTTTAGAGTACGGAAGATTATAAGGATAAAATAATCTATTGAAAGATATAATAATATTTTAATGATTTAGGTGGCTATAAAGAGAAAAAATAGGACCGTATAGAATCACCCCAACCCATATTATAGCCATTTAATTCCTCCACACACAAAACAACCTACTTAATTCATTCACTCAATCACTTGTAATTTCGTATAAAGTTTTGGGCCGGAAACAAATTGGTTTCCTCTTTCCATAATAATTAGATATATCCACGCGCGTTGCGCGATTGAATATGAGATGATGTTATTTAGACATATTTTATTTCCCATGTGATCTAATAGGTCATTAATAACTTATTGTGAGCAGTTTCATACTCTGTTAGATGTTTATGCTAATACATTATTTCGAACTAATAATTATCCAAAATTTAAATTTATTAAATCACTTACTTCAATTAGTTGTTTCAAAATAAGATATGAAAAAAAAACTTAATTATATTGAAGAAAATATAATGATCTATACACACTATATATTGAAAAATATAGACTACATATAAATGTTTGAAAAAATCTATTTTTTATATATACAAAAAAGATCTAAGAAAAATAGTATGTATATTTTTATACATATACAATTAGGAATTTTGATTTTAGTATGTTTAAATAGATTTTTAAAGGGTTCACATCCCGACTTGTATAGTTAAATAGCTAAGATGTACACCTACATAAAAATATTTATTTAATATATAATAGGTTACAAACAGAATTCGTTCTCTTATATATATATATTGGAATATATATATATATATATATTGGAATATATATATATATATATATTCCAATATAAAATACATTAAATAAAATTATTTCGTACGATTAACTTATTTCCTGAAAATCTGCTAAAAAAACCGCACGAGAATGAACATGAGAAGTTAAAGTAATCATGGCTCCTATATATTCGTTAATATTATAATACATATATAATATATAATATATAATCTATATAAATATAGAATAGATTATAGAATTTGGGCGGGAATTTTCCATGCAAAAGATTTTGCTTTAATATAGTATAGATAATAATAATAATAATAATAATAATAATAATAATAATAATAATAATAATAATAATAATAATAATAATAATAATAATAAATGAATAACAAAAAAAAAAATCTACCACCAGATAAATAAAACAAATCACTTTCCATTGGCCAATTAAAAAACCAAGTACCGTAGCATTTAATTTATTTGGGGTTTCTTGGCAGCAAATAGGATACTCATATGGGTAATTCTATTGACAGTCCCCATTTTTCTGTTTGTAGTTATCTCATATTAAGTTTTTAAATATAAATATTAATATGATAGACTTTTTTGGCCTTGTAGCTACATCAATTAAAACCAGCAAAGAATTATCAAATCCTCAATTCAACTTAAATCTTTGGAGACATTTTTTTTCTAGTTTCTAACTATGGGCAAAAAAATTATTCCTCCATTTTTTATCAATACATCATAACTTCCACAAAATGCAACTTCATGTTGCTCTCGAGTCTCGATTCTTCAATCTAAGAATGTTTTTTTTATTAATCTTAGCCGAGAACAATAAAGTTTTATCATATAGATACATAATATATCAAAAAATAGATAAAAACTATATCACAACAATGAATTCTTCTTTGGAAAGTGGTTTAATAGCACTAAGATATTTTTTTGCAGTTTCCTGGAAGTGTGGCTGCAAGCAAGTTCGCATACACATTCATTCCAAATTCCTGAAAAAATCTAATAATACAAAAAGATAATTAAAGTTTTGGAGATTCTTCAAACAATTTTTGTTCTTGAAAATAATTTCATCATAATCGATTATTTAATATAAATGTCAATGTGATACAACTTCTTTTTTCTCTTAAGATTAAATTAAGACCATTAATTCAAAATTCACAATTGACATTATTTTCGGCAATCAATTTTTTATTTTAAAAGGTACGAATAAGAAGACGAATAATGGGGGTCGTCGGGACTATAATATATTTGGGGTTTTGAGTGATGGGCTATATGGATAAAATAGTCTATATTATTAATATTTATATATTATAAAATAACGTGGAATGTAATTAGAAAAATGGAGGTTGTGTTTAGAATTTCTCAATTCATACATATGAACTCTTGTAATCCGGCCCCATTATTCGGTAGAATCTCACGAATACCGGTCTCATCATCGTTTGGGCCTAATCAACAATCAATTTTTGTTTTACTTTTTATTTTGAATTTTTGGGGTCTCATGTCATTTAAAAAATTGAGAGATTTGTGCTCTCCCAATGTTTGATCCAAGGACCTCCATGTGTTTAGCCAAATACATAGCCACTGTACAAAATTTTAAATTGTGTGAAAATGCAATTTTTTTATGGGATGACAATCTTTTTAATATCAATAATATGTATATGATAATATAATATATTATAATATTATATAGATCTAAAGAATTTTCGGGCTGACTCGACCCGAAAAAAATATTGTCTCGAATATGCTGGAACTACTGGTCCACGGGTGTCCCTACCCGCTATTTGGTTCGAGCTAGGCACTATTTATGATGATTGGCCTGACCCATATTTCGCTCCATCATAGTTGGCCCGGTGGACAGGGCCGAGATATTCAAATCACTACCCTTAATTAGATAAATATGCAATATGTAATACTTTGTTTAGAATTTTATGATTTATGAACTTATAAATTGAGATTTCAAAATTATTTGGCTATAAATAAATATATAAATTATAAATAAAAAAATTCCTAGTTCGTGCTTAGTTAGCCTAGGTTCTAGACGCTATGTGTGAGCAAAATCGAATCAGAACTGAATAGACTAACCAACCGAAAATAAATTCAGTTTAACCATAAAACGAGGTTATGCTTCAATTTATAATTTATGCAAATTTCAATTTCAATTTTAATCGATTCAGTTCAGTATTGACTATTTGCTCACGCCTACTAGGCGCCTCGGATTCTACAACATTTTATATATGTATATATACATCTGATTTTAAACTTGGGGTTTGGTCTTGGGAGGGAATTTTGTTTGCTTTTGAACTTTGGATTTTTGCAACTTTCAGAGTATTATCGTGCAGAATTTTTTTATCTTATGTGTAGACATACTACACACATCCATACAAGTATGGACTTGTGGAACAAAAGTCCGAAATTCATTCAGTTGTTACACATGTCCATACTTGTATTGATGAGTGTGGTGTGTTTAATAAGAATCCTCCTATCATGGAACATATACAATTAGCCAAGTCAAGAACAAGTACTGCCACATTTTATTTTCTTTCAAAGAGCATTTATCCGAGTGTGCAAGTATGTTTTTTTTTTTTGTTTGATACTGATATGGTTTAGCTTTTTGTTTGCTTTTATTTTCGCATTTCTTAAATTTCAGTGTGGTTCTTATTAGTCCCAAAAGATTAATAAGTGTTTAGAGAGAGGTGAATAAATAAGACCAAAACACAGTAAAACATTTCGAAAAAATAGTGAAAAAGGCCCGAAAATAACTTCACATGTAGCTAGACTAAAGACAATCACCTAGTTTTTATAGATAAAAATTTAACGGAAATAATCGAAGACAATTACAACTGAAAATAATTAATCAGATGCAAATGTCACTAAACAGTCACAACTGGTTTTTCAAAAATAGAGGTTGAACACAAATGATCAGGTAGCACGTTAATCAAACAAACAGAATAACACTCAACACAAATTAGGAAAACATTAAAGTACCTAGAATTATAAAGGTTCAAATTAGAAAAGATTCCACGTCCTCTCTTATTCCAGGAATGAAAGGTGATTATAATGCTTTCAATGTGCCTTACATGGATTACACAGGTGATCAAGTATGACCTCTCACACTTACAACTCTCATACTAAATTGCTATTGTTGGGTTTCTAGCTCTTTTACAAATATGTCAAACCCTCAACTTACATCTTTTTCAGAAAGGCAGGTGTTATCAAGGCTAGCGTTTTATATCTTCTATGGATTTCAATTACAGAATATTCTAGCACTTGAACAATTTCTCTCCACTAAAGAAATGTAGGTATTGAAAACTAAGATTAGTCTCTGAAAAATTATGGAAGGTTTAGAAATATGCAAGCTTGAATATTACTCTACGCTCTTAAGGATTTCGTATTCACGATCATGTATCAAGTGTATGAGCCTTTTCTCATATAGTGAGTGATTCAAACATATTTGTTTGAAAGAACAATTTGAATCCTCGAACTTTGTAAATGTTAGGATTGACTTTTAGCGTATGATTTTCTCACACATGGTCAGGTCTTCCATAATTTCTAATCGGTTCTTTGAGGTAAGGCCGGCTGGAATGTATCATGAAGAAGGCGGCCGTCTCAGGCCCCCGAAAAAATGAAGGCCCCGAAAATTTCTTATATATGTGTGTGTGTATGTGTGTGTGTGATGTACGCAAATTATAAACAAAATTAGTGTTTAGCTCAATGGTAGAGTTGCTGAGGAGTTTCTTATTTAGCTTGAGTGCGATTCCTCCTATTCTTTTTTTTTTTTTAGTATTTTTTAGTGTTTTTTTTACTAAAACCTTCCACCATATATATCATGTGCACACATACGCTTTTGCGCTTTTAAATTTCTTGAAAACTTCGCCTCAGGCCCCCAAACTTCTTAGTACGGCCCTGGATTCCTCCTATTCTTTTTTATTCAGTATTTTTTAGTGTTTTTTTTTTACTGAAACCTTCCACCATATATATCATGTGCATACATATGCTTTTGTGCCTTTAAGTTTCTTGAAGACTTCGTCTCAGGCCCCCAAACTTCTTAGTACGGCCCTGCTTTGAGGAATCTTGTCTTTTAGCCCTTAGCCATTGACACGCTATTTATTAATAAATAATTGCACCGCAAGTGCACGACGTTATTGTAATACTCAGGTGAGCAAGAATATCATATCCCACAGAGACTGCTACTTCCTAATTCTTAAACGCAAATATCTAATTAATATCTAGACACCAAATACGCAGATAAAAAGGGAATAAACTAAATAACATAAAATAAATGCAAGAAATAAAATAACGGATTAAATAGATAAACGAAACACAGACTTTAGGGAAACTGGATTATTATATCAATTATTAGTATTCATTAATATAACACCCTAAATTCTATAATTTAAAATGTTACTCTTTCTATTCTTTAAAGCGAAAAATGATTAAAATAATAATATTTCAAGTAATAATTTTATTTTATTTTCTTTTTCTAAAATAATCATGCTAGAAGTCCTAAGAAGAAATAGAACACAAAATATATATTTTTCAAAAATATATCTACTCAGAACAAAGTACCTACATTTCATAAATACCAAATTCAAAATAATTTACTTTCTGAAACAAGTGCAAAAGTTAAGGTCAAGTAACGGAAATATTTTGAGGAAGTTCACCCCCCATTTCCATCGCGCCGCTCCCAGCTCATTGACCTGAAAATATTTAAAATTATGGGGTGCGCACTCTTAAAACGTACTCAGTGGTGGGGATCATGAGCATTTCTTTCTATTTATCCAACTGAATTTGAATCGGGGGAATAATGGATTTAGGGTACTCTTCTTCTGATCTAGAATACATCTTGAACTGTGCACATGACATATTCTGGTGCGTACAAAATGCTTCTGTGCATACGAAATGTTATTTTGTGCATATAAAACGCTATTCTGTGCGTATGAAGCGCTATCCATATTCCATCCACGATAATTTAAGTTGGATTAAAAACATTTCTATCTTAAAATGCATATAACATATACTTTTATTTCGAAGATAATAATTTCACCCACCTGAAAATAATGAGCACGTAAAATTGAGCAGAGGATCACAAAATGGACGAGGGTCCTAATTGCGCCGTACCTAATCAATTAAAATAAAAATAACCACTTAAGGGCCATTCTATTCAATCTTAACTAAATAAATTAATAAACTGAACTAAAACATAATTTGTTACATTTTGGCTTAAAATATTAAATCTAAACAATTAAGTTTAAACCTAAATAGTAATTCTGAACTAAGAAATTTTGAAAATTATCCAATATATAACAATTTAGACAACTCCTATATTTAGTAAAGGGTTAAGGGCCAAATAGGCCCCTGGACTATTTGGGGGATAACAGATAGGCCACCAAACTTTTTTCGGTCGTAATTGGGCCCCTGAAATTTTATTGAGGGCTCAATCAAGCCCCTCCGTCACACCCCTCACTAACGTCCGTTAGGGTTGATTCAAAACGACGTCGTTTTGATTCCTGAAATTTAAAAAAAAATTATTCTCTCTTTCTCTCCTCTCTCCCTCTCCTCTCTCTCGATCGATGAAGGCAGGTTAGAAGAAGTATGAAGAGATGTCTGCTGCCTTGTATTTGATAATGGAACAGATCCAAATTGATGAGGTGAGAGGGATGGAGAGCATGGAGCAGATAAAGAAGAGAGAAGGGGAAGTTTTGGCATTTAGGGATTAAGTGTGGCTTGCGGCTATTTTGGAGAGGAAAGAAAAAATGATGGCTACGGATCAACTATGAGGGATGGAGGAGGCCCATGGAGATGGGGACAGAGTGGGGGGAGCTCGAAGCAGATATGGAAGAAAGAGGAGGGAGAACGGCCGCCGGAAAACCCGACCCAAAAACAAGCGGCGGCCGGGATTGGTGAGATACAACAGCAGCCGGACAGGGGGCTGATGGGGATGGTCGGGTCGAGGCAGAAGCCGGCGAAGAGGGAGACGATGCCGGATACGATGAGGCGGGGTCGGCAGAAGTCCGACTAGGCCCTGAGATGGCCGACAGCGGAAGATTGAAGGCGGAAGAGGAGAGAGAGAGAGAGAGGAGAGAGAGAATTTTTTTTTTTTAATTTCAGGATCAAAACGACGTCGTTTTGATTAAAATGACGTCGTTTTGAATCAACCCTAACAGACGTTAGTGAGGGGTGTGACGGAGGGGCTTGATTGAGCCCTCAATAAAAGTTCAGGGGCCCAATTGAGACCGAAAAAAGTTCGGTGGCCTATCTGTTCTCCCCCAAATAGTCCAGGGGCCTATTTGGCCCTTAACCCTTTAGTAAATTATGAGCCAAATGGATATACTAAACTATTATGGGCCAACATCTAACTAGAAGTTTCGAAACAACATGAACTTATATTAAAATTAAGTTACTAAAATGATTTAACTTTGTTTAGAATTAATATAATTTTAAACTCTACATGACCTAAGCTAATATGTAAATATTTGTGAATTAATTAAACTAACTTTAGAAGTCAGAATATATGTAATAACATTTTTGACATTTGTTTATCAAAAATTAGTTTCATAAGTTAAATCTATAAATTATTAAATCATTACATCCTTAACAACAACTTTAAGAAATTCACTACATAATATTTAATTTCCTTCTTTCTCACTAAACCCTCTTCTGACTCAAATTCAGAAACCACCTTCATGTCTTCAACGACTTAAATATATCCTTAACTAGCTCAAAATTAAAATTTTTAATCTCCATCAATTCTTGCTACGAGTCGACTCAAATTCAACATATCAATTAATAATAATTTCAAACCAACATCTATATATTCCTTCTTTGCTATAATAATCTTCTATTTTAATTTTCTATAAATATTAACAATCATCTCTTAATAAATAATTTGTGAATGAGAAAAGGGTTACCAACGGTGGATGAGAAATTCCTGAAATCGCAGGCTAAAAGTTCCCTTCACATATGAGAAACCACCATATAGTTTTTCTTCATAAGAACTGCTAGAAATTGTGTTATGGAGGAGAATAGGATATATTTGTGATTCTGAGATCTGGGAAGAGAGTATATACGTGTATATATATATTGAAGGTTGGATGGCTAAAAAAAATTATTGAAACATCTCTTTTGTATGTTAAAATGTAAAGATGTACATCATGAGCTTAATTAACAAATAAAAGGCACGTGTACATGGTTTTGCTGATATGGATCATGTTTCATACGTGTATAGTTAATAGGAAAAGAAGGAAAAAAATTGTCACTATCCTAATTAGGACTGTAAATGAACAGAGCCGCTCGCGAGCTATTCAGAATTCGGCTCGAAAAAAGCTCGTTCGAAACTCGTTCGTTTTCTAAACGAGCCGAGCTCGAGCCTCAAATCGAGCTCGATAAAATTATCGAGCCGAGCTCGAACAAAGTAGTGTTCGGCTCGGCCAGCTCGCGAACATGTTCGAGCTCGAGCTTAATCGAACATGTTCATGAACATGTTCGCGAGCCTATTTTACCGAGCTACTCGCGAACAAGTTCGCGAACGTGTTCGCGAACATGTTTGATTCGAAATTATAATTTTTAATATATATTACTATTAGTATTATTATTATATTGAATTATATAATTATCATAGTTTTATAATAATTATGATCATCATTAAAAAATGACAAAATACAATCTCGAAAGAAAGTAAAAACGTAACATTAATTCAACTTAAGCTAATATGGGAAGTGGTCAAATGGTACAAAAAATTTTAATTTAACATTTAGTTTGAGGGGAATATTCATCTTTAACTATTGTTGGAGCAATAATCAGAACTCTTTCAAAAATAGTATTTTTGTGCAAAATACTCTTTTTTTTCATCCTTTTCATCCCTATAAAATATTTTTTTTTTTTGTAAAACATTCATTTAGTTAAAGTTCTAAAATTATATCTCCATGAATATAGTTAATATTATTTTATCATAATTAAACTTTTCAGAATGAATTTTATTTAAAAAATTACATGTGTTTTTCACACATTTTTTTATAGATTCTCCGAAAATACAAACTCACCACTTAAAAATTAAATAATATTAATTTTAGGCATGTAAATATGATTTTAGATCTATAATTAAACATAAATTACATTGTTTTGAAAAAAAAACAATGGGAAATTATACAAAAAGTAAATAATTTCTTAAGGGAGGTAATTTAAAAAAAAAACATTAATAAAATGGCACTTTGCACAAAAATACTATTTTTGTGGGAAAGGAGGTAGAATTTGCACTTGTTTATTTATGTCAAGGGTAACCTGCATCCGCTACCGAAGCGCGCACTAGATAAATTTTGTCCTGATAATTCTCACATTTTGGTAATAGTTAGGGTAGTATATTTGTATTTGCTCAAAAAAAATTTTTTATGGGTAAATCGACTCTCAAGATAAACGCTAGAGTTGTTTTTGAATCTTTTCCCGATAAATATTAAGCTGAACTAAGAATAATGAACACAATTACACAAATCAAAATTAAGAATAATAAAACTATAGTAAAAAGTTGTCCGTTTCATTACAAAGCTAGACAAACGCTAGAGTTATTTTTTATTCTTTTACTTGTTCTATTCAAAGTTGAAACATTAATTTAAAATGGGTCGAATAATCATTTAATTTTCGTACAAAATGTGAAAAAATAAAATGAAATATAGTTAGACTGAATGTAAATTATTTATAATAATAATAGTAGTAGTAGTCGTCGTCTAATAAACTACATATTATAATTTATAAATATTGATTGGCTAAACTATTTTTATTTTCTAATTCAATATTTAATTGATAATTAACTGTATAATTAATTAATCATCAAGCATTTTCACAAAGTGAAATGCCCGTACACACTTCATTATTTTACATTATTATATATTTATATTACCCATTTATCATATATATAATAAATTTAACAATAGATTAATTATAAATTTTTAATATTTTTCATTTTAAAAATACATTCAACCCTAAGTCTACTCTAGTCTCTAACCCTAGGCCTCTGGCAACTCACCCACGACTTACGCCAATTCGTTTTCTTTCACACACCCATAAGACACTGTCGCCGTTTTCATCT
This sequence comes from Perilla frutescens, assembly GCA_026008535.1. Lineage (NCBI taxonomy): Eukaryota > Viridiplantae > Streptophyta > Magnoliopsida > Lamiales > Lamiaceae > Perilla > Perilla frutescens. The sequence goes on from BRKX01000001.1 coordinate 41,516,879, forward strand.
TTTGATTCTTCTCTCACACTGTCAACGTCTCATCCCACTGCTTGCTCGACTATTCCCGGTATCACTATTAGATATTGAAAATATATAGTGTATATATATGTATTTGTCTATTTGTTCTCGAAGATATAATGTGTTATGTGTGTATATATATAATATATGTATTTGTTGTCTTGTTGAAAATATATAATGTTTGTATATGTATGTATTTGTTTATTTGTTCTTGAAGAACGTTATAATATATATATGTTGTTGCTTTGTTGGCTTGTTGATGTATCTATGTTGCTTTTATTAATTTTTATTTGTTTCCTTTGATTCCTTTTAATTTACTGAAGTAAGTATACATCTATTTTATTGCATGTTGTCCTTTAGATTTTATACATTAAGATGTCTTCCACGGATCCATTATTAGAATCGAATCCAGAAAGAGCCACAAGTCCATTGTTAGAATCTACTCCAGCAACACTTTTTGAAAAAAGGAAATGATGATGAGCGTATGGATGGGTGTGAGCCTAAAGAAGATGCTACTGATGCTCCATTTACGGCAAAGAGAAGGAAAAAAACATCAAAAGTTTGGGAAGACTTTAAGACCATTGTTGATCGTGGGGTAATGAAAGCATAATGCATTTATTGTAAGCATCGGCTTTCAATGAACAAGTCAGGTTGCACGACACACTTAGGCAGACATGCAGGTGGTTGCACAACTAAAGTGAACAAGCTGAGAGGTAAAAAAAAAATTAGTTTGGCATTGGCTACTGCAGAAACTGTTGCTTCTGTGCAGAATTTCGAGTACAATCAGTCAAAAGTTAGAGAGGCCTTTGCTCATATGGTTATTGTGCATGAGCTTCCATTTAATGTGGCAGAATATGAGTTGTTTAATAATTTTTCAAGGACTCTCACTCCACATTGGCAGAAAATTAGTCGTTTCACATTGAAGAAGGACTGCATAACTACTTTTGAGTTGGAGAAGAAGAAATTGAAGGAAGAGTTGAAACATGTGGATAGAATTAGTGTGACTACAGATCTTTGGAAGTCGGATCAAACTGTTTCATATATGGTTATCACTGGACACTATGTGGACTCAAATTAGAATTTGCAGAAGCGCACTTTGAACTTTTGTGATGTTCCACCACCTCATACTGGACTCATTATGAGTGATGTGTTGCATAAATGTTTTGTAGAGTAGGGTATTGAGAAAAAGGTTTGGACAATTACAATGGACAATGCTACAAATAATGATGCAGCAGTTCGGTTATTGAAAGAGAATCTGTCATACAGCCACACTTTACCTCTTGGAGGCGACATATTCCATGTAAGATGTTGTGCTCATATTCTGAACATTTTGGTTAAGTATGGGTTATCTGCTATTGAGGATGCAATTTCTAAGGTACGTGAAAGCGTGAAACATATAATAGCTTCAGAGACACGTATCAATATGTTTAGCGAAATTGCAAAGCAATTGCATCTATCGAACAAGAAACTTGTTTTGGATTGTTGCACGAGGTGGAATGCAACATATTTTATGTTGTCAGCTGCATTGGAGTTCAAAGATGTTTTCCCTAGATATCAACTAAGGGACTCTTTATATAAGTCATTGCCAAGTAAGGAGGAGTGGAAGAAAGTGAGTGTGGTTTGTTCTTTTCTTGAAGATTTTCATATTGCAACTGAACTCATTTCAGGTACATGCATAAAATTTAGATTACATTACACTTGTAACTTAGTATTCACTATCAATTTTTTTTTATTTATGTAGTCACATTTATTTGATGCAGGCTCTGAATATCCGACTGCTAATCTTTTCTTGCCTGAACTTGTTCATATCAAGAAATTATTAAAAGTGGATGAAGTAGTAACCCAAGTTGGAGAAGAGACTGAAGAGCCCAATGAGACTTTTATGCAAGAGATGGTGAAAAAGATGAAAAAAAGATTTGATAAGTATTGGGGATCTTGCAACTTATTGATTTCAATGGCAGCAGCCTTAGATCCTAGAAATAAGATGAAATATATTGAATGGTGTGCTCGCAATGTCTATTCTAAAGTTGAAGGGATTCAGCTCAAAGTCACAGTTCGTGGAAAATTATATAGTCTCTACAATGAGTATGTTGAGGCATACAAAAAAACTAGTATTGTTGGAAATAGTATTGATGATCAAGTGGAAAGTCTCCCAAGTTCTAGTGGTACGAAAGGGAAAGGAAAAAGATTAAGAAGTGATTATGAAATCTACATGCAAAGTGTTGATAGTATTGATGAGATTAAATATGAGCTAGATTTGTATTTTGAGGAAGGAGTTGTTGTGTGGAAGGAGGAGACTGACTTCGATGCAATTTTGTGGTGGAAGATGAATAATTTGAAGTTTAGGATCCTATCAAAGATGGCTTGTGATGTGCTAGCAATTCCAATAACCATTGTGGCTTCTGAATCAGCTTTTAGTGCTGGTGGTAGAGTTATTGATCCACAACGTTCTTCTTTAGGAGTTGATACTGTGCAAATGCTACTTTGTACCGAGGATTGGTTGCGAGCTCATTATGGTATCAAGGGAAAAGCTAAAGTGAGTATTAATTTGCTTCTTTTTTTTCTTTTTGAATAATGCATCTATTAGTAATTTACTATATCTTGTATTTTGTTTTTATGTATTTCTATTTTTAAGGAAAAAGATGACATCAAATTCAAAGTGGTCGATTTGATTTGAGAGGGTCATCAAGAGCATCAGTAAGCAATAACTTATATAATTCTCCAGTCCTGTTTATACTAAATATGTATACTTCTTTTAATTTATGTGTGATTTTCACTAATTTTAATATTTTATTTTGTAGAATGGTGGATGTGAAAGCTTGTGGATGGTGGCAATTGCAACTACTTCAAATCTACAAAATATTGATGCTAGCTATTTTATTATTTTAAACTATTTAAGTGTGTTTTATTTTACTTTGTTAAACTACTAATACTATTTAAATATTTTGAAGGACGATGCACTGATGTTGATTGCTATTTCATTTTGTCATCACCGTTAATTTTATGGATGTGTGTGATGATTATTTTGGTTAGTTTCTTGGAGAAATTAGACTTGTAAGTGATCATTTAAATATGATACTTTGATTTTTATATGTTAAAGTAACTTTCAATAAACTGAGCTTAAAAATTAAACGAGCTTTTTTTTTCGAGCTTGAGCTCGAATATGATTAAACGAGCTTTTTTTCGAGCTCAAGTTCGAACATGTAAATTAAATGGATATTTTTTCATGTATTCGAACTCGAGCTCGATTATCACATTTAACGAGCATATCACGAGTCAAGCTCGAATCGAATTCGAACTCGATGAATAACTATCGAACCGAACTCGAACAAGATGACCAAAGCTCGAATCGAGCTCGAGCCGAGCTCGAACACCCATAATTTCTAACGAGCCGAGCTCGAACAGCATAGTGTTCGACTGGGTTCGGTTCGATTATAGCCCTAATCCTAATCGTTCATTTTTTTTAATTTTTTTAATTTTTTTATTTTTTTATTTTATAATTCCTAGCCTTAATGACCCAAATTCATCAAAATATAAATAAATCATATCTAGCTAAACAAGACCCCATATTTTAAGACTCGAAAGTAAACTTCTAAAATTCAACTATTAATTCCAAATATTTCTATTACTAAGGGCGCAATTTTGGACTACCTCAATTCCAACTAATTATATCGAACATTACCAAATAAATTCAAACTCAAATTTAAAGCCATTAAACAATTAAATAATTTAAGTCACGTAGAAGTGGGATGTTACAATTAATTCTAACAACCCGACATATGTCTTTAATCTATCAATAGTGGGGGATCACTAGTTTGTCATTAAGCTGCTTTTAACTGCATAAACCACAATATAGATATAATGAGCATGCACTTCATTGCGGTCACTTCTTCACATATGTCATTACTCCTAATTTAGCATACGAAGATCTATTCAACCCTATGTGATACTTGTTCACTTTGTCGATCCTTCCAAGCACACATAATCTGATTTCTATTTTTCCATCACTAATTCTTCTCTGATTTTTAAATTAATGACTAACATTCATAAATGATGATCGAGCATCCATACAAGATATAAATAAACGCATAGAAATCAAACCCGAGAGATAGCAGGAAGAACAGTAATTAAATCATATTATAAAATCCATAATATCCAATCCCTAAAACCTAGCTATGAAATTATCTAGACATAAATAAATAAACAACCAAAATTAGAGTATGTGTTTATGACAAAATTGATAAAAGAGCCGAAAAACACTAAGTAATCCGGCAGTCTCATCTTCTCTGCAATAGTAATCCGTCTCTAATAACCTTGTCAACACCCCTTGTAGACGGTAACCCTCTGTCTTCTTCCTTCTCTCTTGGTGTATTCTAAGTGTGAAAATGTAGTATGAGATGTCTTTTCTCGTGTATCAAAATGAGAGCTTTTATATTTAGGTTAAAAATCCTGAATTGTAGATAAAAATCATATTCCCGCAGACCAGCACACATGGGTCGACCGAGTTGGTTGGGTCGACCCAGACGCCTGTTTGTCGACCCAGGTGAATTTGGGTCGGGTCGACCCAAGCCTTTATAATTTGCACTGGGCTGGGTCGACCGAGCCTTCCTGGATCGACCCAAGTATATTTCACACTGGGTTTCGGATTTCTTCAGATTTGATCATTTAATCCAGTCCATTAGTATTTATTTTCAGTATTTAATTAACCCCAGAAGACTAATTAAATATCTCTTCAACTCCTCTTGTCCGTATTTAACTGTTTTGCTTCAAATATGCAACGAAATCACAACTATTACTTCAAAACTAGCAAACACATCAAAAATTACAAATGATAACAATTTAAGCACAAAAAGTATATAAAAGACATAACTTCATATAATTGTAATACCCCGAAATTTTATTATCTAAATTTAATTAGGAATATATATATATATATATATATCTAATAGTTAGAATAATTGAAATATCTAAAAACTTTTAAGTATTAAAATAATAGCCTATGATTACCTTAAGGATAAGCTAGGGAAGAAAATAGACCCATAATTTTTATTTTTTTTATTTTTATTATTTTAATTTTTTTTTATTTTTGGGTAAGTATGCTTGTTGAGTAGGTTAAAGATACTTTGTTACATTCTTGTACTTTTATTTGGAGCTTAGATTCCAACCTAGTTCAATTAATTAGAAATTTGTTTATTAAGTGCAAATTGATTTAGTAAAATTTATATACAAATACATTGTGCATAAACACATTACTTAATTAAAAAAAATGATTTATATACATACGTGTATCTATATTTTGTATCTTATATAATTAAGTATAGTTGGTATCTATCAAATTAGAATAGAGTGAGGTGTCTAGCTAATATATATTATAGATAGTTGATGACTAATAAAAAAAAAAATGCTACGTGTCTTGTGGAGGAACTTAGCAGATCAACTAGATTATTTTGGTGAGTTTAATCTAATTGAAATTCCTCATTATCAAAATAATATGGATCTGAACCATTTCTCTTTTTCTTCATCACTCTTATAGTTAAATAAATAATCTGACGAAGGAAAATATAGTAAAAATAATAACTTCCTGCAACTATTTTCCTTTGAGGTAAGTTCTTAATTAAGACTTATATATATAATTTATTATTGAAATGCTTGGTTTTGAATGAATTCTCGCATGATCTCATTTAAATTTAGAAAATCATAAGTGATCATTGTATATGAAATTATTTAAAAAGTTTTCATTTATACAAAATTATGTACCAATAACATAATTTAAGTGACTAGTTTAAAAGTGATTCATAATCAATTAATTAAGTCTATTTGGAATTTAATCTTATTTTTTTAAAACTCGAAAACTAATACATATGTCTGTACAAAGAATTAAGAATCCAAGTAACATTATTTATAATTATGTAATCAGGTAATATCAAAAGTAATAGTTAATAATAGCACTAATAATTATTAATATAAAATATTAATTAAGTGCTAATAATCAACCTGATTTGAATTTTCCGTAGATGATTTAATGTATTCAATACTTTTCGAACATATATATATATTACAATCATACATATTGAACTATTAGAAATAAATAGATATCATGTTATATATGTATACGTATATAATTATAATTTTTTATATTTGTATAAGTGTTTGCAAATGGCCAAGTTTAATAGAACTTAACTTAAAAATAAGTTTAGGGATTAAGTTTAATAGGAGTTCTTTAGTTAAACTAAGCCAATGTTGGTTATTGTAGGGTCAGAGGAAGTAGCAGAAATCGAGTAAAAATCAATCCAGAATTTGAAAGCAAATCTATTTTCCAGGTGGGCTATTATATTTTTGCAAATTGTATCTTTCGAGCTATTAAGCTCTGCTTTGTTAAAATTGCATATGTGACTATCTGTGTTAAATATTTACGTGCTACTGTATGTTGTCGGAGTCTCATAAACCAGCGCTGTGTCAATGTGAGTAGCTACAGTATGCATGCATTATTTGTCCTGCCCTACTCCTTGTCGGTGAGACAAAAATGAAACACTTATGGGTTATACTCATTGGGTATACTTGGTCATACTCAACTTTACGCGTGGTGATGTAGTACGGGTTACGGGCAGTGACTGGTTACCCTCTTAAGCGCTTCACGATAAAATGTTTTGGTGAACTTAGGTTGCTTTAAATTTTGAAACCTCCTAAGCTTCACTACCTGCATGAACACAGATAGATTACTTTAATAAAATGATTTGCATAACTCGAATTGTAAAAACTTGCCCACTGAGTGCACTAGTACTCAGCCCAAATATTTTCAAATATTTTTCAGGTCAGTAGGCTGGCGCGTGGAGGTGACGATGCTGAGAGATGGGCTTTTGTTGTTTACGTATTTTCCCATTGTCTCTTTTTGTTAATTATTCTGTTGATAATGAAGTCTCCGCGCTTGTAATATCCTTTTGTTAAACATTAAGAACTCTGATCTTGGTGTTATGAATATGTATATATTATTATACAGCATGTTTGACTATTCTGAGTCTTCTGTTGAGATTTTATTATTCAGGTTACCCCTTTTCTTTCCCGCTTCTTAATTCCAACCCCCGTGGCGTCCATTTCCACGGTCTTTCGGGACCGGGGCGCTACAATAATAAACTCATATTTTGAAATTTTGTTAATTTTAACTCATATCAAGAAGCTTTCAATTTCAATTTACCTTGTAGACCTTTTATACTATAATATGAATAAATTCTTAAAATTTATTTTAGAGTGTTTTCTCATATCAAGGGGTTTTTAATTTAAATTCGATTTAAAATTTGTTGTATATTTTACACTCATATTTAAAAGTTCTTCACTTTGATTTAAATTATGTTAGATAGTTTACATTTGTATTTAACCATTCTTGAATTTGAAATTTATTTATAAATAAATCCATAAGTTGGCATGACAGGTATATATTTTACATAGACCAACCATTGCTTTTGGGTTAATAGCCTCTATTATTATAATATTTTCATGACTTTTATTTTTTTCATACAATGTTTTAATTTTTACAATAATGTCAAAATATTTGTAAGACTTTCAATTTTTCACATAATGTTTTAATTTTTCAGTACTACTAAAAATTTTAAAGCCGTTGAGAAGATGAAGAGTTCGAAGTTTCTTTTGGAGTCAGTTCAAAAAAATTTCAAAAATCAAGACCCATTTGCTTCTTTCTATTGTTGTTCTCATTTCGCTTCATTGTAGTTCGTACTTCAGTTTTTGTTGTAACGAAGTATCATCATATTGGATTTTTTCAAGTTTTATGAAAAATTTGTTTGGCGATTTGTGCAAGAACAAACCATGACACAAATCATGATACTAATTTTGACTGAATTTAGAAAATATCTAAGTTGTCTACGAAATCTTGAATGGTGTCAAGTGAAAACTTAGTTAAAAGAAGTTTAACTTATTTTGGGGTGGGTGTTGTGTACAATGCATAGTCATATGACTCAATAGTGACTAGGGCTGTAAACGAGTCGAGTCAAGGCGAATACCTTTGAGTTCGAGTTCGGCTCGTTTAAGATATACTCGGCTCGAGCTCGAGCTCGAGTTCGACTCGAGCTTCGAGTTTGAGTTCGAGTTCGACTCAACTAAGAAAATTCGTGATCGAGTTCGATTCGAACTCGACTCGAGTTCGACTCGATAAGGATATGTTCAAGTTCGATAAAAAACTCGATAAAAAGCTCGATAATAATAAAATTTATGATTGAGTTCTTTTCTTTTCTTTTCTAGATTTTCTTTAATTATTTTTATTTTATTTTCTTTATATTAATTACTTAATTATGTAATTGTAGTCATGCTTATTACACATTTTATTATTTTTCATTATTAATATAGGATATTCAAATTTTAATATATATTTACCTTAATTTGAATTAAAATTTTAAAATATTTTTTCTAATATAATTTATAAATCACAATTTACTTATATCTCATTTCCTTTTTATTTTATCGATCATTCATTTTCACTTTTTATGTAAAAATTATATTCATTAGTTAATTAGTTATTTATCTCACTATCCATGATAGCTTATTGTTTTTCTTCAAACTTCAACATATAAATATTTTACAATCATCTTAATTCAAATTCAAATTTCAAAGTGTTCTTTATTATGCAATTTATAAATCATAATTCAAACATATCTCGTTTTCTTACTATTTTATCGATTATTCATTTTCATTTTCATATAAATTATAATCATATTAGTTGATTGATAATATAGTTCATTATTATTGTTAGTTTATTATTTTTTACTACACATTCACACATGTTCCAATTAATAAGTAAATATTTACAATAATCTTAATTCATATACAAATTTCAAAGTTTTTTTATAATATGATTTATAAATCATAATTTATTTTTATTGTTATATCTCAATTTCCTTATATTTTATTGGTATATAAATTAACTATTTCAATGAGGCACACTAAAATATACATAATAATTGTATATTATATAATAATTGAGTAAAATGATAATATACATACACACACATATATATATATATATATATATATTATCGAATCAAACGAACTAAGTAATTATCAGAGATTATTAATTATTTGATATTGATTTTGATGAATAATTATGATTTAATTCAATGTAAAGATATTTGTTTGATATCATAGGTTCAATCAAATTCATTTGTGTTTGTTATCAAATCTCAATTCTTAATTATAACTATAAACTATAATTTTATTTACCTCATAATTTGATAGATTTTTGTTAGACTACTTCAAATTAAAATTCAAATATACTATTTAATATTAATATTATAACTAAATAAATTCTAAATGTATATTTTAAAGTTGGATAATCAATTTTTGATTACATTATTTTTTATCATATAAATCTATTTATATATTCCTATTTCTTGTTAATAAAATAAGCTTAACTTAATATTTGTAAATATCATTAATTGATTCCCTTTTTTTATAATATTAATTCTTAATTTTCGTATAGTTCATATACTATATTATTATTAGTAGAATATATTCATCTAATAAATTGATAATATGATATTATATATGTTTATATAAATATAATATCATAATATCATATATAAATATTTGCATATATTTAAGTTTTGGAGAAATGTTATAAAAACATTATTTGATTCAATTAACATAATTGTTAATAATTTGGTCGAGTGATTATTGATAGATTTGTGATCGATTTATATCGAAAGAAAAATATCTTTTCATTTAGATTATGAAATATTCAAATTACAGAATTACAATGAAAGGAGTTGTGCTTTATTCTATTTATAGTACAACTAATAAGCGGGAAAGAAGTCTAGATCGACGGTTGTAGTGAAGGATCCGAGTGTGTCTTAATCAACGGTGGTGATTGGTTGAGAAGTGGTCCAAGCTGCCACGTATGCATGCATGCATGCATATGAGGTAAAAATAGAACTGTGATGTCACCTTCACCGCTACTTCATGCTGAGATTGAACAGCCCCCCGCAGACCCGACGCGGTGAAGATCACCAAGTCGGAGGCTGGAAAGTAGTGACCTGAAATGAGGACCCGGGAGAGCTTTTGTGAATAAATCTGCAAGTTGTGTAACAGATGGAACATAAGTGGGAAGAATGAAGCCTTGCTGATAATGTTTGCGCGCGAAGTGACAATCAATATCAAGATGCTTCATACACTCGTGATAAACTTAATTTTGGGATATTTGGATGGTTGTCGCAATACATTGAAACAGGGAGAGATATAGAAATAGAGAAATCACAAAACAAGTATGACAACTAAAGTAGCTCTCGTGTAGTATGACTGAGGCTACGATATTTGGCCTTCGTGGTGGATAAGGACACGGTGTCCTATTTTTTACACTTCCAAGATACCAAGCAAGAGCCAAGAGATATGCAATAGCCTGTTAGGGAATGTCTGGTATCAAAACATGAGCCCCAATCGGCATCGTAGTGTGCTTTGAGTTTGAATGAAGGAGAGGAGGTATAGAAGAGACCAAGAGAAGGGATATCCTTTAAATAGCGCAAGACATGAACTGCAACACTCAGTTATCAAGAGTAGGGGAATTGACATATTGACTTAATTGTTGGATGGCATAAGATAGGTCTAACCGTGTTAGATTCAAGTATAGAAGCTTCCCTATGAGTCGTCTGTATGAATCTGAATCATCTAGGGGTTCTCCTTTGCGGTGAAGAGTCAAACCAGAAGGGAAAGGTGTACTGGCTAGCCTTACTCCCACTCATGCCGATAGATTTAAGGAGATCTAAAATATATTTGCGCTGGTAAAGGAACATTCCTGTAGATGATCTAGCTATTTCTATCCCTAGGAAAAATTTGGCCTCCCCTATATCTTTAATTGTGAAAGCAAGATGAAGTGAGTCCTTCACAGCATTAATCAAGTCAAGAGATGGCCCAAGTATTAAAATATCATCGACATAAACGAGTAAAGCAACAAGAGAGGACCCTGAACCCTTCAAATACAAACAATGATCATTGGGAGACTGAGCAAAACCAATTGAGATAAGATACTTACCCAATTCATGGTTCCACTCCTTGGATGCTTGCTTTAATCTGTATAAGCTCTTCTCTAGTTTACAAACTTCACCCTTCTCTCCTTTAGAGTATCCCTGAGGTAATGTCATGTATATCTCATCAGATAGATGACCGTGTAAAAAAGCATTATTGATGTCTATCTGTTGTAAATGCCATGAGAATTGTGCAGCTAAAGCAAAGAAAAATCGCATTGTCACCATCTTTGCTACAGGAGAGAAAACTTCATGATAATCAATGCCAAGGCACTGATTGTACCCCTTGGCAACCAAGCGAGCCTTATAGCGTTCAATTGTTCCATCTGAGTTGAGTTTTACCTTAAAAACCCACTTACAACCTACAGCTGTCTTTCCTGCAGGTAATGGAACAACTTGCCATGTGTGATTCTCTTCAAGGGTTGCTAACTCCTTTTCCATAGTAGCTCTCCACTCAGGAACTTTACAAGTCTCTGAATAAGTAGATGGTTCTTTCACAATCTGTACATTTATCAAGTAAGCAGTATACTGAGTAGACAATATTGGTGAAATATAGTGAGGAAATGTATGAGGTGTGAGACTTTGAGTAGGATCTAGAATCTCAGAAAGACTAGCTGAATTGTAAATATAGCCTATCAAGTAAGGGGGAGGATTACAAGCACGAGTACTTCTTCTAAGTACAGGTGCAACATCATTAGATGGAGTCTCATGACACTCAGGAGAAAAATCGGATGAGTGAGAATGAGAAAATGTCTCTGTAGGAGTAGAAATCTGAGATGGTATAGAACTATCAAGTTGATGATCAATTTGGGAAGGACATGTATCTGATGTGGGAGTAGAAATCTAAGATGGCATAGAAATATCATGTTGATGATCAACTTGTGAAGGGATAGTATCTGTAGCAATAGCATCATCTAAAGATGTGGTTATGGTAGGTGATCCAAAGCTTTGAAAAGGCAAAGAAGGGGTCTGTGACCCTTGCAGTGGGAATATGGTTGGAATAAAAGCTATATCCCTGTTGATACACACTTTGGAACTTACCAAATCATAAAGAATGTATCCTTTATTGTGTGGTGAAAAACCAAGAAACACACATTTTCTGCTCCTTGGATCAAATTTGCCTCTTGAAGGAATATTTCCCATGAATGCCAAGCAACCAAAAGGCTGCAATCCTTGTATCTGTGGAGCCTTACCAAACAAGACCTCATAAGGAGAAATCCACTGCAATACCACATAAGGAAGTCTATTGATAAGCCATGTGGTATGAAGGATGGAATAAGGCCAAAACTGAGTTGGTAATCTACTGTGAAACATCAGGGCTCGTGCCACCTGTAATAAATGTCTATGTTTCCTTTCAACCACCCCATTTTGCTGAGGTGAGTAAGAACAGGTTCTTTGATGATGAATTTCATGTTCTTGCAAAATCCTTTGCACATTATGATTAACAAACTCCCCTCCATTGTCTGTTCTAAGTGCTTTTATCTGTTTGCCAAACTGGCTATGAACCATGTGAATGAAATTCTTAATGAGGCTCCAGAGTTGCAGTTTAGACTTGAACAAGAAAATCTAAGTAGCTCGACTGTGGTCTTCAACAACAGTCAAGAAAAAAGAGGTACCTGTCAGATTCTCTTCATGACATGGACCCCAGACATCCATGTGAACAATATCAAACAATGTTTTACTTCTCTTGTTCAGCTGAGGAAATGGATTCCTCTGCTGCTTAGCTTGATGACAAACTTCACAGGCTTTAATTGCCTCCAAATCAGCTTCTGTTAGTCTTTTTCTGCATTCAGGTAAGTGTTCCATTGTAGTAGGAGAGGGATGCCCCACCACTGCATGCCACTGCATAACATCTATGCTTCCATTAGCTGAGTATGCTGTTACTTTAGCACATAAATCATGTGGGAACATATATAGAGAATTCTTCATCCTGCAAATCCCTAAAACATGACCATTTGTCTTGTTCTGAATCAAACAATGAGATGCCATAAAATGCATCTTCCCATCCAAATCTTTAGTCAATTGTCCTACTGATAGTAGGTTATGTGTAAACTGAGGGGCAAAAGGTACATTCTTTAAGAGCAAATCCTTGTTAATTCTTGCAGAACCTGCAAGGTACACCCATATACTATTCCCATCAGGGATGAAAATTTGTAAAGGATTTCTGAGTCTCTTCATGTCTGTGAGTAAACTCAGATTATAGCACATGTGGTGACTAGCACCTGAATCCACAATCCAATCTGTGTTTTCCATTGCTGCAGAAACCCCAAATGCATAATGTCCCTTGTAAGCAATGGGTGAGGATCCTAAATCAACTTCTCTCATATTAGCATAGTTAGCAGACCCTTCTAATGATAATTCTCCTTTGGCTCCTTTCTGCAACAACTGTGATAAATGCTTAGCCATCTCTGTTTGGATGAAATGACTCATATTATTGTAAGTATCTTTGCCAACATCTCCCATCTTTCCTATCTTTGTAACCTCTGATTCAGGACTACAAGTATCCTCCTCCTGTTGCAACACACGGTGTGCTTTTATTTTATTTTTATCAGCCTTAAACTTTCTATACCATTCTAGGACCCCTACAATATCAAAACAATCTGCCTTCACATGACCAAGCCCTCCACAATGCTCACACTTCAATTTACTCTTTTCTTCCTTTGTTAATCTCCTTTTGAAGCCATCTCCCTTATATCCACCTTTCTGTTAACTATATAATGCAGTGTGTTCTGAGCCATCTGTCAACTGATTTGTAACCTTAATTTGCTCCTCAACTTGCAATATCATAGAGTAGGCCTGACTGAGGCTAGGCAGGGGGTTCATGATTAATATTTGTTGCCTAATAGTCTCATAACAATCATCCAGCCCCATTAAAAATTGCATGAGATGTTCCTCCTCTAATTCAGCCTTAATGTCCTCTTGTGCCTCACAATTACACATTCTAGAGTTCTTAAGTAAAGCCAAATCATCCCAAAAAGAAGTCAAGTTATTGAAGTAAATCATGACACTTTGAGAATGTTGACTATATGTAGCAATTTCACGGTGCAACTTATAAATGTGAGGACCATTTCTTTTACCAAATCTATGCTGCAATTCATCCCATAGCTGTTGAGATGTTTCAAGGTTTTGAAAACCACGATCAATATCTTTAATCATAGAATTACAAATCCAGTTGAAAACAATATAATCGACGTGAATCCACTGCATATAATCTACTCAATCGCGTCTAGGCTCAGGTAATGATCCATTAATTATGCGCAGCTTATTTCTAGATAAGAATCCTCTTCTAATCGATCAGCACCATCCATGAAAGTTATTACCATCAAATAAATTCGAGGTCAGGCTCATACCTGGATGCTCGCTAGGGGCTAGATATAGTTCATCGTTGCCCAAGGATCGATGATTTGTAGCTCCCCCCTTTGTGTAGCCCAATTGTAATCCCTCTGCTCGATCACCAATATTAGGATTAACCGTGTGATTGATCTGAGGCGTGGAATCCACCTCAGAAGATGCTGGATTTCGACACGCATTGTTAACTCCACTGTGATCACCACGCTCAAGAGTGTTATTCCCCATGAAACAAAGCTCCTCATCGCGAGCTTTCCTCCATGAGAATTAGTTGTTCTTCTTTGTCATGATCGAGAAAGATGCAAGTAGTTATCAGGAAAATTAATCAAAGAAAAATCTAGAACCTTGCTCTAGATACCATGATAGATTTGTGATCGATTTATATCGAAAGAAAAATATCTTTTCATTCAGATTATGAAATGTTCAAATTACAGAATTACAATGAAAGGAGCTGTGCTTTATTCTATTTATAGTACAACTAATAAGTGGGAAAGAAGTCTAGATCAACGGTTGTAGTGAAGAATCCGAGTGTTTCTTCATCAACGGTGGTGATTGGTTGAGAAGTGGTCCAAGCTGCCACGTATGCATGCATGCATGCATGTGAGGTAAAAATAGAACTGTGTTGTCACCTTCACCACTGCTTCATGCTGAGATTGAACAATTATAATAACAAATAATTGAAATACATTTGGCTAATGTCTGAATCTTATTGGGGGTGAATTTTTTTTTTTTTAGCGTATTTGTCAAAGCTCGATTACAAGCTCGATTAAAAGCTTGCGAACTACTCGATAAAAGCTCGTTTATAGTCGAACTTGAGCTACTCGTGAGAAGCTCTCGAGTAGCTCGAGTTCGGCTCGAGAAAATTATCAAGCTCGAAAAAAAGCTCAAATTCGGCTCGTTTAATAAACGATCGAGTTTCGATCGAACTTTTTTCAAGCTGATACCCGAGTAGCTCACAAACAGTTTGGTTCATTTATAGCACTAATAGTGACTATTTGTTTTAACTCTATCTATACGGATAGAGTTGAGTAATAAATAGTTTAACCTCATAATTTTACCATTTGGCCGGATAATTAAATAGTTTAGCCACATAATTTTCACGTTTGGATGTTTGGTGGTTATCATGCATAGTTTACACTTATGCAGGTCAGGTGGAAAATGCAGTTTGAGTTCGTGAAACATCGAGCAAATATTTGTTTCTCATTTTTGTTTGTTTTTTTTTTCTTTCATCATCCTTCCTTGTTTTAGGTATAGTAGAACTTCCTATGTATTGGATCTACCCTTACATCGACTTTCAAAATCAACTTGTAGGCGCCAATAGTGTAAACTCCTTTGACGACATACACACCATCCGATCTGGATACAAAATTATTTACAACACGATGTTTATAATAAAACAAATGATAAACTTGTACCTAATAAATCATGATAATCAAATGTATTATAATAAAACTCTTTCTTATAGAGATACATTAAAAAGTGACCTAAAAAATAAGGGAATCGTTTTCTTAAAAATGATAAAGAAAGATTCAATTTATTAAAGAAACTTGTACCTAATAAATCATGTAAAATGATGTTTGATTGCCTTCTGTTTGACTTGAACATAATGGGTGATCTCTTTCCTTAATTTGCGCAGCCTATCCAACATATATAAAATAATGTTCGACCTATATATTTTCTTACTTTTTTTAAGAAAATTAATACTACCTCCGTTTCAAAATGTTTGTTGTTTTAGGTTTTTTTTTGTTTCAAAATGTTTGTTATTTTATATAATTTGACATCCTCTCTCCCAATTTTAACCCTCTCAAATCCTATAAGATTTCTTGATTCTAACTTACCTATAATATATGAAGAGAGAAAAATATATGGAGAGAGAAAATATTGTTATTTTTTAGAAAAATATAGATGAATTAGATTTTATGGCATATATGAGGGATGAATATATTTGTCCATAAAATTAATTCTTAATTCCAGATAAAAAAAAAAAAACAAAACAACAAACATTTCAAAACGGAAGTAGTATAACTAAGGTCACTAGTCACCACTAAATGCACCTCATAATTCTTCAGATACCTCCTATTTTCTTAGAATACACACCGTATCTCACAAATTGCATTCAAAATATACTCTTTTAATTAAAATATATTAATGTTGTCATAAACAAAATTATGAACCCGTAAGGCCCTAACCAAAATGATAGTCTTACTTAGTTATGCATATAGAAGTGTCGATAATCCGAACATTATCATTAATTATTGCAAGAATACCGAATTGTACATAAATATCATAATTTTATATTAAATTCAACTCTTCTAATAACAATCTAAATCTATCCTTTTAAAATATACAAGAAATTTGAAAGACAACAAATATAAAATCAAATTTAAATAAAATTCTTAATTGACAACACAATATAATCGAAATAGATAATAAAATATAATTAAATTTTAAAAATAATCTAAATATGATATCTCTCCATCACTGAGTCAATTAGTTGACGAATTTGGATATGGTTGGTCTTTCAAGACCAAACCATTTTTTCGTCTTGTTTCGTTCGAACATAATTATATGTGGTCCTTCACGTTGGCCACATTATTATAAGTCATCGGTAACGTTTTAAAACTATAGTACTTATGTGGAGAAAAAAAGAGAAACAAGCATACCGATGTTACATATACATATAGGGGAGGGGTTATATAAAAATATTTCCTAGTGTGAGAAATGAGACTACATCTAACACCACACAATTCTCAAAAATCAAAGGTCCAGATTTGATGAAAAAGAGGTGGCAGTTCTGTAATATTTGAAAAGTTTTTCGCACGTGGGTATTATTGTAATTTGGTAATTCTTATAAAAATTACGGAGGATTTGATGACAGATCGTCATGCTAACGAAGTATTATCATCATGCTAAGGAAACATTATAGTTATGCTAATTAAAGTTTTCAAATATTGTTAGCGAAAAATATATTCTAAAAATTAATTATAAACTTATTTTGACTTAATAAACCCTAATTAAATGGAAAAAATCATAATTGGATGAAATAAACCTAATTAAATGAAATAAACACTGACTGGATGTGGTAAAACTTAAATGAGTACTACGTTAGCATTATAGTTTTGCTTCATCAACAATGTGAATACACTATCTTAACATATGACAATACTCTGTCAACATACGTTATAAACCATAATTTGATGGGATAAACCATAATAATCAATTAGGAACTATAAACGGGAAATAAAATTAAAAAAACATAATCATAATTGTATGAAATAAACCATAATTGAGATTGAATAAACCCTAATAAATGTGTACTGCGCTAGCATTATGATAATTCTTTGTTAGCACAACGAATACATTATGTTAGCATATGACAAATGCTTCGTTAGCATACGTTATCATATGTTGTTATAATGCTGACGAAGAATTATTATATGCTAACGAAATCATTTAAAACCTGGGCACGCGTAAAAAATTATCTTTTTTATTTTTTGTTCATATTTTTTCATCTAAACATAGCCTTTCGACATCTTAAATGAACTAGTACGAAGAGAGCTTTTAATTTAATATATTTTTTATGTGTATTGAATTAAAAACGAGCAAGTTATGATCGTCAAAAGTTTTTAAGAATTTTTTTAATTGCTGACATAATCATTTTGAATGGGTTTGAACGAAAATAGTCATCATTCCTTTATTTTTTGCCCTATTATTTACGAAATTGCCACCTTAAATCTCAACCATTAGATCATTGAATTTGATGGTGTAAGATGAGGTCTCATTTCTCACATCAAAAAAATGGTCTCATTTGATCCATCCCCTATATATATATTTATATATATATATATATATATTATTTTTTAAAAGAATACTTGCATTGTTATTTTCATGATTTTCTTCATCCACCATCGATCAAAATTCAAAAGTGTGGAAGAAGAAAAGATATGATGAGGATGGTCGAAAAAGAAATTGGGATTTTTTATATATTTTTTGTGAAAAAAATGGGAAAAAGTTGTTATGTGTGTTTGTTTGTTTTTTTAAGTAAGGGTAAAAATGTCGTCAATGTGCATTAAGATATTTTTGTCTATTACTTTTCGGGTGCAATCAGGACTATAGAATGCATTTAATTAATTGCACCTTTCAATTAACGTACATGAGATATGTTGTTTGGGATGCACAAGTGGTGAAGTGGTTAAAGTTTGATATCGAATATTTCGAGTTCGAATATTATCAACACCGTTAGAAGTGAACCTGTTACACATGATATTTATTTCAGGTTATTGCAGGTGCACAATAACATGATTTTCACCTTATTTTCATTAGAGTGAACATGCACAATAACCTGATCTTCATTAGAGTGAACCTGTTACGCTTGATTTTCATTTTAGGCTATTGCAGGCGCACAGTAACCCAATTTTCATTAGTTTATTGCACGGTGCGCATAGGAGCCTGATTTTCATGAACGTGATTGATCCAGTGCATACAGAAGCTTGATTTCATTAGCTTATTGCACCGTGTGCATAGAAGCGTGATTTTCATTGCATAGTGCACATAGGAGGCTGATTTTCATGAGCGTGATTGATCCAGTGCATACAGAAGCATGATTTCATTAGCTTATTGCACCTTGTGCATAGAAGCGTGATTTTCATTTCAAATTATTGTACTATAGAGTACGGGAGCGGGATTGGCCTAGTGTGCATAGGAACTCAATCTATTGTACAACAGAGCACAAGAGCAAGATTGACCCGTGTGCATAGGAACACGGTGCGTCGATTAACTGTTGTGATTTACCCTCAATATAAAAAAAGTACATGAAATATGATTATCTATTATATATATATAACTCCTACATATACCATATCAAATTGATTAGTTTTTATTTTATCTTTTTCTTAGTTTTAATTTCTTAGGTTTTAATTAGGATTGTTTCATATAACTAGGGGTTATAATTAGTTTTTAGTTTTTTAATTTTAATTAATAATTAATTATTATAGCTGATTATTTATATTAAGTCAATTTCTACGTCAATAGATACTCACCAATATTTACCAGAATATTTAAACTCTACATTAAAAATTTAAAAGTCAACGAAATCTGCCGTGGAAGATTGATTGATTCAAACATGACAAAAAATCTCCAATACAAAATCACACATCTGTGCATGTGATTTAGTGACAACATAATCCCAAAACCTTAATTTCCTCAATATATTTATGGAGGAGATTTTATATGGATAAAGTTATGAGAAAGAGTATTATGAAATGTAAAACATCAAATAACTTGTAATAAAATTATAGGGTGAAATATAATTCTTTATGAAATTGAGGGAGTAATATATAAATCACGATCTTTCACTATTTTTATAATTTTAAACCAATTTTCATACCATTTTTAAAATGCTTCAATCATATATACTACCATTTTTTTTAATCCGAAAGCTCTCCCTTTTCTACTAGGATTTCCATTGCAAAAAAGTGAACCTGCAATTTTTTCGCCATTCAACGGTAAAACTACCTCGTTTCCACGACATATTTTGCAGATCTTTTTTGCACGTGTTAAATTTATTACAAATCAAAATGTACGGTGATATTATTAAAATAATTTAAAAATAATCGGTGATTTATTCCATAACTATCCCTAGAAAAATAATAAAAGAATCTGAATGAATTACAATAATTATTCTCAAACCTCCACAGTAGTCTGATTAAGCGCAGTGTAACGCCATTTCTCCTTCTCCACAAAATCAGCATCCAAAAATCTGGAAATAAATGCCCAAATTCTGTACACATCTTCAAAATTGCTCAACATTCCTAGCGAAGCCGACACCACTCCCACACCGCATGAATCTCTCTTGCTCTTATTCATCTTCCTCAATCTCTCCTTATCCTCTTCAAAACCCTCTGAGAAACATATGTTTTTCAAGAATCCAATGCTGAGGGAAATGTTGTGGCGATCAGCGAGCTTCTGCACCAAACCGGGCTCAACTCTCTCTCCTTTCCAATCGTAGATGTTGAAGGAGAGGGCCGGGCCTCGGTCCAGCCTCACCCTCGGCCCGCAGAGCATGATCAGCGGCAGCCCGTTGCCGGAATGCGGATGCCGGAGGCTGAGCAGTGCGTTCACCAGCCAGTTTACGAGGTACCTCAGCCGGCTGCTGATCAGAATTAAGCCCAATGTGTCTGCGTGATCGAGGCCGCGAAACTCGAACACTTCCCCGACGTCGTTTGGAATATGTGACGATTTCTTCTTCTTCTTGTTGTTAATGGATTGATCAAGATTTTTTTGATTTTTCATGACCTCTACTATCTCCGACGACGGCGACGGCGACGATGATGATGACGGTGATGATACCTTGTAGCTGCACGACGGCGTCGTTTGGAGCAGCTCAGCTTCATCAATGGCGGAATTGTTAATGTTCTTGGCTGCTGGAACTAGGCTGACGATTCCAATGCCGGTTGACGATTGATTCAAGATTTGAACACTCGATTTCTTGACCAACAAACAGCAGAATCCAGATGGGTTTTCGCCGAAGATCTTGAAGAATGAACAGATGAGGAAATCTGGTTGGAAGAGAGAGAGGCCTAATGTCTCCATTTCCTTAGCTGCTAAAGCGGAAGCATCGAGCAACACGTGCCATCCATTTTCTCTAGCGAGATTCATCCATTGATATGAATATCTAGCTCCGGTCATTCTTGATTGGAGGGGGAAAACGAATAGGCCGCGGTTTTTGGGCTTGTTTTTGTTCACAACAATCTTTCTAAGTTTCCTCGAGTTGACTCTGAGAGTAGGCCAGGAGAAGGCGGCGGAGTGAGTCCGGCCGCCGCGGTTTGCGGCGGTGTCGATCATCAGCTGCACGGCCTCACTGTCGTAGTCGTAGACGGTGAGGAGGTTTTGGTGGGATTGGAATGGATAAGAATCTGCGAGGAGCTTGAATGCTGATGACTGATTAGCAGTGAAAACCAATGAGTAATCCTCTTCCAACAGATTCATGTAGTTCAAGATTCTTCTCTTTACTCGAGCCTCGAACTCCGACGACGACTCCTCACCGCCGCCGCCGTAGAGCAAGTAAGAGGTGAAGCTGACGGATGTGTAGGTGAAGTCGAAGAAGGGTTGGGAGGTCTGTTTCTGGGCGTAGGAGAAGAGGCCGTGGCCGATGTAGTCGAGGCAGACATGGTTGGAGAGGTTGAGGTGGTAGTAGTCTTGAGCTCTGATGTTGTCTGCGAGGACGGTGTTCAAGTAGTTGGGAACGGCGTTTTTGAGGGAGGAGAGTAGCTCCGACGACGAGGGGAGGGACTCGTGGTTGGTGAAGTTTGTGTTGGGGTGGATGGTGGAGAGAATGGCGGCGACGAAGTCACGGCGGGGGGCGGCGGCGGCGGGAGGGGAGGAGGAGTGAAGAGGGTTGGCGCAGCAGGAGTTGAAGCAGGCCTTTGATGCCTCTCTAATGCAATTTGATTGCATTTTGCCTTTGATCAGTTTGTGGATTGCTCATAATCAATAATCCTATTCCTACCAATGTGATGTTTGGACACTTACAAAATTTGAGCTGTTGCCTTGTTTTAATCCAATCTGAATTAATGTAATCAATGTTGTTTAGAATTTGTAGTTGTGTAATAACCAGGTTGTCTAGATGATAGATGTCGTTGACTAAGTCTTTCATCAATCACAATGTGTGGCTTTTCCTTTACTTTTTTTTTTTACTTTTTTTTTTTTTTTGCTAGAGAAAGTAAACCCTAATTTTAGTTGGTACCAATTGAGAATAGTATTGACAAAGTTACTACTTACCTACAATCATTGGTTTCATTCTAAACCAATAATATCAAGAGAAACCACTCTTGCTTATCTTGTTACAAACTTACACTTGTCTCGTCTCATCTCATCTCGTGTTTTTCTAATCATGTAGCTCATCAGATAAAATATTAGAGGTAATAAATAACCTCATGAAAATTGATAAAAAAGAGTATTTGACGAGCTGAAAACAAATTTCTTCAATCCTACTCTTAATTTTTTTTAGGGCCAAGAAAATTATAACAATATTATGACCAATGACTTGATATGGTCCACTAACATATGGTGTTAAGATGTAGTATTTGATAAAAAGTTGATTAACATATTGCTTTTGTGAGATTCAAAAAGGGCAAAAAGACAAGGAAAAAAAGACGAAATGGAAATTCTGATGTGGCCGGCATGACTATCACAGCTGGCCAAGAAATAGCCTTTTCCTTTTAATTTTTAGGAGTAGACATAATGTTAAATGAGAGGGGCCCTTCAAAATTCATATTGCAATAATGTAAGTACATGTGTATATATAAAATCAATTAAATTTCAGTTTTTATCGTTTATAATTGGAACCCCACATTGATTTGATTGCTAGCCTTTTCACTTAATTATAATATAAAGTTCCCCATATTACAGAAACAAAATTAGGAGTTTGGGGTTTTTTCTGAGCGTTCAGATTGACCTAATTCTTTCTCATCGTTTTGCTTCTGATGATAATTATATTTGTCGGATTATGTGGATGTAATTAAGTTTAACTTGTAAAATTCTCTTATAATTAAGAAATGTTCGATTTTTTTTTAATCAAACTATTTTCTCTTTACAATTCAACATTTAATGAATTATGGGATCCGCTAAAATTTGACAAAAATTCGGTAGTGCAACACGCCTATATATTATACACATCAAATAAATTACACCAACACGACCATATATTTATTGTGTAACGTGCCCTTACTTTAAAAATTTATGCCTACTAAGAGCTATGTTACACGCCTATATATTCAAACAAATGACACTTGTGTAACACTCCCTATACAACAATATCCGTGTAACACTACACGCCGCCGCGAACGTGACTCATCTACCTCCGCCAAGAACCTCAACTCCCCGCCGTCAAGAACAACCCCACTGCCGTCGTCGATCTAGAGTAGATTGCCACGCCGCCGCCGCGATCCCGGAGAAGGCCCCGACACAGAGAAGAACCCGTAGCCATGACCTCGCCGCCGAGAACAAAAAGTCGCTGCGATGGAGGAGATTCAACAGTTTTCTTTCAATCATTTCTTGATTTTCTTTTTTGTCAATTAATTCAATTTTGTTCAATTAGGTAGTTAGTTGGTCGATGGGTATATATATTTTGGTTGTGAATTTGTCAAATTTTGTTGAAATTTCATTGTTGTTCATGGATGTGCATCGTTGATGAAACAGGAAAAAATTTTGCCGTGTTACACGCCGGATCCAACATGTTACATGGCAAGCTCCAGCGTGTAACACGATAATTTTTTTAATTTTTTTTTGTGTTGTAAATTGCTCTAATTGTAATTTAACACCATAGTGTAGCACATTCATATGAGCGTGTTACACTTTCATTCCTAACATGTAACGTGTTGGGATTTCATTTTTTTTTATTAAAGCATTACGCGTTCCATTAAATCTCAAGTGTTACACGTTCAAATATTTTTATTTTTTCTGTTTATAATTTTTTTTTATTTTCACAACACGACTAGATGTTAATATACACGCTAATCTATGTCTCGCATCTTACAAATATAATATATTCTATAATCTAATCATTTAAAAGATATAAAATGAAATATAATGTTTCGGATTATTATATTTCAACGGATTATTAGGATTCTTTACAAAAAATAATATTTTCATAAATCATAAAATTTAAACAAATCAAACCATAGAAAAAAAAAAAAGGAACATACTTGTAATGTTTTTGCCTTTCGAATTATCTCCTCCCAAACTTTTCAACCAACAAATCCTCTTAAACTTTTCAATCAAAGACTATAATAAATTTGAAGCGCAAATTTTCACACAGTCAACATCTATTATACTTGTTTGGTGTGTGACATTTAATGCACTTCATTTAAAATTTAATTGCCAACAACTGTAAGCATTCAAATGAAAAATGAAATAAGTAAATAAAAAATCTAAAGTGTGACTGAAAGTGTCATATATTTTTACTTAATTTTTTTCTATTTATTATTATTTTTAGTTTATCATATAATATTTTAAAAAAATTAAAAAATAAAGTGTGACATGTTGAAATGAACGTGTCACAAAAAATGAAAGAAAAAGTAAAACGGGTAGTGTGTGTATGTGTGTAGTGTGAGTGTGTTAAAAAATAAATTATTAAACCAATGTGTAGCCGTGTAGTGTGTTCAAAAAAATATATATTAAACCAATGCATAGTCGTGTAACCGTATTCTGTGTACATGCGTGTAGCAGTGTAAAGTCAAACATTTAATAAGAATAAATTAATTTTTTACACGTTTATTTGATTAGAAAAAAATATTATACAATTCTTAATTAGAAAAAAAAATCAATTTTATTTTGATTACTTTAAATTTCCTCCCATTATATTCCATAGTTGGCAATCGGTTGATGTTATTCCCAAGGGGTTGATTCATATTGTAGCAATCTTTATGATTATAGCATAATTTCGTCCAGGGTTTATTCAGTTTTTGAGAAATCTTCTATCGTAATCTATTTTTCTGACGAATAGTGAAATCCTCTCATTTATTCGTGGTTTTATTATTTTTGAGTTTTTTTTTTCCACACAAATTTCAGTGTTCTTAGTTTTCGTATTTATTTTTTAGTTGTCGTCGTCTAATAACACGTGCCATACATGATCAAATCTAAACCCTATCATATTTAATCGCGCTTAAAAGTTTAATTTTTAAGTGAATTGAGCTATCTCGCCAACTACGTGCTCAAAGATTGGACTTGACAAAAGATTGAGGTTAATTAAGTAAAATTAGAGTAAATTTAGGGTATTATATTTAATATCTCAATATTTGCAATTTATATTAATAATACTCCAACCTAATTTTAAGATAATTTAACCCCCCCCCCCCCCCCCCCAACGTTTTGATCCATTTTGTATCAATTCTACCTTCCGTCGAATTTTCCAGCGACTGAAAGCAAACTCACCCGTGCGAAACATCGGAAACGCACTAGCGGAGGAGTCGATCCATGAGCGTGGTCGACAGGAGCTACCACGGTGACATTTTGGAGGTGGCCGGGCTCCACAATGGTGATGGAAATGTTCGCGGAATAGAGAGATCGGAGAAAAACATGATCGATTATAACATTTTATCAAATTTTCGGCCAAAAAATCATATGTATTTTAAGATTTCTTTATTGGAGAATTTTACGTCGTTGGAGAAAATAAATATTAATAATAAAATTTGTAGGAACTTTGGGCCAGAAATTTGATCAAATTTCAGATTTGCAAAGTTGTTGTAAAAATAGATATTGCTTTGTTAGTTTTGAAAAATGCATGTTATTTTTATAAAAAGAGCCCAAAATGTTGTATCAAAGTGCAATTTAAGAAAGTATAGTTTGGTCTTTTTTTTCTAATTGGATCCTTGTTCTTTTTTAATACAATAAAATCAAATCTTTGTATTTTTTATTTTTGTAAAATTAGATCATTTTGTAGCTCACTATTTGCACGGTAATTAGTTACACGCACCTATAGTTGAGAGTGAAACTAAAAATAAACTTGACACAAATAGTATATTTGTTGTAAATAATTATCTTAATCTGTCTTTCATACTCTCAACTAGGGGAAAAGTAGAATTCCAAGTTAATATGCTACAAAATTAAATCTTCAAGTAATGCAAATTTATGAATCTTCTAGCATTTTGTTTCAAATTCGCTGGTTTCAAATTTTTTGTAGTTCATTTTAAATCTTTTAATAGTCCAGATTTGCCTGCACGTGGATTTTAGTGTTTGTATTATTAATCCAAAAAATATGACTTAAAATTTATAGCAGTAAGTATATACGGTGAAAATAGATAATTAAGTGTGTAGAAGTGATTGGCCACTGATTAGATGATAAATCTTTGAGATTGAATTCTACAAAACCATAACTTTATTGTTTTTATCATGCATATGAATGAAAATTATTGATAGTGTTTGAATAATGCAAATTAAAAATGAAATTTCATGTAAATATATTATATAAATAAACGCCAGAAGAATATGTTATATAAATTCAAAGTCCAAAAACAGACTATTGTCAATATCTACTTTCAAATAGACATATTTTGCACATCAATAATTAAATATGGAAGAATCGAAAAAATGTCTAAAGATTTCATAAGTGCATAGATCTTTGCTGACAATTAACAACATTTAAAATGAAAGTCAAATTGTCTTAGATCAATTCCTCATAGTTAAGATGATAGAGTTAAGGATTTAATAATAGAGATTAACAAAGAACCAATGACATATTGAATTGAAAGCCCATCTCAAGTCAGACGGCCGATTAAGAATAAATTCCTGCCCAAGCAGATAATCTGCCGACTCAATTTCTAATGATCTTTCGATATTCTAAATGGCTCCTAACTTGGTACTTAAATAATAAAAGACTAGGGCTCTATAAACAAAAGTCCGGCCCATTACTCAATTCTAACCTAATTATCTTAACATAAGTATAGTTTAATATAACTTGTACATGGACCCTATATATTGAAACAAACTATAAAAATATAGGAACATCTAAAGTGTTGACAAAGTAAATTACTTAGTAAAAACAGATTTAAAAAGTTTTATTGGAACCTATTCAAATAAAATGTAAAAGTAAATAAAAGTAGTGCTATGACAGATGCATAAATGTTCATATTAAGTAATAAAAATAGTTGCATACAAAAGAGAAAGAAAGATAATAGGTATGCTCATAATTTATTTGATTTTAATAATAAATTGTTTAAGTAATATATTAAATATTTTATATATAATTGGTCAAGAACTACAGAAGGATAGGTGGGATTTTTTTCTAGCCATTTAGAAAAAAAAATAAAAAAAATTAGCCACCTATCTTTAAACATTATTATTTTAGCCACTTTGGTCTAAAATACTATTCTCCCTATTTTTTTAAAAGATAAAATTTATATATTAACATTCTCTCTCTCTCTCTCTCTCTCTCTCTCTCTCTCTCTCTCTCTCTCTCTCTCTCTCGAAACAAAAGGGGATTTGTGCAATATTTGCATTTTCAAGATTTGAGGCAAAAATTTTTGGAGATTTGAACGTTATTTTGAAGGTGATTCTTAAGCTTAATTAGTTCTTTCATACAAATATAGTAGTTTTTGATTGTGGGAGAAAAAAGAATTAATTTTGTTAATACCTGCGTGCCGGGGTGTTCTTTGCTACACACTGAAACCGGCGCGCACACGGCGCCAACGCGATGGCATTGCCTGCGCGCCCGACCCGCGTGAACCAAATTATGCGCACAACACTTTGCTCAGGACACCCTGTGCGCAACTACCATGCGTGCTCGTACTCAGCGCGCAACCCGAGTGCGCACAACTCTGACCCCTCTTGTCCGCTGCGTGCATAGCGCCTCTTCCGCGCTAGGCTATGCGTGCAACTATAAACACAAACCCCTTTTTTTTTGGCTGAATACCAATTTCTCAAAAATTCAACAGCAAATCAACTAACAACAATGTAAACATTATTCAACATAATTCCAATAAATGTAACTCCAATAAAACATAGTATGTTGTTGATAATTTTCAGAAATCATGAGAGCATTGATGATTATACATACATACCCAAATTGTCCATATCATTTATTGGAATAGTCTATCGAAAATTATGGGATCTAATTAAAGAATCATTATAATTAAATGATAATTACCATAATTATATAAATATATATAGTATTATAACATTATAATATTCTAATAATATATTATGGATATTGTATATAAGTATATAACACAATTAAACGGTGAAGGCCATAAATTTACAATATATATATATATATACATACATAACATTCTAATTATAAAATATTCTAATATATTATACGATTAAATTTTGATTGGATAACATTATTTTATATACTGATAATTGATTCTATACAGCCATTAATGTAAGTATATCTATATAATATAATATGATTATTAAATGTTAAGAAGATATAAAATTAAATTATAAATTTATTTATAATATATCTAGATATATAAGGGGTATATATATATATATATAATCTACATAAAAAGAATAATACATTTCTTGTGCTTATTGCTTTCATACTTGATTGATTCAATTTTCCTAAAACAGTCATAATTAATTGATATATGCGGATGATTCATATACATATAATATATACATAAATATGCATATGTATAATATATACACTATATATAATTGATACTTTTATTTATGTGTGTCTGTGTACCACAATTAATAGTGGAACACAATATATATTATATATTTGTATCGTATAAATTTTTTATATTTATGGAAATATATTAATATTTAATCATTTACAAATAAAAAATATTTTTTAAAATAAAATATTTTTTTGTTTTTTGAAAAGATGCAAAAAGGTGGGAAAATCATATTTTTCTATTTTCGTATATTACTAGCGTTTCACCCGTGCGATGCATGGGTATTATATATAAGTTAAATTTTGCAATATTGAGCAATATAATGTAAAAATAGTGATCATACAATAAGACAATATACATACATACATATATATATATATATATATATATATATATATATATAATTTGGGGATCTCCTGTGAGATGGTCCTCTTTTTCTTTTTCTTTTTCCTTTTCATTTCTTTTTTTTCGTTTTTTTTTATTTTTTGTTTTGTTTTTAGGTTACAAATATATACTCTAAAATAAATCATTGAACCCAAAAATTAAATGAACGACGACTCGCGCAGTGCATTCGTCCAACGCTGTGCTTGTTAATTAATTTTTTCAAAATAAATATATACCTTAAAATGGAATAAGTGAACTTTAAAATTAAAGTGAATCAATTTAATTTTTTATTGTAACGACCCGATCCCGAGATAGGGATTAACGAATGGGGACGGGGTGTTATTAAGGGTTTAATGAATAAGTCGGAAGATGAACGAGGGTTTAAGAAAGCATATATACTTTTGAAAGATAGGCGATGATACTCGGGCTTACTTGATTTAAGAAGGAAACATTTTTTAGCGAAATAAAATGGCTAACTTAATCAGATACCAACGAGTATAAACCTTATTCATAGATTAAACGAATAAACAAGTATCGCATGAATAAGCCTCTTCACAGGCGGAAGGAGAATAAACTCGAGAAGCAGGAATAAAACTGACTATGCATCACTTATATAGATAATCATGTTTGGGAATATTCTTAGAATCTTGATAAACATAATATAGCTTAGGGATTAATACGAGTCTATCAGAGTGGCAGAAACATCATAGGATTTCAAATAAACTTATTACTATAACAAAATAATCTTGGCAGCCAACCCACATCCACAGCCACCAACATCCTCAGCATCTCAACCTGAAAACATTTGAAAAAGAGGGGGCGTGAGCACTAATGTACTCAGTGGGTTTTAATAAAACACTTTAATAAACCTCAAGATATCCAATAATCAACTGACGGTATATGGAGAGCAAAACGCAAAAGCCCTCTCCATATCCGTAAAACCTTTTCTTTTCTTTTGGGTCCATCCTGGCTCAAACCTGATGTCAACTGCTCCCTTAGGCATGCCTGAGGATACAAAAGGGAATACCTCAAATATCCTTACGAGTTTGCGAGGGAAATAAACCCAGCAGTGACTCACTTAACGATCAAAAGATCAAAGTTCTTCCGAACTCAAATTCCTGCTTAAGCAAAATACTAAGTTCCTTCCTTCCTTAATCCTTGCTAGCAAAACCAATCCTAGAGGAATGTCTAAGGGGCTAGTCCTTTATTTTAACATGATCTTGGCTTATGAGGGATTTGTCCCTAACCTTAGAAGGCAGTCCTTAACTAATCGAAGCTTAGCAAAATAACAACATTCAAATACGAAGGAAAGAATGTATATAAATACGAATTACAACTAAAGACAATTCTAATATCTCATGCTAAGCAAAATCAATACTTAACAATTCTAGTATTTCTAAACATGCTCGAGAGCTCATATAATATGTCCTTTCCTTCCTTCCTTGTACAGAGATCAATCAGGCAGACAAAAACATTTTATTGGATATCTCATTTGCCCTAACATGCTTCTAGAGCTTATTAGCTCAAACTTTTAGATGAATATAGATTTACCCACCTCGACTACTAAGTAGAAGATGAAGCAACGAGTTGATGATCCTTCTCCGAATTCCCACGAGGCTCACTTCCACCTACAAAAGTCGAATCATCGACTTAGTGCCCTTCTTCGAAGATTTCTAACTACTAATCATGAAATTAAACAATAACCAACCTATATACCCTTAACTACGACTTAAACATAGATTGCACGACTTTAGAACCTTTAGAAAACACGAGGGTTTGAAAGACTCGAGTTTAGAACACACTCCAAAGCTCAAATAGGTCAAACAACCCTTGCACGGGCCATGCGGAAAGAAGTTATGAGCGCACGGGCCGTGTCGGAATAATTTCGGGAAGAGTTTTCTTTCCAGAGACCCCCGCACAGGCCGTACGGTCGGAAAAATTGAGCGCACGGTTCGTGCGCCACTCCCAGCTTTCCCAGAACCTCTCTGCACGGGCCGTGCACTCGACAGATTTGAGCGCACGGTCCGTGCGCCTCTTACGGACATCAAAATGATCGATCGAGAGTTTGGTTAAGGCGATACTTGGTCGTCTCTCCCATTCTCTCGATGTTTTAAACTTGAAAATGAGGCTTAACACTTTGCAAAAACATAGAAACAACATACTTTGAATTTAAAAAGAAATCGGCATTATAACGGAATAAATACGACAATCCTTCCTAAACACTTAGAATAATGATGAAATCTGACATATAGCTTGAACGGAACTTTAACGGAATAAACGAGACTAAATACGAGAATATTAACGAGAATCATAACGACGAGAATAAAAACGAGTAATATAACGTAAACGTTATTAACTTGGAACAACAAGAATCGAAATACAACTTTAGACAGAAAGTAAAAGAATAATAATGAAGAACACGAAGAATGGAAAGTAAATGCGGAATTTAAAAGACGGAAAAGAAATGGAAATCGAGATCGACGAACAAGAATGGACAGGGTTAGGTGCGTCGAAGGAAGGTGGCTAGCTCGGCGTCTCGTCGAGTTGCAACGGCGGCATAGCCGTCTGCCTCGACCCAACGGCGCCCCTAGTACATTCCCTCACCGCATCCCTTCCACGCCACTCCGCTCGTCGTCTTGCAGAACACTCACGAAGAATATTTTTTACTTCGACAGAACTCTCTCGGCTCTCAAGCTCAGAACTTTCCCACTCTCTACTTTTGGAGAAGTGAAGAATGAGTGAATGTGGTGTGGGAAAAGTGAAAGGGGTGATGCTTTATTTATAGGGGAAGCTTTGGCTTCCCTTGGAAGCCATTGCAGTGCGGAAATACTGTAAAAGTTACCCCGGATTCGGTTAAAAACTGCTTTATTCGATGTCAAGGTCCAAATGACCTTAGACACAAAATCCGAAAATACTGGGAGACTCGTTGGCTCGAATACTAGTGAACCAAATTTACTAGTGATGAAGACGAGGTTGTCAGAAGAAAAACGAGCCAAGATTCCTTTTTTGGAATTACTTTTTACTATTCACTCAGACTGACAGATTTTGGTCCCGAGCGTTCGATTGACCTCAGAATGGAAATCCGTGAACACGAACGGATTTCTTGAGTAATTTCCCATAAGAAGGGCCTGACAACAAGACTCAGATTAATAAGGAGGATTTCGTAAATTTCTTAAAACACGAATGCACGCAAAAGTTTTTATTCATTCACTCTTTAAATACGTTTTTCATCACCGGGAACTCAAATGACTTCAGAATAAAATTTCAGGAACACCAGCACACTCCTTGAGTTAAAACCTTTCTAACGAGACCAAGTTTGACCAAAATAGAGTTAAGATCAAAATTTCCGAAAATATGATTTCAAGAAAACTGACCCCTAAAGTGGTGACTGACATCTTTCGATCCACAATGGCCTGGGGCTTCTCTTCATACGTGAAGTCCTCATTCAGGACTATCTCCTCTTTGCTAATCACGTTTGGATCGAACCCGTATTTCCTCAACATTGAGACATGAAAGACATCATGAATGTCACTCAGGTTGGGTGGTAAGGCCAACATGTAGGCTACTTCATTCACCTTCTCTAAGATCTCAAAAGGTCCAATAAATCTGGGCCTTAGCTTGTTTCGTTTGCCAAAACGAACCACTCCTCTGGACGGAGATACCTTCAAGAACACTTTGTCTCCGATGTCAAAACTGAACTCCATTCTTCTTTGATCTGCGTAAGCCTTCTGTCTGTTCTGAGCCTTCTTGATTCGTTGATGAATTAATTCGATCTTCTGGATTGCTTCATGGACCATTTCAGGTCCAAGTATTCTTCTTTCTCCAATCTCATTCTAATACAAGGGCGATCTACATTTCTTTCCATACAGGGCTTCATAAGGGGCCATGCCAATCGATGATTGGTAGTTGCTGTTGTATGCAAACTCTACCAATGATAGTAACTCATCCCAGCTGCTTCCTTGATCGATGACTACTCCTCTAAGCATATCTTCTAGAATCTGGATAGTCATTTCAGACTGGCCATCCGTCTGAGGATGAAAGGCCGTGCTGAAGTTGAGCTTTGATCCCATGGCTTCCTGTAGGCTCCTCCAGAATCTTGGCGTAAATCTTGTATCACGATCCGATGTAATCGAGACCGGCACTCCGTGCAAATGCACAATCTCTTTAACATAGAGCTGGACTAATTGATCTAGCCCATCTGTCATTTTAATGGTAATAAAATGCATGGCTTTTGATAAGCGATCAACTACTACCCAAATAGCGGTGTTACCCCGCTTAGATTTTGGCAATCCTACCACAAAGTCCATATTGATATGATCCCACTTCCATTCAGGGATTTCTAAAGGTTGGAGCAGACCAGAGGGTTTCTGATGTAAGGCTTTCACTTGCTGACAGTTCAAACACCTTTCTACGAAGGTGGCTATCTCTCTCTTCATGTTATTCCACCAAAAGTTCATTTTCAGGTCTTGATACATCTTGGTGCTTCCGGGATATACTGTATATGGTGTGGCATGTGCTTCACACATGATTTCCTCCTTCAGCTCTTCCTTGCTTGGCACACAAAGCCTTCCCTTGAACAAAAGCGTGTTGTCGGCGGCTTCCGTGAAGTCTTGCGAGTTATCAGAATGTGCTTCCAGCCTTTTCTTCTCGAGAAACTCATCTCTACTCTGTGCTTCGACTATCTTTTCCCTTAGGTTGGGCTGCGCGACTATCGTGGCGATCTGGGCTTGAATGGTTTCAGGTGGTGTTAGCACCTCGATTCTCAACTTCTCGAATTCCTTGCGAAGATCCTCCTAGACTTGAACGAGTCCTAACTCTAACTTCTCATTCCTACTTAGGGCATTATCTACCACATTCGTCTTTCCTAGATAGTAGTGAATTGTGCAGTCATAATCCTTAACGAGTTCTAACCATCTTCTTTACCTCATATTAAGATCCTTTTGCTCGAAGAAGTACTTTAGGCTCTTGTGATCTGAGAAGATCTCATACTTAGCTCCGTAGAGATAGTGCCTCTAGATCTTCAGCGCATGAACAACTGCTGCTAACTCTAGGTCATGCGTGGGATAGTTCTGCTTGTGGTTCTTAAGCTGCCTCGAAGCATAAGCAATCACCTTTCCTCTTTACATCAGCACGCATCCTATTCCTTTCTTTGAAGCATCTGCGTAAACCATGAAATATTCATTCCCTTCTGGAATGGCCAACACTGGGGCTGTGGTTAGCATCTTCTTCAAGGTTTGGAAGCTTTCCTCGCACTCTGGCGTCCACTTGAACTTGGAGTCCTTCTTCAATAGTCGTGTCATGGGCTTGGATATCGATGAGAATCCTTCAATAAATCTACGATTGTATCCATCGAGTCCTAGAAAACTTCTTATCTCATTCACGTTCCTCAGGGACTTCCAGTTGCTCACTGCTTCAATCTTAGCCGGATCCACCTTGATTCCTTCCGTCGACACTATATGACCTAGAAACATCATCTTCTTGAGCCAAAACTCACACTTACTAAACTTAGCGTAAAGCCTTTCTCTTCTTAACGTCTTCAGCACCACTCTTAGGTGCTCTTGATGTTCCTCTTCATCCTTCAAATAGACGAGGATATCATCTATAAAAACTAGCACAAACTTATCTAGATACGGGTGAAATACCCGGTTCATCAAATCCATGAACATTGATGTGGCATTGGTCAATCCAAATGGCATTACTACAAACTCGTAATGTCCATAGCGAGTCTTAAAAGCGGTTTTAGAAATATTTTCTTTTTGGATCTTCAACTAGTGATACCCAGACCTTAAGTCTATCTTAGAGAAAACACTTGCTCCCTTAAGCTGATCAAAGAGATCGTCTATTCTTGGGAGAGGGTATCGATTCTTGATGGTTAACTTATTCGAATCTCTATAGTTGATGCACATTCTCAATGTGACATCCTTCTTCTTCACGAACAAGATTGGGGCTCCCCAAGGCGACACACTAGGTTGGATAAAGCCTAGGTCTAACAACTCTTGCAGTTGAACCTTGAGTTCTTGCAACTCCTTAGGCGCCATTCTGTAGGGGGCTTTCGAGACTTGGGCGGCTCCTGGTTCCAACTCGATGGCGAACTCCACTTGTCTATCCGAAGGTAGTCCTGGCAGCTCCTTCGGGAATACGCCGGGGTATTCTCTTATTACTGAAACATCTTCGATTGACAGCTCTTCTTCTTCTTTCTTCGTCAGACTCACCAAGAACGCTTGGCAGTTACTCTTTCTTATCATCTTGGCGATCTTCAGAGCAGATATCACTGATACTTTAGTTCCCAGCCTTGATCCGTAGATCTTCACCTCGGGTTTCCCGGGTGGTCAAAACACTACTTTCCTCTCAGGAAAACTTATGGAGGCATAAGATGAGGCTAACCAATCCATTCCTAGTATTATATCGAAGTCCTGAATCTTTATCACGTAAAGATTTGACTTAAAGGTTTCCCCTTCTATGTTCAATTCTAGGTTAGAGCAGACCTTCCTAGACATCATTCTTCTTCCAGAGGGAATACTTATCTCAAGAGCATTCTCAGCGTTTTCAGTTTTTATCTTCAATCTCTTACAAACATACTCAACTATAAACGAATGCGATGCTCCAGTATCGAAGAGAGCTAAAATAGGCGTGTCGAAGAGGGTAATCATACCTGCCAGATTACCTGGGGCCTTAGCAGCTTGCTGCTGAGTGAGAGCGTAAGTACGAGCCGGCTGAGGGGGCCTTTGTCCTTGATTGGACCTTTGATCTCGTCCTTGGTTCGGCCTTGGATTCATTCCCAGCCTTTGTTCTTGAGGTCCTCCTTGCTGCAGCCTTGGTTGATTTCCGGAGAATTGTCGAAGCGGCTGCGGGTATAGGGATTCCTGTGGCGTCTGGGATCGTCTGTTGTTTCCTTTAGGACACTCCCTCTTGAAGTGTCCATCTTCTCCACAGTTGTAGCACCTGTTGGGGTTTTTCAAATTAAACCACCGCAAGATCTATTTGGTTATTCATTAATCTGTGTTCATGCAAATCATAATTTTTTGTAACATGCATGTTTATCACAGTCTAATCAAAAAGCATGCAAAGCAGATTCGAATCTAATAAAGCGGAAACATAGAAAACGAATCTACTTATAATTTGACAGACGGTCTGTAGACAAGATTAAAGATCTAATCTTGCTGTTGAATGAACATAGTAACAGGTGCCACCTACAGCTCAAAATCGACCACCACAGTATTCTACTCCAAGATCTTCTGTTGTATTCCCGGACTGTATCTAAATTCAGAGTGGGCTGAAATCTACTAGATAGAATTGTGAAATCTGTGGATAACTTTGAGAGACAAAGAGGGGCTGAATAATATGTGTGTAATTTTCACCCACCCCTTCCCCTATTTATAAGGAAGTGGGCGAAATTCCCTTCTCTAACCCTACTGGGTTTGGGCCTCTATCTCAAGTTTAATATCCAGTCCACTATCAGTCAATTTTGGGCTACAACAGGGATCTAGAAGAATATTAAATTGACACATTAATTTATTTAATATCCAATATCCAATAAATCTAGGATATAATTAAATAAATTAAGTTTTACTTCTATTCCACTAAAGAAGTAAAACTGACCTACCAATTTAATACATCTTTACGAATATGCTTTCTCCTTTAGTCTAGCCATTTCTCGTGTTTAAGATATAATATTCATTAATTAATTATGTCAGCCTCTGACAGCTATAATTAATTGATATCTAAAACCTTGAGTAGTACCACACAAGCTTTACCATGTGAGGAATAAATTCAACCTGCAGGGTTTCAACATGAACTTGTGTTTCCTCAAGAGAACATCATCAACCTGGCGCACCAGGACACGGTACTCATGCATACTGCTCGAGACATCATGTATACATTGTTATTACCCAAGATATCGAATTCGATCTACGAAAAGATCTCACCCATTGATAAATCAAAGCAATAAATAATGCACACATATGCTCGCCAATATCACATGAGTTCAGAGCCCGAACTCTGTGGATCTTTATTCTCTCAGTAACTGGGTCAGTGACAGAGAATAGTATCCTATCGTGATCCTCCTCAATACACTAACGAGTGTACTAGAATAATCAGTTAGTCAAGATAAACTAACTTATCAGATTATTCTACGGTGTACCGATGGTGTGTTCAAGACCATCTAAGTCATGAGACTTTAATACGTTACAAGGTTCTAATGATATGATCTTACCGTGTGACTCCCCACACCATATCATCTACAATGTAAGTATATGGAACATTGCATAAAATAATTATAGAACATAATCTAAATGCAAATAGTGACTGCAATAACTTTCATTTCATATCATCATATTATCAGAAAAGTATACAAAGACAAGTCTTCTAGTACACAAAACCAACAATCTCCCACTTATACTTGAAGCATGTCTTTCAAGCATAAAAACTAACAGGCTAACTCTCCAATCAAAACTATCGATTCAAACTGTGCCCCTAGGTCTGCATCTCACTCCCATTTTCTCCACGGGACCATCAAAGGTCTTAGCCGGCAGGCTCTTCGTGAATGGATGAGCCAGGTTGTCCTCCGATGAAATCTTGACCACCGTCACGTCTCCTCTTTTAACGATTTCTCGTATAAGATGGTACTTTCTCTCTATGTGTTTACTTGCATTGTGAGCTCTGGGTTCCTTCGAGTTTGCCACTGCACCAGAATTATCATAATATATTGTGATAGTCTTAGACAAACCAAGAACCACGCCCAAGCCCACTAGGAACCCGCAGAGCCAGACAGCCTCTTTTGCAGCCTCAGAGGTAGCTACATATTCAGCTTCTATGGTGGAATCCGCAATGCATTAATGCTTCTCCATGCAATGGCTCCACCTCCTAATGTAAACACATAGCCCAAGGTAGACTTACTTTGATCTTTGTCAGTTTGGAAATCTGAGTCTGTATAACCCAAAGGTACTAAACTATCAGAGCGGAAAACCAACATGTAGTCTCGAGTCCTTTTAAGGTACTTGAGAATGTTTTTGACCGCAGTCCAATGACCTTGTCCAGGGTTAGACTGATATCTGCTTACCATGCCTACGGCATAGCATATATCAAGCCTAGTGCATAGCATAGCATACATCAAACTTCCCACAGCTGAAGCATATGGTACTTTCTTCATTTCCTCTATCTCAGACTGTGTTTGGGGACACATTTCCTTAGATAGATGAATTTCATGCCTGTAAGGTATAAAACATTTCTTGAAATCTTGCATGCTAAACCTAGCTAGCACTGTATCGATATAAGTCGCCTGGGACAGACATAACATCCTTTTCTAGCAATCTCGAATGATCTTGATGCCAAGGACATGTCCGGCTTCACCCAGATCCTTCATATCAAACTGCTTGGACAACCACAACCTAATGTTAGATAACTCCTTCTTACTGTTTCCAATAAGCAAGATGTCATCAACATAAAGTACGAGGAATGACACCACGTTTCTATCACATTTCTTGTACACACAGCTCTCATCCGGATTTTGCACGAATCCATATGACTGGATAACCTTGTCAAATCGGATATTCCAAGATCTCGATGCCTGCTTAAGTCCATAAATGGATCTCTTAAGCTTGCACACCAAGTGCTCTTGGCCTTTAGCAATAAATCCCTCTGGTTGTCTCATGTGAATGTTTTCTTCAAGACTTCCATTTAGAAAAGCTATCTTGACATCCATCTGCCAGATCTCATAATCTAAATGAGCGACAATTGACAAGAGAATCCGAATTGACTTAAGCATGGCTACCGGCGAAAAGGTTTCCTCATAATCGATCCCTTCTTTCTGAGTGTACCCTTTTGCCACCAATCTAGCTTTGAAGGTTTCAACCTTTCCGTCAGCTCCTCTCTTACGCTTGTAGATCCACTTACACCCAATGGGTTTAATCCCATCTAGTGTTCTACGAGCTCCCAGACTTGATTGTGATCCATAGATCCAATCTCAGATTCCATTGCAGTTTTCCAAGAATCCGCATCTTTATCTCGAATTGCCTCGTCATACGTCTTGGGATCCAATTCATTTAGTCCCTCTGGGAAATCTGAAGCCTCTCCTACACCAATGAATCTATCAGATTGGCGTACAACCCTCCCACTGCGATGAGGCAGTTCATGTACTTCCGTGATACGTTGTGCAGTGTTTGGTGGTTCCTCTTCTTGTACAACTGGTGTAGGATTCGATCCTCCCCTTAACTCCTCAAGGATGATTTGACTCCTTGGTTTGTGGTTTATGACATAGGCTTCCTCTAAGAATCGAGCATTGGTGCTAACAATGATCTTCTAATCCTTAAGACTATAAAAAAAACCACCTTTCATTTCTCTAGGATATCCAACGAATAGCCTTACATCAGTACGAGAAGCCAGTTTATCAGCTTCCTTATTCAACACATGTGCAGGGCTACCCCAAATCCGAATATGGTTCAAACTGGGCTTTCGTCCAGTCCATAATTCTGTGGGTGTAGAAATAACTGATTTTGACGGAACCAAGTTAAGAATATAGGCTGCTGTTTCCAGGGCATATCCCCAGAACGAAATGGGCAACTCAGAATAACTCATCATCGATCTAACCATCTCTAACAGTGTATGATTCCTTCTTTCCGCCACACCATTCTGTTGTGGTGTTCCCGGCGCAGTCAACTGGGAGGTAATCCCATTCTCTACCATGTAATCCTTAAATTCACTCTAGAGGTACTTGCCACCACGATCAGAACGTAGTGACTTGATACTTCTGTCTGTTCGTTTCTCCGCTTCTGCCTTAAACACTTTAAATTTCTCAAAGCATTCAGACTTGCGATGTAACAGGTAGATATAACCGTATCTAGAGTAATCATCAATGAGAGTGATGAAATACTTGAACCCTCCTCAAGCTTGAACTGACATAGGGCCACATAGGTCAGAGTGAATCAAATCTAATATCCCTTCAGCTCTATTTTCTTTTGACTGGAAAGGACGCTTGGTCATTTTACCTTCCAAACAGGATTCACACAAAGGAAATGATTCCAGTACCAAAGAAGATAATGGTCCATCATTTACAAGCCTTTGTATCCTCTTAAGGTTAATATGACCTAGCCTTAGATGCCAAAGATAGGTTTGATTCAATTCTGAAGGTTCTTTTCTCTTGTTAGGGTTTATGATCGATGTATTCAACAGTTGTCTTTGCGTAGTGTTTTCAATTGGTTTAAGAAAGTATAAGTGTCCATCCAATGTGCCAGAACAGATAAAATGTTTACCACTAAAGATAACTACTTTGTTATCAAAAGAAACAGAATATCCATCTATAATCAATTTAGAAACTGAAATTAAGTTTCGCCTAAAACCAGGCACATAAAGACAATCTTTCAAAACTAAAGTTCTATCACTACTGAAAGGTAAAACAACGTCTCCCACTGCAATAGCCGCCATTCTCGTAGCATTGCCCATGTAGACGGTGATCTCATTCTCACTCAACTATCTTTTTACCAGGAACCC
Organism: Perilla frutescens; assembly: GCA_026008535.1. NCBI lineage: Eukaryota > Viridiplantae > Streptophyta > Magnoliopsida > Lamiales > Lamiaceae > Perilla > Perilla frutescens. The sequence goes on from BRKX01000001.1 coordinate 41,557,245, forward strand.
CTGTAAAGACATGCAAACATGATCAGTAGCTCCAGTATCTACTACCCATGACTGGGTAGAACAAGTTGCTAAATATGTTTCTACAACCAGAGTGTGAGATATACCTCTCCTCTTCTTCTTGTTAGGACATGTCGCCTTCCAGTGACCTGGTTGGCCGCACTTGAAGCACTTAGTCTTTGACTTGAATTCCTCGGGAGGAATCTTCGCCTTTAGCTTCTTCACTTTAGGCGCCTCATCTGCAGCCTTCTTAGGTGCGTTTCTCTTCTTTCTTTTTCCACCAGAAGAAGACGCTCATTTTTCAGCTATGTGGGCCTCAGAACTGCTCTTTTGGAGCAATTCAGCCGTCTGAAGGTCTATGAGCAGTTCAGTCAGGCTGACATCTCTTTTAATCATGTTAAAGTTCAGCCTAAACTGCTCAAACTTCGAGGACAAGCTATGAAGAACAATGTCGATTTGAGAATCGCCATCTAGCTCTCCACCTAAGGTCTCGATCTCAGATAAATACCCCATCATCGTGAGAACATGATCCCTAATAGGTGTGGAGTCAGACATTCTCGCATCCATTAGTTTCTTCATTGCCAAATGGCGTGCCGAGCGGTTCTGATGACCGAATAGCTACCTAAGGTTGTACATGATATCATAAGCGGTTTTCATAGGCTCATGCTCATGTTGCAACACACTTGACATAGATGCCAAGATGTAACAGCGCGATATCGCATTAGACCTAACCAACTTATCATATACAACCTTTTGGGCTTCGTCAGAACCCTCATCTGGCTGTGGAGGACAATCCTCTTCAAGTACAAACTTGTGTCCCTCAGCAACAAGTACCAAGTTAAGGTTACGAATCCAGTCATTGTAGTTTTCACCGACAAGTTTGTTTTCTTTGAGGATTGAGGATAGATTGGAGAGTGCCATTGATGATATGAAATAACTGAAATTAAAACATGCAGTACAGTCACAAAACTATTTAGGATAAACAGTATATAATCGAAAACCTCATAAAAAATTATATACTTTTCCATTGACACTTTAAAAACGATTTCTATAAGCCACGATCGTGTGTACGTTTATAAATCTCATTTTTAAATAGGTTAAACCTTTAATTTGCCTCCAGTTGAGTTTCCTTACAACAAGCAAATTAATAGCCGGATAATATACACGGTCATGTAATCGTCTAACTGATAAGCCACAATCGTGTGGACGTTTATCAATAAATTACATCTAAGTGTGCATACCATTATCTTCGCACCAAGATCACTATTCGAATTTAACCGCTCCAGATGGAGGAGTCAATTAGTTCTAATAGTGTTCTACAGCTATCCATTTAGGAGATTTAATTTCTAGAGAAATATGTGATATGACACATCTGATATGGAGGAAGACCGATGTCAACGCGCATGCCCATCACTTCTTAATTAAACCAGATATTAATGGAGACCGTATCAGATTTCTACATACTTTGGTATGAATCTCTCCCACTTAGTTATTTATGTTTGAGGTTTCATTTTATCCTATTATCGAACATGCAAACATCACATAAAATGATAAACATCCATTGCATGCTTCAACATAATAAGCAATAATAATAATCCAACTATCATGGCTTGTATCTCATGTTGATTGATGAGATAAAATTGGAAAGTCAGCTCCGGAAACAGCCTTGGCCGCCGCCCCTTCACCGCACCTCGCCGAAAACCCTAGCTCCATTTAGGGTTTCGGGACGTGAACCGGTGAACCTTGGTACTGAACTACTTTCCTTCTTTGAGTTGATCTCCGATCTTTATTCAATACAGACTATCTATTCCCAAAAGAAAAATCTAATATTATTGCTAGAATAAAAATTACAACTCAAAACATACACAATCTACAAATCCAACAATCATTCATTATATGATCCACATAAAATAACATATGATATCTATGCATGAATATTAAATAATAATCGAATTCTACAATTAATTGAATTAATTAATTCGATATTATCCACAAGATAAAAATTGGAAATTAAAATAATTATCCACCAATTTTAACTTGTGATTTTCGAAAATAACACTTAAATAAATCTGAAAATTTATTGTAATTATCCACCAAATTTATTTAATATTTTGAAGCCACCCTAATTAAATAATAATTGGATATATTGATATATATCAAAAATCTAATCCAAATATTATCCATAAGAATCTAAATCTTTAAGGATAAAGTTTGAATATTTGATCCCTTCAAAATCTTCCAAAACCTATCCAAAATTAAATTCTTATCACAATTGGATTTTGATAATTATTTGTATATATCCAAAAAACACCTTATCTACTTTTAATATACATAGAATTCGAAATTTACCAAATAATAAATCTGGAAATTTGATCCACTTCAAATTCTTCCAAATTTAAAATTCTATTTTCAAATCTATCTAGATTAAAATTAGGTAAATTAAGATATACATAAAATAATATCAAATCTTAATCCAACACATGTAATTTTCGATCCACATCAATAATTAAATCTGAAAATTTGATTTTGATCAAAAAATACTCCAAATTAAATTATTAAAATCAAAAAATACATTAAATTAACATATTTGGAAATTTTGACATTAATAAAAAAACTATTCCAAATAAAATACATAAGTTTCGAAAATTACACAAATAATAAATCTGAAAATCTTGATCCACTTCAAAAATTACCAAATTTAAAATTCTATTTTCAAACTTATCTAGATTAGAAATAGGTAACTTAATTAAGATATACATCAAAGATTACCTAATCTTTTTCTAATCCCCAAATTTTCGAACCAAATCCTAATTAAATCTGAAAATTTTGATCTTGATCAAAAATCCATCCAAATCTAATCCATAGTGATCGAAAATTTAAACAACAAATTAGGGAATTTTAAAACATCAAAAATCGAAATTTTTGACACCTAAATTTTCAAAAATTATGAGAAATAAATATGGAAATTTGAAGAACATCAAATATCATTCCAAATCTATATTCATAATGATAAAAAATTCTTAAACACTCAAAACTAGAATTTTCGAATTTATACATCAAAAATTCTTCCAAGTTTTGAAACCATAAAATCGACATATATGCATATTTAAATTTGAAAATTTAAGAACAATAAATTTAACATCAAATTTAAATATATATATATATATATATCAAATTCATGCTCGGATTAATCTAGAACAGTGCCAAAACCTGGCTCTGATACCACTGTCGGGGTTTTTCGAATTAAACCACCGCAGGATCTATTTGGTTATTCATTAATCCGTGTTCATGCAAATCATAATTTTATGTAACATGCATGTTTATCACAGTCTAATCAAAAAGCATGCAAAGCAGATTCGAATCTAATAAAGCGGAAACATAGAAAATGAATCTACTTACAATTTGACAGACGGTCTGTGGACAAGATTAAAGATCTAATCTTGCTGTTGAATGAACATAGTAACAGGCGCCACCTACAGCTCAAAATCGGCCACCACAGTATTCTACTCCAAGATCTTCTATTGTATTCTCGGACTGTATCTAGATTCAGAGTGGGCTGAAATCTACTAGATAGAATTGTGAAATCTGTGGATAACTTTGAGAGACAAAGAGGGGCTGAATAATATGTGTGTAATTTTCGCCCACCTCTTCCCCTATTTATAGGGAAGTGGGCGATATTCCCTTCTCAAACCCTACTAGGTTTGGGCCTCTATCTCAAGTTCAATATCCAGTCCACTATCAGTCAATTTTGGGCTACAACAGGGATCTAGAAGAATATTAAATTGTCCCATTAATTTATTTAATATCCAATAAATCTAGGATATAATTAAATAAATTAAGTTTTACTTTTATTCCACTAAAGAAGTAAAACTGACCTACCAATTTAATACATCTTTACGAATATGCTTTCTCCTTTAGTCCAGCCATTCCCCGTGTTTAAGATATAATGTTCATTAATTAATTATGTCAGCTTCTGACAGCTATAATTATTTAATATTTAAAACCTTGAGTAGTACCACACAAGCTTTACCATGTAAGGAATAAATTCCACCTGCAGGGTTTCAACATGAACTTGTGTTTCCTCAAGAGAACATCATCAACCTGGCGTACCAGGACACAGTGCTCATGCATACTGCTCGAGACATCATGTATATATTGTTATTACCCAAGATATCGAATTCGATCTATGAGAAGATCTCACCCATTGATAAATCAAAGCAATAAACAACGCACACATATGCTCGCCAATATCACATGAGTTCAGAACCTGAACTCTGTGGATCTTTATTCTCTCAGTAACTGGGTCAGAGACAGAGAATTGTATCCTATCGTGATCCTCCTCAATACACTAACAAGTGTACTAGAATAATCAGTTAGTCAAGATAAACTAACTTATCAGATTATTCTACGGTGTACCGATGGTGTGTTCAAGACCATCTAAGTCGTGAGCCTTTAATACGTTACAAGGTTTTAATGATATGATCTTACCGTGTGACTCTCCAAACCATATCATCTACAATGTAAATATATGGAACATTGCATAAAACAATTATAGAACATAATCTAAATGCAAACAGTGACTGCAATAACTTTCATTTCATATCATCATATTATCAGAAAAGTATACAAAGACATGTCTTCTAGTATACAAAACCAACAACATCCAGTTTGGTTGGCTCTACAGGCTCCAAGGTACGTCCTTCCGCACTTTTGACATGGCCTCGGACCAGGGTTAGGGTCAGGCTGACTGCGATGTACCCCTGACTCTCGGCTTTACCAGTGGGGTTTCTTTCCTCTATCCTCTCTCCTTCCTCCTTCCCACTTTCTCTTTCCTTTTGGATCATTTGATGGCTGAGGGGGCTGAACTTTCTCACGATGGAGGATGGCTTCTATGCTTAAGGCTTTGGCTAAGGTTCGAGCATAAGACATGTCTTCTTGCCCAGCGAGGGCTATGCCAATCTCAGACCGAAGTCCCTTCTTGAACTTGCGTGCTTTCTTCCCGTCTGAATCCACTAGATGTGAAGCATGCCTTGATAATTGATTGAACTCTCTGTCGTACTCCAACACCATCTTCTTTCCTTGCTTCAGGTTCCAAAACTCCATCTCCTTTGCCTCTCGATAACAATCCGGAATGTACTTCTGATATAGATCGTGTTTGAAATCTTCCCAACTATACTCCTCCCATTGCTCAGGGGTTATCGTCTTTCGAACAGACTCCCACCAGTAGTCCGCATCATCCGTCAGAATGAAAAGAGCGCAACTTAACTTCTCTTCTTCTGAACAGGCTATGAAATCGAAAATTCGCTCTAAGGAACGAATCCATTTTTCGGCGTCCATCGGATCACCTAAACCATTGAGAGATGGAGGGTTGTGTTTTAGGAACACATTTTCGGATTTTAGACCGAGCTTTGGGGCTTGTTCGTTTTCGTCTTCATTCTCGGCTTGTCTTCTTCTTGGCAGCATTCTAAACTACTAAATATTAGCGACGCTCGATTGAATTCACACAAAGCAAAAAATGTCTTTTGATAAGGTCTTTAATTTACGCAAGATAAAATCAAACAAGGCGGGAATTTAAATGATATCAAGCATAAAGGGAATGCCTCGTTTTGAGGACTTTGGCATCGATAATATAAAAAGGAGTTTCTGGGTTACAAATGAAATAGAGTAGTCTCTTGAAAAATTCACTGCCACTATTTAGAGTCTAGAAAAGTTAATGCATAATTTACACATTAGGATCTACGTTAAAGCGGATTAAACGGACATCAGATAAACAGGCAGACAGACAGATGGATCAGATAACTAGGTGTTCTAACAACAACACCTCCTACTACAATTTAATCATAGGTTAGAGCCTTCCCTTTCCCCTTACATGGCGACCCTACTTCCTCCTCGCCTCCCTCCTCCGAGTCCTCCTCCTTTTCCTCATCTTCAACTGTCTCTGGCACGCTGAACTTGAACTTCCTCATGCTGACGTTCCCTTCGGGGTACTGATGGGACATACACTACCCCAGACTCTGAGAAGTGAATGCAGGAGTCCACTGGTTCATTTGAGGAGTGCAAGAAAATAGGGACTCGGTGTGATCCGTGATCCGGACGTTTGAGGGTCCCGCTCCTGAGGCTCCTTCATCATGGGGGCGCGGTACTTGGAATCCAGGGGGACTGTTGAGGGTTGCCCTTTGCAGTTCCAGTTCCACTACTAGAGAGGGGTTTTGCTCGGCTGCTTGCTGCTCGGCTAAAGCTTGAACATGGCCATACTCCGACACCCAACGAGCCATCAAGGCTGAGGAGAACTCCGTCAGATTCCCGATTTTAGCATACGTTACAGGATCACGGATGATGGTGCTTTGCAGGATGCGATACATTGTGGGCTTCCAAGCGGGCGGCGCATGCTCACACATGCGGATGCATGTTTCCAAGTCAGATACACTCCCGGGATCATCTCCATAACCGTTAGCCCAAGCCCACCTTTCCAGATACCTCGTCATGAAGGACAGCAACTGCTTGTTACCGTCCCAAGTTTCCCTTCTGAACCTTTCAACTCTTTCTTGAACTGGGCGAAAAAGAGGCACGCTCTTCCTAGCAGTCATACGGCGCTTAACCATCTAAAAGAGAATAACTTAATCAGTCTAGATTATAGAAGGGAGACCTAAGGTTCTCCTGAGGTCTTAATAACGTATAGATTTTATCTTACATGCATAGCTCCTTTTAAAAGCAGTTGATGTTTTTATTTTTTTTATATAAAAATTTTCGTGCCCAAAGTCTTTAAACATACATGTTTACCTTTTCATTGAGTGAAAATTTTTGAGAATGAATTTAAACCTTTTTGGGATCGAGAAATCTTTTCACAAACTTTCCATCTCAGAAATCGTCTTACCCGAACACCTTTTACTTGGAATTTCATTCTCACGGTTTTTCTCATATCCATAAAATAGGTATGCTTACTCAAATCTTTTCCTTTCCCTGTATTCTAGAAATCAAAATCCAAAATCCAAAATCTCTATACTATCATACCTTGATTTTTAGTTGAGGATACGAAGGTGATGGTGAGCTGTGGGTTGCTGCCTTAGCTTATAAGAGAATAAACTTATACGCACAAAACCACATAACTTATCTAACAAGGAGATACGCCTGCAGAGTTGCAAACCTGGCTCTGATACCAACTGTAACAGTCCGGTCCCGAGATAAGGATTAGCGAATGGGGATGGGGTGTTATTAAGGGTCTAATGAATGAGTCGGAAGATTAATGAGGGTTTAAGAAAGCAGATATATTTTTGAAAGATAGGCGATGATACTCGGGCTTACTTGATTTAAGAAGGAAACATGCTTTAGCGAAATAAAATGGCTAACTTAATCAGATACCAACGAGTATAAACCTTATTCATAGATTAAACGAATAGACAGGTATCGCATGAATAAGCCTCTTCACAGGCGGAAGGAGAATAAACTCGAGAAGCAGGAATAAAACTGACTATGCATCACTTATATAGATAATCATGTCTGGGGAATATTCTTAGAATCTTGATAAACATAACATAGCTTAGGGATTAATACGAGTCTATCAGAGTGGCAGAAACATCATAGGATTTCAAATAAACTTATTACTATAACAAAATAATCTTGGCAGCCAACCCACATCCACAGCCACCAACATCCTCAGCATCTCAACCTGAAAACATTTAAAAAAGAGGGGGCGTGAGCACTAATGTACTCAGTGGGTTTTAATAAAACACTTTAATAAACCTCAAGATATCTAATAATCAACTGACGGTATATGGAGAGCAAAACGCAAAAGCCCTCTCCATATCCGTAAAACCTTTTCTTTTCTTTTGGGTCCATCCTGGCTCAAACCTGATGTCAACTGCTCCCTTAGGCATGCCTGAGGATACAAAAGAGAATACCTCAAATATCCTTACGAGTTTGCGAGGGAAATAAACCCAGCAGTGACTCACTTAACGATCAAAAGATCAAAGTTCTTCCGAGCTCAAATTCCTGCTTAAGCAAAATACTAAGTTCCTTCCTTCCTTAATCCTTGCTAGCAAAACCAATCCTAGAGCAATGTCTAAGGGGCTAGTCCTTTATTTTAGCATGATCTTGGCCTATGAGGGATTTGTCCCTAACCTTAGAAGGCAGTCCGTAACTAATCGAAGCTTAGCAAAATAACAACATTCAAATACGAAGGAAAGAATGTATATAAATACGAATTACAACTAAAGACAATTCTAATATCTCATGCTAAGCAAAATCAATACTTAACAATTCTAGTATTTCTAAACATGCTCGAGAGCTCATATAATATGTCCTTTCCTTCCTTCCTTGTACAGAGATCAATCAGGCAGACAAAAACATTTTATTGGATATCTCATTTGCCCTAACATGCTTCTAGAGCTTATTAGCTCAAACTTTTAGATGAATATAGATTTACCCACCTCGACTACTGAGTAGAAGATGAAGCAACGAGTTGATGATCCTTCTCCGAATTCCCATGAGGCTCACTCCCTCCAACAAAAGTCGAATTATTGACTTAGCGCCCTTCTTTGAAGATTTCTAACTACTAATCATGAAATTAAACAATAACCAACATATATAACCTTAACTAGGACTTAAACATAGATTGCACGACTTTAGAACCTTTAGAAAATACGAGGGTTTGAAAGACTCGAGTTTAGAACACACTCCAAAGCTCAAATAGGTCAAACAACCCTTGCACGGGCCGTGCGGAAAGAAGGTATGAGCGCATGGGCCGTGTCGGAATAATTTCAGGACGAGTTTTCTTTCCAAGGTCTGTGCGCCTCTTACGGACATCAAAATGATCGATCGAAAGTTTGGTTAAGGTGATACTTGGTCGTCTCTCCCATTCTCTCGACGTTTTAAACTTGAAAATGAGGCTTAACACTTTGCAAAAACATAGAAACAACATACTTTGAATTTAACAAGAAATCGGCATTATAACATAATAAATACGATAATCCTTCCTAAACACTTAGAATAACGATGAAATCTTACATATAGCTTGAACGGAACTTTAACGGAATAAACGAGACTAAATACGAGAATCATAATGACGAGAATAAAAACGAGTAATATAACGTAAACGTTATTAATTTGGAACTTCAACAAGAATCGAAATACAACTTTAGACAGAAAGTAAAAGAATAATAATGAAGAACATGAAGAACACGAAGAATGGAAAGTAAATGCGGAATTTAAAAGACGGAAAAGAAATGGAAATCGAGATCGACAAACAAGAATGGACGGGGTTAGGTGCGTCGAAGGAAGGTGGCTAGCTCGGCATCTCGTCGAGTCGCAACGGCGGTAAAGCCACCTGCTACGACCCAACGACACCCCTAGCACATTCCCTCACCGCATCTCTTCCACGCCACTCCGCTCGTCGTCTTGCAGAACACTCACGAAGAACGTTTCTTACTTCGACAGAACTCTCTCGGCTCTCAAGCTCAGAACTTTCCCACTCTCTACTTTTGGAGAAGTGAAGAATGAGTGAATGTGGTGTGGGAAAAGTGAAAGGGGTGATGCTTTATTTATAGGGGAAGCTTTGGCTTCCCTTGGAAGCCATTGTAGTGCGGAAATACTGCAAAAGTTACCCCGGATTCGGTTAAAAGCTGCTTTATTCGATGTCGAGGTCCAAATAACCTCAGACACAAAATCCGAAAATACCGGGAGACTCATTGGCTCGAATAATAGTGAACCAACTTTACTCGTGATGAAGACGAGGTTGTCAAAAGAAAAACGAGCCAAGATTCCTTTTTTGGAATTACTTTTTACTATTCACTCAGACTGACAGATTTTGCTCCCGAGCGTTCGATTGACCTCAGAATGGAAATCCGTGAATGCGAACGGATTCCTTGAGTAATTTCCCATAAGAGGGGCCTAACAGAACAAGACTCGGATCAATAAGGAGGATTTCGTAAATTTCTCAAAACACGAACGCACGCAAAAGTTACTATTCATTCACCCTTTAAATACGTTTTTCATCACCGGGAACTCAAATGACTTCAGAATAAAATTTCGGAAACACCAGCACACTCCTTGAGTTAAAACCTATCTAACGAGACCAAGTTTGACCAAAATAGAGTTAAGATCAAAATTTCAAAAATACGATTTCACGAATACTGACCCCTAAAGTCGTGACTGACATCTGACTTCACTTAAACCTTATTTAAATTCCTTCCTTAACTAATTAATTACCCATTTAGAATCCTCTAAACATAATTCAAAAATCTGGGATTTTACATTTATTCTATGTCTCGTACAACACGTCCACCCGACGCTAACGTGTGGGGCTCATGGACTGTACTCGATAATTAAATTTTTTAAATTAAATATATATCCTAAAATGGAATTAATAAACCCTAAAATTAATTAACTAATTTAATTTTTTGAATTAATTCAATTTTTTTATTCATGAGCACATGTATTGTGCTCAATAATTAATTATTTTTTTACCATAAATGGAATTAGTGAACTCTAAAATTAAATTGAATTAGTTTAATATTTTTATCCGATGGATCGCGTTGTGCTTTTGATATTTTTTTCTGAATTAAATAAAATCATAATTGGTATTAATGAAGTATAATTGAGATTTAATAAAGATTTAAAAAAATAAAAATTGTAAAAATAAAAATATATATGAATAAATATAATTTTTTGAAGAGGTCCCTATAATCTGTAGAAACAAATGGATTGACATGATGAAAAATATTTATTCTTTCGTATTCTAAATATATTACTACATGTGTAATTAAATTCATAAATAAATAAAAAATTATCTAAATAACTAATTAAAGTGGTTTAACAACTCCACAGTTTCATTGAATATAGAAATAGGACTTGCTAAAATAAAAACTTGTACAGTTGTACATGTACCTATTGAAATAAATTGTAAAAGTACATGGATCTAAGAAGATGTTGTCAGAGTAAAATGATAAAATGATAATAAAAAAAAATAAAATATAAAAACTTGTATAGGGACCTTTTTTTTAGGAATATAGGGACCTTTTTTTTAGGAATATAGGGACCTATATTGAAAAAAAAAATTAAAGAAGCCTAATGTTATGTTTTGCATGCATGTATGAATTAATTATCAATCAATGCGTGAACATTGATTTTAAAATAATATTAAGGAAATACATGAATTAAATATATTTTTATAGCTTGTAGATGTATATCTAATGTATTGCATCCATAAAAATGTTTTAATATTCCAAAACGCTTTTATCTCAAAACAACTAAATACGTAAGAGAAATATATAATATATAGGTATGCTTATACACATTATTAATAATCAATGGTAATGTATTCAATATTTTATATATAATTAATACGAAACCACATAGCTACAAATTAAATTAAAAATACTAATATTTCATTGGATCCAATAATTAAAAAAATTAAGTATCATATCAATCCAAAATACAATAGTGTAATCTAGAAAATGAAATAACTCATAATTAATACAAATGTAATTACTTCCATCCAAAATTCTTCAAGCAAAAAATTTAATGAAAAACAAACATAATAAGCAATCACAATAATGAACCATGTATCTAAATAAACACGGGCCAAATACAATAATAAAATAAATATTAAATCATGCTACAAAGTTCTAACAACTTGATTTTATCTTCCGCTGCAGTTGATTTCATGCGATAAGAAATGACCACTTGAACAACGTAATCACCTGCAACTCTTCCATGATGCTTTCACTTGCTCTCGAAAAATTTGATTGATAGGAAAAACACCTTACAATATATGTAGGCAAAATATAAATTCTCTAAAAAACCAAGGAACAAAATAAAATCAAAACAACATGTTCAAAACCAAAAAACTATAAGTGAACCTCTCAAACAATGAAAACTAATTCAAGGTTGTACAGTCTCTCATGCCTTCATCATGATATATTAATATAATGATATATATTGGGATTTCATAAACTCAATGATAACGAACACGATCATATGATATTTATACTTACCATCTCAAACCTAACATAGATATACAAAGAGTTATACTTATTTTGAATTAAAAAAATCTAATAAGAACTTCATATATTACATGACATTGATAAACTGGATTTTTTGCACTTATATGGAGTTTTTTTTGGAATGATTTTGAATCGTTTATAGGTGTTTTAATTCATGTTTTGTTTCAAATTTCACTTGTTTGGAAGAGTTTGGTTTTTGGTAGGCTTGAGCAAACGGTCCGGACCGAACCGAACCGAACCGATTAGCCAAAACCAATAAAAACCGAATGCATATTTTTGGGACCGAAACCGAACCGATTGTATATTTTGACCGAACCGAAATCGAAGCCGATAAAACCGGTTTGGTTCGATCGGTTCGGTCCGAACCGATAAAACCTATATTTTTTGTCAAATCAATAATTCTACTCAACAATCATCAATTTGGGCCTCAATTTGGGAATGAGCTATTAACATTAATTAGTGTAATGGGCTTAATGGGGATCAATTTCATTATAATCCATTTTAATCGGTTCGGTTCGGTGTTTTTCGGTTTTGGAGCAACCAAACTGAAACCGAACCGATAAAAAATCGGTTTCAATTTTTCAAACCGAACCGAACCGTGGCTGAAAAATATCAAACCGAACCGAACCGAACTCGACGATTCGGTTCGATTTTTCGGTCCTGGTTCGGTTTTGCTCACCCCTAGTTTTTGGTGCAATTCTACAGGAATTTGGACTAAAAACTATTAGAGTTGATGAAATCTTGTTCCTAGTCTTTATGGTTCAAGTTGAGGCTTGATCAAGATGAGAAAGCATCGAAAACATGCACATCGGGAGTCCAGTGGATTAGCACGGATCGTGCAACGCTTGCATAGCCTGTGCTTAGGAGTGAAATTAAGATAGAACTTACTGGAAGGAATGTACGGTCCGTGCTAAGCTAGCACGGCCCGTGCTATGGTGGACTGCACGGACCGTGCTATTTGGTCTTGTGCGCGGATTTCCTTTTCGGCCCAGTTCATTTTCATCTCGGGCCTGAACTTTTCCCCAGCTATATAAGGGTTGTTTTACACGAAAATTGCACAACTTTTACCCTATAGAGAGAGCATAGACATTGTGGAGAAGACAGAAAAGAGACTACAGAGAGATTGAAGAAGTACATTATAGACTAAGTTTATTTTATGCTTTATTCAATTAGAACTATCATTTTGAACGCTTTTGTTTATTTATTTCCTTTGGATTTTGAATATAACATGAGTAGCTAAATTCTTTGAGATCCTAGGGTTGTTGAATGTTGATGGATTTATGATTTGACGTAATTTATTGTCTCGTTCTATATCTTGTTTATGCATCCTTGTTTATTGTTGTCTTGTGTGGATGAATTGATCAGCATTTACACATGTGTAGTTAATTTGTTATTCACTCGAGAGAGGTTAATAGTTTAACGGATTATGATTGCATAACACGAGTCTGCTAGATCAAGAGATTAGTATGTATCGCGAGGAGAATAAATCTGAGGTATTAATTGGAGTTAGATAATAATTCGAGATCGAGAGATAAGAATTAGAATCTAATCTACGTCTAGAACTTACTTGAGAGAGAGGGTCTAGATAATTTGATGATTCTCCTACAAGATTTAGAATTAAATTGGTTTAATAAATTCTCTGAAAGTCGGGAAATCCATTTAGCATCAACTGGGTACTTAGCCGCATTACATAGCTAGTCTTTGTGGATACGACCTTGCTCACCTTATTTTTGCTACATTTACCTCATACACTTGCGAGTAGTATTTTTAGTGAAATAAAATACCGATCAGACATTCTAATATCTAATCTAATATACAATTGATGACTATCCGAAATCATGAGACCAGTGATCACTATATACACAGAATTTGTGTATATAATTAGTTAGTCTATCAAAAATTATGGGATATCATTATAATTAAATGATAATTACCATAGTTATATAAATATATATAACATTATAATATACTAATATATTACAGATATATGGTGTGTATATAATTAACACCGATGACTATATAAACACACTTTATTTAAATGATGATATAGTGATCGGATAGTCCATTCAAAATTATGAGATCATTATTAACATAATTAGATGGTGATCAATGCCACGATTATTTACAATCTATATATATATATATATATGATATAATATTCTAAAATTATAAAATAGTATACCATATTATACATACACAATTACATCTTCATTAGATATATGTATATACCAATGATACAATTCATCGAAAATCATGGGATAGTGATTGGATCCGTTTTCAGTTGGGGATTTACCGATAGTGAATGGTTCTCTAATTTTTTTTTTCTTCTGAGGAAATACGTCCTTATTAACTATATAATTAGTATAACTATTTTTACAGTATATAATATCATATTTTCATATTTGGAAAGATGAAATGAACGAGAAAATATAGAATTTCTGTTTGTAGATGCGGTATTTATATTATATATTACTAGTATATCACCCGTGCAATGCACGGATAAGATACATAAATTTAGCGTTGTATTAAATTGCCACAATAAAATTTATTATTCTAATTATTAAAAAATTACTTCTGCCAAATAAAAAAATATGAAATTATGCATGATGTTTGATCATATAATCAAATCTCAATAATCTAAAAAATCAATCATGACTTTAAATTGATTTTTCTATCACGAGCTTTATAACTTCCCCACTATCCATTTCAAATATATCTTAAATGAAATTTAATAGAATCATGTTAATTTTAAAACAAACTTAAATATAGATTGCAAACATTGTGGTATTAAGTATAGTGTGCTCGTAAAAATATGTGGAATATTAATTTATTATTTAAAAAACATCATTGAATTAAAATTCACTTTCAACGTTTAATAATGAACAATTAATTACTAAAATTCGCTTTCAAACACGAACTTCTAACCCCGTCTCCAAGTTTATGTCTAACACATTGATAATCCTCGTCGAAATTATGAAAAGTTTAGAAATCAACAACTTTTTAAAAAATCTTCATAATCTCATCTAGAAGCTCTTAGGCAAGAATATATTTAATGTGCTTCATCCAAATATATAGCAATTATTACTTCCGTGAAACTAAAGGCAGCCTAAAGTTGCCCTATGGAAAGGCTACTCATCTAGATGTGTTGTATTTCATCAAAAACATTTAATGTTGTGATGCAAATTCGGAAAATTCTTAAAAGTTAGATGATTGTCGCATTCTTGATTTTTCAACAAAAAGATACCATTGATGAGGTTGCAATTTAGTTTGAACTAAATGATTCATCATTCATGTGGACGGTTCGTACTAACACAAGAAATTTAAGTGATGCTGCCTGGAAAAAGTCCATGCATATATATGCGACATAATTTGGTAGACTTCAACTTAATATTGGTGTTGATGACCACATACATATATTATTCAAGGCTACCAATTTTCAATCTTATTTGAAAAGTATAATTTCAAATTTATATTTTACTTTTTTTAATATTCCAAATGTGTATATGGATATATGCTACAGAAATCTCAAAAGGGCACTTTTGCTTGCTAACACATAAAATAAAATATCTAAATAAACTATGTTTTTAAATTTGTGAAAATAAGAGGAAATTGTAGAATTCGACGCTCGAAATAATGGTTGAGATTTAATTAAACATTGATCGATTGGTCTCTGAACTACTCAAAAAGTGCAATGAACACCTTCGCCAAATTTATTAGTGTTTTTGTTAGTAATTTAGGTTCATTAAATGTACCAAGTTTGGTAATGCGATTAATTTGAAGTTCAATTGTATCATTTATAGTTGTCATTTGAACACATTTAGACCATGGTTATATAGCCCATGGAGTTTCAACCCTTTGATGCTAGAATTTTAACTCTAAGCCAAGCATACAAAACTTTTCCGTCCGATTACTTCATCGATGAACACCCAATCAACAAATCGATGATACTTTTGAAAAGCCCACATTAAGTGCTTTCCAACCACACTCAGATTGTACAATATTATCCTTGGAATCAGTTAGAATTAGGTTGTAGTTAAAAATTTTGCACATTTTATTAACACTAATTACTAATGAAAAATAATACTTTTTTAATATGGAGGTGTTTGTTGTACATTTTAGTATATGTAGGTGGTGAAATTTTACAATATTATAAATAATATTTTTATTGATTTTAATATATTTATTTAGTTTTGTAATTTTATAAAATTCAAAATTAGATAAAATATATAAATAATAAAGATATTATTATATGATAAATATCAAGAGACTTTGGCAACCAGTAAATATATATTCGCAGAGATATATATCAATATTCAAGAGTCAATGAGATCGTGCTACGTCAACCCTAAATATTCCTACCTACACCTATAAATAAGAGCCTCCATATCAGTTGAAAAATCACACCAGAAGTCATTTGAAGAGTTCAAGAATTTGAGGAAATTTCATAAGTGAAATTTTCTCAAATATTCAAGGAGTTCTTCACCAAATTCATTCCGAAGACGGTGTTTGATCCATATGTAAAACAGTCAAATGCGTTCTTTATCAAATTCATCGTGAAGTGGACGTTTGATCTAAAAACAAGACAACAACCCTATAGATTAATGTTATCAAGTCCAAATACAAAGTCAAAGAAAATCGAGGATACAAATCTTCCCCGAAAACTTCAAAGACCACTTAAAGATTGTTCCTGGAGTGATTAATTAGAGACATAGAGATTGGATTCAAGAAATACAATTTGATCCGAAAATATATTATTTGTACACTATTTTGTGCTTTATCAAATTTAATATAAAATTTTGTGTTACAGTATAGTTGAGGTGGGTGATTGAGCCACCCTAAACTTTCAATGTCTAAGCGCATCAATCAATATTTCGAATGTCGATCTATTTATACCTTTTAAAAAAATCACTATCATAAATGGCTAAAAAATCTATCTAATAATGAAGATTGTGTAAGGTTGTGAAGATAATAGCAGTAGGGGAGGGGAAAAAGAACACTGATAACAACGGTCATAGTAGTAGTAACTGTGCTAATAACAATCATAATTTTGTTGCCAAAATAAATATAAAAATCAAAGACAATATTTCGTACTGATCTATATTATATCAGTGAAAAATGAATCATTATCATGCTATATATGTGTGTATATAATTTTGCAATATTTCATGTTATAAATAATTTTATGAGAGAAGTTTGGAGAAGTTGATAATGAGGTTATATCCTAATTTTGTGATTGACGACTCTGTTTTACTATATTAGTATCACAAAGTATCTTGTCAGGCTTTGGAAACACAAATGCATAAAATCAGACCATCAGGTAGTCGGGTCACGCGGGTCAACACGCGAGGTCAATCTTGATCCGACCCGTCCCGCCCAAAAAAAAAAACATTCACCAGAAATAGTATCAATTTTAACACTAAAATGTATCAGTCCGAAATACAAAAAGCATCACCCATAACCATAAAAAATATTGGGCCTGCAACTTGTCGTATACAAGTTTCTTTAATTCAAAATATGATTTATTCCATCCCAATTAATGTTTAGAGCTTAGGGGTTTGGGGTCTGGGGGTCTTTTAGTGTTTAGTGTTTTTTTAGATTTTAAAAAAAAAAAATTCTGGGGGGGGGGGGGGGGGGATTTAGGGGTTTATTTTGTGTTTTTTAGGGTTTATTTTTTTATTGGGGGAGGGGGGGTTCGTTAGGGGTTTATTTTGTGTTTTATAGGGTTTTATTAAATTTCATATTAGGATATAAATTCATATTTATTTCAAATAAATTAAATCAATTCACTTTAATTTTAGGATATAAATTTTTAGGGAAAAAAAATAGAAAATCGAAAAAAAATCGAAAATAGTACAGACTATTTTACATACAAGTTGAAGAACAAGTATGCCTTAGTTGTTCGAAATCATCAATGATTTATAACAAAGGTTACATTCGGCGACTCATGCAATTCAGCAAAATCGAGATGGAAGGTACCGTGAGTTATATGTAAATGTTTGAGTCAAATTTATTGACTTTAGCTCTGTTGAACTTTAGGAAGTGATGAGAAGTATCGAGAATATTTTTTAGAATATGCACATTTATATTAGCAAACGAAGAATGAGGCAAATATTACATTTTGGATTATTTTTAAAACATAACATATTTTTTTAAAATTAATGTAATAGTATCAATTTTCAAAAAAATTACAAATTTAACATTTGATCAATTTTACAGTTCGAAAATATAATTGATTGTGTTTTAAGATTCCTTGACTGAATTTTTTTTACGCAGCAGGGGAAATATAATATTAAAATACAATCAATTATATTGGGGGTTTTGGACCAAAATTAATCAAATGTTAGATTTGTAATTTTTTTGAACGAGTGGGTATTGTTTCGTTAATTTTGAAAAAATATGCTATTTTTTAAAATGAGTCCATAATGAAGATATCAAAGTGTAATTTTCGCATGGTATAAAAAGTTGAAGCCAAACAACAAAGAAAGGCAATATGATTTTCGAATAGGGTTGATAATTTTGACGCAACACGAAAATAATAGGTTAGTGTTTGACCTTATCGTGTTCATGTCATTATTGTATCGACATGATAATGACCCGAAATTATCTTGTCGTGTTTTGTGTCAAGATGTTAAATACGATAAAAATTAACTGATTACCTATTAACTTGGTAACGACTCGATAACATCTCAACTTGATGAGAACCTAAACGACCCGATAACCGCTCAACCTAATAAGAACATGTTAACATGCTAACACGTACGTCAAGAACTGATAACCTATTACACAAAAAAAGTATATATTTATTATTTCAATTTTTTTTATTTATATATATTTTAATGAATTATTTAATAAATTATATTTATTATTCTATTTTTTTAATTATTGTCGTGTCGTTATCGAGCCATTATCATTTCATGTCAGCACGATAAAATATCATGCATATCGTGTTAATGTCATGATAAAATTATTGTATTTGTGTTCATGTCGAACAAACTCTTATCATGTTATGTTCGTATTTAGTCTTATCGTATCACGTTGACGTCGACACGATAATACGAATTGTCAGCCCTAGATTGAGAGAGGAGGTGGCGGCGAATTATGACTTTTCAATGAATTGCTACGTTAACATCAAGTGAAATATAATGAAATGGTAATTTAAAAAGTCAAACGTGTTGCATCTTCAAGAAAATTGTTGTTTATTATAAACGAAATTATTAAAAATTATTAGTGTAAGCTGTTTAGATTCACTCATTGAAATTATTAATGTAAGCTTAACAAATATATATATTTACATATATTAACGGGTGGTAGAAACATATATAAAAAAAACTAGAAAAAATAAATAAAATATTTGTTGAGAGTGGGATTTGATATATTACATAAGATAAAGACTAAAGAGACAAAAAAAAACGGAAAAGCAGAAAACATAGGTAAAAAAAACACAGGAAAAAAAAATAAAAAAAAAATAAAAAATTATTTTGTTGAGAGTGGGATTTGAACCCACGCCCTTTCGGACCAGAACCTTAATCTGGCGCCTTAGACCAACTCGGCCATCTCAACTTGATATTTTTCTAATATTAATATACATATTTGTTCAATTGTTAGGGTCGGTCCAGCGGAAAAAACAAGTGAACGGGCCAACATATTTTAATTTTCTTTTATGGAGGAAAAATAAAATAAAATCTCATAATAGTTAATAGTAAATTCAAATAATGAAATTAATTAGGATTTCATATGTTGTCGATAATATGGCAAGATGCATATTGATGAATTATATGTGGTTGGCGGATATTGTACGTTTGTGAGAGTTTTATTAATCGTGCAGTGGTTCATTCATGAGTAGCAATTGTAGATTAGCCATTGTAATTTTTTCTTTTGAAAAAATAAAAATGATATATAACATGTGCCAAAAGCTACACTACATATGGGGAAATAGAAAAAAGATAACGACATTAATCGAGAACGCCAAAACATATTTAAAACAAAGAAATAGAAAGAATTAGAAAGATACACTTTTATACACAACAACTTGTCTCGTCATTGCCTATCATTTTAGAATAAGATAGAACTACATATATTATGACTTAATTTATATCATGATTATTTAATGATCAATGTTAAAATATATAGCTTTGTATTGATATTTTTGAAGTAAACGCAGTGACAAAGGTAACCTTCCCTTATATATGTGTTGACGAATTATTTCCCATATATAGACTATAGTACGGTCTGAAACAGATTATTTAATCCTAATTAAGATGGTGATATATATATATATATATATATATATATATCATGCAGTATGCATACTCTATTTGCAGAAATATCTAAGAAGCAATGTCAAAACATGCATATATAATATAATATATAATATATAATCTCACACACTTGCAGTATAATATATATATATATATATATATATATTGAAAGGGGTGGTAGATGATGTTAAGCTAAAGCAGTGGTAGGGCAACTCTCCTTTGGCAAATATAAGATCGTCGAGTCAAGATCGACCTGCGCTCTGCCAAATGAGAGAAGCCCTACAACTGGTTTGCTTATATATACATACATACATACATATATATATATATATATATATATATCTTCATTGATCAATTTCAACACAGGAATCGTAATTTATAGGGTTGCATGGTAGATACAGGGACAATCAAGAAAGTCGAATATTATAAGCTGTTGAAGAAAATCGGATTATGCTAAGGATATCCTTTGATGCCTCCTGCTTTTTTTCTTGCATTATTCCACACCATTCATATGGCTCCTTTTTCACTGGAAAAAAGCCCGGCCCGCTCGTGTTATCGAAGTATTGCCCGAAACTCTTTTGCTTTTTATAATGCACCAAATCTCCTTGTATTCTTAAAAAGTGTGTGTGTGTGTATATATAGTCCCTCCGTTTCGAAATGTTTGTTGTTTTAGATTTTTTGTTTTGTTTCAAAATGTTTGTTGTTTTTTATAATTTGACATCCTCTCTTTCAATTTTAACCCTCTCAAATCCTACAAGATTTCTTGATTCTAACAAAATGGAGAGAGAAAAATATATGTAGAGAGAAAATGTTGTTATCTTTTAGGAAAATATAGATGAATTAGATTTTATGGCATATACGAGGGATGGGTATATTTGTCCACAAAATTAATTGTTAATTCTAGATAAAAACCCTAAAACAACAAACATTTCGAAACGGAGGGAGTATATATATATATATATATACAAAATCTCTTATTAATTACTTGATCTTGAGCTCTTATATTTTGCTAGGAGAAATGAGGATATTTTTGGCAACAAGTTAAAAAAAATGGATGCATATTCTTAAAAAATACAAGGAAGTTTGCATATGAAATCATCTATTGCATCTTTTGTGTGTTTTAGTTTAATTTGACACTTATTATTAAGGGTTCATCCTACCCAATTAGAATTTATTATAATTTTTTAGTATTTAATTTTTTGAATAATTAATTAATAACTTATAAAAACTATAATTTAAATTCTAAAAAAATATAATACACATTAATGGAATAGTATGAACTCTAAATAAAAAAGGATAAAATTAAATTAATTAAAGCGCAATAAAATAAAAATCGAAGAAAGAAAATGGAAAAAAAATAAAAAAATCGAATGTGCAATACCCCGAAAGTTTGATGGAAAATTTGGATAAGGCACGAAAGTTGAGACATGTTACCTATATTATTAGATTCTGAATTGGGATGATGATATCGACGGTCGGATACTGTTATTATCATCTTTATGGGCGAACTAATTTTTTGGCATGTGGTATGTCCATGTTAGATTCTTCTCTTTATATACCTTGATTTACTTCAAATTATTGGGTGGTCTTAAAAATTATGATGATCACTTGTGGGGATGACGGAGCCGATAATATATTTTTAGAAAGTCTCGATCTATCTATCTCTACATGTATATTAAGGTAAAATCATGTAATAGATAATAATTTTGGTATAAACTGTTATCTATATCATAATTAATAACTACTATGTTTTAGACAACATATTTTATATAATAGACAACAGTTTTGAATTAATAGATAACATTAGTGACATTTTGTATAATAGACAACGGTTCTGAGTTTATATTATAACCATTGTCTTTTAAGAATTTTTTGCAATCTTAATTATTATATTTTTACTTGAAAATTTGAGATTTGTAGCATTTTTCATTTAATTTTTTTATGCATAGGTGGAGGCTTTATAGTACACTTCATTTGTCGCCTAACAAAATCATTTACATTTATATTGCACTATAACAACAACATATTTTGAAATAGTTTTTTATTTTTCTATTACAATTTCAACATTTAAAATAATTAGATAATTGTATTTTTTACACATGTCATATATTCAAAGAAATCAAATGCTCTTTAATCGTGGACAATTATACATTATTATTTATATAATCGTGTCATTGAAAATATTCAAATTCGATCTTTCTAACATAGATTTTCATTTAGTTCCTAAAATTTAATTTAGTTTTTATTTGTTATAACTACAAAAAATTGATCTTATTATCTAATTAATTAATGAATGTGTATATCGTTTTATGATTTTTTTAAAGATTGAAAACAACATATAAAAGTAAAAAAAATCATAATATTACAAATTTTAAAAATAATAATTATTTCTACGTCGCACATGAGAAATCATTCTAGTTAATTTTAGTTTCAATAAGAAAATGTATGATTTTAAAGATATATAAAATAAAACGTTATTAATATTTTTAAGGCTTGTTTGCTAGATTGTATCATATAAGGTTATATATATTTGCCATATGATGTGTTTTACTGTATAAGATATCAATATCATATTTATTTTGGTGTATTAAAATATATGTATTAATATTGTGTTTGCTTAGATATATTAGATTCTCTATAAAATTTCAATTCCTTAAACATCCTTTAATTAGTTATCATATATTGTGCGAATATTCTATAATAAGTTTTTTACTCCCTCCGTCCCAATAGTAAGGTCCCTCTTTTCTTTTTGGGGTGTCCCAATAGCAAGATCTCATTCCAAATAAGAAAATAATTAGTATGTGGAACCCACTCACTTTATATTACTTTTGATTATAATACTCATCATCCTTAATACCCGTGTCCAATAGCAAGGGGACCTTGTTATTGGGACGGAGTTACTTTTGATTATAATACTCATCATCCTTAATACCCGTGTCCAATAGCAAGGGGACCTTGTTATTGGGACGGAGGGAGTAATTAATATTTGCAAGGTTAATAATTTTGTATGGTATTATATATTCCACCTATAAGGTGATATATTATACCATATAAATGATTAACACATGTCGGACTCTCGTATAATCATAGTTTTAATATTAACATAGTATTATGATGATATAGATATCTATCACACCCTTAGTAAATTCATTATATTATTCCTTGTTTTCACCCTGAATCCCTGAATCGAGTTAATTAAACTCATTTTCCATTTGATATGAATAGCATAAAAAAAAATTTACAAATCAGATCAAAATTCGAATTTAAACATGCTCAAACACCAGCGCAATTACAAAAATGAGATTATGTGTTGTTATGGGAATAAGCAATTATTCACCAACTACTATTGCTAATTAATAATGCAAAGTTAGCTCCAGTCCAAACTATAATTATTTACTCAAAACTTTACATATTGCTTAAATGCGGTAACATTAACAATAATGGTAACAAGATGAGGTCAGTTTCTTCATAACTACTTACAAATGTAACACGAGACTAAAACACGGTAAGAAATACAGAAACGCGATTTCGTGTGTTCGTAAAAACCAAGTATAAAATAAGATCGTGAATAATAAAACTTGTAACTGGTTCGACAACAGGATCGAAAAATTGCAATAAAAGACTGAAGCTCAGTCCCAGATGGGAAGGTTTTTGGGACTTCTTCAGAGACAAAAATGAACTTTCTTCTCTCATATTTTACAGCATTCACTCAAAACAATCGAAGATAAAACAAAAATGAATTGCACCATAACAAATAAAAAATGAATCGAACTATGCTATTAAATTGATGAAATGACTTAGTAAAGAGAATTGTAGGTACAACATGTGGCTACAATGGAACCTATGCAGATCACCAGAGAAGGAACAAGGGTCATATTTAAGAGCCTACTCTCACCGAAATAACCAGCTATGGTGATTGTTGCATCTGCGATCACTCGAGCAAGCGTTCCAGCTTCTGTTGACAAAAGGCCTCCATTGTACGTTCCACGAGAAAGCCTGGATGACATTACTCTGGAGAGTAACGATAGATTGACACCTGCAATGATACCATATTTTATCATCATTTTCTGAAGATGTATGTAAATGGACTTCCCAAAAGTTAGGCAAATGTCAAACAAAATAATTCAAGATGGTATCATAAATAATACTCATGCACAGTATTAATCTTAGGTATTTTCCAGATTATTATACTATTTGTTGCAAATAATGATTAACAAGATATTACCTTCTAATACTTCAGCAGCTACAAACATAATGAGGCCTGAGCAGACGTATTGTGGTACGGAATATGGGATTATAAACTGGAAGCTAAAAAGTATGCCGAGGAAGACCACAATTTCAGATGTCAGTAATATTTGCCTGCCAAAAAAATTGATCAGAATAATTGTCAGCACCTATGTATATCTTGCAGTAGGCATGTTATGCTATATATTATAGATGATATGATCCAGGGACAATAGAATTTAACCCAAATTATTTGAAACATATTTCATGGTACTGGTTAAAACACAATGATGAAAAGTACAGTGATTGCAATGTGATGCAAGAAACTCTAGGTTTGCTATAGAGATAAATCGTGTCAGCTGTTCAGAGATATAAAGCCCAGACTTGTTTTAGATTTAAGAAATTACCTGTCCTCGTACATATTGCTTATGTAATTTCCAACAACAATATTTATAGGAAGAACAGTAAGACCGAGGCTGGCAAGAAAGATTGACACTGTGCCAGTAGTCCAACCAAAATAGTATGATGAGACAACACTTGATTCTGAAAGTAGGATCTCCATTGCATATTTGAGCATGAAGTATATCAACAATTGAACCTGCAAATAGCATAGAGAATAGAAACTTTCATGAGGTTAATAAACATGACCTCACTACTTTAACATGAACATCAAAAAGAGAGATCTTTCGATACATTAGAAGGATCAAATATTGGCTAACGGTATGACTGCAAACAAATATAGTATACCAATAGTACTTGCATACTTGGATATTGCATATAAACCATAGAGAAGTTTGATATGGAGTTCAATCCAGAAATGGGGAGTGCAGATGAAGGGGTGCAAATTTACTCTATAAACACATCCTAATCAAACGAATGGGTATGGACTCAATGTAGTTTACTGTAGTAATCCAGCTGCATTTTTCACTTATTGCCTCAATAAGAAAATTGACATGATGCATCATGATGCCTATGAGATTGCTTCATATATCCCATTCAATCACCTTTGATAGTATTCTCTGATGTGATACATGATGCAAATACTTTGTTGAGTTTTGAAAGGATGTAAAGTTTGTTTGATTTTACGCAATTGTACAAAAATGAATCTTACAAGAATGGCGTAGATGCACTACTTAAAAAACCAAAAGGAAACACACAGCAGGTCATTTTTCTGAGTATACTAACGCAGGAATCAACCAGTCTTCTAATAGCTCAGACAAACAAAGGTAATAAGTATTCGTCTTATTACCTTTACAGATGGTGTGAGTAACCTATAGGCTGCTCCAAGTGAATTGGCTGGTCGACGAGAATCCTCTGAAGACTCTTCACTCGCATCACATTCTTGATCCCCATCATCATCTTGTTCATGTTCCGTCGATGTAAGCAGTGGTTGTGCAAGTCCCTTCTCTAGCTTATCATTTTGTGCTGTCACAAACAAATGAATTATCATGTTTTTAAGTGTCTTTCCGTATTTGCAACTCAGCCTGCTTGTAGGCAGGCCTACATAAGAAGCCACGACAAACAGCTAAATTCAGAATCACAAAAAGTTAGATGAAAATTAAGTACAGATCTTAAATGTAAAACAAATAAATAAAATAAAACAACAGAGTTTTTATCGTAGCCTACAATTCTAATTAAATCCATATATAATATGCCCAATGTTAGCATGTGCCCAACATGAATGAAATTTGATCGGACGAAAGATAGATCTAAATAATGATGTGCAAGTTAATTCGTGAGTCCCAAAAAACATAGTATATTTGTCTAGACAAGACCAGGAAATTCTTTTGAGACATCGATAGTTATATATACAAGTACTTTTACTTTATTTTATTATCTATTACCTTCACATAACCGTATGGAAAAAAAAAAAAAAAAAAAAAGACAAATAAGCACAAGATTACAAGGTACATACCTGCACTAGATTCCTCTGGGGCATGGTCGACTTCAGTATCATGAGCAGGTTCTCTGAATGAGATCCACAACCATACTAAATAGCACAACCATAAGATAGTCATTACCCAACCAGGCAGAGTGACTTGATTAAATGTGATATTGAAGATCTTGAAATTAGTTTGAAGTAGCCCTGCAAATGCAGGTCCACATGCCATTCCCAAAGCACTGGCACTAACAAAGCCTGCAGAAGCCTGCATCCGGATTTTAAGTGGCACACAGTCGCTAATGTAACGCCGATTAACTGCTCTGGCAGAACCCAGACTGCAAGTACATCGAAAACAGGGGAAACCATCAAATCTTATCCAAGTCAATTACTTCAAGATTAGGTATGGCATTCAGCATGCAAATGTAATTGCCTGCAAGCATTAAGACAGCAAATCTATTGTTTCAATGTCATTCTATCAGATCTACAATTTTGAGTACTGATTGTCTTTTGGTCATTATTAAGACAACTAGTTAAATCAAAGCTAAAGTCTACTGAAGCAAGTAGTTAAACTAACAATAAAGCTTCAAACAAAAGTACACGAGAATTAGTTTTCATAAACTATCATTAGGTTGTGTTCAGATTGAAGGATTTGAAGATCCATTTCAAATTGATGGGTGGTTGTTTGGATTAATGTGGAATTCACTCTTACATTTTGAACTGTTTTTAGGTGATATGGGTGAGGTTAAAATCCACTCTAATTTGGATGGATTTGAAATCCATTCCTTTTAAATCCTTCCATTTTAAATCCCTGAATATGAACACAACCTTAGTCTCTCATCTGGAAAGTGTTCTGGTTCACAGTATTATGTCCAATACGTGGTTATGGACATGGACTGAGAAACAGAAGGAAACTTAAAGATCCAAAGTGTGTTTGACTATCAGGAAGAGAAAATTTTGTTTGAAAAACTTAGTTTTGCTGAGAACACAAAGGAAGGATAAAGTAGCTGAAACAGATATCAGCAGCATTTAGGTATCAGACTCGACATAACAAAAGCATGTAAGATCTAGACAGTAAAGAATAGCATCACTATGTGATGCTTATAACATTCAGCAAAGTAACTCGTTATAAAAATTTAGCCATATGAAACATACCAATAAAAAATTTAACATACCAAATCACACAGTCAAACCACACAGATGGAGGAAGAGCAACCAGTTACTTACCCACAAAATACACGACCAAGCAAAAGTACCGTCAGTGAATTGAAATCATAAGCCAATGCATACATAGAATTTCCAATAAGAAGAACTATGCTGCTAAAGACCAAAGGCTTGAAGTATGACTTGTTAGACCAAGCACTGAAATACACAGAAGAAAATATCTGTGCAACTGCCATTGCCCCAATTACGATACCACAGACTGTTGGAGCTGCTCCAAGGCTCGTAGAGTAGTCATCTGCTGTGGGAACAATAATATATGTGTTGACCATATAAAGAAAGGTATTTGCCAAGTTCAAAAGAAGTGACATGAAATGGTATTTCTCATCTTCAGTATGTTCATCAACAGGAGAAGGTAACTCTTCATGCATGATAAGTGCATGTTGGCCCAAAAACTCAAGGAAATTTGTTGAATGAGTTAATCTGTCTACAGCTGATTTTAGTGAGTCAACAACAGGCTCCTGCAGAACCATAAATCATGAAAGAATGATTAATCTCAAGACAGTAAGCTATTACCAAAGGCTAACAAAGCTATAAGAATATTGAACACATGCATGCCTGGAGTGGGAGTGTAGGTTGATCATAAATAGACAAGTAGCTTCCCTGGCGGTCCTGAAGATCAGCAAGATTGCGAGATATAGCTCCAACCACAGCACCCAAACCCTACAGTCACCACTAAAGTTGATCA
The DNA here is from genome assembly GCA_026008535.1 of Perilla frutescens. NCBI lineage: Eukaryota > Viridiplantae > Streptophyta > Magnoliopsida > Lamiales > Lamiaceae > Perilla > Perilla frutescens. Next base: position 41,585,511 of record BRKX01000001.1, read on the forward strand.
CAATATGTTTAATTTACATTTTGTTGGTGTAAGTGTCGTTACATTAATGATGTTGTAATAGGTTTAATAAAGCTGCGAAAAAAAATTGCAGATTGTCTCTAGCACATCAGAAAAGGGCAAGAAAGTGGAAGTAATGAGATCCCTTTCCATTTATATTACCACATGCTTGAATACTTGCTGAAGCTGGGAATAAGGATGATTAGCACGAGTTTTGACATAGTAATCAGTGAATCGGTACCCAAATCTCTTATCAAACTTTTTAAGGATCTTCCTCAGACCAATGGCATTCATTTCAACAAAAAAGAGAAGCTTTAGGAGATCCTGCCCAGCTCCCCTATAAGCTTCCCGTAACTCAGATATTTTCGATATGTCAGGTTCTTCTTGAAGAGCTTCTTGTTGTTCGTTCAGCTGGGCAATCCTGCTTGCGAGTAGGCCTTGTTGTTCCAGCATAAAGAGAACAATTTTTTCTATCTGCAGTGACATTAAGGCAATATATAAATTTCATAGCAAAAGAACTTAGTGCAAAAAAAAAAAAAAAAAAAAAAAAACTTTGAACTTACTGTGATGAGCACGAAAATAAAAACAAGAAATACAACAAAAATACAAACAAACCTCAGTAGTCATCTTTTCCTGTATATTTATTAAAATAAAATAAAATAAAACTTTTCTTATCCAGATCTAAATTTAGTAGATACACAATAAGCCTAGAGTGTTAACAAAGTTCAATGCCATTTTGAAAGATATAGATTTCTCATGTTCCATTTTTCATGAAACACATACACCGAGAAAGTAGAAAATATATAAAAACGAAAATGCCTACAAAAAATAAACCATAATAATTTCCAAGTAACTGTAGATTTTCACTTGAACCTAATTGATGTAAAATTTTCATTTTTTTAGGCCAAAAATTTTCTCTAAAATGTGATGTATTGCTGCATTGCCACCGTTCCCAAAATAATACTAAATAAGATAAAGTAAACTATAGTCAAAGAAGATTAAAACGCAGTGGGGAATGTTAATGATATTCCCTTCGGAATACTGATATGATTTCAGTTAACATTAAATGACTCAAAGCATGTCAACAGTGTACACCATCATATAGTTACATCTTAAGGAGATTGATAAATTGTCAATTGTTTACTATATTATTTTATAGTTACCTGATGATCCAGCATTCTCGAGAAATCCTTGAGAACATGTCGCCGTTCCAATGCGCCAGCTTCAATTTGATTAGCGTATTGCTTTACCTTTTTCTTCATTAATTTGTAGTTGATGTAGTAACTACATTGCACAAAAAGTAAATCATTTTAAGTGAAGAAAACTCAAGACCGGGATAGATATAATTATGTCTATCATAAGCAGAGTTCTATATTGCTGTTTTCTGCTTGATGTGCATCCACTATTGTCATGGTTCTTAGACAGCTATATTAAACATCTAAGATAAAGTTATCAGCTGTCCCTTAACATACACAGGCACTAAACATATTCATATACAATCAGGATTTCTACCAACGTTCATGAAGCATATTGATCACATTGCAACACATAACATGAGATATGCATCTATATTATACACCCTCGAGAACTCCTTTGAAGATGTTCCAAATTATTCAGTAATACAAAGAAATATTAACTTTTGACAGAAAACTGAATCTGAATTGTATCAAAAGCTCATATGATGCATACCCTTGCCATTCTTGAATTTGTCTCTCCTTCAACTTTTTCCCGAATGCAACCATATTTGTCTGTGGAATAACAATACAAAACTCAGATAAGAATAACATGCATTTGCATTACATTTGTATTACATTTTTGCTAATTGTAGTCTGTGGCTGTCAAAGTTTTTTGAAATGAAAATATTATTATGTTCACTTAATCTGAGTACTGAACATTAGAAGTCACTCCACCAACAAGAATGCCACACGAGTAACCAAAAATTCTTCAAATGTGTTCCTTCTCAAATTGAAACATGACAGAGTAATGATCAATGTAGTTATGCCTCAAACTATCCACTCTTACAAACTATACACAGATTATCCTTGTGCACGATCGTATTAAAGGAAGTCAGATTTTTATGCAACCTCTGCAAACCTGGCAAAGCTTCACAAGGTATAACCGAAATGACCCTTGAAAGAATTCCTACAAACTTCCTCTGAATTTCAGTCAGAATGAAACTAGAAAGAGAATTTTCTTCAAAATACCCTTCTGCCCAACCTCTACAAATTCTCAATTACACTGCCGACAATATAAATGAATATATACATATATATTTCTTTTGGTGTCCTTTTTATTTTATTGGGTTAAACAATAGTTATTGCACACCCACATCCTATAGCTGCCCTTTCATACAGATGAAGAGCTAATATAGAAACAAATATTGGGTAAGAATACAAAACATTTTGCACGCAGACTCTCATTTGAATTAAAAAAAAAAGTTCCCACCTTAGGATGTCACAATCAAAAAGAGATATTCAAGAAATGCTTCAATCAAATCAACGAGTTTCAGGCTGCACGTTTTAGACCGCAAAATTAGACAATTCACAGAAGAAAAAAAACCAGATAATAATTGAGCTCATCTATACTGACTCAATCTGCAGACTCGTCAACGAACAAACAGCGTGAAGAAAATTCCAATGAACAAAACTTGTCAGCACATCAACAACTAATCCCTTGTCGCAATCAAGAGTGGTTACTCTTCTCCTTCATAAGAAAATCAATCCAAAATTCTCTCCTCACTTACCCATACTTCCCCATCTGACAAAAAGTTGTGACTTCTTGAAGTAACAGAGCATTAAATGAATAAAATACATAATATGTAAGAATAAATGTTCAGAACTCAATCAAACCCGATGTATCCAATCAACCTTAATCTTCATCCATCCAAATACACATGCATATATGAATATACACACGAAATAACACACATGCAAAGAAAACAGAGTGTTCTCCGGCTGTGAAGAAAAATACGTCACCGACTCACCGGAGGAATTCGTCGGCAGCCGAACTCGGCAGTAGGGAGATTTAGATGAGCATCAACAAACGAATATTCCTCGGATTCGTTCCCAAAAAAATAATGCGAAAATTCTCGGGATTCGGATCTTTAATCAAGATTCAGAACATATCAATCTGAGCTCATCCGCTACACAACAAGAAAATTTGTGACAGCAATCCAGCAAGCATTTAAACGCGGCAAATAGACACGCTTGTGTGCGAGCGTGTAGAGAGAGAGGAATGGCGGAGGAGAGGACAGAGAGAGGCTTCAAAAGTAAAGCAGCATATTATTTTATGGTAGATTTGTTGTTTGATGGATTAATCAAATTTTGGGATTTTGATACTATAATTCTATAAATGATTGATTTCGGACTTTCCAACTTTTTTTACTTAACTCACTGACCCTAAAATATTTTTCACGGATCATTTTGGCCTTTGAATTAAATTTAGTCTCGGTTAGATTTTTGAATTTTTAAATTCGACTCACTTAGAGATAAGGAATAAGATCCAATTTAATTTCTAAAATATTTTTCAAGAAGTATTCTAATCTTTTAATTAAATTTAGTGTCAGTTAGACCTTTGAATTTTTGAACTTGACCCAGTTAACCACTTGAAGATAAAAGAAAAATTATTTTGGTTATTTCTAAATAAAATAAAATAAAAAGAGAAAAATTTGTAACTATTATTCCCCAATAAATTAAGAATATACGGGCATTTTCACATTATCGTTAAATTAATTAACTATAAATACAATTTGGAAAATACCACATTTGTTTTATATGTATGCATGCACGCATGTATGTATGTATGAAATTATACTATATGAATTCCGGAAATGAAAATCTATATATTTTAATAAATATATTATATTAGATAAATTATGTATAATATACATATAACGTTGATTATATTATAATAGATTATTAATATCTATAATTGATCAGTTTAATATAGACCATAATTATATATATATATAATCATAATTATGGTCAATTTTATGTTGCTATTAGTGGTTTGATGTTTTAATATATGATAAATATATATAATGAAAATTTATGTACCACTAAAATTATTTATAAAAAATATTTCATTTTTTATTACTATTATGTATATATAGATATATATATATTTTTAAATTTTTTTTATCTATCTAGAAATAAGTAAAATAAAATTATTTACCTTCGAGGAAGCTAACTGTGTCAAATTTAATAGTTCAAGGGGTTAATCGAGCTGAGTTCAATAGTTCAAGGGGATTTACTGAGACCGAATTTAGTTTAAAGGTCAAGATGCTCCTCATGAAATAGTTCAAGGGGCGAATTGAACTTTATCCCTATTTATTAAACGGTAGTAATTGTAGAAAATCATTCTTACTTTTTTTTTGTTATTGTAGAAATAATTATCATTTTTTATATTAAACCATATTTTAGATGCCGAACATCAGATTAGTAAAAAAAATTATATTAAACCATATTTGTGCAACACTAACTAAATTTATTATGTTTTTTTTTTCATTTTTTAATTCAATTTCAATTTATTAATTTTACACCTATTATTTAGGGTTCATCCTATCTTATTATGGTATATAATTAATTTTTCAATGATAATTTTCATTTTCTAAATAATAATTAATTATTTCATAAAAAAAATATTTATATACCATAATTAGATAGAATGAATCATAATTAGTACATTTAAATTAAACTAAAGCACGGAAATTGAAATTAAATTAAAATATAAAAAAAATTAATTATATGACACCAAGTATTACATAAAATGTAGCACAAGATCTCATCCACATTGATATAAGCTGTCTATTATAACTATTGTACGCCACTATCGTAGGACCAGCTCTATTATTTCATGCAGGTCAATATTTTAATATTTATAAGCATCGCTCATTCACGACACCATTTTAGGTGTGTAATTTCAATTTGACTTTTTTAATATAATATAATATAAATCAAGTAGTTATTAAGATGTTATATTTATAAATCTGAATTATCAATATATATCATATACGATTAGTAGTCTTTTTTTAATACTCACACCAGCTGATAGTATTGAGGAGATTCGAACCTGTAAAGGTTGATCTCCAAGCAACATCACTCCACTATTAGACATATATGATCAGTAGTTTACTGTTACATAGTATATCATTTTTAAAGTCAAACAAATCGTTAATAATTTTACAAAGAAAAAACAAGCAAATTATTACATACTTAAAAACATACTCTCCGTAATCGTTAATAATTTCACAAAGAAAAAACGAGCAAATTATTACATACTTAAAAACATATTTCCCCGTTTTTGAATAATTATCATTCTGGATGAATGCACACATATTATTAAGGATATTAATTAGATAATCAAATAACTTTATATACCCTTATGTGAATATATTAAATGAGTTAAACATGACTGTTTGAATGTATTAAACGGGACAAATATAAGAAAAATGTGAAATTTTGTACCTTGATTGTGTAGAATGACACTTTTTATGAAAAAATTAAAGTGCTAGAATGAGATTTATTGTGAAATTGAGGGAGTATTTAATTACAATAATTTTTTTGTTGCTGTGATTTCAATAAATCTCTGCTATTGTTCCCCTTAAAAAGAATATATTTTAACTGACTCGCGCATAATAAATAACTCACAAATAGAGATTAACATAGACGATTAGTCCATAAATTATTGAAGGCATGTCTTGCCAAGAGGGTCTGGTATTGCTCGGGAATATGGCGAGAGAAATGTTGTTCTTGAAACGGAGTAACGGACTGCCGGGTGATCCAGCGAAGCCTTTGTGCCTGAGAAAAGGAATATTTGTCATATAAAGGGATACGACGATCCATTAGAAGGAGGCCTCCCACTTCGATAATGGAATTTTTAATTGGGCTCGTAGAACAGCTAATCATATGGCTCATGTCTTGACAAATTTAGCTTCTAGTAACTCAGCTTTTATTTCCTATACCGGTGTTATCCCGAATGTTATTCTCACTAGGTGAATATTTTTATTAAGTAATCCATTATTCTGTTCCCTAAAAAAAAATCCACACTAGACAAATTATGTGCAATAGATATGGTCTAATAGTCTTTGTATAAAAATCACAATATTATTATTGACAATAGTGGCAAACTATATGTGATAGAGATGCCTACATGACGAGTCATTATATATCGTTTCTAATGATATATTTATGGCAAATAAGCAAATTCTTCTAAATAACAATCTAAATTTACGGTTGTATATAAGTCTTATATTAAATATATATTTTTTACTTTTCAGTGTTAGAAGTACTAATTTTCAGTATTATAATTTAGATTTTTTTTTCAATTAAAAAAATATATTAATAATTATAAAAATATCACCGTTCTTTTTTTAGCAATAGCTTCCATTAAATAAACGTGACATTTTTCAGTATTATAAGTTATATTTTCAGCATTAGAAGTGATATTTTTCATTTGATATAAGCTCTACATATAATTGGTGTTCGCAAGATCGTCCTTTATTTTTAAATTATTAGTTTAAATAGTCTATTATTAAATAATTTATATATGTATGTTTATGTATATATAATATTACGTTTTATTGGTACACCATATAATAATTATTAAACATATGAAGTGCATAGGTCCAATAAAGAAATAGGGAATTAAAATTTGAGCAAAAATCTAAAATACCCATTTTTATAAAGACAAAACATATTTTACCTGTTCTCTTGTGATGGCCTAGTGGTGGAGTGGTATTTTTTGAGGCCAAAGGTCTCAAGTTCGACCCACCACCAAACTATTACACATCGGCGGAGTTTACCTAGTGCACACCACGGTAACGGTTGCGGGTTACTCTCGACATAAAAAAACAGTTGCAGGTTACTCTCGACATAAAAAAAAAAACCTATTTTACCCAACTTAAGAAAAACATTCAAAAAATACCCACTTTCCAATTATATCCTTAATGACCCATGTAATTTTGACCACTTTTCAGTATATTCAGACATGTGTCGCAAGCTTTTCAGAGTGTGTCAGAAGCTGACTATTACACAGGGGCGGGGTTTACCCAGTGCGCACAACAGTAACGGTTGCGGGTTACTCTCAACATAAAAAAAATAAAATATTTTACCCAACTTAAGAAAAACATTCAAAAAATACCCACTTTCCAATCATATCCTTAATGACCCATGTGATTTTGACCACTTTTCAGTATATTCAGACATGTGTCGTAAGCTTTTCAGAGTGTATCATGAGCTTATCGGGATTGGGATCGAGATTTATGATTGGGATTCCTAATTGTGAATCTCGATTATGATTGTGATACAATTGGGATTCCCGATAGCAAATTCCCATCATGATCGTGATATGATTGGGATTAGGATTTTGGTCGGTACCATTTTCAGCATAATGAACATAATAAATTCGTTGTGACGGGTATATTTGGTTGATTTCAAGCATAAAAAAATCCGACTATAAATTTTGCCATGTTTAAAATTTAAAAATTGAGTATACTTTGGTAGTACATCCACATATTTTTTTATGTAATTCAAGTACATTTGTGTAAGGTTGGTGTAAGAAAGGTGTAAGATGTCCACATGTAATCAGGGGACATTTTAGATAAAATGAACATTTTTTGAATGCTTTTCTTAAATTGGGTAAAAGAGGTTTTTGTTTTAGAAAAGTTAGTAGTTTTATATATTAACACGCAAGAGCAAAATTTTGTTGTTTATTTTGTTTTGGTTCAATATAGTTGATCTTGACATTCTGCGAACAGTGTCGTTCACCAATTTGCTCAGCTACCTTTAACACTCCATAATTGCAATGTGTTTCAGAGAATGTCTAGATGATTTAATGAAGGTAATCTTTTTTTCTCAAAAAAATAAAATAGGGAATTAAAATTTGGCCAAATAGCTAATTAATCCAGTAAGTGATTTGTGGTGGCCAATTGGTGAAGTCGTTTTCTTTCGGAATAGTTGCCTATCAATTAGTAGCCATGAATGTAATATGTATTTATTCTGGACAACGTGACTGAAGTGACAAATTTGTTAAACAAAAGGCACACACAATTACATTAATTAAATATTGTGTGACCATCCAACCTGGCAAATAGAAATAAATCTATTTGTCACTTTCCTTTAAAAATTAAGTGGGTGATGAGTACAAGATAATTGCGTGTATTTGTGCCCAATTTCGTATTGCTATTTTGTTGAAAATATATTGATATATTCTTCACCATTCATTGTTATAATATTCACAATATAGAAATTGATGTGTTTGGCACTTTTATATTGCTATTTTCTTCTTAATATATTGTTGTTGTTTTTTTCAGAATCCATTGCTATTTTATTTATAGTCTTTTGCTCATACCAGTTAATCCCCCGCTAATTTTTAGAAATATAACAATAGAATGTGAAGAGAATAACAATATAATCTGCAATCACAGTTGTTCTGGTTCACCTTTTCACCTCCATTTTTTCACGTAAAAAAATGAGGAGAACGTGATTCATATTATAATTTCACTATTTTGCATATACATACTTCTTTGTTTCACTAATATAATTGAGCATGTGTACAATATATTCATGAAATTGTACCCATTCATGTCATTCATTATGTCATTATTTTGAATGATTGAGATCGCTTTATACTTTATATTTCTCACAACAAGCAAAAGCTTTCTCATTTAGACTTATATATATATATAATTATAATTTTGTATCATGGATATTTTACCATTTTCGAAGTTCAAATATCCAATCACTCATCGAAGTTAAATTAACGGACTTATATGTCAAATTGGCGATTGCACAACATAAATTTGAGGTCATGATGAAAAATAACTAATAGTTAATCTTATTAAATTGGGTCACTCTCTTGTACATAAGGTTTGATGGGTCGGCCCATCAGACCGATCCGATCCGGCCCAGTTAAAAAAAACCCATTTTTGACAGGCGCGTGTACCACATGCGCGCGGGCCACGCGTGCCTACGCGCCGCGCGTGGTGTACACGCGCCTGCTATAATTTTTTTATTTTTTATTTTTTTTTCTGATTTTTTTTTCGATTTTTCAGTTTTTTTTTTGTGTTTTTTCCCCCAAGTTGTATACCATAAAATACAATTAGTGAACCCTAAAAAACACAAAATAAACCCCTAAAAACACAGCCAAAAAAATCCTAAAAAAAACAAAATAAACCCCTAAGAACACCCCCAAAAAAACCCTAAAAAACATAAAATAAACCCCTAAAAATACAAAATAAACCCCTAAAAACACCTCAAAAAAAATACTAAACCCTAAAAAACCCCCCAAAAAATCCTAAAAAAAATTAAAAAAATACTAAATCCTAAACCCCAAACCTCTAAGCTCTAAACATTAATTGTGATGAAATAAATCATAATTTCAATTAAAGAAACTCGTATACGACAAGTTGCAAGCCCAATACTTTTTGTGGTTACGGGTGATACTTTTTGTACGTCGGAATGATACTTTTCAGTGTTAAGAGTGATATTATTTCTGGCGAACTTTTTTTTCTTTTTTTTTTGGGGGGCGGGACAGGGTTGACCCGCGCGTTGACCTGCGGACCTGCCCCGTCTGATGGGTCTGATAGGCTCAATTTTGGGTTTCAAAGTCTAATAGGAGACTTTGCCTATTAAATTAGGCTCACATGACACTTCAGAACTAAAAATTAAAGGGGAACAAAACTGTTTTCTTTTTAGGTCCTGAATTGATAGATTACCCATCTTTCAAGTCCTTAATTGACAATTCTTCAAAAGGAGAAGAAATTGATGGAGAAAATAATGAATCATTAATAATATTTTTTTTTTTTCTCTTTTGAGCTGGGGAGGTAGACTGGAGAGTGGAGAATGGTGGGAATTGAACCCTAGGTCTCGCTCTATTCACGTGGAAAGTGCATCATTTGAATGTCCCTCAAATACAGTTAATAATATATTGTTTTAATTGAGTGAGGATCATTCGTTTTAACATTTTTTTGAGTTTCATGATTCTCATTATCAAATTCATTATTTTAATAATACTTATTATAACAATATAAATTATTTTAATATAATCAATTGTAATCAGCATCTATTATGAAAAATTAAAATTTTAAATAGTTAGATATACCAATTATAGAATAATAAACTAAAAACTAAAAATCAAATACTAAAAATTATTTAAAACCATAATTGTATATAATTAAAAATATTAATTAATAATTATAAAATTAAACTAAAGCAAAATAAAATAAATTGAAGACAAAAATGGAAGGAAAATTAATACATCTATTCTAATAATAAGATATAGAGTGACTGAGTGAGACATATATAGTTATCTAAAGGATTTCATTTGGACTCACGAAAGCACACATTTTTTTTTTAGAAAAAGGAAAACTAAATTAATTCAAGAAACGTTCTGCCGGCGGAAAGTTCGACAATACACTATCCGGAATACCATCAGTATAATAAAAGAAATCAGAATTACAGGACGCTAATTTTGCTAAAGAATGAGTAATTTCGTTGGCTGTTCTACGAGCCCAACTAAAGATCACCTGCTCCATATGAACCGTTTCTCTCCAAATTGATTGACACAGAGCTCCTTGGTAAGAGAAGTCCTCCTGATCTGAACATAATGTGTGGTGAATCTTTTGACAATCTGTCTCAAGAATAATCTTTGTTCCTCCATACTCCTTAGCCAATACAAGACCTTCTTGACATGCCAATCCTTCCGCAATCTCCGCTTCCAGATGAATCTCGAGCTTCTTGCATCTGGACACAACTGTCTTTCCCCTCGATTCTCTAATACACAATTCCCAAACCCACACTCCCATCCTGTTGAAGCGAAGCATCAACGTTGACCTTCCAAAACCCCTCCGGAAGCTTTCGCCATTCATCATTCGCGTACATTTTTTAGTCATTTATTCTATAATAATTTGGAAATTTTTCGGTTCTTGAAATTATCATTATAATTAAATTATTTAGATAAATTTAATGATAATACCAAGAACTACTTTATATGTTTTCTGAAATTTATGCTATTAAAATAGATAAAATTGATATTAATAAACAGAGCTCAAGATTGAGTTTTACAAATAAATTAATAAATAAATAAATATAAAACTAAACGTATTAATGAAAGAATATATTTTACAGAATATAAAATTAATAATTATTATGTATCATAGGATTTGGTTCAAATAGGGACTACTACTTGGTGTAGAAACGTGAGGACGGTTTCTCCTCTCTTTTCACTTTTCTTTTTAGTTTTTGTTCTAATTTTTAATTTCTTCTTTTTATTGTAAATATGTATTTAATTTTTTTATTCGGCATCTTACACGGTGTACTCACCCAACGTTAATGCGTGGGCTCACGCACTGCGTTTGAAAATTATTTTTTTTGAAACAAATATATACGTTAAAATTGAATTAGTGAACACAAAAATCAAATTGAATTAATTTAATTTTTTTATTGGCATTTCGCGTAGTGCACTCACTCGACGTTAACGCATAGGCTCGTGCACCGTGCTGGATATAAAATGAAAATTAAAAAAAAAACTAAAAAATAATAAAAAAAAAGCCGAGAAAAATTAGAACAGTCGGGCATGTGGGCTCCAGCCGTTTGACTGTTGGGCTACGGGTTGAGCTTCTGGGCCGGATTTGCGTGGATTTTGGGCTAACTTTGGATCATTTTTTGTGGGTTTGGTCCTATTTGCACATCTTATGTGACGGTGTTATATAAATTTTTGTCATTATAAAATTATACTTGCATGCTTAAAAAAGACAAAAAGTAAAATTAATTACCCTTGAAAATGAGGCGTGGGCTCCAGTTAGAAGTTTCTATAATAGTGGGTTCAAGAAAGTGACGTCAATTTATATTTGAGCTACTCAAAACTTAATTACAACCACAATTTTACGGCGGGAGAATTCTGATAATATATACTAAGAGAGAGAGAGAGAGAATTAAATGTACAAGTAAAAAAATTATGGTGCTTATAGATTTGATTTTGAATTTGACCAATGTCTTCTGAGCTGAGCTCGTCGTAATTACACTAAATCTATTAAGCTGAGCTGAAGTTAAGTATTGAAAAATTCAAGATTGACTCGCGAAACTAAAACGTGCTTAATCGAGGTTAAACATGCCTATAGTATATGTATATTATAATAATTCAATAATTACTAAATGTGAAATATCAATATAAAGTATAAAGTATAATATAATCGTGAAATAAAATTGGAACACAATAATTTTTTCTTCTTCTGAATTGACCTCTTTATATAACATAAATAAAATAGATTATGTAAACATCATATTTTAATTTGCATTTCCTCATAAAAAAAATGTGATGCAAAATTGCATTATAGTAAGATGTGATTGACAGCTATATATAGGAAAATTGAATGTGGTCGTCGCTGTCTTTAATTTGTAGTATCAATTATATACATGTGAGGTCTCCATCATGAAACTTACAAAATATTTGCCTTAGATTAGTCGTTGTGGTTTATTTTTGTTTTCCTAAACTCTACTACTCAACATTAATTGAATTATTATTATATTTTTTTTACTGACACACTCGACCTGTGGTATTGAGGAGATTCGAACTCGTGATCTTTGGTCTTCAAACAATCTCACTCCACCACTAGGCCATCTCACTGGAAAATATTCTTTTTTTTTTACTCGCCATCCTCATCGGCAAATATTCTATTTTTTTACTCACACACTCAGAGATGTTTTTTCTTCATCGCCACCTTCATGATATTCTTCAATGAAGTGATCTTCAGAATCACCGAATTCCTCTTCTTCATCTCTCAGCCGCTTGGACACTTTTTGTTTCTTGGAATCAAGTCATAAAACTTGTCTATCAAATTCGTCTAACCCAGTGTTTTCATCCATAGTTCTCCCGATATATGTGACCTTCCCAGGTCTCATTCTTGGTTTAGAAGGTGCTTTTCTTTTGGGAGCCATAATAGTTTAAGGTGTTGAGAAAGAAGGTTTTGAGATTGTAGAGAGATTTATGAGCAACAGTAACAAAAAGATGAGAGAGAGAGAGGTACGAAATCAAATTTTCAGAATGCAGAAGTGCGAAACTGATCAGGGATGAGATCCTTTTAAAGAGATGATCTCTTCTCTCCTGTGACTGTTGGAAAATTGGATTAATAAATGGAGTTTTGACTCATTTTATCCGATTTATTATGACCTGATTATTTAATTTTGGAGGAATTAAATACCGTATGATTGTTCTATGTTGTGAGTAGATAATCGTAGTATTTTTATTTGCTCAAATCCGATTTTCGGTGAGTGAGAAATAAGTGGTTGAAGTTGGTCACACGATTGGGCATTTATGGTGTATGGGTAAATGTGCTTAAGGCATATTTAATTATCCCACATTGAATTCTTAACTAAGTTAAGATGTGTACTTAAGTGTTTTAACACTTAAGTGTATTAATTAAGTGCACAAGGATGTGGGCCATGAGCCCACACGCGCACACACGCGCGCGCCCGCCCGTGCTCGAGCCCGTGCCCGTGCATGTCTTGTCCTTGTACTTGGACGGGACTTTGGGGGTACGTGGGCTTCCGGGGCTTAGTCGTACCAGTTTTACGGTACAGAAACGGTCGGGTCATGGAGCGGGTTGGCGGATTGGCTATTCGGATCGTGGGTGCACTTAGTGGTGTATGTCCAGCCTTGAAGTTTGTTAAGTGGCTTCAATGTATTCAGATGTGGTAACTCCCACCTGGAGCTGGTGGAGTTAGTGGGCTGGAATGTAACTCATGTCGGGAGTCAAAGTCTGCAGCTGTCTGGACACGTGTTGGGATCCGAGCTGACATGGGACACTTGTCAGGATCTCTGCACCTGCTCTGCTGCTGCCTTGGATATGTGTTGGGATCCGAGCTGACATGGGACACCTGTCGGGATCTGCAGAAGGTAATTCCCGGAGGGCTTAATTGCAGAGCCATAACTCCTGGCAGTTACAATACCTGGTTTGAATGTCCTCAAACCCTAGCTGTTGTCCCCTACAGTGGAGTGTGCCTATAAATAGGACATCCTGCATGGCTTCCAATGCTACTTTCTGCACAAATCATCTTGCTGCATACAAGTTCCCTTCAAGTCCTCATCCTCTCAGTTCTCGACATTGTCTAGTTCGCCGGAGCCTTGCCGGACTTGTGGTGCTACTGCCGGAAGGACGAAGCCGTTTTATCTTTGAAAGACATCCGCCAAACCGTGAGCACTAGCCGGGGCGTATTTGTCTTGCGGAGAGAGGTCCTCTCAACTCGGCTTGCCGAAATCTGCATATCGGTTCCAGTTTCTCATTTACTTTGTTTACATTCAGTTTATTATAATTGTTCTACTTCTACCACTTCTGTCTTGTACTTCAGTTGTAATGATTCCAGTCAAAGTGTAATACCACACAATAATAACAATCGCAAGACAAATAACTAAGACTGAATTAATCAACTACCTTTGCTGAAAATGGCGTCATCATCAAACACCGTTGCTCTAAGGACGATTCCCCATGACCAAGCTGAAAAGCCGGAGAAGTTCTCCGGATTGGACTTCAAGAGGTGGCAGCAAAAGATACTCTTCTACCTCACCACGTTGGGAGTTGCTGGATATATCAAGGAAGCCGCTCCAGTGATCGAGGAGAATGAACCGGACGTCAGCAAACAGACAACTTATGATCAATAGATCAATGGAGATTTCTTATGTAAAAATTACATTCTTAATGGCTTAGTAGATAGTCTTTATTCTGTATACGGAAATGCAACTAGTGCTAAGGAACTGTGGGAGGCACTTAAAAAGAAGTACAAAACGGAGGATGCCGGAACTAAAAAGTTCGTCATGGAAAAATTCATCGATTACAAAATGGTGGACTCCCGGTCAGTGATGGATCAAGTGCAAGAGCTTCAGCTCATTGTGCACGACGTTCATGCTGAAGGGATGATCCTTCCCAACTCTTTCACCATTGCTGCGGTGATTGAGAAGTTGCCACCATGTTGGAAGGACTTCAAGAGCTATCTCAAGCACAAGCGAAAGGAGATGACTATTGAAGACCTTGTGGTTAAGCTTCGAATTGAAGCCGATAATTGAAAGACGGATCCGAGACCAAGAGTGCCGATCGAGGCCAAGGCTAACTTGATGGAACGTGGTGGACCGTCAAATAACAATAAAAGAAAGCGCCCGGGTCAAGTTGACAAAGGGAAGAAGCCAATGACGAAGTTCAACGACAACTGCTTCAATTGTGACAAGTCGGAGCACATATCCAAACATTGCACGGATCCAAAGAAGAAGCGTACCAATTATGGTGCGCACTTGGCGGAACACAACAACAAAGGCAAAGGCAAGGGCCGTCAAGATGATTGAGATGATGATTTGGCTGTCGTTGTGTTTGAAGTCAATCACGTGGACAACCCGAAAGAGTGGTTCGTCGACACCAGGGCTACTTGTCATGTTTGCTCGGACAAAGGGCTCATTTGCTATCTATAAAGATGTTGAAGGTAGAAAGTTGCACATGGGGAACCAAGCCTCGTCTGAAGTGGTTGGTGTGGGCAACGTGGTTTTGAAGCTGACTTCAGGCCAAGAGCTAACTTTGAAGAATGTACTGCATGTTCCGAACATCCGCAAGAATTTAGTTTCGGGTTCATTGTTAGTCAATCATGGTTTTAGACTAGTGTTTGAGTCTGAAAAGTTTATTTTAAGCAAGTATGGAAGGTTCCTTGGTCGAGGCTATCTCACCAATGGACTCTTCAAAATAAATGTAATGGCCATGCGCTGTGTTGCTAAAGAAAGTGCTAATAAAGTGAATTTTTCTACTTACTTGCTTATTGAATGCTCGGATTTATGGCATTGTAGATTAGAACATGTTAATCTAAATGCTATAAAATATTTAGTAAATTTAGATTTGCTAAAAGTAAACCAATTTAATACACAAAATAAATGTGAAGTTTGTGTCGAGGCATAATTGGCAAAGTTACCATTTCATTCAGTTGAACGGAGCACAAAACCTTTAGATTTAATTCACACAGACATGTGTGACTTAAAGTTTGTGCAAACTAGAGGCGGTAAAAAGTACTTTATTACTTTTATTGACGATTGCACAAAGTACTGTTATGTTTATCTTTTAAGAAGTAAAGATGAGGCGATTGAAGCTTTTAAGAACTTCAAAAATAAAGCCAAAAATTAACTAAGCGGTTGAATTAAAGCAATTCGAAGTGATAGAGGTGGAGAATATGTTAACCCGTTTGAAGAGTTATGCGCAGAGGCGAGTATAATTCATCAAACTACGGCTCTCTATTTACCACAGTCTAATGGTGTTGCTGAACGCAAACACCAAACTCTTAAGGAGATGATGAATGCTTTGTTGATAAGTTCGGGATTACCACAGAACTTGTGGGGGGAAGCTGTGTTAACAGCCAACTATATCCTGAATAAAATTCCACTTAAGGGTAAGAATGTGACGCCTTACGAGTTGTGGAAAGGACGCACGCCGTCTTATAAATACCTCAAAGTGTGGGGGTGTTTAGCTAAGGTTAAAGTGCCACTTCCTAAACAAGTTAGAATCGACCCTATAGCTAATTGTTTCTTTGTTGGGTACGCACTTAATAGTAGCGCATATCGATTCCTTATTCATAAATCAGAGATTCCCGAGTTGACTGAAGGAACAATGTTGGAATTGAGGAATGCTATATTCTTCAAGAATATCTATCCTTGTAAAATTAAGGATAGAGTAGAAGGTAGTTCTGACAAACGACCTTCTGAAGTTGCTATTAGTTCTGATCCTGTGGATGAAGAACCGAGACGTAGCAAGTGAGCTAGAACGACAAAGACTTTTGGTCTGGATTTCATCACCTATATGCTAGATGATGAGCCAAAGTCTTTGAAAGAAGCTCTATCTAGTCCAGATGCTGCAATCTGAAAAAAAGCTATCAACAGTGAAATCAATTACATCATGTAAAATCACACTTGGGTGTTGACAGATCTCCCAAGTGGGTGTAAGCCGTTAGGATGCAAATGGATCCTAAAACAAAAATATAAGACATATGGTTCTATTGATAAGTACAAAGCTCGTTTAGTTGCCAAAGGCTTTAGACAAAAAGAGGGCTATGATTTCTTTAATACCTACTCATCAGTAACACGGATTACATCTATTCGGGTACTTTTAGCGATTGTTGCTTTGCATAATCTTGAAATTCATCAAATGGATGTAAAGATCGCGTTTCTGAATGGTGAGCTGGAGGATGAAATAAACATGGAACAACCTAAAGGGTTTGTTGCACCAGCGCAAGAATGAAAGGTGTGTAAACTTGTTAGATTGTTGTACGGTCTGAAACAAGCACCTATTTAGTGGCACCTGAAGTTTGATAATGTGATGTTATCAAATGGTTTTAAAATCAATGAGTGTGATAAATGTGTGTATATAAAGAGCAGTAGCCACTAAGTGATTGTTGAAAGGAAACAAATGTTGAAATGAAATTTCGACATGAAAGATATGGGCTTAGCTAATGTGATTCTAGGAATCAAGGTAGTACGGACAAGTAGTGTAATTGTCTTAACACAATCTCATTACGTGGAGAAAGTGCTTAAGAAATTCAATGCTTTTGATAGTCCGCTGGATAGGACCCCGTTGGAACTCAATGTACACTTGAGTAAAAATTAGGGAGAACCGATAGCTCAAGAAGAGTATGCAAGGGTCATTGGGAGTTTGATGTACATCACTAACTGCACTAGACCTGATCTTGCATGTTCTGTGAACAAGTTGAGTCGGTACATGAGCAATCCAAGAAAAGAGCATTGAAAAGCTCTAGTACGAGTTCTAAGATACTTGAAGTATACTTTGAACTTCGAGCTAAATTATACAAGGTTTTCTCCTATACTTGAAGGGTACAGTTATGCGAATTAGATATCAGACACAAAAGACTCATTCTCGACTAGTGGATTTATTTTCACTATCGGTGGTGGAGCAGTGTCGTGAAAATCCATGAAACAAACTTGTACAGCCCATTCTACCATGGAATCTGAGTTTATCGCTTTGGATAAAGCTTGTGAAGAAGCGGAATGGCTTCGCAACTTTCTAGAGGATATTCCATGCTAGAAAAAATAGTGTCGTCAGTGATGATTCACTGTGATAGTCAAGTGGCTATCGGGAGGGCACATAATGCTATGTATAATGGTAAGTCTTGACACATACATCGGAGATATAATTCTATGAGGCATATGATCTCAAGTGGGATTATCTCAGTTGACTATGTGAAGTCAATAGACAATCTAGCGGATCCGCTAACCAAAGGGTTAAACCGAGACAAATGGCTAAGTTGCTAGAGGGAATGGGTTTAAAATCTACACTCTAAGAATACTTGTAGTGGTAACCCAACAATGATGACTGGAGATCCCAAGAACTTGGTTCAATGGGAAAACTAAACTACAAACGTTCGGTTTGGTAGCACTTGGAAACTTATAAGTGAACCTTTCCCTGTGAGGAAACCAAGTGCACACCTGTCAATGTGGTGAGGATAAGTTCTATGACTTTTAATGATTCCTAAACCTAATGAGGTTGAGTATGGAAAGATACTCGGAAGAGGAGATCACCTATATAAGTGAGAAGTGGGGGCCGCTTCTAAGAGATACTTATGAATTCAAAGAGGTTGTCCATGGCCTGAAAAGGACACAAACGTGAGAACAGATAATGTTTGAGACATAGCTGTTTTCAATACTATTGTCTCGGTATACACTAATGATGTATAGTTCAAGGCATCATGTCCACTAAACAGCTAGTATACTCGATAGTGTTGGAATATGGAAGGTTCAAAGTTACAAGATACCTATCTTGTTGCAGTTGTGTTTCTAGAGAACTGGGCTGCTTGTCTGCATACATGCATGCACTATTTCCACTCATGTGGGGGATTGTTGGAAAATTGGATTAATAAATGGAGTTTTGACTCATTTTATCTAATTTATTGTGACTGGGTTATTTAATTTGGAGGAATTAAATACTGTACGATTGTTCTATATTGTGAGTAGATAATCGTAGTATTTTTATTTGCTCAAATCTGATTTTCGGTGAGTGAGAAATAAGTGGTTGAAGTTGGTCACACGATTGGGCATTTATGGTGTATGGGTAAATGTGCTTAAGGCATATTTAATTATCCCACATTGAATTCTTAACTAAGTTAAGATGTGTATTTAAGTGTTTTAACACTTAAGTGTATATTTAAGTGCACAAGGATGTGGTCCATGAGCCCACACGCGCACACATGCGCGCGCCCGCCCGTGCCCGTGCCCGGTGACCGTGCTCGTCTTGTCTCATCCTTGGACTTGGACTTTGGGTGTACATGGGCTTTCGGGGCTTACCCGTACCATTTTTACGGTACAGAAATGGTCGGGTCGTGGAACGGGTTGGCGGATCGGCTATTCGGGTCGTATGGGTCATGGGTGCACTTAATGGTGCATGTCCAGCCTTGAAGTTTGTAACTCCTAGCTGAGTTAAGTGGCTTCAATGTTTTCAAATGAGGTAACTCCCACCTGGAGCTGGTGGAGTTAGTGGGCTGGAATGTAACTCCTGTCGGGAGTCAAAGTCTGTAGCTGTTTGGACACATGTTGGGATCCGAGCCGACATAGGACACTTATCAGGATCTGCACCTTCTGCTGCCTTGGACACGTGTTGGGATCCGAGCTGACATGGGACACCTGTCGAGATCTGCAGAAGGTAACTCCTGGAGGGCTTAATTGCAGAGCCATAACTCCTGGCAGTTACAACACCTGGTTTGAATGCCCTCAAACCCTAACTGCTGTGCCATGCAGTGGAGATGTGCTTATAAATAGGACATCCTGCATGGCTTCCAATGCTACATTCTACACAAATCATCTTGCTGCATACAAGTTCCCTTTGAGTCCTCAGCCTCTCAGTTCTCGACATTGTCTAGTTCACCGGAGCCTTGCCGGACTTGTGGTGCTACTGCCAGAAGGACGAAGCCGTTTTATCTTTGAAAGACATCCGCCAAATCATGAGCACTAGCCGGGGCGTATTTATCTTGCGGAGATAGATCCCCTCGACTCGGCTTGCCGGAATCTGCATATCGGTTCCAGTTTCTCATTTACTTTGTTTACATTCAGTTTATTGTAATTGTTCTACTTCTACCTCTTCTGTCTTGTACTTCAGTTGTAACGATTCCAGTCAAAGTGTAATACCACACAAGAATAATAGTGACGTCTTCAATAGTTTCCCTTTCATATTTATTTGGTTTTGTGTTTTGTTTAGTTGAGTCATAATTCTAAGTATTTTAAGTGTCTATTTATTGAGTCTAAATTCAGATTTTATTCGAATCTTGTTTCTCATAGTTTAGTCGTTTATATCGTAAAGTTAGTCGGGTTGAATCCTTCATTCCGCTGATGTTGTTCGAGTCCTTTAAAAGTCTTCCGCTTGCGTATCGATTTGACTTAGATTCATTATCTGGGTTACATCAAATGTACTCGGCTTCAGCTGTAGAGAGAGATATGCTATTCTACTTCTTGCTGAATCAGGAAACAAGATTGTTCCCTACAAAGAAACAATCACCTGATGCGTTTTTTCTGTCATTTGGAGAGCTTGCCCAATCAGCATCACTATAAGCCATAATGCTTGAATTTGTGTCAGTGAAATACCAGAGACCATACTCAATTGTTCCATTAACATATTTGATGATGTTCTTCATAACGTTCATGTGACTTTCTTTTGGATATGCTTGATATCTAGCACATACTCCAACACTGTAGGCAATGTCAGGCCTGCTTGCTGTCAGATATTGTAAGCTTCCAATTATGCTTCTGTAGAGAGTCTGATCAACTTCTATCCCTGCATCATCCTTCGAGGATCTTGGTTGATGTCCCGATTGGAGTCCTTTTATGCTTACTGCTCTCTAGTCCAAACTTCTTAACAAGACCCTTAGCATATTTGGATTGAGATATGAAGATACCTTCTTTTATTTGCTTGATTTGCAGCCCTAGAAAGTATTTAAGATCTCCAACCAAGCTCATCTCAAATTCAGTCTCCATGTCCTTAATGAAGTTCATGACCATCTTCTCTGACTTTGATCTAAATATTATGTCATCAACATATATTTAGATAATGATAACAGCACTATTCTTCTTTCTGATGAACAATGTCTTGTCTTCTCCCTCTCTTCTGTATCCTTTGCTGAGTAAGTAATTTGCAAGCCTCTCATACCAAGCGTGAGGAGCTTGTTTCAGACCATAGAGGACTTTCTTGAGCTTGTAAACATGGTTTGGAAAGTGAGGATCTTCAAACCCTTTTGGTTGAGCAACATACACAGGTTTGTTAAGAAAATCATTGAGGAAGGCACTCTTCACATCCATTTGATGTACATTGAACTTTAACTGGCAAACTATATGGCAAGAAGTAATCTTACAGATTCAAGTCTTGTCACAGGAGCAAATGTCTCATCAAAGTCAATTCCTTCAATCTGAGACTAGCCTTGACCAACCAGTCTTGCCTTATTCTTGGTGATGTTTTCTTCTTCATCATATTTGTTTCTAAAGATCCACATAGTCCTAACAATGTTGACATCTGTAATGCCCCAATTTTTGAATAAGGATTAGAAAATTCTTAAGCATAATTAAGAGGTTAAGGAAGAGATTTTAATAAGGTTTAAGGGAAGTCAGATGTAAGTCATGACTTTAGGGGTCATTTTTCATGAAATCGTCTTTTTAAAAATTTTGATCCTAACTTTGTTATGACCGATTTTGGTCTTGTTAGAAAGTTATCGACCTAAGGAGTGTGTCGATATTTCTGGAATTTTAATTCGAGGTCATTTAAGATCCCGGTGATGATAATCGTATTAAGAAAGCAAATGAATAGTAATTTTCGCGTGTGTTCGTATTTTGAGAAATTTACGAAATCCTCTTTGTTGATCCGAGACTTGTTCTGTCGAGCTTATTTTGTGAGAATGACCCAAGGACTCTGTTTGCATTCACGGATTGCCAATCTGAGGTCAATCAAACGCTCGAGAGCAAAAATCTATCAGTCTAATTGAATAGTAAAAGTAATTTTTGAAAGAGAATATTTTCTCGTTCTTCTTCAGACAACCTCTTCTTCATCCCGAGTCAGTTTGGTTCAATAGTACTTGAGCTAACGAGTCTCCTGGTATTTTCGGATTTCGTGTCTAAGGTTGTTTGGACCTCGATATCGAATAAAGCAACTTTTAACCGAGCCTGAAATTACTTTAGCAGTATTTTTCTACTGCAGTGGCTTATAGGGTAAGCTAAGTTTTTACCTATAAATACCCCCCATCCCTTCATCATTTTTGCACCATTTCTTCATTTCCCCACTTCTTGAGAGAGAAAGTAAGAGTGAGAGTTGAGAGAAAGCTTCGAGTCGAGTGAGGAGCATTCTTCGTGAGTGTTCCTCCGAGGCGATGAGCGGGGTGGCGAGGAAGGGAGGTGCTGGAGGAAGGTGCTATCGGACGGCCAGTGGCCTGAGCGACCTTCAACTTTTGCCGGAGGGCAAGGGCACCGTCAGGAGGCAGTAGGCGGCTCTAACACAGCTGCAACCCATCAAGACGCTGACGCTAGCCACCTTCTTTCGACGCACTCGACTTCGTCCATTATTTTTTGTCGACCCCGATTTCTAGTTCTTTTTTCGTATTTTAATTCCGCATTTCATCTCGTCTTTTGTTATTATCATATTTAAATTCCCGCTGTTATGTTAATGTTATTTAAATTCTGTTCAAATCTCATTTAAGTTTCGTATTTAAAATTTCGTTATATTTTTGTTTAGTCGGTCCACAAATTTTCTACTTATAATTCCGGTTTGTGCTCAACAAGACAACTAATTTGGACCACACCCGCAATTGGACGGGGTCAATTATAGACGTGATGAGCTAACCCGACTCAATCTCACAAGGAAGACGTAGCGTGATCTATTATTTGAAGAGCTATGCATGCAACGTGCTAAAACGACAAAAATAAACCTAAACATTCTAAACATGTGATTGATGATGATTTAAACTAAGAATTGAAATTAGCAAAGGAACAAGATAATGCAAGAGACAACAAATGAAGACAAGATTGAGGAAAATAGAATGATAAATGTATTAGGATGTAGATTCTCTCAATGGATTATCACTATGCTTTGCTCAAGTTGGTAATGCTAATCTTACTCATACAATAGACCCTCTCAATTGGTTTAACTTCAATTACTGTCACCGTCTATCCATTAAACCGCTTTTAGCTATATCATACGAACAAGATTAGCATATTAGGCTTAGGAACCCCA
Source organism: Perilla frutescens (assembly GCA_026008535.1). Taxonomy (NCBI): domain Eukaryota; kingdom Viridiplantae; phylum Streptophyta; class Magnoliopsida; order Lamiales; family Lamiaceae; genus Perilla; species Perilla frutescens. The sequence continues at coordinate 41,608,741 of BRKX01000001.1, forward strand.
TCCACCTAACATCGAAGGAACCAATTTCGGGATTTAGAATCACAATCAAGACTCCTCTAAATCCTAATGATGCTCAAGTAGTGATCAAGTACTCTCACATGAAAAAGGCACGATTCCAACAACAACAACAACCAACAAGAATAAGCATAGATCAAAAACCAAATCGATCCTCTACCCCCTAATAGAGAGATTAACCACTAAACATGCTCAAAACAACACAAATATCATAGAAGAAAGTCATCTCATAAATCAAATGCAAATAACTCAAACTTCTACAATATTAAGCATCCTTCAAGAGATTTGGGACAAACCCCCACAAACATCCAAGAAATATAAAGAAAATACAAAAGGATACCTCCTTCGAGCATAGCTTCTGCGGATGGCTCGACGTCGGTTTCTTCTCGCCTTCTCTTTTTTTTGCTTGGCTTGATTTCCTTCTTCTTCCTTTCCTCCTCTTCTCTTTTGTGATGGTGATGATGGTGGAAAATGGTGAGAAAGTGGTGTAGAGAATGAGTGTGTGTAGAAAATAGAGAGGGAGAGAATGGAGAAGATGAAGTAAAGTGGTGTGTGAAGAATGAAAATGAATGTATGATGGGGATGAATCTCCCTCCCTCCCTAAATCTATATGAGAAAAATGAGAGAAGAGAGAGAGAGACGTAAGAGATAGAGATTGTGAGAGAAAAGGTATGGTGGTGGTATGGTGATGGTAAGGTGATAGAAAAGGTGATGGGAAGGGGGCATTAAATGAGAGGGATTTGTGGAAGAAAAATCCAAAACTAGAGTTAGGTTGAATTAATCCCTACTCCCCTAGCACTTAGATTAGATTGACCCAAAAGTCTAAAATCCACATGCAAAATGGAGGGAAGATAAAGGATATGCTATTTGGTTCAAGATGCCACAAGAGGAGGTGAGAAACAAGTGCAATATTGACGTTGATCGGGAGGAACAACGCGACCCGCGTGCCTGCGGGGCGCCGCGCGCTCGCGGAGTTCCTGGAGTGCGTGCACCCGTGGAGAAGTGCGCGCCCGCGGAGTGCCTCCACCGAGAGCACCCTTGCACGGGCGCGGGACTCGCGAGGCAACGGGGCCTGTCGGCATCTCATGATGTGCAGCCGCGGGGTTCTTGCTTCTTCTTCCGAATTCATCTCTTCCGGCCTATCTTCGCTTCACGCCACCTTAGTACCTAAAAATCAAGATTTTGCGAACAAAAGCTCAAGTTTTCCAAAACTTGGCCTATTCCACCACGAGGGCAACAAGTGAAGAAAGTTACACGAAACCTAGAAATAAACTAGGTAAAAATACTAGGAAATACAAATGAAACATGCAAAAACATGCAATAAAACACCACAAATAAACACCAAATAACTCCACCACACTTAGCTCTTTGCTTGTCTTCAAGCAAATAAGAAATTAAAAATATGAAGCAAGAAGGAAATACTCACAAGGCGATCATGTATTTGACAATTTGCATGGTTCCCACAAAAACATTCATTATCCAAAAATGTGAACACAATATCCAATCAAGTGAATTGCTCATCCTCTTAAGTCTAGGAAAAACACGTTAGCCCATATTCAATTAAATTACATCCCCACAAATCACATCCACATTAGTTAAGATATAACATACAACAACATAAGGGATCACAACATAGGACAAGGGTCATTAGGTCTAATCATCGAGCTTAACTGAGCTTCCTAATGTGGTTTTCCATACTCATCATGCAACATGTGAACGGATTGACAAACACATGAGAGGAGTAGAATCCGAAGTGCAATCCCTTTTATTTAAACAAATTCATAGGGGTATGGATCAAAATTTACAAGGTGAAATCCGTAGGGAGGAAATCCCTAGTTTCCTTGTGTGGTTTCCCATACTCATAGTCGAATGAATCAACTAGAGGAGTAGAGATCCTTATTATCCCCCTTCCCTTTTTTTTTATCATAGATACAAGGATAAATGATTAAAGGGAGTAGTTTCCAAGAACAAGGCCAAGCATGCTTCCTATTCTTTCAAGGGCAAGACCCTTCAACGTCAATCATCAAATTGTGATCACATTCAAAAATAATTCATGTTTAAGAGTGAAACTACGAAACAATTCATTCATTCATGATCGACTTGAAAATAATTCCTTGAAGATTCATATAAAAAATTATTCAAATTTGACAATCGGACAAAACAAGATACTAAGTGGGAGAATCACAACATACCTAAATAACCACTAATATCAAAATCAACATAATCATCACAATAAATTAAAACAAAAACTTCACATAAACAACAAAACAACAAAATCCACAACATAACATAACAAGCTCTCCCCCACACTTAAAATATGCATTGTCCTCAATGTATGAAAACAAGATGCAAAAAGAGAAAAGGGAAGAGAAACACATTACAAATCGAAGAAGACCGGCAACAGGCGCTGGTTCCTACAAAACACACGACAAATACAACCAACGAACGACAAAAAGAGTGAACGAAAAATAATAAAAACACGCACACGAGCATAAAAATACACAGGAAAATATGAAAGAACTTCATTGCTGCGGTGGATCATAAGGTGGTGAAGGAGGCTGCGGGTAGGGATAGGAGATCGTCCAGTTATTTTAGCTGTCTTCGAGGGTTGTCATCCTCTCGTCATGCATATCGAGGTGACCATAGATGTCCTGCCTCATGTCGCCAACATCCTGACGGAGGGATCCTAATTCTTGGTGAAATTCACCCATAGAAGCATCGAATCGGTCCTGGAATTGCCCTATGGTGTTATTGTAGGACTGCTGAAACTTGCCCATGGAGGTATCGAAGTGCTGCTGAAATTGGCCCATGGAGTCGGCATAATTATGCTGGAAGCTCTGTTGGAACTGCCCCATGGTGGTGTCGAAGTGGTCCTGGAAAGACCGCTAATCGGCCTGCGGCATCTGATACCCATGCTGGGGCATCGTGGAGGGATAAGATGGCTGCTGGTAGTGGGCTTGCCCTTCCTAGTGATGTTCTTCTTCTCCTTGGTCTCCTTCTTCTCCTTCTTCATTCTCTTCCTCATTTTCTTCTTCATTCTCTTCCTCATCTTCATCATCATCCTCACGTGGGACTAAAGAGGAGCCGGCTTCTCTGTAGCGTCTGAGAGCCGCATGCTGAGCATTCATTAGCTTGGAGACACATGGCCGATCAGTGTGAGGGACCAATCTCCTCTCATCAAGAATTAGCTGGGCTCGTTTGAGCTCATCGACAGTGATCATGTACTCCTTAATCTTGCTCTGTCCTTCAGGGAGTGGGCCTCTGTCAGGAATCAAGCCAAGCTTAACAGCAAGAGCGGTGATGAAAGCACAAAAGGGTGGATGCTGCTTTGTGCGCTGAGTCATCTGTTGGATGGTGGTCCAGATGAAGTAGGACGGGCAGACCTTGGTGTTGTGAAGGGCACACCAAAGAAGATAGACCTCTGTAGCATTGACTTTGTTGGCTTGCTCTTTCTCCGAAATAGAATAAGCAAGAAACTTATGCATGATGGCGAGGGCAGGATCCCTAATAAAGCCAGTAGGTGTTCCCTGAGGATCCCAATTGTTGAACCCGGTGAGCTCTTGCCAGGCGGCAACTGTGTTGAAGTCGGATGGCCTATCATGAGGCCCACTGGTCGAAAACCCGAAATAGGATTTCATTCGAGCTAAGGTCACTTCAAATTCCTCGCCAAGCATACGAAAAGTAATCTTCGAATTCACAGAATCAAGCTTGAAGGTGACCAAAAACTTAAGGCACAACGGATTAAAACCAGCATACTTCAATTTGGCAAATTTATCCAAAGTCAACACTTTCAAGTATTTATCTACTTTCTCATCAATTTTTAACGATTTCAACAGGTTTCAATCAAGATATCGGGGGGAAGTAATCTCATAATTAATGAAAGCTTGGTATCGGTTACCTTCTGTGTGGGTACGCACTCAGAATGTGCAACCATAGAGCTCTTGAAGATTCTTGTCGCCATCTTCGTGGGAAGAAGAAGGATTCTTCGTCCTTTGCGGCATTGTGGATGTTGAGCAAGAGAGAGCGGGACTGGAGTCAAGAAGAAGCAGTGAATGCGAGTGAAGGTGCTCGGAGGGAGCGTGGGCAGATGGCGCGTGGCCACAGGGCATTGCGCGGTCGCGGAAGCGTGCTGGAAGTGGTGCGCGGTCGCGGGGCTGCTGGTGGAGAAGGAAATAGTCTGCGGCGGCGGTATGCGGTGACAGATTGGGAGCGGCGGCGGCGAGCGGCATGGTGGCTGGAAGAAGATGGCACGCGGGCGCGGAATATCGACGCGGTCGCGGTGACGAGAATGGTGACGTGTATGTGTGACGTGGAGAGGTAGTTGTATTGAGCTGCAATATGCTTGGATTTTTGAGTGTGGGAAGAGAAGGGAGATTTTTGGAATGAATGAAGGGGAAGAGGAGGCTCAAAAGCGGCGCAAGAGTGAGGTGGAAATTAGGGTTCCACGGGTGGTCCCCTTTTATAGAGAGGCAGATGCACGATCGTGGGAGAGGCGCGCGCCCGCGGAGCCTTGCACGCTCGCGGGGGTGAATTTTGTGCCAAACAGGTCGCGCGCCCGCAGGGGCTACGCGCTCGCGGAGTCTGTCTGCCGAGAGGGGGGTTGCGCGGTCGCATGGGGTGCGCAGCCGCATGCCGATACTTAGCCGAATTTTTTCACTTTTTCACCCCAGCATCACTCCGACTTACACCTGCAAAACAAACACCAAAAATACGAAGAACACAAACACATAAACACTAAAAGATATTAAATAACATAAGTAAAAATAAGATAATCATGGGTTGCCTCCCATGCAGCGCTCATTTTAATGTCTCGAGCTAGACGAAGTCCGCGGCGAATCAGGTAGGGTTGACAAGTTCAAAATCCTCGACATCGGTTTCTTGGGAAAATCCTTCAAAATATGGCTTGACCCGGTGGTCATTTACTTGGAATGTAATGTTGGTTCCCGGATTTTTCAAGATGACAACTCCGTATGGGAACACTTCTTTGATGATGAACGGTCCACTCCATCGTGATTTGAGTTTTCCGGGAAAGAGCCGCAAACGAGTATTGAAAAGAAGAACTTTCATGCCCAGAGTGAGTTCCTTCTTGACGAGGCGTCTATCGTGAAGCCTTTTCACCTTGTCTTTGTAAATCTTCACATTTTCATAGGCTTCATTCCTCAATTCATCGAGCTCGGACAATTGCAAGGCTCGTTCTTTTCCTGCACATGCTAAATCAAAATTCACCGCTTTTAGGGCCCAATAGGCCTTGTGCTCGATCTCAATAGGGAGGTGGCATGCTTTTCCATACACGAGGCAGTAAGGGCTCATCCCTAGAATAGTCTTGTAAGCCGTCCGGTATGCCCAAAGAGCATCCGTTAGCTTTGTAGACCAATCTTTCCTCGTTACATTCACGGTCTTCTTCAAAATGTTTTGAATTTGTTTATTGCTCGTCTCCACTTGACCGGAAGTTTGAGGATGATAGGAAGTAGCTATCTTGTGAGTCACTCCATTCTTCTTCATCAATCTTTCGAAGAGCTTGTTGGTGAAATGCGTTCCACCGTCGCTTATGAGTGCTTGAGGGAATCCAAACCTACTCAAAATATGTTCCTGCACAAACTTGATAACCACATTAGCGTCACAAGACCTAGTGGAGATTGCTTCAACCCACTTTGACACATAATCGACCGCTAATAGGATATACTCGAAGCCAAATGAGTTAGGAAATGGTCCCATAAAATCAATACCCCAAACATCAAAAATTTCAACAACTAGATTGATATTTAGAGGCGTTTCATTTCTCCTCCCAATATTACCAAGTCTTTGGCATTTATCACATGAAATGGAATAGGCATGAGCACCTTTAAAAATGGAAGGCCAATACAAACCGGATTGCAAGATCTTTCTAGCCGTCTTTTGCCCTCCAAAGTGCCCACCACAATGAGAAGAATGACAAAAGGCTAGAACATCGGTTTGTTCCTCCTCTGGAACACATGTTCGAATCACCTCGTCTTTTCCCAAATGGAAAAGGTATGGATCGTCCCAAAAGTAGTACCTACATATTGTCAAAAATCTTTTCCTTTCCTGAAAGGAGATGTTAGGTCTCATTTTGTCACAAGCAAGATAATTGACAATGTCGGCATACCATGGAGATGAATTAAGCTCAAGAACATGCTCATATGGAAATGAATCACAATCAACTCCTTTTTCATGAGATAAATTAAAATTGTCACTAATGGGGAGGCGAGATAAATGATCCGCAACCACATTTTCACACCATTTTCTATATTTGATTTCAACATCAAATTCTTGCACAAGCAAGATCCACCCAATGAGTCTAGGTTTAGCTTGGGGTTTGGTCAACAAGTGCCTAAGAGCCACATGATCACTATGCACAATCACTTTAGAACCTAAGATGTAGGATCTAAATTTATCTAACGAAAATACAACGACAAACAACTCTTTTTCGGTAGTGGTGTAATTTACTTGAGTACTATTCAATGTGAGGCTAGCATAGTAAATGACATGAAGAATTTTATCAATCCATTGACCCAAAACGGCACCCACAGTGGAATTTGATGCATCACACATGATTTCAAATGGTAAAGACCAATCGGGGGGAACAACAATGGGCGCGGTGATCAATTTTCCTTGAGAGTATTAAAAGCATGTAAGCATTTTTCGTCAAACTCAAAAGGAACATCTTGAGCAAGTAAATGGCATAGAGGTTGGCTAATCTTGGAGAAGTCTTTAATAAACTGCCGGTAAAAACCGGCATGGCCTAAAAAGCTTCTAACACCTTTCATGTTAATGGGTGGAGGTAATTTTTCAATTATATCTATCTTAGCCTTGTCTACACTCATCCCTTCTTTTGAAACAACATGTCCAAGGACTATGCCACAAGTAACCATAAAATGACTATTTTCCCAACTAAGAGTAAGGCTACTTTCTATGCATCTTTTTAAAACAAGTTCTAACTTCTCTAAACAATCGGAAAATAAAGATCCAAAGACCAAAAAATCATCTATGAATACCTCAATGAAGTCTCCAATCATTTCAGAGAAGATAGAGAACATACACCTTTGAAACGTGCCCGGTGCATTGCATAGTCCAAACGGCATTCTCCTACACACAAACATGCCAAACGGGCACGTGAATGCGGTCTTGGCTTGGTCCTCCGGTGCTATGGCCACCTGAAAATAACCTGATAGACCGTCAAAGAAATAATAAAAACTATGACCGGCTAATTTATCAAGAATTTGATCAATGAAAGGAAGGGGAAAATGGTCTTTTCTAGTGGCGGCATTGAGCTTTCAGTAGTCAATGCACATTCTCCACCCGGTGGTGGTTCGAGTAGCCACATGCTCTCCTTTTTCATTCTTTACAACTGTTATCCCTCCTTTCTTTGGCACCACATGGACCGGGCTCACCCATTCACTATCGGCTATGGGATAGATGATCCCTTCCGCTAGGAGCTTAAGAATCTCCTTTTTTAAGACTTCCATCAACACGGGGTTGAGCCTCCTTTGACCTTCCCGAACCGGCTTAGCCCCTTCCTCAAGAAATGCGATGCATGCACGTTGAGGGGCTAATGCCTTTGATGTCGGAAAGATTCCACCCAATGGCTTGCTTGTTCCTCTTTAGTACGGCTACTAAGAGGTCTTCCTCATCTTTATTTAGCCCAGAAAAAATGATCACGGGCTTCTTCTCTTCTTCATCGAGATAGACATATTTGAGGGAGATGGGAGCTCCTTGAGCTCAAGCTCAAGAGTAGGCTTCACTTCCTTGTCGGTTGAGGCCATGATTTCCATTAGGCTCATGCCTTCTCCTAGCAAAATCTCCATCTCTTCGGCATCCAAATCGTCTCCCCCACACTTGAGGTAAGCTTCTTCAGTAGTAAGCTCCTCGGACAAAGCTTCACTCCTCCAGTGGGAGCCTATTTCCTGCAAGAAAACCTCATCGGTCAAGGTATCAATAGCATCAATGTAAGAACAATTTTCCTCAAATGAGGAGACGGGAATAGCCTTGTTTTCATGCATGAAAAATGACACGGTTTCTCCTAACACCGACATTTTTAAAGTTCCATTTTTAACATCAATCAAGGTATTTGTGGTAGCCATGGAAGGTTTGCCTAGGAGAAGTGTGTGCTCTTTACCCGTTTCTTTGACATCACCCACATCTAAAATAATAAAATCCACCAGAATAATCAAACCACCAACCTTAACTAGAATATCCTCTATGATTCCTCTCGGATATCTCACGGACCTATTCGCCAATTGTAGACACATTCTAGTTAGGTTTAATTCTCCTAACTCTAATTGTTTATAAATAGAGTAAGGCATCAAATTAATTCCGGCTCCCAAGTCTAGCATACCACATGCTTTTTTACCATTTCCCAAAGCAATTTTAAGAGTAAAACTACCTGGATCACAGAGCTTAGGTGGTAGTTGATGTAGAAGGATTGGACTTGCCACTTCGGATACGACAATCTTTTCATCCTCCACAAATTTCCTCTTCTTGGAAGCTAGTTATTTGAAGAACTTGACGTAGGACGGCACGTTGCGAATGACATCAAGGAGTGGAAGGTTGACGTTCACCTTTGACAGGAGCTTGTAGAACTCTTGAAATTGGGTGTCTTGCTTCTCATTCCTCAACTGGCTTGGAAATGGAATTGGAGGTTTGTAGGGATTGGTGGCCTTGTGGAGTGTAGGCTTCTTTACTTCCTCATTTCCTTTTTCAGGCTCCTTTTGTTCTTGTTGAGGAGCCTCCTCTTCTTTCTCAACCTCCTTGGTTGGGCTTGACTCTCCAATCTTGTTATCGATCACCTTGCCTTCTCTAAGCACGGTAATGGCTTGAGCTTGTTCCGGTTGGCTTGGCAACTTGCCCGGCTTGGCTTGCTTGGCCAACTCTCCAACGGTCCCGGCTATTTGTCCCACTTAGGTTTCAATCCTCTTCACGGAATCTTCAACGAATTCGAACCTTTGTTGGGTGGCTTGAATAAAGGATTGCAAGGTGTCTTGCAATGTCGGCCTAGGAGGTTGGTTTGGTTGGGCCGGATATTGTTGCGGCCTCGGATAAGATGGAGCTTGGCCACCTCCGGCTTGTTGAGGTAGAGACGGTTGTTGTGGTGGTTGAGGTGGTTGTTGAGGTGGTTGTTATGGTTGTTTTTAAGAGAAATTCGGATGATTTCTCTACCCCAGATTGTACGATTGAGAGTATGGGTTGTAAGGTTGGCGTGGTTGGAATCCTTGAAGGGCATGTACTTGCTCTTGAAGAGCATGAAAATGAGCCTCTTCACTTGACTCCGGCTCGATCGACCTTTGGCACAAGTTGGCCCCATGGCCATACTCTCCACAAATCCCACAAGTCTCAACGATCATCACTTGTTGGGGTGGTCTCTCGGAGGTTCGAAGCATCTCTACTTGCCTTGTCAACTCAGCAAGTTGTTTTGTCACATCATAACTAGGGTTGGGTTGGCTTCATTGACGGAAGATCTCTTCCCCCTAGCACTCTTTTGTTGAGAAGTAGTGGCCATGGTCTCATAGATATTTGAGACCTCGTCGGCGGTCCGGCCTCCAATGTCTCCTCCCGAAGCATTATCCACCATGTATTGGAAATTTTGTGAAAGCCCGTCATAGAAGAATTGGTTGAGCAACTCGGGTGCGAGATGATGGTGTGGGCATTGTTGTTGGAGACCTCGAAATCGATCCCAAACTTCACGAAATGCTTCTCCCGGAGATTGGGTGAAGGTAACAATTTGAGCTCTCAAATCTTGGGTCTTTTGGTTGGAGTAATACTTGGCCATGAACTTCTCGTAAACGGCATTCCAATTGGCCAATGAGTTGGCCGGTAGAGACATGAACCATCTCTTGGCTCGATCCTTCAAGGTGTAAGGAAAACACCTCATCTTCAATTGGTCTTCGTTCAAACCTTGTAGAGAAAAGGTTTGAACAACGGCATAGAACTCCCGGATGAAGTTCAAAGCATCTTCGGCCGGCATCCTGCAGAATGATGGAAGTTGGCTAAAATGAATGTTCTTCAACTCGTAGTTCCTTGCGGCTTCACCAAGAACTATGCAAGAAGTCGACGCCCTAATCATGGGACGAGCAAAGTCTCTCATATTCCTAGCCACATTGGCATTTTCGGGATGGTGGAGGGGGTTAGCTTCCATCTCTCTTTCCCCCTCAAGCACATTGAATCTCCTTGGTCGATGGATATTGTCAAACACGGGGGCTAGTCTCCGGTTGAGGCTTCACATCCCTAGCATACACAACTAAAAACAAAATGGAGATCACAAGTACCTTGCGGAATGACGTACGAAAGCCAAACACAAGAAAATGATCACAAAGGCAAATTTATACAAGCAAACAAACACGACACTTAAACAAGAAAGATTCACGATCAACAAGACATCTAATATGGACCACACCCGTAATTGGACGGGGTCAATTATAGACGTGATGAGCTAACCCGAGTCGATCTCACAAGGAAGACGTAGTGTGATCTATTATCTGAAGGGCTATGCATGCAACGTGCTAAAACGATGAAAATAAACCTAAACATTCTAAACATGTGATTGATGATGATTTAAACTAAGAATTGAAATTAGAAAAGGAACAAGATAATGCAAGAGACAACAAATGAAGACAAGATTGAGGAAAATAGAATGATAAAGGTATTAGGGTGTAGATTCTCTCAATGGATTATCACTATGATTTGCTCAAGTTGGTAATGCCAATCTTACTCATACAATAGACCCTTTCAATTAGTTTAACTTCAATTACTGTCACCAGCTATCCATTAAATCGTTTTTCGCTATATCATACGAACAAGATTAGCATATTAGGCTTAGGAACCCCATCCACCTAACGTCAAAGGAACCAATTTCGGGATTTAGAATCACAATCAAGACTCCTCTAAATCCTAACGATGCTCAAGTAGTGATCAAGTACTCTCATGAAAAAGGCACGATTCCAACAACAACAACCAACAAGAATAAGCACAGATCAAAAACCAAATCGATCCTCTACCCCCTAATAGAGAGATTGGCCACTAAACATGCTCAAAACAACACAAATATCATAGAAGAAAGTCATCTCATAAATCAAATGCAAATAACTCAAACTTCTACAATATTAAGTATCCTAAACCCCCACAAATATCTAAGAAATATAAAGAAAACACAAAGGGAGACCTCCTTCGAGCGTAGCTTCTACGGATGGCTCGATGTCGGGTTCTTCTCACCTTCTCTTCTTTTTGCTCGGCTTGATTTCCTTCTTCTTCCTTTCCTCCTCTTCTCTTTTGTGATGGTGATGATGGTGGAAAATGGTGAGAAAGTGGTGTAGAGAATGAGTGTGTGTAGAAAATGGAGAGGGAGAGAATGGAGAAGATGAAGTGAAGTGGTGTGTGAAGAATGAAAATGAATATATGATGGGGATGAATCTCCCCCTAAATCTATATGAGAAAAATGAGAGGAGAGAGAGAAACGTAAGAGAGAGAGATTGTGAGAGAAAAGGTATGGTGGTGGTATGGTGATGGTAAAGTGATAGAAAAGGTGATGGGAAGGGGGCATTAAATGAGAGGGATTTGTGGAAGAAAAATCCAAAACTAGAGTTAAGTTGAATTAATCCCTACTCCCCTAGCACTTAGATTAGATTGACCCAAAAGTCTAAAATCCACATGCAAAATGGAGGGAAGATAAAGGATATGCTATTTGGTTCAAGATGCCACAAGAGGAGGTGAGAAGTGCGTGCCCGCGGGGTGCCTCCGCCGAGAGCACCCTCGCGCGGGCGCGGGACTCACGCGGCCGCGGGGTTCTTGGTTCTCCTTCCGGGTTCATCTCTTCTGGCCTATCTTCGCTTCACGCTACCTTAGTACCTAAAAATCAAGATTTTGCTATCAAAAGCTCAAGTTTTCCAAAACTTGGCCTATTCGACCACGAGGGCAACAAGTGAAGAAAGTTACACGAAACCTAGAAATAAACTAGGTAAAAATACTAGGAAATACAAATGAAACATGCAATAAAACACCACAAATAAACACCAAACAATTTTCCAAGTGTTCGAAAGAGTTGATAGCATTGTGTCGTTATAATGTTGATTTTAAGTGTTTGATTAGTTTCGATTTGTCATACGCAACTACTTCGATCCAGACCCACAAGAGGATGGGTTTGATTGTAGGGCAGAGAGCTAACTCGGGCCGTGTCTCTGGAGAAAAGCTTCGTCTGGGCGATTATCTTCTTACGCTACAATTTCTAACAAGCACATGAATTTAAACACGAACCTAAACACTCTAATCATGGGTTGGGTGGTTTTAACTAAACTAATGAAATAAAGCAAGTAAAATAACTAGCAACACCAACAATAACAAATATAAAGAAAAAGATTATGGGAAGAGCATTAGGGTGTAGATTCTCTCATTGGTTTCTTTCCTAGCTTGATTCAAGTTGATTACGTTCGTCTCGGACGTATAATTGACCCCTTCAAGTGGTTTAACTTCACTTACTGTCATCGTCGATCCATTAAACCCCATCGGCTATATCATACGAACCAATAGGCTTATGTACCCAGTCCACTTAAAGACTAATAATTAGGTACGAAACCCAATTCACCTAACGTTGAAGGAACCTAAGTCGGGCTCTAGAATCTCCTTTCGGTCTCATCTAGAGCCTAGCAATGCTAAGTAGTGGCCAAGTACTCAACATAAATAAGCACAATTCCAACAACAAGAAACCAATTATCACAAGCAAGGATCGAACCCAAATCGATTATCTACCCCTAATGTAAAGAATTAGCCCCTCATGCTCGAAACAACACGAGAATCATAAAAGTTCTTCATTTTATGAATCAAAAGATAAATAAAATACAAACTCCTACAATATTGTTTGCCTCATCAATTTTGGGACAATCCCCACAAATAACCTAAGCTAGGAAAGAAATACCGAAAAGGAAGATCTTGGAGTAAGTCTAGCTTCCGCGGAAAGCTTGAATTTGGATTTATCTTCTCGTGCCTCTTCCTTGAGCATGAGCTTCCTTGCCTCTTTTCCTCCTCCTTTCTCTCTCTCTGTAACTGTGGTGGTGATGAATGATAAAGAATGGAGTGAGTGGTGGAGAAGAGGAAAGTTGTCAGTTTCCCCTTCTCCGTCTGTGGAGAGAGTTTTGGGGGGGAGAAGTGTCCCCCCAGAAGCGTCTTGTGAACTGAGAACTCCTAAATGGATGGAGATGGTGGGTGATTTATTTGTTGATGAGAGAGAAAAGCAAAAGGTGGAGTTATTGCTTGATGGTTCCCCAAACTCCTCCTACTCTTAGCTCGAAGCTAGAACCATGTGCATTTAATCCTCCAGTTGGCCAAGTGGGTGGATATCATTAAAGATCAAAATTGATAAACCACAACCAGAACTGATCGCGACTGAACTAATCAAGGGGGCTTGAACGGACTGCCCGCGCGCCGATGGCGTATTGCCATGCACTCACGGGGTGCTCCATCGTGAGCACTGCCCCGCGGTCGCGGGGGTTACGCACCGGCGGGGCCCTTCAGCTGCAGTTTCGGCTTTTCTCTTCAGTTTTTTTCGTCAGTTGGCTTCCGATTCAGTTTAAGTCGGCCTTCATCAGTTGGAGACTTCAACTGATCCCATCAGTTGTGGATCAAGTTCAGCTCCAACTTCTCTTGGCTCCAACTTGAAATCTTTAGTTCTCCTCCAGCTCAACTCTTGGTGCTTCAACTGTAGCTCCAAGCTCTTGGCTCCATCAATTTAGCTCATCAGTTGAGGGACTTCAACTGATCCCATCAGTTTGACCCCAAAACTGATTAGTTTGGGGTGCGACTTGAGCTCGGCCATTATCTTGATCCATTACCGTCGGGTCGGGGGTGTCTCCGTCCCCCCGGACCTCTAAGCAAGGGGGACGTTACCCCTCTTGACCCCCCGACTCGCTGATCGGACAGTGAGACCCCCGACCAGCTCAGCGAAGCGGGTGATTCAGGACCAATCAACAAGCTGGAGCTTCATTCGGAAGCTTCAATTTGGGAGCCTTTCCTCCTAGCCACTTTTTGGCTATAAAATCCTGCTTTTTGACACAAAAGCTCAAGTTTTGCACAAACCTGGCCCAACTCTTCAAAAGAGTAAAAGTGAAGGAAACAACATAAAAATCAAACGAAAACACAGTAAAAACACATACTAAATATACTAAATTTCAATGATAAAATAGGACAAATATACACCAGTCAGTGTTCAAGCATGCTCATTTTATAGGTGTTGGGTGGTTATCAATCTTTGTTAAAAATTATTTTCAGAATAAAAATCGGAACCACAGCTGAACAGGGTCCAGCCGCTGCGGGGAACCTAGCCGGCGCTGGGGTACCCTCTCGGCCAAGGACACCCCGCGGGCGCGGAGTGTCCCGTCGACGCGGGGGCATTCGGTTCAAGCCCCACCGGCGCCGGGTGTCTCATTTCCAAGTTTGTTTTCAGTAATTTTAGGTTTTTAAAATCCATCCAACCTTTAATTCTTGTATATTATCGAAGTTCTAAAGTCGTGCAATCTGTAATATAGTCTTAGTTAAGGGTAGAAGGGTTTAGTCTCGATTTAAGTTTCCATTAGAACTTAGGATCTTCGAATAGATCGCTAAGTCAATAATCGGCTTTTGTAGGAAAAGGCGAACCTTGTGGAGACCTGAGAAAGGATTTATAGCTCGTTGTTTCATCCTCCGCTCCGTGATCAAGGTGGGTAATTCTATACTCATCTATTATTTGAGCTAATAAGCTCTAAAAGCATGATAGGACAAGATGAAATATCCAATTAAATATTTTATTCTGCTTGATTGATCTCTGTACAAGAAATGAAGGAAGGAAGGAAGAAAGGAAGTTATATTGAAGGATTATTGTTAATTGAGCTCGTAAACATGTTTAGATATGTTATAAATGCTTAGTATGAGATATTGAGAATTGCTTATTTGTTGCAATAAGATTATATATATGTGATCATGATCTTGAGATTGATGTTGTTATTTTGCTAAAGATTGTATAGATGAGTAATGGCTTTGAAATCATGCTTGATTTAAAGGATTAGTCCTAGATGTTATACTCTATGCCTAATTATGCTAGCAAAGCTAAGAAAGGAAGGATTATATCATTTGATTCCTTATAAGCTATGAGATAATGTTAAAGATTGAAGGATTAGTCCTAGATGTTTTGCTCTAGGCTTTGATTATGCTAGAAAAGTTAAGGAAGGAAGGATTCTATCATTTGATTAAGTAGGATCATGAGCTCAAAGCTTTGTGATTTTATATCACCAGGATGTGATCTTTGATCATTAAGGGAGTCACTGCTGGGTAACCCCCTCGCATACTCAATAGGATATTTGAGGTAATCCCTCTCTTATTCTAAGTCATGTCTAAGGGTGCAGTAGACATCAGCTTTGAGCCAGGAAGGACCCAAAAGAAAGGAAAATATTTTGTGGATATGAAAAGGGCTTTTACGTTTTGCTCTCCATATACCGCTAGTTGTGTTGGTTTTGTATACTGAAAAGCTTGTATTTGTATACATTAAACAACAATATTAAAGATAATATAGATTGAATAATAATTGCAGTCAATAAGAGCACTTAATTATTATTATGTTTAATTGCACGTTCCATATACTTGCATGTAAATGATATAGTATGTGGGAACGCACACACGGTAAAGCTTATATCATTGGTTTCCTTGCATGATATTAACCCACCATCGGTACACCATAGAATAATCTGATAGTTAGTTTATCTTGACTAGCTAATTATTCTACTACACTGATTAGTGTATTGAGAAGCCTCATAGTAGGATACTATTCTCTGTTCTGACCTTAAGAGAGAGAATAAAGATCCACAGAGTTCGGATTCTTAACCCATATATAGTGACAAACATATATATGTTGTGTCGACTCTTTTAATTTATCAATGAGTGAGATTCTTTGATGGGATCAACAACCTTGATATTTTGGGCAGTGACATTTACATATATGATGGGCCGTACATTATATATGATCATCTTGTCCTGGTGCGCTAGGTTGATGATGTCCTCTTGAGGAAGCACAAAGATCATGGGAAGCCCTGCAGGCAGAATATTAAATTATTCTTTACATGATACGGAAGTCGTGCGGTACTACTCAAGGAACAAGTTATTAATTAATTATAGCTGTCAAAAGCTTACATAATTAATTAATGGACATTATATCTTAAACATGGGGAATGATTGAACTAAAGGAGAAATCATATTGACAAATATGTATTAAATTAGTAGGTCAGTATTATTTCTTTAGTGGAATAAAAATAATACTTAATTTATTTATTTATATCCATGTCATGGATATTAGAAATTAAATAAATTAGTAGGTTAATGTTCTTCTAGATCCCTGTTGTAGCCCAATATGACCTAAGTGGACTGGGAATAGAACAAGAGTTGATTTTCGTCCCCTCCCCTTTAATAAGGGAGGTGTAGCACGAAAATTTAATACTAATACAGCCCCTCTCTCGAGCTCTCTTGATTCCTAGATTATCCACAACCGTTTAGTAGTCTGTAGTCCACCCTGCATCTAAACAAGATCTGGGAATACAGCAGAAGATAAAAAAGTAGAATATGGAGATGTATGACTTTCGAACACCATGAAGATGATCGCCGAGCATGTCTGTTCTCCATCAACAATAAGATTAGACCTTTAATCCCGTGAGCAACCCGACAACGATTGTAAGTACCGTTTCGATAGATTCTATTTTCTTCTGCTGCAATAGATTCGAAATTGAAACTTGCATGTTAATTCAACATAGGACAATTAATGTCACACATAAAATTATGATTTACATGAGCTTAGAATTAATGGCATCCAAATAGATCATGTGGGGTACAATTCGAAAAAACTCCAACAATTGGTATTAGAGCAGGTTTTGGATCTACCTAAGAATTAATTCTTTGATAAATTCGAATTGTATGTTTAAATCTGTAGATGGATTTTAGTTCTAAAATTTTCAGATTTAATTAGTTCATGGAGTTCGAATTTTTGGAAATTGGAGATGAATTTTTGGTGTAGTTTGAAAATTCTCCATTCTTGTTCCTTGGTATTTTCGAATTTTTGGTATTAAATTTGGGAAGGGATTTTAATGTTTATCAAAATTTCTAAATTTAATTCTATTGTTGGTTCGAAAATTAGAGATTAAATATTGTTAAGGATTTTTCAAAGTCCTAATTTTTAATCCTAAGTTTTTCGTACATAGTGTTTTAATTTAGAATGATATTTGACTAAGCTCGATATTCAAGATTGTTAATCACATAGTGATCGAAAAGTTTAGGCATTAAATTCCCAACCATGTTCAAAATTTGGAATGCTATTTTGATCGAATCAATTTTTCCAAATTCTTGATAACAATGATCGAAAATCGATGCCTGAATTCCCTAATTTAGTTTTAGTTATTTTCGACATTTATAATTTAATTTGGAATAGAATTTTGATTAATATCAAAATTTCTAAATTAATTCTAATAGGGATCGAAATTTATGGGTCTTAGAATTGGAGAAGGTAATTTTTGATGTATATCACAAGTTACCAAATTATAATCCAAGTAGGTTTCAAAATAGAATTTTAAATATGGTAAGTGTTTGAAGAGGATCAAAACTTCCATATTTTTTCATTCTAGTAATTTTGATACCTAGTATATAATTTGGAAAGGATTATGACTAATATCAAAATTCTAAATTATTATTTTTAATTAGGGAATGGCCGAAAATTTTAGGTTTTAATTTGGAGGAATTTTTGATTAATTTCAGAAATTCCAAATTTAATCCTAAAGGTAATTTTCAAAAATATAAGATTTAATTTGGTAGAAAATTATAATTAATTTCTAAATTTTATCTTTGTGATATTTTCAAAAATTATAAGATTTAATTTGGTAGAAAATTATAATTAATTTTCAAATTTTATCTTAGTCTATTATTTGAAATTTTAAGATTTAATTTGGAGGAATTTTTAATTTATTTTGAAAATTTTCATATTTTATCTTTGTGATAATTTTGAATGTATAAGATTTAATTTGGTGGAATATTTTAATTAATTTTAAAATTTCCAAATTTAATCTTATGGTATTTTCAAAAATCTTAATTTAATTAAGGATAATTTTCGAAAATGGTCATGTATGGATATCATATGCAATTTTATGTTTATCACTTAAAATTGGTAGTTGTTGTACGTGGACGGTTTTTGTTTGCAGGTGATACCGACTATCATGGTATTTTATTTTTGTGATGTGATGATTTAATTTATGTTGAATGTATGGTTCTTGATGGTCGTATGCCGGTTTGGCTACGAGGTTTTTATCCATGAGAAAATCCATGGATTAGATTAGCATTTTATTTTATTATGTTGGTTTAATGTAATAGAAAAATAAATTGTTAGAGTTTATAGATGGAATTTTCGAAAATTCCATGTTTCTTGAGTTGTACTTTTTATTTATTTATTATTCTAGATATATTAGGATTTACCATAATTAAAATCTTTATCATATGGAATTTGAATATTTAAGATAATGATTATTTTATCCTAGTGGATTTGGATAAGGTAATTGATATTTTTGAATTTATCCAAATATGATAAGAAAAGATTCAAATTTGGAATAGAAATCCTTATAGAATTAGATAAGGATCGATATCTACTTAAGGAAGGAAAGTGGAGCAACCCCAATTAAGGAAGGACGACATCTCGGACACGTCTCGAAATCCTAAATCGGAGTTAGGGTTTTGACTAGACGCTTGGTGGTGGTGAGGGTGACGTCAAGATTTCTGGAGCTGATTTTCCAAAATTATCTCATGAATGCAACATGAGAAATATGCCATGATAATTAGTTTAAATTATTATGCTTATTATGTTATTGTTTGCATGTCGTTGATGTTTATCATTTTATGTGATGTTCTTGTATGCTAATGAGATAAAATGAAAACCTCAAGTATAAACAACTAAAGTGGGAGAGATTCATACCAAAGTATGTAGAAATCTAATCGGTCTCCATTAATCTAGTTTAATTGAGAAGTGATGGGCATGCGCGTTGACAATAGGTCTTCCTCCATATCGGATATGTCATATCACTGGATTCTTTAGAAATTAAACCTCTTAAACGATAACTGTAGGACACTGTTAGAACAAACTGACTCCTCCATCTGGAGCAATGAATTTCGAACCAGTGCCCTTGCGGTGAAGATGTGGTGTTCATACTTAGGTGTAATTTATTAATAAACATCCATACTATCGTGACTTATTAATTAGATGATTACATGACCAGAAATATTACCGACTATTAATTCACTTGTCAAAAGGAAACTTGACTGAAGGTGAGTTAAAGGCTAAAAACCTATTTAGAAATGAATTTCATAAATGTCCACACTATCGTGGCTTATGGGAAATATTTTTAAAATGTCGGTGGATATACATATAATTCTTTTTGAGGATTTCAATTATATGATTATCCGAAAGGTTGTGACTGTATTGCATGTTACTTTTCTGTTATTCTATATTATCATGGCACTCTCCAACTTGTCTTTTATTCTCAAAAGATAGTAGTAGTAATAATAATAATAATGATAATATATATATATATATATCGGTGAAATACTAAAGTTTGGATTCGAAACTTAAACATTGTCCTAAACGGCTGAAGGTTTAAATTGTACTTGATAAGAAATGTCATAAGAAACCGCTTGCGAATTCTGATGAAGAAGTGAGAACCTATTATGGTGTAATCTCAAGAAACTCTTTGGACATCAGAATTACAACAAAAATCATTGCCATAGAAAATCTGATGAACACCAAGATGGTCGATTCCATTCCTGAAAGGGATCACGTTCCAGAATGATAAGCTACTTATCGGAGATCGAAATCCTGGATGGTGAACAAGACATCGAGTCTTAGATTGATATGGTTTTTATCAGTATGTCCCTGAAGTTTTAACAAGTTCTTTTTGAACTTTAGCATCCTAAAGAATAATATAACTTTATCAGAAATGCTTGCTCTTCAGACAGCCGAGATGCTTATGAAAAGCATCGCAGAGGTGCATATGGATGAGAGAAATACATCTTCGAGTATGAAAAAGAATGCATCTCAACCAAAGGAAGCGTGTAAGGCAATAAAGAAAATGCATGGTTACCTCAAAAGGACTTTAAGCCTAAGAATATGCACTTCAAGTACAATCAGCTAAAGACACTATAAGTCTTAGTGTTCTCTCAAAAGAAAAGGTATGTCTCACTCGTTTGAGTGAAGATGAGATCACTGTCTACATGTACAATACTACGAAAGTGGAGGCTATTGCGGTGGGAGATGAACATATACCTTTCAGTAGTGATAGATTTTAGTTTTTAAAAGATTGTCTATATGTGCTAAACTTTGGAAACTTGGTTTCTGTTTCTAAATTGGTTTTGGATTGATATTTTGTTACCTTTGATAATAAGTTTTGTTATCATGGTTAGGAAACATTTTATCTATTCTAGCACATTGGATGAACATCTTTAATACAGTAAAACCTATGCCTAATACTACAAAGCAACTATCGAATACATCGACTAACTTCAATTAAAGGAGGTACCTTCGCAAAAGAATCAAACATATTTTTGGTATCTAAAACTTGGACATGTTATTCTTAAAAAGGATTCAAAGTTTTATAAACGATGGACCATTGGACTCACTGGTCCTAGAATAGTTTCTTTGTGCAAATCCTGCTAAGAAGGTAAAATAACCAAGTGTCTTTAAAGGTTAAAAGAATAGATCCAAATAAGCTATTAGGTTTAATTCACTATACCTATGTGGCCCTATGACAATTCACACTAAGAGGTAGTAATGAGTAATTCATCACGTTCATTGATAATTACTCGAGTTTTAATACATTTACATAATGCGTCGCAAAGTCTGGATGCTTTGAGAAATCAAAGAATTTAAGATGGAAGCGGGGGAATACATTAGTAAAAGTATCAAGACACTATGTTTCTGATCATAGTGACAAATATCTCTTAGGCGACTTTAGGGACCACTTGACAGAGAATGGGATTGCATCCCAGTTAACTGCGTCTGCCATTCAAACAGCAAGACGATGTAGTTGTGCAAAGAATATAATGTTATTGGAAATGGTTAGATCGATGATGAGTTATTCAAAGTTATTTATTTCGTTCTGCGGATATGCCCTAGAAACAACAATTGTCCATTGGATATCCAAGATGAATGAAAAGTGGTTTTATAGTCCTAAGAATCAGAAGGATATTGTAAGCACTAATGCCCGATTCTTAGAAGAAGACTGTTTAATAAGTCACAAGGTTAAGAACAAGATCGTTCTTGATGGTTTGAGGAAAGGACATTTGAATCCTACGCCAAAGTGTATAAGAAGAGATACCACCTAATACTGCACAATGTGTTATGGATGTACAGAAAATACTTTATCGCAGTGGGAGGGTTGTGTACCAACCTAATAATTTCATTAGTCTAGAAGAATCTTCTGATTTTCTAGAAAGACTAAATGAATTAGATCCCAGAAACTATGATGATGTGGTTGCAGAGCTTCTTTTACATTCTTGGGCTCAATCTTTGATGTGAAGCAGACATTGGAAATCAACTCCTGGACTTTTGCACTGCTTCTTATTTTCAGAGAATCATGCACATCTCCTATGATTGCAGTCGTTGGATGGCTCTTGACGATCTGTTTGTATGTCCGAGTCATAATTGGTTCTTCATCGGGTGAGTCTGATTTCTCTGAACGTTCTTCAGAATGTTTAAAGACATCTTGATGAACATCATCATCATCATCACTCTTGAAGTCTTGAGCATCATCAAACTTGGCATTGACAAACTCAATAACAGCTCTTGTTTCAGTGTTGTAGACTCTGTAGGATTTGTTGTTCTTTGAATATCCAAGGAAGATACCTTGAACTCCTCTATTCACCATCTTGGTCAAATATTCTCTATCATTGAGAATATAACCAGTGCAGCCAAATATATGGAAGTACTTGACAATAGACTTTCTTTTATCCCTAACTCATATGGAGTAACCAATGTTCCAGGTCTACTATAAATCCTATTACTGATATGGCATGTTGTATTGATTACTTCAGCCTAGAAGTGAGTGGCAATGTCGTTTTCAGTAATCATTGCTCTAGCCATCTTTTGAAGAGTCTTATTCTTCTTCTCCACAATTCCATTCTGTTGAGCAGTCTTTGGAGCAGAATATTCATGACTGATTCCAAGCTCTTCACAATAGTCATCGAATAGCTTGTTCTCAAATTCCTTGCCATGATTACTTCTGATTCTCATAATTGGAACACATTTTTCAATAGAGAGTTTACAGGCTAATTTCTTGAATACTGTAAATGTTTCTATCTTGTCTCTCAAAAACTCAACCCATGTATACCTAGAGAAATCATCTATGTATAGAAACGCAAACCTCTTTCCTTCATAGCTTTCAGTAGCCTTTGGTCCCATTAGATCCATGTGAAAAAGATCTAAGACTTTGTTAGAGGTGATGTATTGAATATCCTTGTGCTAAGATTTGATTTGCTTCCCTAATTGGCAGGGGCCACAGACTTTGTTGCAGTCAACTTTGATTTTTTTATCCCTTTTATCATGTCTTTGTTGATCAGCTTTCGAAGATTCCTAAAGTGAGTATGGCCAAGCTTCTGATGCCATAACTCAATTTCATCCAAGGATGTTGATTCTAATGACCGATATCGTATAAGATAAAAGTCATGAGCGATAGCGAAGATAGGTATAGGTCTTAGATTAGAGTGTCAGTGCCCCTTGGGAAAAAGGAAACCTAGCTATTCTTATTGTTCTTAAGAAATGTTGCGGTAAGGGTGGGCGTAAATCAGTCATTCCTCAATCAAAACCTTTGGAACTCTCCACTTGGTCATATTCAAAGAGACAAGGCTAGAGCGGGGGAATTAGCCAATGCTAAGTCCGGTTATAGTGAAAAGTTGACAAGTTATTGAGCGTTCAGTAGGAACATTGAACCTGTAGCAGTTTGTTAGTGCCATCTGCACTTAGGTGTTCGGGATTGTCATTATCTGTTTAAGATGTTATGGCAATTCCAAAAGAACACAAAAGGTTTTGTTTATTCATGTTCGAATAACATGTTCTGGACATATTTGTGAACATTCCGCTGCCAATCTGATTAAAGATCAAGTCATGTACTTAATCATGTTCAGAGAAATGATCATGTACATGGTTATCCAGAGAGTTTACAAGAGACGTATCATGCTGGAATCAAAGAGTTGGTGCTGCAGATTCAAGATCGACGTTTCAGAATAGAAGCTGCCTTGTTCGTGATGAAGATCAAGAAGGAAAGAAGGAGTTCTATTCAAGGAAGACATCTAAACTAGGAAAGTCCGATTTATTTAAGGAAATTATTTCCTTGTTAAATCCTAGTCTAATTAGGACTTCTGATTACCTTGTTAAGTCTATATCTGTTGTTTATAAATAGCTTGGGATTCAGACTAGTTTAGGCGACACAAATTTTTATGAATACACAAAAGGACTGAGAGGTAAAAGACTTCACATTCGAAGCATATAGTATTCGGGTAGACTAGGTTTGATTGGTTAGATCATTGTATTTCTAGTCTGTGTTTGAAACTCACTTTCATGCACACTCAGAGGAGTCTTGGGAGAGATTTCCTGTGGGAACTAGAGGGATTCTAGGTTGTGAGGGGAGCTCACAATTCAGTTTAGTGAAAGAGATTGAATCGGGTAGGAAAGGGGTCGAGTGATGTGAGTCTTCATGTAATAACCTTTGTAACCATTCAACGGAGTAGTAAACTATTTCTCACGGACTAGAGGAGTCTCGGGAGAGATTTCCTATGGGAACTAGAAGGATTCTAGGTTGTGAGGGGAGCTCACAATTCAGTTTAGTGAAAGAGGTTGAATCGGGTAGGAAAGGGTTCGAGTGATGGGAGTCTTCATGTAATAACCTGTATAACCATTCAACGGAGTAGTAAACTGTTTCTCACGGACTTGATAAGTCCCCCTGACGTAGATCAGTTGATCGAACAGGGTTACCAACCTCGTGTTCTTTGTTTACTTAAAGTTTTTACATTCTGACCTTACATGTTCACAACAATGTTCAAGTATATGATGATGAACATGACCGCACGGTTTATGTAACTTCACAGTTGTCAGATGATCTATTTTCTTCCATGAAGACTTCATCGTCCTTCTTGTAGACCTTGCGATCATCTTTGGTGAAAATCACAGTCGTATCATCATCACATAGTTGACTGATGCTGATTAGGTTAGCTTTTAGACCATCTACCAATATGGTTTTCTTTAAGTTGGACATTCCTTCAACATTCAGAACTCCTTTGCCCATAACTTTGCCATTTTTTCCATCTCCAAAAGTAATGAATTCATATGTACAGGTCTTCAAAATTTTCACTACAGTACTGGTTAGGTTGTTATTTCGTATATATTTTGAGTCATCTTTGGTGCATTTTTGCGTAGTTACTCACCCCCTTGGTTAAGTTTTGTGGAAGAATTGTGTCTTGTGGTTAATTTCAGGTGGTTGACATGGGAGTGGAGATAATGGCATTGTTTTGAAGGGTTTGGACACAATTGGATTGAAGAAAGCTGAAGAGTCTGGAAAACAGTCGGTATGGGCATACCGACTGCTGGATTGTGCAAGTATTTGGACTGGAAATAGTGGATATGCACCAACTGTGGGCCATGGATGAAATTTGGGCTATTTTTATTACTGTTGGACTTTATTTTTATTATTTTCCTAGTTGGATTAGGATTAGATTTCTTTTATTATTAATTAGTTAAGGATTGGTATAAAAGACTTCTAGATAGAGTAGGACTCTATTATTACAGTATCCATTGCAGTACAATTTATTCTACACAGAGGAGACGCCAGAACGCTATATTTTTCTCTGCAGTACACGATTTTATTCCAAGTTTCATTCTTCTTTTCATATTTCTTCTTTTCAATTAATTTCTGAATTGCAATTCCAAGTATGAATTCAAGCTAAACGCGTTCTATTCCGGTGAAGATTAACAAAGCCCTGGTATAATCATTCTGTGAGATCTAATTGTTCTTTCTATTTTAATTAATTACATGTATCTGTGATTCTCGGTGTTTAAAGTTGTTAATTGTTTCGTCCCTGCTAGATAGTCGTGAATATTTAATAGATCGGAATTAATTAGTAGCCAATTAAACCAGCCATTCGTAATTGTGGTTTAAGTTTAATTAGTGGTACAACGATTCTTCAGAATCGAGGGAATAACAGTCTAAATTCAACGGTCCTGTGTCAGAGTATGTTGGTTTTAAATCGGGTTTCTCTAGTGTCTAACGCTGTCGGCTCATTAAATCTATAGAGTGTCTCTTACTGTTATCAGTCGATTAGGGAAATAATTAATGAAGTGTCTTCCTGATTATCGAGAAACTAAAGAGAAATTAGGCTGCGTCAGTAAGTGTCTTCGGTGGCTATAACTGGTTTGCATGCATTAATTGGAAATATCTTTGCATCAATGATCGGAATAAGTAAGCTAGGGTGGAGTTAATTGGAAGCCGGAATACCTTTTAATCTTTAAAGGAAACTACATTTGTTTAATTGCTTTTAAATTTGGTTTTTTACATTATAATCAAGATATTCATGTGGAAAGTTGGTTACTGCAAACTGAAGGTTCGAATAGTTCTCACCGGTCCTTTGGGAGACGATCTTGCTTGCTACTATTCTGGGTAGTTTGGGCATACCGACTGCGTGTCGGATTATTTTTGGTGAAAAACGACGCACCAAGTACTGTCACCTATCATGTGCCTTAAGCATCCATTGTCAAAGTCCCAAATATTGGAACTTTTAGCTCTAAACAATGTATATGCAATCATGCTCACATGTTGCTTCTTTACAACCCATTGCTTCTTAGATGAGTATTATTTCTTTCTTCTGTTTTGACGTAGTGCTATAGATTTGGCTTTGGTAGGCACAAACCTTCTCCTCATTCTTTTAAGATCTCTGAGATAATCTTTACAATAAGGTCTAATATGGTCTGCAATCTCACAATAGCGGCAGATGATCTTCTTTTTATCTGATGTGTTGTGAAAGGCAACATTGGAGTTATTTCGGTTGAAGATCTTTCTGAGGTATATTTGGAGAATGGACGTTCTTTTCAACATTCGGAACATTCTTCTGGACATCTTCCTTCTGCTTAAGTTCCTCCGTTGCTTTGACAAACTTGATCTTTCCTGAGTTTTGTCTAATATACCCAAGACCATGTCGAACCTTCATGGTTTATCTTGAATTTAGAATCTCATGATCCAGATTCTTAGTACCATTATTGAGCATCCTAATGTTTCTCATAAACATCTTCAGATCTTCATTGGCTTGCTCAAGCTTCTTCTTCTGATCACATATCTTTTCTTGCAGAGATGCTTCACTGATGTTTTGATTATGTGAAACAAGTTCTTTGTTGATTTCAACAACCTGCAACCACTTGTTGAACATTTCTTGATGGGTGTTCTTAATATCTAAGTCACTGACATTATCATCATCGTCTGATTCTTGATTGTTGGTAAAAGGATCAGTATGAGATGCTTGTTTCTCTCTGACTGTAAGGGTATTGGCTTCATCTTCTGAATTTGATTCACTGGAGCTTGATTCTTATTCATTCATTTACCCTTCTTGATGCTTGTTTCTCTCTGGCTGTAAAGGCATTTGTCTTCCTCAAGATTTATCTCAAAGGTTCTGAGAGATTACATCAGTTCATCTAGCCTCATCCTTCTGATGTCCTTGACTTCTTCTATGGCAGCAACTTTGTAGGCAAATATTTTTATTAAAGACCTAAGAATTTCCTCACCAGCTTCTCATCTATTATGAATTCTCCCAACGAAAAACTCTCTTAGATATACTCCTTGATTGAGCATTGAACTCTCCAATAGTTAGAATCTGCCATTCTCAAATTTGGAAGTAATATTCTGAAGTCTTAAAAGTCTGACAGTGCTAGTTTCTTCAAAGGTTGTCTCCAGTATATCCCATGCAGCTTTTGCAGTCTCACATGTTGAGATTAGGCTAAATGACTCCAAATAGACAACGGAGAATACGGAGTTGAGATCTTTGGAGTTAACATTAAAACATCTCTTTTGTGGTTCAGTCTAGTCCTTCTCTGGAATGGCAGTATACTTATCATCCTTGGCGACTGTAGGTTGAATCCATCCTTCAGTGGCACTCTTTCATACTTGATCATCAATGGACCTGAGAAAAGCACGCAGCCTTACTTTTTTGTAGGGATAGTTATTGTCTTCTAGAAGCGGTGGCCTTTGTGGAACCTCCTTATTTTATATAACTCATGGCTTTAAAACTAAATACTTCACACCGAGATGTACTTGCAGTAATATTTTTATTTTGAACACAAAATGACTTGCTTTGGTGTTAATTGAAAGTGTACACCCCATATGATAAGTATCTATCTGCAAAATATTCACAGAAAAGTATACAAATGTTGTAGAGTGATGTTCACAATAATATTCAAGAACGTTATTGTGAACTTAATGTAGTTTGCAGAATGTAAAACACACATAAGATTGATAACCATGTTCGGCCAATCGATCTACGTCAAGGGGACTTGTTAAGTCTATGAAAAATAATCCACTACTCCAGTATCATGTTTACTTAGGATATTACATGACACAGACCTCCCATCACTCGAAACCTGTTCTACCTATACACCCTCTTTCGTTGAATTAAATCGTGAGATCCCTTCACAACCTAGATGTCCAACCTATCTAGTTTCCACAGAAAATCTCTCTCGAGACTCCTTTTGATAGTGTACGAAAAAGGATGTTTCAATATACGATGACTAGAACACTAATCTCTAGTCTAAAACACAACCAAAACTATGTGTCTCAAAATAGTTAGAGCTCTTGAAAATAATATGTGCAGTTCTTCTTTTCAGTGTATTAGCGTATTCAATATGTCTATACCCCAGGCTTTTTCATAGATAAGAAATACAGCCTCAACAAGGGAACATAAGTCCTAATCAGAATCTTAATCTTAAGCCTAGGTGGACGTTTACAATTAAAACTCTTAAGCTTGTAAATTATATGATTTTGGAATCTTTCAATAAATTTCATTGGTTACTTTGTGTAGATGTTTTACTCAAGACTTCTATTTCAGGAAAGCTATCTTGACATCTATCTTCCAATCTTATAAAACTTAAGATATGATTTAGATAAAAGAATCAGGATAAAACAGTTTGAAAGCTCTCACTTTCTTGTTTGATCCTTCTTTTTGTCTACTGATCCACATTCATCCAATGATTTTACTCCATTGGGTGGATCTACAAGCTCCCAACCATTTAAATTTGCCAAAATGTTATCTGAGTCACCTTATTTTAGTTCTTGGAATTAAATTCCAGTTCATCTGTGACTTAAATCCAAAGATTCTTTCACGAACAATAAACTCCCACGAGAATAAAGTTATTCAGATACTTGTGTATTCTCTATGACACGTTTGTGCAGTTACTGGTGGTTCTATCTCTTGTACACTTGGTACCGAAAATAACATTTCTCATCTCGTTTCCTTTAGAAGAAAACTGTTCATGGGCTCATAATTTATTACATAGTCTTCCTATGAGATACAGTTAGTTGTGTAAACAACGACCCTCTAATCTCTTAGAACTATATAATTCAGAATATCCTACAAACAAATGTATTTCTAACATAGATGATACGTAGCCGTTTCCAAGACATATTCATAAATGAATTTACTAACTCATTATCGATCTAATTTATCTCTAAAAGAACTTCACTCTTTCACACCATTTTACTAATTCCGTTTAAGGAATTTCTAGGTGTAATTACTTGGGATTAAAACCGAACATCTGATAAATAATCTTGTACTATCCCAAGAGATATGCAACACTACTATTAGACTGTAGTGTTTAAATACATTTTCCATGACGTTTCTTCATTTAAACTTTGTATTCTTTGAAATTTCAAAGTACTCAGTTTTAACAACACATCAAAAATGTACCAAAAAGCGAATAAAGTGTATTGTCAAGACAAAAAATTTGAATACCCTCTTGTAATGGATTCTTATAAATCAGATTTGAACAATCTCTAACTTATCTTTTAGCTCAATCCACCGTGGCCCTAAAAAGGTCACAACGGTCATTTTATTCTTTAAGTAAAATTCATTAATTGGAAAAGACTTAACTTGTAATGACCCCGGAGGTTCATCTTTTTACCAATCTTTGAATTACACTAAAGTAAAAATTCGACCAATCTTTATATGCTAAAGATATGTTTGGTTCAATTGTGAAGTTTTCCTTTTAGAATTAGATAATGAATTATCTATTGCACTTGTGGATAGATAAATAAGATTCTAAGGTTCATAAATTGTCAACTAATGTGCCACTATAGATAAAACAATTCATCTTTTCTCGATACCAAACTTGTTATCAAAAGAAACTGAATATCTAAAATACATGATTTAGAAAATGGATTTTCTAAATCCCAGCGCATAAAGACAATTTTTCAGCTAACTAACTTCTCCAGCTAAGTATGAGCCGCCGCTAAAAAAACTACCGCCGCAATAGCTAGCTGCTAGGGACTGCAAGTGTAAGCTGTCGACCCCGCTGAGTTAACCGTGTAAAGAAACTCACAGTTACCAGGTTCAGTCAACCTGTCGTTCATTGTATAATTTGTAAAGAAACTCAAGTTATATAGTGGATTTGCCCTTCTACGGAAGGAAGAGAAGACGTAGAAGTTCGAGACTTCGAACCTCTATAAATCATCTGTGTGCTGTACTGTTTTGCTTAATCTTGCATATCTCTAAACTATACACAAGCTCACACAAGCTGCACTCAAGTCAACTGAAAATCGTAAATCGACAAGTGCATATTTAAGTTTTTAAGCGAGTCAAGGGCCCTTATTATATTCCCTCTATACTGATACCGACTCGCCCGAGACCAACATACTCGGACCGGCGGTTTATAACCACAGGTTTGCAAACCGCACCATCATTGAAAAATACCCGGTCTGGTTCCGATTTAGGGGCTCGAAAAAATAAAAACATCTAGTTAGAAAGCCGGCAATTAGCCGGTTAAACCGGTGGTTTGTGTTTTTTTTTTCAACTGTCGAGATCATGATCTGTGTGATCTCGATCTACATCTGGAAACGCCCAGTGACGAATCACTGACGTTGAACCGGTGGTATTTTTGTAAAAAAATTAAATTCAAATTTCATTTTCCCCCCTACTCCCCAATTTTCATCTATGAATACTCCATCTCTTCCACCATTTTCACTTACACCAAAATCCTTGTTAAATTGTAAATTGTAAATTGTAATTTAATGTTAAGTTGTAACTTGTAAGTTTGTAACTTCATAGTTTGATTTACACTTTGTAATTTTATGTCATATTATTTATCAAATAAACTTGTATTCTTGTAAGATATAAATTATAGTATTGTGATATAATAATATCAAATAAACTTGTGTTTGTCATCCTTTTTAATTTTTAACTAGTAAATTTGTAGTATAGTTAATTTATGTCAATTATAATGTGATAATATTTAATAGTTTATAAGTTCGAATTTAAACAAAAATTAAAAAAAAATAAAAAATCATCGATTAACCGGGAAAAATCGAACAGTGCACAAACTGACCGTTGGCCTTCATTGCATGGTCCGATTATGGCTTGCGCGGGATGGAACCGCCTAACCAGCGACTTATAATCGTAACCGGCGCAAACCATAACCATGATCATCTCTACTCCAAACACGTACCGCTAGCTAAATCTACTATTTGATATTCGAGATTACACGAATCAGCTTATAATTAAAATATTTTCTTTTGCAATCATTGTTTTCAATAAGTCTATATATGCATCACGTTTAGAGGAACTTTCTCCTTTTTCACCTAATATGTTTTTGTTAGATGAAATGTCGACATCTTTTCGATGGGTGGAGACCAATTCAAGAAGTTAATTTGTAGTAGTTAGGATATGTAAATAAAAATTCATAATAAAAACCCATTATAAGAATTATGAAAATAAAATACTACGTATCAATTTTCCATGTTACTAGTGTTTTCAGCGAAGTCTAAACATAAAATTTATTCGAATTTGTGCTACAACTTATAAAAATGAATAATCATACTAGCAAAGTATATCCATAATATATATTCTAGGAATAATATCGTCAACCCATTCATCCAAAAAAGGCTAAATATAATGAAGTGACATCAAATCATGGCTATAATTAACAATAATTCAACCGACTAGGCAATTGATGTTTATGTTCAAAAAGTTTGAATTAAAAGTTGACAAATAACATGGGCAAATTCTAATTTTGTCGTAGTTATTAAATTGAAGGGCACGCAAAACACACGCATTAATCAGAAAAGGAAAAAAATTGATTATTAATGACAAATATTTGAAGAAAACAATACATCTGTGTAAAGAACATGAACAAACAATGGAATTGAATGGGAATATTATAAATTATAATATCAAATTATTATTTTTTGCAATTAATCTACATGCATGCATGGTCTCGCCGCTTGCCAAAATTCATTTATCTGTTTTTAGAATAATAATAACTAGTATCTCTCTCGCGCGATGCTCGATAGTATTTTATTTTATAATAGTTGAAAAGCTAAAAGTAAAACTCAATCATAATTTTATATATATATATATATATATATATATATATATATATATATATATATAGGGAAAGGATCAAATGAGAACCCTTTCCCCAGGTGAGAACTAGGAACCAATCCTAGCCCTTGTTTGACTCAATCTGGACGGTCCAGATTAAATCAGATTTAAGTGGATGGGCGGTGGCATTCCTGTAATTTTTGGCAACTTTGTGGACGGAGGGGTAACATAGTAATTTAATAATTCAATATTTCTTTCCTTTTGTTCCGAGTCTAAAATGAGAATCGCGTGATGCTAAAATGATCGAATTAGGAGGCTAAAATTGATGTGACATTTTCCACTAGGGTTCACCATTCCTAATTAGGGTTTATTACGTTCCGATTAGGGCTCTAATCCCAACTAGTAATTATGAGATTCTCATTAGAGTTCATTGTCCCCAAATAGGATGTATTGCATTTCATTCTAATGAAATCATCGTTCCATTTTTGTTTATCAACACATGCTAAAATGAGAAATGCATGAGGCTAAAATGAGCGAAGTCGGAGGCTAAAATTGAATCTGGGCAATTTCAGAGTTCAGTTCCGATTTTGCCCTTAATGAGACGCGTGAATTGAAGACTTTCGTTTTAATTACACAATTACCACCGCAAAATCTAGATTGATCTGGACCGTCCAGATTGTGGAATGGAGGAATGGGATTGGTTCTTAGTTCCCACCTGGTGACTGGTTCTCACCAGATCCCATCCCTATATATATATATATATATATATATATACATATATATATTTACAATTGATACGATCCTAGGTGGTATGCCGATGATCGAGTTCGAGCGTTCAGAAAGGTTGGCGCAAGTGGCAGCGCGAGTCCGGGTGCGATTCAACCGGTCGTGCCAATGGGTGCAAGTTACAGCACAAGTAGACCGCTCTGACCCGAGACGTGTTTCGCTTTGGGCCGGGCGCGAGTCAAAGCGAGACCCAGGGCACGAGTGGGCCCGTGTCGCGCCCAGTTGGAGTGTTCCGAATTTATCCGATTTTTATTTATTTATTTCCTTTTTAGATTAGGATTTGATACTAGGATTTTATTTTATTTTGCCCACCTATATAAGGGCTTATTCTGAATTATTTGAGACAGTTGATTTTGGATATTGACACTTCTTTGCGGAGATTTTATTTGAATCGTTGATTCAACCCCCCTTCCCGACTTATCAAACAGTCAGACATATCTGTTTGTGGCGTCTACATTTTTATCCATAGTCTGAGTTTTCAATCATCTTTGGGTCGAGATTGTTCGTGATCTTCGGTTTGTCCATATTGTAAGGCTTGGGTTGGGTATTTCCATCCTATCCCATTGGAACCAGATACAGTCGTGGGTCGAGACCTCATCATTTAGTATCAAAGCTTCAGCTTTGTATCAGGTTTCGGTTTATCTCTTTTAATTTCTGTAATTTAATTTCCGTTCATTATAAAAAAGAGAGAGAGACGCCGGTTCTGAAAAAAAAGAGTAAAAAGGTGGGAATTTTTTTTGCTGTTTCGTTGATTCCAGTTGTGTTATTTGTGTCCCGGGATCTTATATAGCGTCCGTAGATAAATAAAAAATTTTCGGAAAATTTCAAAAATTTTGAATTTTTTGGTGAAAATGTTGGGTTTCTTATGTGGTATTGATATTAGTTGTTGGGGAAGCTGTATTTTGGTGTTTGAAGTGTGTTGAGCATTGCTGGTAGTGGAAAAAAAATGTGAAGAAAAAAAAATGTTTTATTCTATTGGTTACGGAGGTGGATATTACCATAGCGGTGAACGAGAGAAGTATTGGGAGTCAGACATTCCACTATTTCCAGGTCACAATGATCCCGAGTTGTACCTAGAGTGGGGAAGAAAAATTGAACTGTTGTTTAACTGTCATAATTATCCTGAGCGGAAAAATGTTCGAGTTGCAGTTAGTGGGTTTTGTGAAGAAATCCTCACCTGGTGGAATCAATTTTATTCCGTTAGGCGACGTATTGGAGAACCCATAGATACATGGAAAGCGATGAAAAGAGTGTTGAGAAGGCGTCATGTGCCTTATTCCTGTCAAAGGGAGCTGGAAAAGAAGCTACGGAATTTGAGACAATGAATAAACAACGTAGATGAATACTACAATGAAATGATGGAGTCCATAAGGTGAGCTGACGTGGATGAATATCCGGAGGAAACTATGGAGAGATCCCTCATTGGCCTATGCAAGGAGATTAGAGACGTGGTGGAGTCGAGGCACTATGAGGAGTTGGAGGATATGGTGCAAAGAGCAATCAAAATGGAGAAACGACTGCAGAAGAAAAGCACTAAGACCCCATCCATATGGGATTTGGATTGGAGTGCTTTTACACATGTGCTGGAGGTGAGACTGAAGAATGAGGAGATTGATGACGTGGAGTCTGATGTGGAGTTACCAATTTTGTTCGTGACCACCAATGAAGATTCTAATCCTGAGGTACCATTTTCAGTTAATACATATACTGATGGCTTGTTAGTTGTTTCCACATGTGAAAACATTGGTGAGTATAATCTTGAGGAGCCTGTTCTAGAAGATTGTAATCAAGAGAAGACGGTGGTGGAAGATTAAATTTGTTCAGATTCTACTGTGGTCGATCAAAAATCTTTGAGTTTGCAAATAAAAGGGGAAAACGAGTTAACTCAAGAGGCCATAGATGGCGGGCAGTTCAAGGCAGAAGGTGAGGAAAAGGAGTTAATATTGCAATCTTGTCTTGAAATTGCATGTAACACCAGTTGGGATTTGGCCACAGATCAGTTGAAGCGACTCATGCAAACAGACCAAATGGAATTTATGCAAACACGCGATTCTTTGTCAATAGTTTCCTTTAGATGTTTTTTTTACAGGCTGACGAAGATGTACCACCAAACACAGAAGTGCCACCAGATTTATCCCTGAATCCTATGATCGGGCATTCGATGGTGTTGAAGTGGCGACCGTTTGACACATGCTAGACGAGTTTGAAAATGTCTCTTGTGCAGCTTGTGGTGGGAGAGTTTGATGATTAGATCGTGTTCGTATTTGATCCAGGAGGATGTTCGGATTTGAGGATAAATTCCTTTCAAGAGAAGGGGAATGATACGATCTTAGGTGGGGTGCCGATGATCGAGTTCGAGCGTTCGGGAAGGCTGGCGCGAGTCCGGACATGATTGAGCTGGTCGTGCTAATGGGCGCGAGTTACAGCGCGAGTGGACCGCTCTCACCCGAGACATGTTTCGCTTTGGGTCGGGCGCGAGTCACAGCGTGAATGGGCCCGTGTCGCGCCCAGTTGGAGTGTTCCGGATTTATCCAATTTGTATTTATTTATTTCCTTTTTAGATTAGGATTTGATACTAGGGTTTTATTTTATTTTGCCCACCTATATGAGGGCTTGTTCTGAATTATTTGAGACAGTTGATTTTGGATATTGAATATTGACACTTCTCTGCGGAGATTTTATTTGAATTGTTGCCCGACTTATCAAACAGTCAGACATATCTATTTGTGGCGTCTACATTTTTATCCGTAGTTCGAGTTTCCAGTCACTATATACCTTGGGTGTTTAAAGGGATTAAGTATTTAAAATAATTGATACATAATTTTTGATATGATAGTGAAGTGACGAAGTTATGTATTCAAAAAATGGTACACAATTGATGATGCTCTATACATAAATAGGATTTACTTCACATTTAAAATTTGAACAAGCAATTATGAATCTCATCAATATGATTTATACATATATAATATAAATTAAACTGAAATTATTTGCCACTAAATTCCATGGGATAGTAGTAAATAATTTGAGTTCAATTTTTTTTTTTTTAATCACACATCCTGCCACTCTGGTATTGAGGAGATTTAAATTCATGACATTTGATCTCCCAACAATCTCACCCCACTACTAGACCATCCCCACCAAAATACTCATAAATATACTTTATATGACCCTTAAAAAAAATGCAGGCCTAGGCCCCCCCCCCCCCCTCTGCACACAGTTTTTATAATGAAGTTTTTTCTTTTCTACGTGGTTTAATTGCGGGTTAGCATGCACAAAACCAAATTTACGTACTTAGATAGCTTCGTTTGAGTAGTGGTTGCAAGAATAAATCTATTAACCGTATCTTATATATATGAATATAATGTTACTTTTCAAATATATAGTCATAATTTTACACAATCATAAAATTACATAACATAATCATAGCGGTTCAAAAATTAACTAAACCAACCACGGCAATAAAAATAATTCCAATCGACCGAATAAAAATCTCGATTTAGATGATATTTTATGGGTGATTTTGGTTTTAAAATTTGTGTGAACCGAATTGTTGGTTTAGTTGAGGATTTAAGCTCTATAAAATCGAACCAAATAAATAACAGCCAATTGATTTTCTTTTATATATACATACAAATGCATGTGCAATTATATTCATGAATAGGATACAAAAGGTCTCCCAAAATCGTCTTATAAGAGGAGGATTGACCTCACTTTAATAAGTGTCACATGCCACTTTCTCTAACTAATGTGGGATATTTAATACGTCCCAAGTGACACATGCCACTTTCTCCAACTAATGTGGGATAACACACCCCCTCACGCGCAGCGTGGAACTAAGCCACAAATCGCCGAGAACTCGATCGAGCACTCACAAAATCAACTTGTGAGGGATATTTAATACGCCCCAAGTGGCACATGCCACTTTCCCCAACCAATATGGGATATTTAACACACCCCCTCATGCGCAGCGTGGAACTAAGCCACAAATCGACGAGAACTCAATTGGGCACTCACAAAATCGACCTGTGAGGGAAGGGTTGCCCTCAATTTAATAAGTGGCACGTGTAACTTTCTCCAACCAATGTGGGATATTTAACAAACTCCCCTTACACACAGCGTGGAACTAAGCCACAAAATGTTGAGAACTCGATATTGAGGGCCCCGACATTGAAATTGGGGTTGATTCTGATACCATGTTAGAAATGAATATCGGGCCTAACTCACCCCACTTTCTCTAACCAATGTGGGATATTTAACAGTCTCACTAAACAAACTTCAAAATCTTTAATTTAATAGATTCCGGAACCTTATTTTTGTTCTTAATATATAAATGTAAGTGTGATGGAGTCTTGTGCGAGACTGTTTTACGGGCGAAAATTTATAAGATGGGTCAATATTTGGATCCAAACACAATAAAAAATATCAATACAAACTACAAATGTGCCCTTGAAAATGATGCATTCGGATATTTACCTATCGTACAGATTTTGGCCCTTAAGACTGTTTCACACAAGTTTTTGTCATAAACATCAAGTTTTAATCTAGGCATATTTTAATCTCATTATCCCTATGTTGTATAAATCACTTAAAGTTGAGCTGATACAACGCGCACATAAGATCTCCACTTCACCAACTAAACCACTTCACAGAGGTATGAAAATTGACCTTCTAAAACAAAAATAAAAATCATGCATTTTGGACGGCTACAATCTAATATGTACTATACTCGTAAATTAGTTATGTGTGTTTATATGATGTCATGTATAATGGTATAATATTTTGCATACATAATTAAGATCAAATAATTCCCTCGACTATTTATTGGGACTTAATTGAACATGCCTGAATAACTATTTTGCTCAATTCGCCCCTGTAACTTTAAAAAATGACTGAATTAAACCCAACACGTTAGTAACGCTGTTTACACACTTAAACCCGAAGCCAAGCACATGTAGAGATGATACGTTGTCCCGTAAATTTAAGATTGTCACATGCATCTGCATCTCACTGACAATTTTTAATACACACACCCACCCATACCCCAATTAATTACAACATATAAAAATTATTATTGAAATTAGATTTGTCTATATATTATGTCGGGGTATTATCAAATTTTAGTTTGACTTTTTAAGGAATTCACAAAAATGTCTTGATCTTTTATAAATAATAATTTAACACCTGGTTTTTTGAATATAGACCAAATCTAACCTGAAATTAAATTTTAAACTTTTAGTTGCTGATGTGTATTTTTATTTTTAATTTTGTTTGATCAATTGATGTGGCACAAGTATTTCCTTCGTCGTTAAAAACTTCGGGCAAAAAGATACATGTCGGCAACTAAAAGATAGAAAATTAATTTCAGACTAGATTTATTATATATTCAAAATGTCAGGTATTAAATTATTATTTATAAAATGTCAAGACATTTTTATGAATTCCTTAAAAGATCAGGCTAAAATCTGATAATACAGATATGCTTATATCTTCATATATCCACGTTTCTTTATCGATACTTATTGTATACCCATACTGCACCCACTACGTGTGGTATATTCAAAACGTAGAATTACAATTATATCTCCAAAACCAAATAATTGATTTTTTAGGATATAATTTGGATTCTCAAAATTTAATTAGACCAAACTGTTTCAGGTATTCCACTATGTCTCCATGTGAACACTGGCATTTTTAATGCCCCACACACAATGACACACACTGACAAACCGTTTCAATTTTTCTGTTTCCCTTTGTATTTGACCCTCAAATTCATAATTTTAATATTATTTATCAAATGATCAACGTAATCATGATAATTAATTATTAATTAAAAATTAAATACTAAACAATAACTATAAGTATTAATTGGGTGGGATGAACCATAATTAACAATTGTAAAATTAATTTAGAGCACCCAAAATGAAAATGAAGAATATTTTTTCAAGAATTACTCTTAATTTAAAAATATAATACAAAGTGAAACACACAGAGCATGGCGTAAAATCTAACATGCATGTATACACACACATGCACATCATGCACTTTTATGCATGTGCGTTATTTAATTTGTTTACTTTAATTTGTTTGCAAATGAGAATATTAATGAATACTTTTCATGTCACGTGCATGTGGACCTTTGTATTTCTCCCCAACATTTATGATTCCCATAATCACACATACAAAAATTAAGTATATACTTTGTGTTATCTATATTTAATTGTACGTTGTTACAGATGAGAACAATTAATTATGTATGGATGTATGAATAGCGCATATATTAATATTAAGGAGCTCCCTTAGTAGCCCATTCGTGCAGAATTATTGAATTAACAATATTTTATGGAATGTCGATCATATTAATTATATATTCTAGAGTGATCATTCTCGTCACATATAATATCAATAATTCTTAGTCGATAGTGTTGGTATGAATCCATTCACAATTTTTTAGTTCTAATGAAATTTGTCTCTCCTATAAACTGAAAAAGGACGGTGACGACAAAATTAAAATTTTCGGTGGTCTTTTTAATTATTACTATTTTTTGTATAGTTGAATCGAATCCAAATTGGATCATGGGAGCAATAAAAGGTTGGTTTTTCTAGAACGTAATATTTTATAATTTATTTATTTTATTTCATTCAAATAAATTCAAATCCATGTGATCAATGAAAATACATGAACCGATCGAGTACTTAATCATCAACAAGTTATTTCTTATTTCCACAAGTAGGTTTTCGTATGACTTATACTTTAACATAGCACTAATTAAACATGATCTTCGACGATATATATATATATATATATATATATATATATAAATACATATATAGCACTAATTAATTATTAATTAGAGATCTAAATCTGATGCTATTATTTCATTGAAGCACGAATTAAGTAGGTCCAAAAATGCACCCATTTTGAATCCTCCCCCAATTTGACCTGAACTGGACGGATCACATTTCATGTTACTCAAATCAGCACTTGAAAATTATTCAGATTATATATGATATTATCATCAGTTTGTGTTTCCTGCATGGTGTTATCATCCTTTTTTATATCATATTTGGATGATTATTTAATTATGCACCTAATGCCTAAATTAAATCATGCTATGCATGTATCTTAGGAACCTTCAATATAAGTTACAAGCTTGCACATCTAACTTATATACTACTTCCATATGATTTAATCAAAACCACCATCACTTCAAGGTAAAAATCCCAAATCAAGTAGTACTGTGTGTGTTCATACTACTCATATAAGGCGATACTTTTACAAAAAGAATGCCGAGCACGAATGACTTGAAAATTTTGATGATGTTTTAATCGCTACAAATTAAAACAATATCTTGTAATTATAAATTAGGGTACATGCGATCATTTTAGTGGAGTCAACACTAATATGTATATATAGGAGCTGTCAATTGGGCCGGTCCTAGCTGAGCCCGTTGGGCTCCTGCAAAAAATTAGCCCGATCCAATCAGGAAATTCTGAGCCATGTTTTGGGAAGTCCAGGCCTGCCTAAAAGTGGGCTTTTTTTGTTTACCCACATCTAAATTTTAGGGGTTGATTTAATACAGTCTAGTTTCGGGCTAGTAAAACCATGACCTAGCCTAGCCGGAATTGGGCTAGACTTAAATGCCAACCATATGCCTAAAAAAGAATATCTCGTAATATTCTTTTTATTTATTTATTCTTAATTTTATTTTTTTATAATTGCTAAGGATATGATATGATATGATATATATGCATAATTTCATTATCAATAGGAAATTTATAAATGAAAAATGAATTAACAGTTCATAATAATATGTAAAATTTATTTAAATTATGCAAAATAAAAACTACAATTCAAAACAATATTGCAAAAAAAAAAGTTACATAATGCACTTAGTTAAAAATTAAAAAAAAATCAAAAAATAAAATAAAATAATCAAGAAAAAAAAAATAACTTCTTCTCTTTCTCCTTTTCCATGTCTCACCTGCAAAAATATCGGTGTCTATGCCGACGACATGTCGTCTATTACCATATCTTTGTCTTTGTAGTCTTTTTCGTGTTTGAATGAATTAAAGTAACATGTAGTTGAAACTCTATTTCGTGTATCAAAATGGAGGCTTTTATATGTAGATTAGAAATGCTGAATTGGAGTGAGAAAATCAAGTTCCCGCAGATCTGTCACACCCGGGTCGACCAAGCCATCCGGGTCGACCCAGAACCCTGTTTTAACACAGGGTCGACCCAGGTCAGCTGAGCCAGGTCGACCCACCTCTTCATAATTTGCATTAGGTCGGGTTGATCAAGCTCTCCCGGGTCGACCCACCTCTACTTTGAGTTGTGCTTCGGATTTCTTTGGATTTTGATATCTTAATCCAGTCCATTAGGCTTTCATTAAGTATTTAATTAAGCCCAATAGCTTAATTAACACCCCTTCAACTCCCCTTGTCCATATTCACTACTTTTGCTTTAAATATACAATGAATTCACAATAATTACTACAAAACTAACAAACATATCAAAAACTCCAAATGATAATAAAATGAGCACACGAGCTATATAAAATACACAACTTCGCATAATAAAGTACATTAATTCATATCCAAAAGTTGTGTAAAATACACAGCTGTCAGACACACGAACCACTGTTACTCCTCGTGAGGCAAATGCTTGGTACTTACCTTCTGTTGGTGCATCTCTGCCCTATCCTACATTGTGTCGCACTATTGTTGGTAGTTTAGTTTGTCTCAGCATCACCCGTCCGGACATTGCTTATGTCGTTCATATTGTTAGTCAGTTTGTATCTTCCCCCACCATGATCCATTGGGCACCCATTCTTCGTATTCTTTGATATCTTCGAAGTAGCATATTCCAAAATCTTCTGTTTTCTTCCACGTGGTATCTTGAACTTCAAGCATTCTCTGATGCTGATTGGGCCAGCGATCATATTGATGGAAAATCCATCATGGTCTATATGCTTTTCTTGGTGACTCTCTCATCTCTAGAAGAGCAAGAAACAACATGTTGTCTCTCGCTCTTCTACATAAGCTGAGTATCGAGCTATGGTTTCTCTACTACCATCGAGATTGTTTGGTTACATTGGTTACTTACTGATATGGGTGTCTCTCTTCTTGATCCCACTCATTTGTATTGTGATAACAAGAGTGCTATTCAAATTGCCCACAACTCTATGTTTCACGAACGTACAAAACACATTGAGATTGATTGTCACTTCACTTGTCACCATCTACAACATGGCACTCTTACCTTGCTCTTCATTAACTCTTTCTCATAGGTTGCATATCTGTTCACCAAGTCTCTTCCGCTTCTGCTTTCTTGTTGGCAAACTCTCGATACTTCTTATAGCGACACTTAAGTTTGAGGGAGGATGTTAAAATATATTATATGTGCCTTTATTTTTAGTTAGGGTATTTTTATCTTTTTACAGTAACCTTAGTTCTCTTCCCTTTTTTCTTTGGATTGTGTTTTGCTTTGGGGACTCACTTTTTGCCTCCCACTTTGTAAGCTTCTGGGATATCTTTGTTTTGCTAAATGAAGTTCTTCCTTCTATCTTTGTCTATGGCTCATCTCATTTTAGTTAACACTCTTATAGTGCCCAAACTTGCTACAAGAGACACAAACCTTAGGGATGAAATTGTATTGAAATACCAAGTTAAAGAGAGCACCATCGAAAGATTGAATCTCTAAGGACTTAGGTAGTGGTGTTGTAGCATCAATCTCTACAATTAGTCTTGCATAATATACTCTTTGCTTGTGGAATGTGGTGGAATTCGTTATGATAGGAGTTCCAATATGAGATAATATCTTCCCAAGTACGTTCGGGCTCCAAAATTCAAGAGGGGTGTTAATGCTCACCCAAACCTGCATATTCTTAGGGATAGAAACAATAAAATTAAAATCTTCAAATATTAGATAGAGGATAATCAACCTTTTATATATGTTATACGACCCTCTTTTAAATACCTCCATCATGTTATTGCGATGTTTATGTTAAACCAACACGAGATCCACACAATAATTCATTATAGATGAGAGAAGAGGAAGATAAGGAAGAAAACCAATATGTTCAATGAGCTTACAAGATGTAGAAGCAAAACGTGAAGTCCCAATACAAACATGAGACAATGTAAAAGGACAATAGTGCCCTTAATAGCAAAACAATATTACATATATATTTCTAACACCCTTCCTCAAACTCAAGATGTCGCTGCGACGAGCATCGAGAGTTTGTTAACCAAAGTGTGAAACACGGAAGCGGAAGAGACTTGGTGAAAAGGTCAGCAACATGTGATGAAGAGGTAACGAAGGGTAAGGTTAGAGTTTCTTGTAGTAAGTGGTGGCGAGTGAAATGACAATCGATCTCGATATGCTTGGTGCGCTTGTGGAAGATGGAGTTGTGAGCAATTTGGATGGCGCTTTTATTGTCACAATACATCGGGGGTCGGATCAAGGATATAGACACCCATATCAGCAAGCAACCAACGCAACCAAATATTCTCAGTGGTGGTGGAAGTCATGGCACGATACTCAGCTTTTGTGGAAGAGCGAGAATCAACCCTTTGTTTCTTACTTTTCTAAGAAATAAGGGAATCACCAAGAAAAAAAACATAAGCCAGTGGTAGATTTGCAATCAACGGGATCGCTAACCTAATCCATATCTGAGAATGCTCAAAGCTCAAGAGATGAGGTAGAAGAGTACAAAAGGCTATGAAATATTGTACCTCGAAGATATCGGATGATACGGAGAACAGCAAACCAATAAACAGTGGTGGGTGATGAGACAAAATGATTGACGATGTGGACGGCATAGACAATTTCAGGATGAGAAATAGTGAGGTAGATAAGCTCCCAACAATGGTTTGATACAACGCAGGATCTTCCAAAGGTGAGCCATCAAAGGTAGAATACCGAACATTTACTTCCATAGGAGTATCAATAGTTCGGGTATCAGTGAGGTGAGCACGCTCAAGGATGTCAGTGATATACTTAGATTGGGAGAGGAGATATCCCCTAGGAGACCTGCAAATCTCAATACCAAGAAAGTAGTGTAGAGGACCTAAATCCTTCATCGCAAAATGAGATGCTAATTCGGATTTTAAGAGTAAATCCCATCTGTGTCACTCGCAGTAATGATCATATCATCAACATACAAGGTGAGAAGAATGATGCCAGAGTCCAAGGTCTTAATAAAGAGGGCGTGATCACAGTCACTCGAAAGAAAACTGTTCGGTATTTATTTTCACCTAAACTGCAAGTGTACAGTGAGGCTAGTAGCAAAGTAGTGAACAAGGTCGAATCCATAGAGACTCAATATCTAATCACTAGTTATTCTCTTTATTCTACAGCTGTTATCTAGACTAACAAATTATGATAATTTTAAACTATTAAAATAAAATAAATGAATAATGCGCAGAACCAAGCTTAAAGCAAACAAAGAAACAGAGATAAATTATCAATGAAGGGAA
Source organism: Perilla frutescens (assembly GCA_026008535.1). Classification (NCBI taxonomy): domain Eukaryota; kingdom Viridiplantae; phylum Streptophyta; class Magnoliopsida; order Lamiales; family Lamiaceae; genus Perilla; species Perilla frutescens. The sequence continues at coordinate 41,652,637 of BRKX01000001.1, forward strand.
ACGCGTATTCTAGGATTGATTCTTCATCAAAGACTCCATCTCATTACTAGTCCAATAACTATGCCTATGTTTAGATTTTGATCACACTAGAGCAACCGCTTAGCTATTCAGAATTTCTTCTCAGATAATTAAGAACGTTGGTTACATTACATATAACAATGTATCCAATTATTAGCTATAATGTAACTCCTAAATGATCCACAGGTAAAAACTCTCACTAGTAATCTCAACTCTCTCGAGTAATATTAATCACCACGTCAATTATTCTAACCTCGTGTTGAAACTCCTCTCTCGATTTATGAATCAACACACACAAATATATCACTCAATGGCCAATCAATTGACATAAATAAAAATAATCCAAGAATAATTAAAGTTTAATTAAAATCATAGACACATAATTGGACTTAATAAAAAGATTTCATAAATGAATCCGAAATCAACCCTAGAATACTAGGGCTTAAGTATTCATAAGGAAATAAACAAAATAAATCAAATTCACGATGTTCATAGCTAGACAAGAATTAAACTGAATAAAACCCGGAAGAATAAATCTGTCTCTAATCTTGACTCGCTTGAAATCCTCTGGCGTGTTCCTTCCGATGCTTTTTCTCCACAGCAAACCTCTGTTCCAAACTTGGGGGCTGGTAATTCGTGTGGAATTTTCACCCAAAAGAACCCTATTTATACCAAGTTTAAGGAAAAGCCCAAAAATACAGCAAAAATTCGGAAAAGCCCGCTTCATTCGTGACCCGAGTCACGACCGTGCAGCCCGCGAATCAGCCCGTGAGTCTACGTGGCGCCACCTGGCATAGAATTCGCGATCCCTCTCTTTATTTGCGACCGGGGTCGCGAAAATCCTTCTTCTTCACCCTGCCTCTATCGCGACTCTGCAGTAACCAACTCAACGGGACCCGCGACCATGCAGTCGCGAGTGGGTCACGGGTCGATGCTCACGACTTCTCTTCAGCTTATTCTGTCCCGTTTCTCGATCAATTCCTTCATATACTCTTCTGGGACTCCACATTCATTTCAATACTCTAAAACATCCAAATCTCACGTACAAACCTGCAAAATATGTCAAGAACGCCCAACTCCCAAAAACTCAGAAAACTTGACTAAACTGAGATGAAACACACTCAAATCATACGAAACATGACACCACAGTGTACCAAAATCAGTGTAAAATCTCAGTTTATCAACTCCCCCAAACTTAGAAATTTTTTTGTCCTCAAACAAAGAACAAGACTTAACTCAAGGATCAATACAAATTATGTATACAACTCACAATCTAGCAATCATGAAATCAAGAAGTAAGAAACATGTAAGCTCAAAATCCATAAACCCTTCAAATCACCCACACGCACATTTGAAACTCAACAAACATACATCAAACCAATGTTCTTCTCACGTGTGTGTATATCACTAAAACTCTCACAAAATATATATCAAGGTAATCACTCATCGAACATCAAACATATGAAAACATCAACCATAGGCTTGCACTTCTTCCTCAACTCTCCAAATGAAATCATGCCAGAATTAAAGATCAAATAGGTCTTTTAACTGGGTTGTAATGTAGGCTTTGGGTTAGGGTTGGAATCGTATGGCTAAAGTGACTTGAAAACTCTGCAAAAATCACCAAAGTTCACAGCTTCATCAACTCAGCTCTACCAATCAATTTAAGCACCCCCCCTTTTTTTAGCAACGACACAGGTTAGACTTTGTCTAACTCACTTCTCCTACACAACCACGTTTCATGGACTCTTTGAGTCTATTATTTTTTTTTCATCTATGTTATTGGCATCCTTTTTATTCCTATTTTTTCATCATTTTTTTTTGGAATGCCAACAACACTCATCACCTCACAACCATCAACACCAAAAGTGCTCTATCATTCACAATCACAATCATTCCTTTTCCCTCCAATCCTATTGTCCACATATTCTATCATTCATACCACAACGGGATTCACAAAGGAAAATGATGATTAAGCTCAACGGGGTTCACAAAGGAATTATGTTTATCTAAGGACCGTGTTTGGGCAAATGGCTATAGAAGAAATGGCCTAAAATCATTTCTTCAATTCCAAGCATAGTCAAAATCACAAGTGAGGAATCATGCAAGTTCTAGTGACATCAACACATGCTGACCAACACACATCAAGAAAAATACGGGTTTACCACCCTTAGGCATGAAAGCTCACGGTTAGACATTGGTCTTAATCATGCTCATCAAGCTCAAATGTACACATGTGATCAAATCAGAACTCACAAACTTCAAGATATACATATCCCCACTTCCATCAATTATCATCACCAAAGCATGAATTCAATACATAACTTGATCAAGTTCCTCCAAAACCACAAGATTAAAGCAGACAAACTTCAAAATTTTCCAGGATTTTGACTCTAAAGTAAAAACAAAATAACCAACAAAACTAACTAAGAAAGCAGGTAAATAAAAAGAACGGTCTAGACACCTCCGGCGCACATCCCCCCAAACTTATTCAACACTCAGAGGAAGAAGAAGTTTGAAACGAAGACGGAGAGGTAGCTAGACCACTTACAGCATAGTCAGGAGGACGGGGGATGTCGGTACGGCGGGTACCCAAATGGCATGTACGGGTACAAGTGGGGAGGCATCTGATGCTGCTGAGATGGGCCACGCTGAGATTGGCTAGAAGATGCAGGCTCATGAGGGCGGCCGGAGGAAGACGGGATACTAAGACCAGCACCATAGGGAGGGTAAGGAAAATACGCACTCGGGTGCGATTGGAGTCCCCGAACCATGTCTCTAATATCGTGGATCTCCCCACGCATATCATGCACATCTGTCTGCAAGGTCTGAAATGCCGCATTCATAGTGCCATAATTGGTATTTAAAGTACCAACGGCAGTGTGTATCGAACTGATAGCCGTGTTCATGTTAGCCATCATATCCGTGAGGGAATCCCACTGGTCATCAGTACGCTCCTCTCTTATCCGAATGTTGGCTCTCCGTTCAGCTCAAGCAGAAGACTCAGCCTCCGCTCTGTGCATGCCCTCAGAAATCTGGAAGCGGTTCTCCCCCGCGGCAGTATCAATAACAGCTCGGTGAGCTGGAGTATCTAACAGCCAATTTTCAGTGCGAGTCAGATCCGACACAGTGGTGAGTGGCCGGTTGGGCAGAGGAAAGACACGATTGCCCCTTAAGGTCAAGAGGTGTGCATCCATGCGGTTGGTCAGCATCCGGGATTGACGTAAGTTTGGCAAGGCCATGGCTCGAGGACCCGGAAGACTGCCGTACCGATAGAGAGGGATACGCAAGTGAGCGGTAATTGGTGTGAGCATGCCTCCGATTTCAATGGCATCGGTGGCCTGTGAACTTTGCCTCTTGAATTGCTGCATCAGGAAGGCGGCAAAGTTAAGATTTGTACCACTCAACATAGCCCACAAGAAAATAATCTCAGGTGTCCGAATCCCCGATGTCTCGTGTCGTGCCAAGACGGTGGAAACAATTATTTTCTGCACATAGCGAAACACCGGATTGGGCATGGCAGAGGCCTTGGCTCGTTTATGATCATAGTGCGCCGTTTCAGACTGAAGGCGTAGCCAAAAATGCCCAGCCTCGACTCTGTTGAATATGGTGAAATCTCAACAATAAAAATGTGTATTTCATTAATCTAATAGAGTCACATATATATAGATGAATCTATTCTAGGAAGGTAGAATCCTATACAATCTATACTTTACATATATATCTTTAACACTCCCCCTCAAGCTGGATCATAGATATTAATCATGCCCAGCTTGTTACAAAGATAAGCTATCCTCATCTCACTAAGAGCCTTTGTGAAAATATCTCCTAATTGATCTTCAGTTTTCATATACCTAGTAGAGATCAACCTTTGTTGAATCTTCTCACGAACAAAGTGACAATCGATCTCAATATGCTTAGTCCGCTCATGAAAAACTGGATTAGACGAAATGTGGAGTGCGGCTTGATTATCACACCATAACTTAGCGGGTACTGAGACCTTCAAACCTATCTCTTTAAGGAACTCATATATCCAAACTATCTCACATGTAGATTTGGCCATAGCTCTATATTCTGATTCTGCACTTGAACGAGAGACGACATTCTGCTTTTTACTCTGCCATGAGACCAAATTTCCACCGAACATAACACAATATCCTGATGTAGACCTTCGATCCTCCTTGGATCCTGCCCAATCAGCATCTGAGAAACATTCAATATTTTCATGCCCATGATTATTGTACACAATTCCACGTCCTGGGGCTCCTTTCAAGTAGCACAGAATCTGCTCAACTGCCTTCCAATGATCAATAGTTGGTGACGACATGTACTGACTGACCACACTTACTGAATACGCAATGTCAGGACGTGTCATTCGAAGATAGTTCAATTTGCCAACCAATCTTCTATACCGCTCAGGGTCATCAAACAACTCACCGTCTTTTGTTAGCTGTAAGTTCGGAATCATTGAAGTGCTACATGGTTTGGCACCCAACTTTCCAGTTTCAGATAGTAGGTCAAGCACATACTTCCGCTGAGATAAGAATATCCCTTTCTTACTCCTATTCACCTCAACGCCTAAAAAATACCTCAGTCTTCCCAAATCTTTAGTGCTGAACTGAGTATGGAGAAAAGCCTTCAATGAATCAATGCCGTCAGAATCACTACCTGTAATCACCATATCATCCACATATACTACAAGCAAAATGATACTACCGCCAGATTTCTTATAGAAGACCGAATGTTCTGACTTACTCTTCTGCATACCAAATTTCTCAACTACTGTAGTGAAGGTATTAAACCACTCACGAGGACTCTGTTTCAAGCCATACAGAGATTTGTGAAGAAAACAAACCTTCTGAGACTCCCCCTGAGCAACAAAGCCGGGCGGTTGCTCCATAAAAATAGGTTCGCGAAGATCACCATGAAGAAAAGCATTCTTTATATCCAGCTGGTGAAGAGGCCACCGATGAGTGGCTGCCAAAGAAATCAAGAGCCTGATGGATGTTAACTTAGCAACAGGAGAAAATGTTTCCAAGTAGTCAATGCCATACGTCTGAGAGTAGCCTTTAGCAACAAGGCGAGCTTTCAGCCGAGCAAGAGAGCCATCCGCATTGACCTTCACAGTAAACACCCATTTACACCCAATGGGGCGTTTGCCAGAGGGAAGATCAACCAAGTCCCAAGTTCCATTAGCATCCAAGGCACTCATCTCCTCAACCATCGCATCACGCCAACCAGAATGAGCCAAAGCTTCAGACACAGAGTTAGGAACAGAGGACAGAGAAGCAACAAGAGAGCGAGAGGTAGACGACAAATGATTATAGGATGCACAAGCAGAAATAGGATATGTGCAAGAGCGTTTACCTTTGTGAAGAGCAATGGGACGATCATCACCCATAGGTGGATCTGTGGATGAAGAGATTGGCGCATCGGGAGCGGTGGGTGGCGGATCCGGAAGCACAGTAACCCAAGGTTGAGGCCGACGAGAATATGTCTGAGTGATAGGAGGTCGGGTAGGAGCGATAGCTGGATCCGAGAGAGAGATATAGAGCAGAAAATCATCATCAAGCTCCTCTACACGAGGGACTGGAAATGTAAAGGGCGTACGCTCAGAGAAAACAACATCAGCTGACACAATATACCGTTTAAGAAGAGGACTGTAACACCGATACCCTTTTTGAGCCCGAGAGTAACCCAATAAGATACACTTAAGTGACTTAGGATCAAGTTTGGTGAGTTGAGGTCGAACATCCCGAACAAAGCAAGTACACCCAAATATCTTAGGATCAACAGAAAACACAGACTTGGAAGGAAACAAGACATGAAAAGGGGACTCGCCCGAGAGAATAGAGGAGGACATCCTATTAATGAGGAAACAAGCGGTAGAAACCGCATCTACCCAGAAGCGTTTAGGGACTTGCATTTCAAACAATAAACCGCATCCATGCATGTCATAATTATCGAAATTATCACTTTAATTTAATTAAAGAATTTCAAAAATTACATACTTGATTTATTTGGAAATTAAAATGATTATCCACCAAATAAAATCAATAAATTTGAATATATCCATAAGATCTCATATTTGGAAATTAACCATAATTATCTACCAAATAAAATCTTAACATATTCAAATTTATCCTTAAGATCAACTTTGGAAATTAATTAAAATTTTCTACCAAAGTATATCTTAATAATTTCAAAAAATTACCATAAGATAATATTTGAAAATTAATCACAATTATTCACCAAATTATATCTTAAAATTTCAAAAATACCTAAGGAATAAAATCTGGAAATTTTTGACCTAAGTCAAAAATTAATCCTCCAAATTTTAAACCCTAAATTTTCGCCCCCCCCCCCCCCTTAATATATTAAAATAATTTGGAACTTTGATATAAGTCAAAATACCATCCAAATTATATTACAAGATACCAAAATTACTAGAATTAAAATTAGGGTAGTTTTGATCCACTTCAAACACCTACCATAATTAAAATTCTATTTTGGATCAATCTTGGATTAAAATAAGGTAACTTTTAGTAGGCACCAAAAAATACCATAAACCAATTTTAAAATTAAGGAACAATTACATCAAATTTTTGAAAAAATAGGAACCAAATTTTCGAAAATTATACATAAAATAAATCTGTAAATTTAATGAAGAACATCAAATATCATCCAATTTCATATTTTATGTAGGGCGAAAAAATCATACAATTTAAAACAAGAATTTCGAACATAACATCAAAATTCTAATTGCAACATGCTCGAAAATTAACATCATTAAATCTGAAAATTTAAGCTCATATGTTTATCATCAAACATAATGAAATTTTCGAACCATATCATAGAATTAATCCTAGATTAAATCTGATACCTGCTCTAATACCAGTTGTTGAGGTTTTATCGAATTACGCCCCACAGGATCTAATCGGATAATCTATAATTCTAATGTGCACATGCAAATCATGATTTTATGTGTGATGCAAATTACCACGTTGAACATACTATGCAAGAATATCGAATTAACGCAGCGGAATAAAATTAAATCGATGTACCAACTTACATAGATTGTAGGGTTGACGATGAGATTAAAGGTCTAATCTCGTTGCTGTAGAAGACACGCCGAGTCCATGCTTGTCCTCACTGTAGTCGACGCCTAAGGGGGCTGCAGTGACACTTCTCAATCTTCTACTGTATTCCCGATACCCGTTTAGATGTAGAGTGGGCTACAAATTACTAAACTGTATGGATAACCTAGGGAATTAAGTGTGACAGAGAGGGGCTGCTCGTGTGTTCCATAATACACGCCTCCTCCCTCTTTAAATACAGAGAGAGGTGTGTATTAGGTCTCGGGCCTCTCCACTTATTCCATTCCCACAGTCTATTAAAGTATTATTTGGGCTACAGTAGGCATCTAGAAGAATATTAAATTTGCCAACTAATTTATTTAATATCCAATATCCAATACCTAGGATATAATTAAATAAATTAAGTGTTATTTTTATTCCACTAAAGAAATAACACTGACCTACCAATTTAATACATTTCACTCAATGCATTCTTCTTTAGTCCAGCCATTCCCCATGTTTAAGATATAATGTCCATTAATTAATTATGTAAGCTCTGACAGCTATAATTAATTAATTCTTCCATTCCTAGAGCAGTACCACACAAGCTTTACCATGTACGGAATAAATTCCACCTGCAGGGTGGGTTTCACATGTTCTTGTGTTTACTCAAGGGGACATCATCAACCTGGCGCACCAGGACATGGTTACCTAACACAGTGCACGACCCATCATGTGTGAATATGTTATTGCCCAAGATATCGAGATTATTGACTCTATCAAGAATCTCACTAATTGATAAATCAAAGTAATAATCATAACACACATATGTCCGTCACTGTGCAAGGCTTAAGAACCTGAACTCTGTGGATCTTTATTCTCTCCCTTTATGGTCAGATCAGAGAATAGTATCCTGTTGCGATCCTCCTCATTACACAAGTCAGTGTATCAGAATAATCAGTTAGTCAAGACAAACTAACTATCAGATTATTCTATAGTCTACAATGATTGGTTCAAGACCATCTAAACTATGAGCCTTTTAATACTTTGTAAGGAATCCGATGATGTGATATTTACCATGTGTTTACCCACACCATATCATCTACAATGCAAGTATTAGGAGACATGCATATATAAACAAAAAGCAAAGTATATACATGCACAAACAGTGACTGCAATAATAATCAATCTATATCATCAAAACATTGTTAACAGTCTACAAAGACAAGCTTTTAGTATACAATCCTAACAGACAATGCATCAAGCTCATCCATCATAGCTTGCTTCCACAAGGGGTCAAGAGCTGATTCTTTGTAGGAATTAGGCTCAGAAATTTTGTGAATAGAAGACAGGAAAGAGGTGAAAGCAGGGAAATAGGAGGAATAAGCAAAATTAGGCAACTGAGTAGACTTACGGACACATGTAGAACGACGAGGAACATGGTCCACAATCTCAGGAGGTGGAGAGGGAGCGACAGGAGTAGGAGGATCTGTACGATCATCATGAACATCATGGTCAATACCTGCAATGTCAGCTTCAGTGTCACTGGTAAAAGGATCAGTGTAGGATACATTATGAGAAGTATAAGGGATGGAGAAAAAGGGAATATGCTCAAGGAAGAAAACATGACGAGAGACATAGAGTTTATGAGTAACGGAGTTAAAACATCAATACCCTTTTTGACCATCCCCACAAGCCAAGAAAACACACAAGACAGAAAGAGAAAAAAGTTTGTTGCGTTCGATATGTAGACGAAGAACAAAACAGGTAGAACCAAAAACTCTCAAAGAAGTGTAATCAGGACCATAATCAAAGAGTTTTTCAAAAAGAGACATACCAGCAGTAAGAGAAGAAGGAATTCTGTTAATTAAGTAGACAGCTGTGAGGACAACTTTTCCTCAAAATTTATTAGGAATAGAGGCGGATAAGAGAAGAGAACGAGCAGTTTTCACAATGTGTCTATGTTTTCTTTCAGCAACACCATTTTGTTTAGGTGTGTCAGTGCAAGAGGTCTGCTGGATGGTGCCATCATTGGCAAGTATCTCACGAAAACTATTAGAGGTATATTCCCCTCCCAAATCACATCTAAAACACTTGATAACAACAGAAAAATTGAGTTTTCACAAGAGCACGAAATGCACTATAAAAACCCAAAAAGTCAGAATGATATTTCATGAGATAAACCCAACAATAACGAGTATGATCATCAATGAATGAAACATAATAACGAGACCCTCCCTTTGTGGCAAAAGGAGAAGGCCCCTAAACATCAGAGTGAATCAAGTCAAATGGAGAAGTAGAAACAGACATGCTTTTATAGAATGGTAAAGCTGAATTTGACAAGTTTAAAACCACTACAACTGGAAATATCATGACTTTTCAGTTTTTCTAAAGATCTAGTAGAGACTAAAATATTCAAACGAGAAGAAGAAACATGACCAAGACGAGAGTGCCATAAATAAAAGTCAGGGGAAGATGAAGTTAAACGAAAAGCAGATACATCAACACTAGAAGCTGCAACTTCATGAACTTGAAGTCCATCCATGATGTACGGTCCTCCCTATCTACGGCCTGTCCCAATCCGTCTCTTGGATTGCGGATCCTGCTCATGACACGAAGAAAAAGAAAAGGTGACAAGATATCCAGAATCACAAAGTTGACCAACAGACACTAAATTCAATGCAAGTTGAGGAATGTGATAGACATTTGGAAGGAAAACACGAGGGAACACAACAGATCCAACACCTGATAATGGTATAGGAGTGCCATCAGCAGTCATGACAAATATAGAATTAGATGACATAATTGAAACAAAAGATTCAGCAGTGGGTGACATGTAGTGTGAAGCTCCAGAGTCCAAAAGCTAGGCAAAAGAAGGTATACTTGCGGAATTTGGAGTCGACAAACCTGTGGCAGCAGACATAGCATGAGGTTGTTGGTGGAGGAACTTCTGGAACTGCTCAAGAAGAGTATCTGTCATAGGGGAAGAAGACGAGGAGCATCCAGAAGGTGATTGATTTACCAAAGGGACAGCAGCAGCAGCAACAGTGTTGGGCAAATAAGATTGCCTAGGCGGACGTGGGTGAGTTTGAGATTGAGGATATGATGGCGGATGAGAAGCCGATCTATTCAAAATTTGTGGGCATTGAGCGCTCCAATGACCCATTTGGTGGCAAAAGTTGCACTCATTCAATGCCTGGGCTTAGGACTTTTGTTCTGAGGCTTAGTTTGTGGTCGAGAAGGGGTAGCCAAAACACTTTAAGTTAGAGGTGGGAGAAGACCTTTCATAGACCCGAACTTATGTTGAATTTCCTCAGCAAGAAGCTCACTAACCACAGAATCAACAGATGGGAGAGGGTTGCGATGCAAGATATTCCCACGCAGGGCTTCAAAGTCAACACGAAGTGCCATCAAGAATTGAAACAGATGTTGTTCCTCTCGATGGGAGACATATGGAGCGAAAGATCTAAGCTCTGCAGATTCCGTGAGAGCCAATTGATCCCAGAGATTTGTCATAGCAGAATAAAATTCCTGGATGCTCATTTCTTTCTGGTTGAGGGACCGAATATCCATCTCTAATTGGTACTGTTTGGCGAAATTCGACTGAGTATACAAACATTCTAAATGGTCCCAGACCTCCTTCGCAATATCATATTTGACCAATTGTATACCAATTGTTTCTCTACTGAGTTGTTAATCCAAGTAATAATTTTAGAATTATTAACCTCCCAAACATCCATTTGCTCAACATATTTCTCATTATTAATTTGAATCGGCTTCAACAGGGTTCCACATGCATATCCCCACATTTTTTACCCCTCAAAAAATTATTCATCACATAATTCCAATAAGAGTAATTCTTCTCATTCAAACAAACGCTAATCGATTGCAAAGAGTTATCCCTTTCAGTTGCCATATTTGAAAAACCCAATAAATACTAATATTTAGGACCAAAATGAAACAACAAATGAAGAACAGAGGTTACCCAGCGATCGTTGGAGGCGATTAGTGGCGAAACTCAAAAATCAGTAACTCAAACACGACGGTGAATCAGCGAACAACGAACAAATCTGTCGGCATCTTCGTGAACAGTAACCCAAAAATTTGGGTAAACAAGCAAGAGATTAAACCTGCTATAATACCATGTTAAACCAACACTAGATCCACACAACAATTCATTATAGATGAGAGGAGAGGAAGATGAGGAAGAAAACCAATATGTTCAATGAGCTTACAAGATGTGGAGGCAAAAAGTGAAGTCCCAATACAAGTATGAGACAACTAAAAAAGGAAAAGGAAAACCTAAGACAATGTAAAAGGACAATAGTGCTCTTAATAACAAAACAATATTACATATATATTTCTAACACTTTAATGAATATGCAAAGTGAGAGTTTTTCAGTTGGGATAATGATGGGTCATTCAGATTTTTGCTCTCACTACTCTGCATAATCAATAGCACCCCTAAGGGTTTTGTGAGCGATTTAACATCAAACAATAACAAATATACCCATAGATAACACCAATTTTATACAAGCGATACAGCAGCTATATAAGCTTGATTTTCCAATGCTTACACCAAATACCAAAGCGTAACACTTATGCAAATTGATAATCCTACCCTTCGAGAATAGATTATTTTCACTAACAGTTTTGCAGTAATGTTGAGCATGAGTTCAGAAATAGTTCTACGTCTTATAATGCGCCTACAAAGCACATGTTATTACTTATGAAACAAATTAATCCAACTCAAAGACTACAAGGATGTATTTTTTTAATATATGTGTGATGGATATGGTGTAGAATTTCATCCGAGTTGAATTGAAGAACCTGATACAGACCTGCAAAAAGTGGAAGAAAAACTTTACACGTGACGGTCATCCAATGTTGAAGTGCAATGCGCTAGAGGGTGAGGTCCAACTTTCGGTCTCATCTCACTACAGTAAGATCAATTTTCTAATTCTTGTTGTCCTACTTGAGATTTTTTCTTAAAAAAAAGGAATAAATTACATTTTGATAAATAGTTTATATTTTCAAAATTAGCAAAATAGTACTTATTTTAAAAAAAATTGCAAATCTAATATTTGATTAATTTTTCGGCGTAAAATCATATGTAATTGATTGTATTTTAATATTTTTATTTTCCCAACTGCATAAAAAAAATCCTTAAATTAATAAATATTAAAATACAATCAATTACGTGTGATTTTTGAGCTGTAAAATTGATCATATGTTAAATGTGTAATTTTTTTGAAAAAGTTGGTACTGTTTTGTTAATTTTGAAAAAGTTGTCTATTTTTAAAAAAAAAAATCAATATATCAAAATGTAAATTACCCACAAAAAAATAAGTCAAATGTTTCAACCATTTTTATTTTTTATTATTATTTGATATTTTTCCCAAGTACTAAAAATAGTCTAACCGTTTTGATAGGCAAGTCTTTAACATACATCAAGTTGAATTAGATGTCGCGTTAAAGTGGGATTTATTTTATTTTATTTTTCTGGCCAAATTACGTAATTGTTCATATTTTAGTTGCATGTGACTTGTTTTACTGTGTTTGTAGAATTGTCTCGTCACGACCTTGCATACTATTATTATTTTACAGTGTTTTAGTACATGTTTCAGATTGGGTGATTTCTTCAAGTCTTCCTCAAACAAGATCCTCAATTCCAAATTCGTATTTTATCTTTTCATTTCAACTGTTGAATTTCTTTCTTTTAAAACGTATCTTTCATACCCGGATGCCAATGAGAAGACGACATATTCTCACAAACAAAATTTGCTTAATTTGTATTGAATGATGATCAAATCGCCGAAAATTGTTCAGTAACTCAACTCCCAGCAAAAATACAACAAAACTTCACATTCTCAACTACAAATTGTGATACAACACTACTTACAAGAATCGACTTCGTGTCTGCACGTCGGAACTTGGTGGAGGAATCAGGTTTTAGCTTCGATAACAAAGATTATGCAGTCACTGATACAGCTGTGGGTAATATCTTTGAATTGTCTTCGTTCTTACGTTCGAGCTGGGATGTCTGAGCGCTCAGTCGCGGAAACTCCAGTGAGAACAGCCTCTTGAAAGATTCATAGGATGCGAAGAAAAGTGCTCCCTGAATCATGTACATCACCAGTCTCGGAGCCAATCCCCTGTTAATACAAAACGAGATCAAAATTGAGACCACCCTTGTCGTCTTATATAACACGGGTGAAAGTCAAGCATCTTATATTCACACCAACCAAATCACTCAGACAGAAAATCCGAATTGCTGAGTATAATGAAGTACGAAATGACAGAGGCTGTTCAATAAAAGGGTTCTATATTTTAGGAATGACAATGAACTGATCAAGCAAGATCGTGTGCTTTATCATAACGCAATATAACATATTAATTATTTTGTTCTTGTGCCTGAGAGTCTGTGTGCAGTAATTACAGTTCAAGAAAAGACTCGTGTAAAGAATAAAGGAAGGAACAATTCAATGAAAGACACATATTTTACTGGAGCAAGGAACTCAACCAATAATTCATCAGCAGACATAGCCAAGCAAAAACAGACTGAATACGTTTCTATGCAGTTAGATGTAAGACGGGTAAATGCGAAGTTAAACTTTCACCAGATATCTTGATAGGCTCACCTATAGACACCATTCAACCCTTCATGCTTCCATATTTCATTAAGAGTACTGAGTACACCACCATGCTTGGTCATAGACCCAGGAATCTGTAAAGGCGATTTCGTTTAGATCATTTTTATGAAGCAAATTTCTCATAAATACTCTAAAAACAAAACTGAAAACTAAGAACATTAATGCTCTTAACCCAAAAAATAAAGAAAAATAAGATAGTGAGACGGAGCATCCTGAATGCTGGATTAGCAAAAAGATCTTCATTACTCTACATGAACATTTATTTAAAAAAAAAACCTACATCTGCCTGGGGAAAAAATAATAAATGATAAATTTCAAAAAAGAAATGGAAAACAAACCTGGGTTTGTAATCTTGTCTTGACCACATCAAATGGAGTTGTAAACAATGAGGCCGTAGATCCAGCCAATCCTCCACAGACTAACTGCAGCAATGGAAAAAATGAGAGAACTGTAGGAAGAAGAGAACTCAGAGCTCTTAAAAGAGTAAACAACCAACCGTCGTTAGTATATTAGCTTGACCATTCCATTGGACAGATGGCAGCATAATCTGCTTCAGGCTTTCATAAGTGTAAAACTGCATATGAAATAATGAGTTATCTATCATACAGTCACAACACTTGAACTGAACAAAGAGTGATAAAAAAAGACATAGGACAACTCCGTCGTTTATATTTTCTAACCTTACCTTGATAACAGAATGTGGAACATTTCTGCAGAGTACGGCTCCCCATCCAGCATACAATGAAGGCAAGCCACCTTTCTGGAGAACCTGTATCAAGGCAGTCCTGCATGAATGCAGTTTATAAGGCACAACATTAGTTCCAAAGAACTGTAAAACATTTACGAAATTAGATCTTAAAGTTCACACTAAACTTTTAATTGAAAAATAGACAAATTAGACCAAGTAAGACTCTAAGTAAACTTAACTCGGAAAATATATTTGATGCAGAAAAAAGAGAGAAATGGAAGAATTTCACTTTGTAAGTGCATCAGTATAACTATTTGAACATATATCTCTGTCCCAACCAGATCACTCAATATGATCATGTACTTGTAATGCCTTAGCTATGGAAGTCATTCACAATTATGACAAATAACTTAAATTCCTTGGTAGGGTTTCAGATGTTGAAACTATACAGAGAAACAAAAATATCTCAAAGTTATACCAGCAGTTTCGATAATGTGAACTAACTTGCATCTGCTGTTTTATACGCTCGCTGGGAGTAAAAAGGAATGATGTAGCAATACTTGCACAACCCCCTGCCGTGCAGTGGGCTAAAGAGTGATATTCCTGTAGAACAAAAGGCAAACTTTCCATTAATTGATACGTTGCTTTTCCAATAACGAATTTATTGTACACAAAATAATTCTAGTGCTTAAAAGCCCTGTTTCAGTTATATTGTTTTCTTCTTCAAGAAAAGATTATGTTACCTTGGGAAGAAGAGGAAGCAAACTTTTCTTCACTGATTCATACGTGAATGTATAGAGAGCAGATATTGGAGCTGAACATACAATGTTGCTGGAGATGCCACGATAAAGCCCTGATACACCTGAAAATAAAATTTAGATTGATGGAGTTTGCAGATAACTTGCCAAAAATACATAACTCTAGTTGCTCTAACTTTATGGATTGAAATATTGATTTCCTCCAAGTTGCCAAGTTTTTTGATAAAAGTGTACCTCTCTCAGCAATAATAGATCTGCCTATATAGAAGAGGGGTTTCTGACTAGTATGGCATGACTGAATAATTGTCTTAACTGTGTCCACTGGATGCAGACAAAGGCTGACAAATATCCCCGCCATTGCTCCAGCAAAGGCATGCTCATGTTTCGCAAGTGCATATTGAGGTTTTCTCTTTCCCAACAGGCTGATATCTGCCTCAAAAGAATTTGCTTTGACAAATGTTACCCCTTGATCTTTTTGGTGCTCATACGTGCCTTTCCTACTTTCCTTCATGCTATTTTCACAATCATAAATATGTGATGCTAATTTGGTGTCTTGGGAGTGCGCAACACATCTTGAAGTAGAGATCTTGCAACCAGTTACTTCAATAGGCAGGACATCATCATTTTCTGAGCATGTTGTACTTGATGGCTTCAAGTCAAAGTTGGCAGGTTTTTTAGAAGATAAATCTAAAGGTTCTAGAATTTCAGGTTTAGAAGGAGAAATTCCCGTAGTTAAACTTTGAAACGAACTACTTTTATCAGTAAGCACGCAACCATTACCCGAAGAAGATAAATCTAAAGGCTCTAGAATTTCAGGATTAGAAGCAGAAATTCCTGTAGCTAAACTTTGAACGGAACTACTTTTATCAGCAATCACACAACTACTACCTGAACTTGTCGAACAATCACCGTCATAATAATCAGTTGTCCTTTTGCTCTCAAGCTCAACAGAGTTTACCAGATTCTTTGGCATATCAAGATCAATTTTACTCATCCATCTATGTATGCTTCCAAAATTAGATGGTATTCCTGTCCTCCAAAGACAATTTTCCATGGAAGAACCCTCAATCACTGTGGACCTTGCAAGGACTATCCTCCAGAAGGAAGAAGTTTCATAACTAGATTGTGGACAAGATGCCTTCTGGTTCAGTCTATAGTACTCTTGATTCTCTTCCACAAGTTCTGTAGATTTTGCTTTGCTAGGCAAGTAGTAGCACGAGCTTGGTTGATCACAAGCTGAAGTAGATATAGAAGAAGTTCCTTCATCCGTAGAATAATGAAGTATGCCACCTTCCTGAATAACCTCGGATTTGCTCGTGGTACTTCTTTTAGACAGAAGAACAGAAAGAGGCTTTCTGGCACAACCCCATGCATAGCTTACTGCAGATATTAGTTCGGATGTGCTTACCCTCTCAGAAGATTGGGGATCACAATTACTAATGTTACATTTGTCATTTACAGGAGTACTGTAATCGAAATCAGCAATTTCGAAGGATGCCCCATGAAATGGATTACTTTTAGATTTGACGGAAAAATTTTCAGTTCTTGGAGTTACATGTCCCCTGGTCATTTTTTGTTTCAAGAAGAAAGCAGATGGATAGAGTGATAGAGTACAGACTGCATTTCAACAATTTAGCTGGTTAAGATATATAAAAACATAGGGAAAAGTAATCCATGCAAAATCTAGTAAATTTCTATTCAAGTTGTTAGCTGCAAATTTGCAATTACTAGATTTCACTAGAAAATTGATGTGCATATACTCCACATCGAAAATAACTACAGGGCAGCTTAGGGGATACTAGAAGCGGAAGACAATGGATTATGAGGACATAAAACGCCTACTTCTTACATAAAGTAATGTGCCGCCGTGCCGGAACTTAACCTATCCAAACATGAAGTACTATAGTGATCAAATAGAGTGAGTTTCCCAGATCCTTTAAATTCGTTAATCCTAAGAAATAAACACTGTGCAGGCTATTAAGTATCAAGCACAACAGCACAACTCAACAAGCAAAAGTTGTATTAAACATGAGTCGAGCTCCAGAAACTTATTCATTTAGGTATTCCTTTTTAAACTCTAATAGTTTGGAGTTAACAATTCGGTTTCAGTTCAACTCCAAACAAAACTGCTATCTATATCAAGTAGTCTCATTTATATCTACACAATAATTCTATATGAAATGGACCAGCACTGTCGAGGTTGGGATGTGGATTTGAACCTAGATAAACAAGACAATCATCTGCATATAAAACAACTTTACATTCATAGACAATGGATTCACACACACACACACAAACAATGAAACCATAGCTGTATCAAGTTAACGAATACAGATTCATTCAGTGAATTGTAAGAAACCAATCAGAACACAGAAGGAAGAAATAAGCAACACTTACTATCATATCTCTCTCTCTCTCTCATCCAATCAAAACCCAAACTCCTTTCTCCATTGAAAAGTGACACAAACTGCTAAACAACTCATAATCCCTGATACCAAGCATTTAAAATCAATCATAAGAATATTAGCGAATTACAACTCTAGAGAATTATCACTGCATTAAAGAATTACAAATAAAACATTCTAGAAAATAACAATTAACAAGTAAATAACTGAGAATTTAGAAAGTGAAAACCTTGAAAAAGAATGAGTTGCTTGACAGTTGGAATGAAGCAGTGGGTTTTCCAAATATTTTTGATTATTGATTGGGATTTGGCGTTTGAATTTATTTTTGTTTTCTTGGGAGTTGGGGGAAAAGGCTCTATCTATAATCTACGACTTCGAAAAGGTTTTTGCGAAATAGCAGATTTCGCATAAATAAATCGAAAATAATTTTAGTATTAAATATTATAATTTAAAGCTTTTTCATATAATTAAACAAGAAGAAGTTGTACTATAGTGGTGAGTATTCCCGCCTGTCACGCGGGTGACCCGGGTTTGATCCCCGGCAACGGCGATTTTAATTTTATTTTAATGTCGTGATGAATGTTTTTTTTTTAATTATTATTTAAAACTCTATAAGATTTCTTTTTATTGGTTTTATTTTATTTACTAGTACAAAATCCGTGCTATGCACAGAAAGAAGTTTAAATAATACTTCATCCATTTAATTTTAATTGATGTTTTATAAATTTTCACAAAATTAATATGCAAATTACTGCGACAAATATACTATATGCCTCACCACCCATACCAAATATACAATTCTCTGAAATCATAATACTTTAATATTGCTAATCATTTCTGAAATATGAAATGTGTTGAAAAATGCATCAAACACTATTTCTGAAATGCAAAATATGTTGAAAAATACACCAAACAACAACTTTGTTCAATTAATATTGTCAGTTCCCACCAACCACAAACTCACGGACTTCCCCATAACTTTAATCGAACTACGTTCGGATTGTTTCTCAATTATCTTCTCCATCTTCTTGCTTTCCAGAGATCATACGAGGTTGCAAAAATCAATTGAGCACCATGTTAAGGTCGATTTATAATTGTGGCGTCAAGAGCGCATGCATATATGAAGGCGAAAGTTCATTGTAGAATTATACCCACCATCATTTTCGCCTCCGCCATCATGAAGTTTTGTCCAATGCATATTCAAGCTCCCCAGCGAAGGGGGATTCTATACATTGGCTCTTTTGTGCCTTCAACACTCTTTTACTAAATCTATGTGGATTGAATTACAATGCACTGTCTCCTCAAACTTGTCGATCATAATGATGTAAGATAATTGGCAAAAATAGTCGATTCCAGCTGGTAGTATTTTTCCCCAACTCGAAGTTATCTCTCATTTCTCAAGCAACAACTACTGGTGGATAAACCTTCAAAACCTCATACAAGATCGGGTCACCTGTCATAAATATAAGCCATGTTAGCATTAATCTAGAGTGCGCACTTTACGGACACAAAAATATTGACCAGACCAGTAAAACTAAATTCCAGACCAGCAATGTGGAAGTAGTCTTCAACCCCTTCTGTGAAATATAACATTTTTCACTCTTGTATTACTTCATCAATGCTCATTCCCCAACTTTAGTTGCCATGTTATTTAATTTCTTGAGAATTTGACTCAGCAATATGCCTAATAAGTCTTCATTTCTTGATTCATCGGCTTCCATTGTCTTAATTTTTTTATTAATGAGATCCCGAATTATTGACTACACTTCTCTTTCGATTTCTTTCATTCTCTTGTTTCTTTTAATCGGCCTGCGCTTCTCTTTCAATTTCTTTCATTCTCTTGTTCCTTTTAATTGACAGAAATCTGCATGTTCAAGAGAAACATGTTATGAGCCACAAAAAGACTTTTAATAAACTCCATTAAAGTGTACACAAGTGTGCACACACTTGCTTCAAGATTTATAGTTAACTTTCAAAGCCCAACTTGTTCAATCTCAAGCTCGAATATTCATCTCCCTTCTTGGTAGACTCCAAGTTAATTACTGAAACAATTAAACAACCATCATGATTGAGGAAATACATAGGACACATAAGCAGTTTTCTTATATTTTAAGGTAGTGTAGCACACGTTTAGAATTTAAAGGCCTATTATATATATAGAATTTGGTTCAAATGAGAACTAGGTGTTTATGTGAGAACTAGGAACCATTAGTAGCCTTTAGATCTTATTAAATCTAGGGATGAGATTGAAAGTAGATTTTAATGTTTTTTTTTGTTTTAGGCGTGTAGTTTAGCGTGAGGGTAAAGTAGTATTTTAAATAGCAAATCTATTAATACATGGATATCCATATCAATTAATATATCTTTCCAAATCCTATTAAAATCTCACGATCGGTTATCATGTATCTATGAAGACTCACGTTTTTTTTATATTCATATGAACTACGCTTTTTTTGTATTGAGCGGTTACAGTTTAAACTAAAAAATACAGAACACCTATTTGACGGGGCTATTACAGCAGGTAGGTCGCTTCAGGAGGCATGGATAATTTTGGTACGTGCATTTTTCATTACGATTTATGTGATATAGGGTTTACACGATAGTTTATGCGATTGAAATGTGTTGATTCACATGGAATTTGCAATGTTAGAATATATACACTTTGTTTATTTGGTGCGCTCTGTTAATCCTTGGATCGGTGGATCAAGTAATTGGATATAATCGCAAAATGAATTTCATGCATAATTCAGGTGTTTTTGTGTATGAGGACGTGCAATTTAATTCCATTATTTAAGCACTAGTAGAATTATATGTAAGCTATAATTTATGTCAAATACATGCAGTGAAACCAAATTATTTAACGAGTTTAATTCTCAAATGTGATGAGGATTTAAATATTTTGTGTATCACATGACATTTGTACGGTTTTATAAGCAGGTGACAACACCTCGACTGATTGTGTGACTGACATATCACCCGGAATGACAAAATATTATATCCCTACGTGTGATTCGTCTTTGAAGCCGTTTGTTAATAAGAAGTTCCCTTCTTTGAATGAGGGCATTGAGTTTTATAAACGGTATGCACTGGCAAGTGGGTTTGATATTCGACTAGGTACAACAAGGATGTCCATAGATGGCAAGTGTGTGATGTGGAAATATGTTTATTGCAGTAAAGAAGGTGCCTAGAATGCACCAATTAGAGATGAATGTAAGAGGCGTGCAGTATCAAAACATGTAAACTGCATGGCTCGCGTTGTTTTCAAATTTGCTGCTTCCGATGGGTATGCTGTGAGTAAGTTTATTGAGCAACATACACACACTTTGGTCCCCGGAGCGTATAAGCATTTCATTAAAATGAATACAACTTTGGATTACGGCCACTAAAAATTTATTTTGAACTGTGCGAAGGCGAATGTTGGGTCGATGGGGTCGTATAAAGTATTGAAGACAATCGCCGGTTCATACTCAAAAATTGGATGCACGAGTAATCAAGTGGAAAACTTCTCCCGTGATTTGAAAACATATGCACTGGGTATCGACGCGCAAATGCTCATTGATAATTTGTTCAAAAAGCATGAGCTGTGTTCGGCATTTTTCTTCGAGTTCGAAACTAACAGCCAGGACCATCTGAAAAGTTTATTTTGGGCAGACCCTATAGCACGCAGAAAGTATTGTTTTTATTGCGATGTGATTTCTTTTGATGCAACATACAACACTAACAAGTGAGTTTGATAAAATATATATAGTATACTAGCTAATTTTATGCACTTTCACTGCTTATATACTTATAATTCTATATTTTTGTCGTCTAATGTTTAGGTATAATATGATTTTTGCTCCTTTCACCGGGAAGGACAACCATGGCAGATGTGTTACTCTGGGAGCTGCTTTGATGAGCGGGGAATCCATCGAGTTGTATGCTTAGGTATTTGAACAATTTAAGAAGTGCATGGGACATGGGCCAACGATTTTAATGACCGATCAAGACCCAGCCATAAAGATAGCAGTTGAGCGTATCTTCACAGGTACTAAGCACCGACTTTGCATGTGGCACATTATGACAAAAATCTCGGAAAAGATACCTATTAATTTGAAGAAGGATCCACTTTTCATGAAAGATTTTTGCAGTCTTGTTTGGTCGGTACATATAGAGTCAGATGATTTTGATGCAAGGTGGAAGCAGATCATGGTTGATTATGGCTTGGTTGGCAATGAATGGTTTGACTTTATGTTTCATATTCGAGGAGCTTGGATTCAGGCTTTTTTTAGAGATGTTCCGATGGGCGGGTTGTTTAGGACAACATCGCCTTCTGAGAGTGAGAACAGTTTTTTCCGTACACACATGAACAAACATTCCAATCTACTTGAGTTCTTTATGTATTTTGATAATGCTATGGACTCTCAAAAGCATTCACAAGCAAAGCTCAACAATGAAGATCTGTCATGTTGTGTTCAATTGAAGACTCTGCTTCCAATCGAGAAACATGCTGCTAAGGTTTATACAAGGGCCATTTTCAATGAGGTGCAACAAGATATTCAGTCTGCTTGCTACGCATGTCGCCTTAAAAACATTACCGATGATCTGGATAGATGTGAGTATGTGGTTGAAGAACGTGATAATGGCTTCTTCAATGTCAGTTACAACAAGGGTGATGAAACTATTATGTGCAGCTGTAAGAAATTTGTGAGGATGCATATATATTTTGTGTTGAAAGATTTGAATCTGGAAAATATACCTGATAAATACATAGCAGGCCGATGGATGAAGTTAGCGTTATCCAGCACATCACATATGGTTGGTGTTGATGTACAAGAGGCGTGTGTTGGTATAGAAAAGAATGGGTTGTTGTTACATGATACCATTGCTGATTTCTATAGTTGTGTTGGGTTAGTTGATGGCGATCATGAGAAAACTATGAAATTAAACAAAGCCATCAAGGACATCAAGGATATACTGTTGCCTAGTGAAGAAAATATTTCAATCGAGCCATTTAAGAAGAGATTATTTGAGCAGTTTTATTGTTCATCTATACCTCAGGAAGTGTCTGTTCAGCCACCCGTTCAAGTGAAGACGAAAGGGAGTGGAAGTTGGATAAAATCAACAAGGGAGACGCTAAGTAAACAAAACCAGAAACCACTGCGAATGTGCAGCAAATGCCACACGTTGTCTCACCATGATGCCAGAAACTGTCCCAAGTTTGAATGATGCTTTTGTTGATGTACATTTCGAACTTTTCTTAGCATTTACATTTATTGCTTATTCCCTTAGAATTTGTAGATTCTTATTTGCTAACTTAACATTTTATTGTTATGAGGATATTCACTTTTATTGCGCTTTATTCTTTTCCTTAATCCAATTATATGGACACAAAATTATGCTGATAAAATATCTACATATTTATTTCTTGATTTGTAGCTTCTTTTTTGATAGTTTCACAGTTTCTTGTTATTGGGATATTCACTTTTATTGCCCTTTATTCTTTTTCTGAATCCAATTGTATGGACAAAAATTATGCTGACTGTATATATACATATTTATTCAATGGAAGGTACAAAACTGATAATATGAAGCTACGAAATTAATTTGTAATTTCATATGTTTTTGGTTTTGGGTTGTTATTTGCATCCTACAAAAAAACAACATCCGAATATATTTATACTTAAAAACAACTTGTCAATAATAAGAAATCGAAGATACATAAACCAATACATAGCTACAAAATTATGTTGGGTAGGATATATATATTCCTCTTTTGCAAGCTAGAAAAATTAAGATATAAAGCTACAATATGAACTCTAACTCTTTATGAAAGTAGAGTAAAAGACGCACTTATATAGAACTATAATATAAAATTCATAGGCATCCAAAAGCAATAACCATTAGTTAAAAATAAATCCGCACTAATAATAATTTCTTTGTTTTTAATTTAACATCCATACCATAGCAACTAATGAAGTCTAACCAACAGCAGTAGAAATCAACTAATAGTATTTGTGGTTCAAAAACCAAAAAACTAAACTATTAAGGCCAAGCAATCTAGAAATTGCTATTGAACAAATCCTTTAAACAAATCCGACGCTTAGTAGATTCGGTGTTAAATACTCGAAAGCTTAATTTCACAGCTCTGAGCATCAAAGTTATCGAGAACCCAATATGCCAAATGCGCAGGAACTAAATGAACATTCAGATTTAATATATGGCCAAATCCCATTTCTCGGACAGCACGCTTATGACCGTCACCCATCGTTGAAATTGGCTCCACTAATTCACTCGGGATTGCCCTACTTTTCAGTTTGGCGTAATTATATTCCAAATTGGATTCTTCATGAACATCATCATTCCTCACGCTTGTTGCACGGCTACTCCCCTTTTTAGTTTGCATATTGCCTCTACCTTGTTCATTTTGCAGCCTCTCCAATATACCAATTGACAGGATCCTCCTTGCTTCCTTCTCATCAATATGAGCGGAAACATTTCCCGACTTTCCTCTTTTCCGCTTGCTACATTCTGTATTCATCATGCAATTAAACAAAGCATATTGTTGCAATAAATTACTACTCGGTTATCAAATTAAAAAAATACAAGTATCCATAAACACAGCTTCACACCTTACATAATCCAAAAATACCGTGAACTTAGCAAAATACGATTTGAATTTATCTTAATAAATATCCACCCTAATGTTCTACATAATAAGCTACAAAATAATAAACCATTAGCAACAAAACAGAATTCTGGAATAATTTCTCTAAATATAACTCCTCCACTACATTTCTACGCATTAAGCTACAAATTACTTAAAAATAGCAACAAAAAGAAACTACACTCTTCTTTCATGAATGCAGCATCAACATCATGCTCAATAAGCTATATACCATAACAAAAGTATCACCAAAATCTAAACACTACCACTCACACACAATTTGTAAATTCTCCAGAACAAACACAATCATTCCAATCACAAATTGCACACTAATCAAATCTAATAATTAATAGCAAGCGAAAATAAGTACTAGTAGTGGCTCAAAAGAATAATCGCAAATACCCTCACACACACCTTTGCATTGTACATAATGAAGCTCTAAAATATCACTTACGCAGCTAAACATAATATTAAGTTCGCTATATACATATCATCCCCTAAGTTTCTACTCAATAAGCTACGAAATAATTTAAAAATACAAACAAAGTAATACTATACTCTTCCAACTCGAATACAGATTTAAAATTATGCATAATAAGCTATATCCTTTAACTAAAGTAGCAACAAAATCAAAACAATAACACTTACCTACAAACTAAATTTTTTAAAAAAAGAACACAATCATTTCAACCACAAAAAAGGCACACTACTCAAATCTGATACTTAATAGCAAACAAAACTATGCAATAAATAAGCTACAAAATATCACTTGCATAGCTAAAGAAGATGTTAACTTCGCAAAATACATATATTCCACTAAATTTCTATGCAATAAGCTACAAAACAATAATAAAATAGCAACAAAAAAAAAAACTGCATGCATTTAAAAAGCTATACAAATTAACGCAATTATCAACAAAAACTAAAAATTAACAATGAAATACAAATTATAAATTTTCCTTAGACAAAGACTCATTCAACCCTCAAATGGCAAACTAAGTCAATCTGCTGATTAATACCAAACACTAAATTGTACTTTTTAATTTTATTCTATAAATTGCTACTTGTGGATCAAAAAAAGATACGTAAATACTCACATAAACACTTTTGTACCTTAAATAAGCTACAGATTATCACAAACTTAGCTACGGATTCTACTAAAACATGCAACCTAGCCAGCTTGAGCAATTAAATTCATTAGTTCTCGATTTTGTATAGCTACAAGATTTTAAATGAATCAACTAGAGAAATAGTTACCAACTCCCTTCTACTATAGACTCATACACGAGTTGTTACCCAGCCACAAGCAATGTCTTTTTTTTAAAAAAAAAATAGCGGCTTCAAATAATTAACATAATTAGCTACAAAATATCACTACATTAGCTTCTACTTATACTACATTCACGTGCCACTCAAGACGCAAATATTACATACACACAATAGTTTCACTAAAAAATCAACTAAAAAAATTAGTGATTCATTGATTCAAGCATTTTTACAAACACGTGGGTTACGATTTTTGTAGCTACACATCCATGAAATCTCTAATCTAGTTTCCAATGAGGGTTTGATTTTATCAGAAGCCATCCCACATAAGATTTCAAGATGCATTCAAAAATCACAAAAAAAAACCCACTTTTACCTTGTTTGGTTCTCGCCATGGAAAGGGGGAAAATAATTGTTGAAACTGGTTCTTCCCACCGTTATCGGCACAGTCGAACACGCCGAAAATAGTTATGGTGCTGCTCGATTCTCTGTTCGTAGCGCCGCTCTCCTCAGAATAATGCAACGACTGAAAGTGGTTATTAATATTCTAGGTTTAATTCTAATGATGAACATCGCTAAAAATTCACTTGCCATATCACATTCAGATACGTATCTAACGGAAATCATAAATGCATGTTTCCATGTAAGAGATGAATGTATAATTACATTGATGCCATTACGTATTTAATTTTCTAATTTATTGTACAATTTTAAAGATATTATGCCATTTAATCCTAACCATAGATCTAGACAAAATCAAGGGGTAGGATTAGTTCCTATTTCTCACCTAAAGCCTAGTCTCCATAATAACCAACCCCTATATATATATATATATATATATATATATATATATATTCAGATAGGCAAAATACATCCTCCAGACCACTCCTTGGACAGAAACGTTTGCTTATCTATATTATATAAAAACAAAATGATATTTATGAAATACATTGAAATTAGGCATTTGTGCAACATGGAGTCACCTCACTAAAGGGGAGAGATCAAGTATAATTAATAATCCAATTTATTCTAAGATATTTAGTATAAATCAAAATCACCCAAAAACATTACAAAGTGAAAATAATTTAAATGTTTGATGATGACTGAAAATAATAGAGCATGTTACTATCCATATAACATCGAAGCGAAGGAATAACATTACGTTTAACTAAAAAAAACCACAAATAAATAGGTAAATAGATTTTTATCAATTTTCTTGTACCAAAAAAATAGCGAATAAATATTGACATTTTGAATTATGTACACAACGGTCAGTTAATATGTCATTAGGAAATTTAAAGTATTACTAAAAAGCTAAATGGTTATGTGCTATTTAGTTTAAGGTAATATACATATGCACCTGTATTGAACTATAACAGAGAGTAGAAGAAAGCATCAATGAAAAGCTAACTCCAGAAGAACACAAATCCTTGCCAACCTTAACTTTTTCAGCTAATACTCCATTCATGCTAGATGTGGTTGTCTATAATATAATTAGAATGCAAAAGGATTTAGAAACAAAGTAAGAAATAAACTTTACAAACACCAAACACTAGTATGTAGTAAATACAAATAAAAATAAGAATACTTTTCAGTTGCAATATATTATCACAAGTTATCCCATGAATTTGCTTACACACTTGGTAATATGATTTACTTTATAACCTTCTGATGAAATTGAAATGAGATTGAAAGATCGGACATTACCGGTCCACTTTTCCCTCTGGTCTTCTTCACAATCAGCTCATAGAAAAATTATTGCTGCAACAGATAGAGATAAATAATAATCTACATACTTAAAGGAATACATATACACATAAAAATTCAAAAACAACATGTCTCATACAGTGAGAAAAATAGATAAGCTAGCTATCAACTGACAGATAGATACTGGAATAC
This sequence comes from Perilla frutescens, assembly GCA_026008535.1. Lineage (NCBI taxonomy): Eukaryota > Viridiplantae > Streptophyta > Magnoliopsida > Lamiales > Lamiaceae > Perilla > Perilla frutescens. The sequence continues at coordinate 41,680,046 of BRKX01000001.1, forward strand.
CATTGATAGCACACACATTTCTTATAATAAAATCAAAAGAATGACAACCGACTTATATATAATATAGATTTGCGAGACTTTTGTTTAGAGTGTTAATCTCTAGATGTTGTGGGGAGTTTTGTTTTTTATTTATTTAATAATGTGGTAGATGTGGTTGAATATTTCATGCTATTACTTAAATTATAATTGTATCTCGTGGTAGGGTTAATATCAAGTTTTAGTCTGACGTTTAGTGATTTACAAAAATGTCATGACTTTTCATAAATAATAATTTAATACTTAACCTTTTGAATTTACATACTACAAATCCAGTTTGGAATCAATTTTCATGCTTTCAGCAGTTGAAGTGATTTTTTTTTGTTTGTCAAAACGATGGCATCCGAATATAATTTGGCATGAGTGATTTTTCTTGTTATTTAAATATTTGAACAAAAAAATACACACCGGTTATTCAAAGTCCGAAAATTAATCATATAAGACTATATTTGTGGTAAATTAAAAAGGTCGGGTACTGAATTATTATTTATGAAGGTTCATGATATTTTTGTGAATCAACATTACGCTAAAAATTGATATAAATCTCTCATACTATTCGAAATATCTTTTCAACACCCGAACTATTGAAAAACTACTCAAAACTATCATTAGAGCTTTTTTTTGCACCTGAAAATTGATATGGCAAATTCTTTTGTGATGCGATTTTTTTTTTATAAAGGCAAATAGACCCATCGGCTATTTCTCAAAACTCGCATTGCCATTGCTTTGACTATTTGAAACAAATATCACTTTCGACTTTTAAAATTGGCCCACATTACCCATTTTGTGGATGGAAAACTAAACATCATTAACAAAAGTATATATACTAACACACGTTTTTCTTACACTTGAATCTTTTCGCACAGTTTCATACACACTTACACAACTATTGTAGAACAGAAAGAGATATTTTAACTTCAATTCATTAAAAAAATATAAAGTATTAGTAAGAAAATACTAATAGATTATAATCTATTTGTAAATTAGTAACTTTATATATCTGATTATTATGGTCTTAATTTTCATTAGTAGATTGAATTCTTGTGATACAACCGTTCCTCATGCACATCAACGGCTCCTGAATCATGATCATGCATATCTTTTGATTATTTTCCTTTTCTTTCCATGCAAGTTTTATTGTTATTTTAGTTATTTACATTTTGTTATCTAGAATATAATTTTTTTTTGCTAAGTAGGGTAATTAGGATGGGAGCGACTATTTGCACTATTAATTTTACTTTTTGCACCATAAAAGAAATAATTAAAGAAAAAATAAATAATTGTGAATTTATTTCAATACCCTTTTATTACTTGTTCATACTATTAAAATTACTCAATGCACCATAAATTCAAAACTAAAAAGAAGAACAAATTAATCGAAGTATTCATCAACTTCAAATAATTTATTAGAAGTATTAGATGCTAGTGTAAGTGTATTGATAAAAAATAATCGAGTTTAGAACGTGTTGTTAAGGTTTTTTCTTTTCCAGATCGCGATTCGTTCGAATTGAAAATTTCGAACATTTTAGAGTGGTTCGAACTCCATTTTTCGAACAGCAATTGGAGAAGAAATGGAGTTCAGGGTGTTTGAATTTACATTTTCGAACATATTGGTGTGGTTCGAACTTTAATTTCGAACATAGTTCATTCGGAAAATATTTTTTGAACAAATGATGATTGTTCAAAAAATCAACTTTGAACACCCTTGCACCCTGAAATTTTCTAATTGTCTGTAGGTGGCGAAATTTTACAATATTACAAATAATATTTTTATTGATTTTAATATATTTATTTAGTTTTTGAATCTTATGAAATTCAAAATTACATAAAATATTTAAATAATAAAAATATTATTATATGATAAACATTAAAAGTCTTTGGCAACAAATATATATCTTTCAAAAAGATATATATCAATTCAGTTGTCTTTGGCAACTGAATTGTACACATTTTGTGTTTTACCAAATTAAATACAAAAATTTGTGTTACAAATTTTGACACGTCCAGTGGGACCATCTCTACCTCTTATCTCTTCTCTTCACCAATTTTCTCTAGCATCACAACTTTGAAGAAGAGCCAGAAATAAATGATGGGGGCAAACCTTTTAAGGAATCTCCAAGTGAAGAAGAAGAAGAAGAAGAAGAAGAAGAAGAAATGGCTATAAATCTCGCCATATGCTTATTCAAGTTTTTCAATACATGTTGCAATCTATGAAAAGAAAAGAGGCAATGCTCCTTGATAAGAGCCTAAACTATCTTCAAAAGCTCCTTGATAAGAGCCAAAACTATCTAAATTTGCTCAAATGCTCCTTGATAAGAGCCTAAACTATCTTCTAAAGCTCTTTGATAAGAGTCAAAACTATCTAAACTCTTCAAGAAATACCAAGACTCCTTGACACGAGTATAAAATGTCTAAAAAGTCAAATTCAAATCTAAGACTCCTTGACACGAGTATAAAATGTCTACAAAGTCAAAATTAAATCCAAGACTCATTGACACGAGTATAAAAGGTCTACAAATTCAAATCCAAGACTCATTGACACGAGTATAAAAGATCTACAAATTCAAATCCAAGACTCATTGACACGAGTATAAAAGGTCTATAAATTCAAATTCAAGACTCCTTGACAAGAGTATAAAATGTCCACAAATCCAAATTTAAATCCAAATACTCACGGACACGAGTATAAAAGGTCTACAAAGTCCAAATTCAAGTTGAAGGCTCCTCGATATGAGCATAAAAGCATAAACTATCTAAGTCAAAAATATTGAAGGCTCCATGATACGAGTATAAACTATCTAAATTCAAATCCAAATTGAAGGTTCCTTGATACGAGTGTAAACTACTAATAAATTCAAATTGAAGAACTCTTGAATATGAGTATAAACTATTCACAAGTTAAAATTCAAGAACTCCTTGACACGAGTATAAACTATCTAATAAATTCAAGTTCAAGACTTTTTGATACGAGTTTAAACTATCTAATCAATTTTCGAGACTCATTCATTTCAAACGACAAGTCGTCAATGAACAAGTCTCGAGGGGGCATTTGTAGGTGGCGAAATTTTATAATATTACAAATAATATTTTTATTGATTTTAATATATTTATTTAGTTTTGGAATCTTATGAAATCCAAAATTAAATAAAATATTTAAATAATAAAGATATTATTATATAATAAACATTAAAAGTCTTTGGCAACAAGTATATATCTTTTAAAAAGATATATATTAATTTACAACAGCCAATGAGATAGTGCCACATCAGCTCTAGATCTCTCTCCCTACAACTATAAATAGGGGCCTCCATATCAGTTGAAAAACACACCAGAAGTCATTTAAAGAGTTCAAGAATTTGAGAACTTCCATAAGTGAAATTCTCTCAGATATTCAAGGCGTTCTTGTGACATTCAAAGGCGTTCTTCACCAAAATCATCCTCAAGACGGCGTTTGATCCACAAGCAAGACCATTTGAAGAGTTCAAGAATTTGAGAACTTCCATAAGTGACATTCTCTCAGATATTCAAGGCGTTCTTGTGACATTCAAAGGCATTCTTCACCAAATTTATCCCGAAGACGATGTTTAATCCATAAGCAAGGTAGTCAAATGTGTTCTTCATCAAATTCATTTTGAAATTAGCGTTTGATCCGGAAACAAGGCGTCGGCCCTCCGAGTTAACGTTATCAAGACTAAAGATCAAGTCAAAGAAGATCGAGGATACAAATCTTCCCCGAAAATTTCAAAGGCCAAGTTCAAACAACAAGTCCGAGAAAATCAAAGAGACAAATTTACTCTGAAGATTTCAAAAACCGTTTGAAGATCAAGTTTTAAAGAGAAGAATCAGAGAAAAAATAGAGATTGGCCGGATCCGTATAAATATATTTTGATCCGAAAATCAACTGAATTGTACACGTTTTGTCACGCCCCAATTTTTCATACAATAAATAATAACAATAAATAATAAAAGAAAATAAAATATAACTTTATTAAAATATAAAATATTTAACTTTAATATGGCGGAAGCTAAATAAATAAATCTCTTTAAAATCCATCATCACACGTCACCACGCACATCGCCCGAGTAAATCATCAACCTGAAAAAAAAATATAATAGCTTTGGGGTGAGTGCTATTGACTCAATGAGATCCTTGCATTTATCCAAATTATAAGAAATACACATTTAACGCAAGCCATAATATCGCTCAACATAACACCAAATCCGTAGGTAAGGATCATTTCCATAACATCAAACCCGTAGGTAAGAATCATACCATAACACCAAACCCGTAGGTTAGGATCATTTAATCTGTAAACTCGCCTGCATAATGAATATAACATATAATAAGGATAAATGAACTTTTAATTTCACGTTGGATTCCCACCTTAACTTGAAGTTGACTTTGAAAATAATAGAAGTTAGTTACGCCCACACGCCGCCTAATAATATAAATAATTGATCAATAATAAATAATTAAAAATAATAATAAAATGATTAAAAAGAATTAAAATGCATGAACAAGCCCAACCCATATATTATTCTATTAGCCCAAACTAAAATTACCCAACTAGCCCATTATCACCATTTAATTAAAATAAATCAATCAACACCACCCAAACTCCCTCTCGCCCATCTCCATATCTCATTCTTCTCACTATTTCCTCAATCAAACCAACTAAATTAATTTAAATCATCTCTCTCTCTCTCTCTCTCTCTCTCTCTCTCTCTCTCTCTCTCTCTCTCTCTGCTATCGAAACCAGCAACCTTTATTACATCTCATCTTCTCTCAATTTTCTCTCCAACTAGAAACCCAGTATCTTCCTCTTATCTCTCACTAGCTTTATCTCCCTTCTCATGGCAACAACAACTAGAACATAATTTGAACTAAATTGATTTCCACCCCCTCACACCTCTCTCTTGCTCCTACATCACCACCAACACCAATCCTGCCACCGACGGAAGACAGCTGCCACAGAGATTTCTCCGCTGCGGCTGCCCCTTCCGACACCGTCATCACCGAGAAACAACCGCCGCAACCACCGGTTGTACCACCTCTTTCTCCCTCAAACACTCCCCCCACTGAAATGCAAAAGAATGCACACACACTCACACATATACCTCAAAGAAATTGCAGAAACTTTTAGCTCATTGAAATGCTTTAGAAAATGATTTGTTTTTGGTGTGTTTAGAACAAGGAATTTAGCTCCCTTTTATAGCAAAAAAAACTGGAGATGAAAAAGGTTTGGAGTTGAATGCTATAATTTAATTCAAGGTAGTGGAGATGATGAGGAGGCTTGTTAGCTCAAGGGGTGAGCGTTTCAAAATATTACATGGAAGAAAATGGTTACTGTTTTTTCTGAAAATTTGTTTCACGAAGAAGACATCATTTTTTTTTTATTTTTTTTTTCCGTCTAAAATTATTGGGCTAAAAAAGAAATATTGGGCTCAAAAATCCATAAAATAAATAATTGGGCTTTAAAATATTTTGAGTTAAGCAAAATGGAATTATAACTTGGCCTTATGATATCAAAATTTCACTATTTAAAACAACAAAATCAATAATAATAATAATAATAATAATAATAATAATAATAATAATAATAATTTAGGCGCGATTTATAGGGACATAACAAAATAATATAACATGCGTGATAAAAATCTTTTTTTTTTTTTGAAAATAAAATGTAGCAAATATTATATAAAGTTTCGGGTCGTTACACGTTTTGTGCTTTACCAAATTAAATACAAAAATTTGTGTTACAATGTCATTTAAACTTTAGTTTTCAAACAAATAAGGGTTGTTCAAACTTTAGTTTTCGAACTAATTTTTTTTCTAAGTATTGGAGTCGTTCGAATTAATATTCTCGAACAAGGTGAACGTGTTCGAAATTATGTCTCCGAACATTTTTTATTTTTATTTTTTTAAGTAAAATAAATATTTTTGGAGTGAAGGGTATCAATGTAAATGTATGTGGTGAAAAGAGTAAAATATGTAATGCATTGAGTAACCGAAGTGCAAAGAGTAAAATCAGTAGTGCAAATAGAAATTCTCAATTATGATTTATTTTCCTATTGAGGCCCATAGCTAGGTTTTATAGGGTTAGATATCTTATACATATGTTGTCTTCGTTTATTGGTGTAGCGCCCCGATCCTGAAAGTTCGTAGAAATGGACGCCACAAGGGTTGGAATTAAGAAGTGGAAAAGAAATGAGATAATTTAATTAACGAAACCTCAACAGAAGACTCAGAACAACCAAACATATTTTATAATTATATATATTTATCTATAATACCAAGATTACAGTTCTTAGCATTTAACAAAGGAATGTCACAAGTGCGGAAGCTCAATTCTTAATAGAAAATTAATAAAAAGAAACAAAGGGAAAATATGTAAATTACAATAGCTCATTTCTCAGCATCATCACCTCCATGCGCCAACCTACTGACCTGAAAATGTTTAAAATATTTGGGCTGAGTACTAATGCACTCAAGGGGCAAGTGTTCACAATTCAAGTTATACAAATCATTTTCTAAAAGTAATCTATCTGTATCCATGCAGATAGTGAAATTTAGAAGGTTTTAAAGTTGGAAACATCTTAAGCTCACCAAAATGTTTTAACGTGAAGCGCTAAGAGTATAATCAATTGCCTACAACTCATATTACATCTCCAACGCGTAAAGTTTTATGAGTGTCACCAATGAGTATAATCGTTCATTTTAGTCTTTCGACGAGAAATAGGGCATGACAAATAAAGCATGCAATACTTTAGCTACTTACATTGATACAGTGCTGGTTTATGGATTCCGACAACATACATCAACACGAAAATATTTAACATAGACAGTCACATATATAATTTTAACAAAGCAGAGTTTAATAACTAGAAAGATACAATTTTACAAAGATAGAATAACCCACATGGATAGTTATTAATAGTTGAAGCTTTAGCAATTCTTTTATTTGTCCTCTAAGTCTGATGTTTCAGGTTTTGTCATACACATAAAGACTAAGACTTAGAAGCTTATTGAGGTCATTAACTTATTCTATAACGTAAATAAGGGTATAATGGTAAGTCCTTAGAATAAGGTCGCAAAAAGACGACGTTCGAAGGTCAAACGGGTAATCCTAACTTTAAGCTATACCCGAGTCCAGAGTCCTTGATCGAGAAAAATATATATGTTAATCACATAGATTAAAATCGTATGACTAAAATGAATGGTTTTAAAAATAATAATATCCCAATAAAGTGTCACTTATCATATAATATATTTAATTTTGAATTAAATTCCCAAATTAAACAAAATATAAAAGAAATAAATTAAATAAATACATAAATGAAATTGTAGTCAAAATGATTTGAAACCCATGACTTAACTATAAAGAAATGAGATATTAACCACTATATTATACAATATAAAATAAATTGTTTTAATTAAATTATGGTTTCATAAATGCTTTTGGATTAAATACACAAAATAAGAATTAAGACTACACTATACTAAATGATTTTATGTAATATAAAATAATTTTTTTTAATTAAATGGTTTCATAGGTTTTGAACCCTAGACCCCTAATCACAATTAGAATACTAACCACTGGATTAAGCCTTGTTTTCCAAATTTAACCTCCATCATTAATAATATATATAGTCCAGAAAGATCTTATGATAAAAAAATTAAAAATTATAAATATTACTTCAATAAGATTCGAACATAGACTTCTCAAATAATAATTTGGACAATATTCGAATATAGACCTCTCAAATAATAATCTGGACTCCAGCCATTTAACTAAGTGTCACTTTCGAAAATTATTAGATTATATTAATTTATAAGGTCCAAAATAATCTTAGATAAAAATGATTAAAAAATAATAATCTGGACTCTAACCATTTAACTAAGTGTCACTTTCGAGGGTTTCAAACCCTTAACCTCAATCAAATAAAGCATAAGCTTGAAATGAAATAAAATAGATATTAAAATGCATATAGTGGGATTTGAACCTTAAACCTCTTTAACATAAGCAATAATCCCCAACCATTAAACCAAATCCAATTTTCAAAAAGATAATTCTATGATTTTTAATTAAATATAATCATAAATACATGCATTAATTAAAATAACGTAAAAATAATTGCTTCCAATGAGTATTGAACCAAGGACTTCCAACACTAATTTTGTACCGTAACCATTGAGCTAAATTACAATTTTCAAAAATATTACATGTCTTTATTTAAATAAGATCTAAAACAATTAGAAATAAATAGTTTACTAAATGCATATAAGAGATTTGAACACCGGACTTGATAAATTAAAGTCTAAACACTAACCAATGGGGCAAGATAACTTGTTTAAAAACTAAGCTATGATTTTTATTAAATAGTGACAGAAGCCCAAATCTATACATATATTAAGACAAAATCGTGTGATAGACAACGGTTCTGGTATAAACCGTTGTCTATTACATGGTTTAACAGTTATATTTTAGACAACACTTTGTATGTAACAGATAACGGTTCTAAGTTAATAGACAACAGTAATGACATTTATTGTTGTAAATTTTCTTCTTCTTCTTTTTTTTTTGCATTTTTCATGACAATTTAGATTATAATCGTTGTATTTTTTCAAATTTTTACAATCTTATTTATTATTATTTTACCTGAAAATTTAAGATTTACAACGTTTTTTATTTTATTTTTTATGCATAGGTGGATATTTTGTACAATAACTCTACATTTGTAGCCTAAAAAAATAGATTTCATTTGTGTTGCAATAATAATAATAATAATAATAATGTGTAATAATTTATTATTTTTCTATTTCAATTTCATCATTTAAAATAATTAAATAGTTATATTTTTTATACCTATCATATATTCAATGAAATCAAATGTTCTTTAATCGTGGATAATTATACGTTGTTTTTTATAAAATCGTGTCATTTGAAATATTTCAATTCGATCTTTCTAATATGAATTTTCATTTAGTTCTGAAAATTTAATTTTCTTTTTGTTTGTCTTAACTACATAAAATTGATATTCTTATCTAATTAATTAACACATGTGCATATCGTTTTATTAATTTTAAAAAATGGAACATAACATATAGAATTCAAAAATAATCATAATATTATAGATTAAAAAAAAATTAATTGTGCATCGCACAAGAGAAATACTAGTATTAATTAAACTGATAACTTGTTGTCGAAAAGGTTTGAATTTTAAACCTTATAATTAAAATGTAGAGATCAATCCATTAGGCTATGATTTGATTTAAAATAATAACGCAAGCTTATTAATTAAATAGAGATAGATTATATACAATAAATAAAAAATAAAAACAAAACAAAAGAAAAGGAAACACCCCCCCCCCCCCCCCACCAAATTTCACAAATCAACATTTCATATTTCAAACATTAAATTACATAAAGTGAAACTAATCTTGTTGATCTTCACCACTCACGCACATGTATATTATTCCTACCAACATATATTTAATTAACAAAATAAAATAGCTCTTAAAATGAAAAAATATTGGTTCATAGCTTTGAAAATAAGATAGATAAATAGTAGAAATAATTTTCTCAAAGGTTAGGGGCTTTCCCATTTTTAGATCCGAAAATCGGAGACCTTATTATTGATAAAACATAAAAATAACTTAAGAATTATACAGAGGAAGAAAAGAGCATTTGAAAAATTCCGCCGGAGGTGGCGATGGCTCCGGCGTAGGAGAGGAGAGGAGCGAGAGGGAGGAGGCATGGAGGCTGACCTAGAAGTGAATCCCAACAATGACCTAGAATAGAAGTAAAAATGGTATTTATACCACACCCCAAATAAATCATTAAATCTAATGAAATCAAGAATTAATTCATAACTTGTTCAAATGAAATCCATCTAAGGTGAAATCAAGTTCTATGATTTTGTATTAACGAGCACTATCATAAACCATATTTAATCACCTTGTTCCAATAACTATATGTCTCGAAAATAATTAAAACGTGAATGGACTAAAAAGTCCATAAATTGGGCCTCAATCTTAAAATGCTTATATTTAGGCATTTGGGCCATATTCAAAATAAATAAAATAGAATATTGTTGGCCCAATCTAACCATTAGATTTATATTCCTAATTATATTTAGATAAGTAGAATTTGGGGGTATTACAATTGGATGGATAAAAAATTTAATACTCCCTCCGTCCCATTTTGATAGACTGATTGAGGTTTTTCACGGGGATTAAGAAAATGATTTAAGATAATTAATCAAAAAACTTCCTAATATGCCCTTATTTATTATTTGACATTGAATTAATGTCTAATGTGAACATATTATAGGGGTATATATTAATAAATTAGTTATATATATATATATAAACATGCCTATATATCGGGACATACCAAAAAGAAAAATAAGCCTATTAAAATGGGACGGAGCGGGTAAAATTTTTATGTTTTCAAGTTTCTCTCTTCTCCCCCGTTGGTCTCAGGTTCAAATTTCTTGTTGCACTTTTTTGTGTTCCACTTCCACTCCATGTATCACTATCAAATTTATAATTTTAATAATATTTATTATAAAATAAAATTTAATTATAACATAAGTAATAATAATAATATTCAACTTTTATCAACAAAAAAAAAAATTAAAAAACTATAAACATTTAATTTTGAAATAGTCAACCATAATAATAATTTATTAATTGAAAATTGAAAATTAAATACTAAAAAATAATTATAAATCCTGATTTTGTGGGGTGAACCTTAATAAACAATCGTATAATATTTGCATTAACAGGCATTACATTACATTACATTTTGTGTTCTCATTATATTACCTATTCAACTTTACTATATGCGATGGATCTCGTTAATGCAATTACGGGATATATTTATCCATTTTATTGAGTATAGGTATGATTATTATCGGGACATATAAGATTTCATGAACTATATTTGTTTTGGTGGCTTTATAATTTATTTGGTTGGTTAGTATATATGCACATAATGACAAGCATTATAATCCAACATATAAGGATAGCATGCACCATATATCCCATATTTAAGACTCGGATCTATAAACATTAAACACAGTCAAGTCAAGCAGTAATAAAATTATAAATGTGTTATTGAATATAGGTTTGAACCCGTATTTTCTTAAAACGATTATCTGTTAGATATAACTATTTGAAAAATATAAAGCATCAAGTCGTTGTAGTATAGTGGTGAGTATTCCCGCCTGTCACGCGGGTGACCCGGGTTCGATCCCCGGCAACGGCGATTTTTTTTATTTTTTGTTTTGGAGATTTTTCAAAGGACTTTATGGGGCAACTGGCAAGTCTCGTGGAAATATTGTTGAATTTGTTCATTCTGCTCTACCAAAAGTGTGAAAATTGAATTAAGATAATCCATTCTGATTTGGATAGACTTAAATTAAATCAAAGTTTTTAATGAAAAATATTGATCATGATGAACACTAGAAAAAAATTCACTTCGTAATATATCTTTACCTCTCAACTCCAGTTAAAATTATTTTGGAACGGTGTCGAATTAATTTAAAAATTCATTCGACATAAAATTGTTCATTCAATCCTTCTCTCAAATACAAATTCAACGAATTCATATTCTGAATCTCCAGACTTATTTAAAAAAGGACAAGCACCAAACTACTTTAATTTTTCATATATTTCCCCAATCCATCACCAACAAACAATTTTGCATTGTATCTCTAAACTCGAATAATTCAATCCAAATTCAACCAAACAACACTGTAACTCACGTAAGCAGGCCATGCATGCAGGCATACTCTTGAAAGGTAACTAAAAAAGAAAAATATAAAAAGAAACACAATTGAATTAAAAGGAACGCAATTGAACATGACATATGGCATTGCATTGGCTGAGATTGTGATACAACAAACATAAATTGCAGAAAACAAATACAACGTGAAAATGGATAGCCCTTGAAAGCTTTCCCGTTGGTACTTCCACTAAATATCCTTAGCCGTTTTACACAAGGCAAAGAACCTTTAGTGGAAGCACCAAAAAGAAGCTTGGGCTATCCAACTTGCAAACATTATTTCTACACAAAATAATTCGGAACGAGGGTCTGAGACGGTTGTTTCACCCATACGCAGCCAATGTTTATTCTTTTTTTTTTCAGAGGAAAGAGACTAGTCCAGATCCATTGCAGGATTGCGGACTACATTGTTATTCTTGGATCGATTTGTCTTTGCCTTTTCGGGAGAAATCATCTCCAGAGCATGATTAATGCATTTGTGGTATGAAAAGTCTTCCTCAGAGCCATCCGTTCGGACCAAGAAAAAGCAGTTTTCTTTGTATTCTGGATGGCGGCCAACCTGAAATACATAGCAAAGAATGAGAGTGGAAACAAGTGAGTGGGATGCTTTTATAGAAGAGATGATCTGGAATGGTAGTTGTGTCTACTTCTTGCAGCAGAAATCGCATGCATCAATGTCAACAAAGATGATAGGTAATAAGAAAACATTAGCATACAATCACTTTGTTTATTGCAAGGGCCCGAGCTATTGATAAAACACCTGGCGAATAGTAAGAACAAAGACCATTCTTCAAGAAATGCGGAAAATGAATTCAAGAAAAATGGAGGAGAAGAAGATGAGATTTATGTTTCCTTTCAAGAAAAATGCAAGGAAACCTGCCAATGATCTTGATTTAAATGAATCTCAAATAAGCAAGCCAAGGAGACACTGACTAATGACCTAACATAAGAATGAAGGAAATCATAAATAAAATAATCTTATTTCTAATAAAATTAGAGTCGTTAAATGGACCATGGCTCGAATAGCCAGTTGGTTGTTAACTATATCTAACTCTTATTGTTAAATTCAAATGAGCAAGTATGTTAAATTTGATTTCATTATGTGCTTTAGAAAGGGACTTTTTCACATGTAACCTGCAACCTCTAACTAATTAAAAACAGCTTGAAGGTCCCTACTCAAACCATTTGCACAAACCCTGTACGGGTGTGTGGGTGGGGGGGGGGGGGGGTACTAAAGCCCTTTTTTCTTTCCAAATAGAACAAGCAAGCCAACATATTATTACATTGTGTGTGCATGTGTGTATTTAGTAAAGTTCTATGTATAACTCTAATCCTATGAAATCAAAATCAAACCAAGGAAATGGCAATTATAATAATATAATAATTTTTACAAATTTATATCCTTGATTAATATATAATGAGATAACATTAAATATTACTTACTGTAAATGACAATTCGATAAAAATAAAAATTAATGAGAAAACTAACTTAAGTATCAATCATTTTTATCCTTTCAGAATATTAATCATTTTTTTAAGTGGAAACTAAATCCACCTTAAATTTTTTTGCACATAGGAACAAACCTCAAAATTGAACTTCCACGTGTTGGTTAGTATACAAAATACATTTATAATTAAAATTTTAAACACAACAAAACAAAGATGAAAGATAAAATGTTTACACCAACTACTTTTAGAGGTAATAGAAGCCAGAAGGGCTTGCTTATTCTATTTTGAATTAGCCATTAATGGAATGGTGGTTTGAACGGAAAGACAAATTTCTTAACCGAATGGAATATCAATTTATTTATCTTATAAAATTAATAGATTTTATATTATCAACTATTTTTCTAATTGAATCAAGTGTAGTATCTAATATTGTCAATATGACGTAATTTTTTTCTTAAAATTCCAAATTGCATTTTTCTTGTTTAATATATTTTTTTCTAATTTTATTTAGTCAATTATAATTTATTTATTTTTATTGAAAAACTTTATTCTATAGTATTTAAAAAATAAATATATAATAATTTAGATAGCTTAATCAAAAATACTCTATAGAAAAATAATTTATCATTTCAATTTTTTATTTGAACATATTAAATTATATCAAATATATAATCTTTTTATTTATTACTAGAATATATTTATATGATATTTATTTTTGCACCACTTTCTTCAATAAAATTTAAAAAAAAAAAGGAATTTTGATTTTAATATATTTTTTAAATGATTTTTAAATAAATAAATAATTATGAAAAATAATAATAAATTATTTAATCTAATTATCAAAATATTTTGCTAAATATGATAAAAGAATATCATAATATATGATTATATGTAAATATTTTATTTTTTTTTTGTTCAATGTGAATAGCTAAACCCCATGAGGGTGGATGGAATGGCTGGTCCCTTACTTTTGGGAATAGTGATTCTTTTGGAAATGATGATTCCAAATTTTAAACCACACCAATCGTAGGAAAGAGAATAAGTATAGGAATGACCATGTCATTCCACCGTACCAATCACCATGCTTTTATACCATGGCAATAGTCCAGGGGCATGAATGTATCTTTCAGCCTAATATGCGTGTGTGTGTGTGTGATCAAAGAGAAAAATGTACATAATTATACCAATCAATAATTATTTCCTAACATAAGATACAGAAAACCTTGTATACCTTTATGTCCGAAATGCCAGTTCCATACTTATCTTGCAATTTTGGATGAAACTTTAGAGCAATCATTGCTGTAGATTTATCTTCTCCACTCAAGCGACGATTTGTGGGATACCTATACCGTTATAGAAGGCAAAATTAAATCAATGACTCCAATGAAAATAGCTAGAGATGTAAATATTTTCAAGTGTCATAAATTTAAGACCTGGAAAATAGATAACCTGCAATTGTATTCATAAAACATGTAGAAGAAGGTGAGCTTTAATCATATTGGGGTTCTTCCTAATCACTAATAATCCTCTAGAAGTTCTTTAGTAAGAACACTGTTAAACACCTGAAGCTGGAAAAAGGTTCGCACTGACAGGCCGATTACCTAGATAAACAAAACATCCTCCTGAACTTGATAGTTCCCATTTCAGCCTCATTTCTGAGAATGCGTGTAATGTTTTCTATGCTTCAAGATAATGCCACTCAACATACATAAATCATCACTGGAAATAGATGTTCCTTGTGCATCATGATTACTGTCGTTTAACAACAGTAACTTCCATATGTTTTTTAGCAAACTTAGGTTACTCTAGTGCAGGATTGCAGTAATAGCATTTTTTATTTAGCCTCTCCTATTGGCTTGTGAAAATCTGATATTTATATCAGAGGTAGCAGAAAGTAAACACAGTCATTTTTGTCATCAACTATGCAAATAATGTAGGTCATGGAGGTCCAGGTGTTCAGAACATTAATATCTAACACAAAATACAAACACATTTCAGAAACTAAGACAAAGAAGAACTAGTGGGATGTCACGAAAGAAAGATGGCTAAGTTTACAGGTTCGTAATGTTTCTGCAGTTACCAAAAGTTCATCTGGAAAATCTTCTGTACAAGGAAAATAACCAAATTAATAACTAATTTCAAGTTCCAAGAAATCACCTAATACCATTCAAATGCATGCAACTGATGACAGTAACATAAGTAGAACAACATAATTGAATGCTGCAGAAGTGGAAAAGGATTGTGCAGGAATAGTGAAACAGATTACAGTCATGTTAGATTTCAAATCTAAAACAGCTAAGTCCAACTCAAAAGAGCATCAAGAATGAGAAAAAGGTTGAAAGGGTTTCACATACTCTTTCAGGATACGCTTTAGTTTCTGTGAAACTTTCTTGATCCCAACCACAGAGAAATGTTGTGAGAGCATTTTCTGAAGCAGCATCTTTTGCCCCTTTGAGTTGAAATGATAGGAAGCAATAGATTTTCTACAGACTGGCTTCACCTCAGCATTTGTTTTAGCAGACCGAACATGGTTGCTCAACAGAGTGTAGACATTTGTGCGCTCAGCAGGTTCATGTCCCTAATGCATGACAGAAACACAACAAGGGAACAGTAAATCCTTCAATCAAAGAGTTTGACATACTTTGATATGCCCACTGATCATGAAAATATATAATCACAAAATGGGAATAATTATGTTGAAATGTAGTACTGTAGTTTTATAAAAGATCGGATTTCGGGTACAACATGAAACACGCAATATTTAGATGGTTTAAAATATATATATCTTATGCTTTCAAGGGATGGAGAACTATCCTATCCTACCTTCCCCTTGTACAAAATATCGAACTGGAAACCGGTTCCAATTGAAGGAGTTTGTCCCCATGATAAAGCCTCAAGACTTCCTCGAAGACCATCCAGTTGTTCCGCCTTTGCCGCTTTTACGAAACAATCACTAGGATTCTGTATTTGGTTCACAGGTTCACAAAAGCATGAGCAATGCATCAACATTATCAAGGAAGAGAAAGTATGACACCAAAGCAAAAGGAGGAAAAATAAATTTGAAAGATTACTAACCAAAAAGCAGGCTTGACTGAAAGGAGAGTATATATTAGTTTCCTTTCTTTGATGTGCCAGTCCTCTGGGATTTAACGGCACAAACTCTCCTGTGGCTGAAAGGCAATTGGCAGCAACAACCAAATGTTCTGGAAGGATGGACTTTCCGGTGTCACTGATAGCAGCATGCAAACTCTGCACTTGAAGATACTATATTAGCTTTTCTCAACCATCAACCAAAATAACAGAAGCATCACAGAGGAAGATGCCAACACTTTTCAATCCCCATTGCCATTTACCAGAGCCAAGAATGATAGATGCATAGTTCATCACTGAATAAACTTTTTGGTGAAACATGAATTTGTATTGAAGGAAATCAACTCACATTAACAAAAAACTGCCATGCAGCATCAATACCAAAGGCTTCATAATAGTCAAGATGAACGTCTGGATGACTGCGCTCCCAGTCAATTATACTTCGAATACGGAGGCACTTATCCATAAGGGTGCTCCAGAACTTGGTCACGTCACAGTACTTCGATGTGACTACTCGTAGAAAAGGTTCCCCTGAAGGGCACCTGGGAAATTTTGAATAATTGGATCTCTCTTTCCATAGGATATCTACCTTCTTGAATTCCAGAAATCCTAATTAATAAATAGGAAATATTAGCATAAACACAAAGTCTAATCATCCATGATGCAACGATTTTATGAAACAGAATATCATCCACACCAAATACTAAATATTCAAATAATCATAATAAAACAAAAGAAAGGCCAAACATATTAGCTCTAAGGAATGACAATAGAAAACACATTTAGTTCCAAAGGTAATAGGCCTGTGAGAGGTGGAATTAACAGTAATCACTAATATGCAAACTTGATTTCTTGAGCCATCAATACATTTTAGACCAGTTGAGTCATTTTAAAACTTCACACTTCTGCAAACCAAGCACTTTATCCTCCTTTAATAAGATCTCTTTTCAAATTAAAAACAAGTAAACACCATTCAGATATATTTCATTATTAATGGCATATTCAAACTGAAAAAGCCACACTCATGTTAAAGAGAATGGAATGAACTCCCATAGCTAGCCTCCAAATGTAGACAATGATATGCGACACAAAGTCAATCTTGAAGCTCCAGAATAGGAAAAAGGGTACATCTAGTTGATTATAATATGCAGTATGATGCTGTAAAAGAACTAGAGAACGCGACATGGAATGTGTGTAGGCCCAAGAATCACAGGTTGAACCTGATAGGCCTCCTTCCTTTAGAATTAAAATATATGTTTTCTTAGAAGAAAAAAAAACCCTGTCCATTTTGTTGTCATTTTGCTACTATGCGCCGCACACGCACTTTCAACCACATGAACTACATATGATTCATACAATCAAGGAATAAAATAGATAGCGATGATAAAATAGCAGGAATAAATATGTACATAAAAAAGGAAAGATGAAGTAAATAAAACGGTAGTCTAAGTGGAAACCTTTTATTACAGTTTGAAGAAGGGCAGGTATCACCATTTCACGAAGAATGTCCATGTCCGGGAATTCCTGATTGCTCTCAATTAATGCAGCTGATATGCAAATTGTAGAGTCAGTGTGAATGTCAGCTTCAGAACAAACCCTGTCCATCAAGATTAGAAGGATTAAAGATTCCTTTAGCTGATATTGAGAACCGGAGCTGAAATGTGAATTTTATATTTAAACACTCAGCACTATCTGTTATTTCTTTTTTCCTTTCAAATTCGTTAGATTCCAACTATTTTGAGTTCAAAGAGCTTCCAACTCATGTGATATTGTGTCCAGCATTTTGCTGGTACCGAATTTGAAATTCATATACGGATTCAACGTTACACCAACATTAGTTTATACCTATGCAATATTGTCTGTCAAGAAAGACTATAACAATGGAAAAACCGTGTAATGAAGTTATATGTCGGGGACAGACAATATATTGAAACTGACCAAGAGACCATATGTGAATACTTAGAAATAGGGGTGAGCAAAAACTGGTCAAACCAATGGAATTCGGTTGGTTGACTGGTTCAGCTAAATTCTATCATCAATCAATTTAGGTTTGGTATATATCTTGAAAAAACTGATTAAGTCTTTGGCCGGATCGGTTTCAGTGGCCAAAAATTTTGGTTGGCTCCGAACCAACCAAAATTTCTATTAGATATATATAAATAACTTGTTTTTATTTTATTTTTTCAATTCACCACCATCAAGGCACCACTCTAGATCCTACCAAGTACCAATTTCTTTAGCCTCTCCCCACCTAAAAAAAATCCACTCACCTACTCCCCTGCCTCTTCCCCACCTCTGATGTATATAAATTTCTTGAATAGTTAAGCATTTGATTATTGTTCTGGTTCATTTCTATTTTTACCTAATTTCAAGAACCGACCAAACCAAAGCCGACCAAAATTTTTCGCTCAATTTCGGTTCAGTTTGTATACTTTAATTGGTCTGGTTGGTTTTTTATGTATATTTCGGTTTTTCAGGTTTGGTTCGGTTTGTTGCTCATTCCTACATAGTAAACATAAAATCGCCAACATGACAAGCCCTTTTAACATTTATTCTTACTCTCTCGACTCCTGCTATGACCACATAAATATGAGCATCTCAAAGACTTGCATGGAGTACCAACTAAAAGAAACAAACTTTTAGAGGCTCTCTTATCTGAAGTAATTTCTTAAGACCAATCACATTTCTAAAAATCAGGTAGGCCTCAAACACTCAAAAAGCATTCTTCACTAGATCAACCAAATCCAGGATACACTTTAAAGCATATTTTAGACTATGATTAACCAGCATTTTTATCATATAGGAATTTTCTTAAATTATGATAAGAGATGGACAACCCATCTAAGAGAAGCGTCTTACTCGCTTGTAATATACAACTTGGGAAGATCAAATTTGGACTTTGCTTGCTTTAATTTATTATTCATCCGAAGAGCATTGATAACTGAGCGCAATATCAACCTTCTCTTGTTGGCGACTTCCTGAAAGGTCAAAATATAATCCTGGATAAATATGGAAATACAAATAGAACAGCATTACAAAACTAGATGTATTACCTTGTCTATATGAAAATGGCAAGTCCAAGGACTAATTTTGAGGCTGCTATTTGTCCTCTTGGAGTAGCTAATGGCACGTGGGTATATTTAGTCATTAAATATCAAGGAAGTTCAAATCGATGTCACTGCTGGGAAATGTAAAACAAAAAGATTTCTAACCAAAAAGAAAGGTTACCATATAGTTATTTCTGAAACTATGTCTGAGAAAAGCACACATTCCAGGTGATTCTTCACTTCTAAAGCTCCATATTCAAATCCATTTGCCCATCTTCTGAGTCTCCGGGACAAAAACAGTGATGCACTTTTACTTCCAGTACTCTTTTTCACTCCACACTCTAGTACTTTCTGCATGGTCAAGTTATGAGTGAGATTTCTTGTGTGAACTTAAGACAAACTGAAATACTCACTCTTAAGTTCAACAAGCACTAAAAAATGATTCAACACATAAGCAGTAAAACAGATTAACTTATACAACTTCCCTTGATATATGCAATGGATGGAAACATAATAATAAAAGCTGAAAAATGCAATAATTTGGAGGAATTCATTGATGGGGTTTCAAACCACAAATCCTTCCTTGTACTTGATATTATTAGACATTGAAGCAGTGCCATTTAGTTAGCTTTCTACGTCTTATTTTGGATTCCTCATCCCCTTTGTAGTTATATTTTTTACAATTACTATAATTTCCTTGTTGGAGGAAATGGAACAAAACACTTATTTGGAGGTGGTTGAAAAAAAAGTTCCAACAGATTTCTGAAATATATTGTTTCTGCTTACAGGAAGTACCACGAAATGATCCAAGAAACCATGATAACTAGTTGTAACATATGATGCAAGAATTGCCAAGATGGCTAAAGCTCAATTCAGACTGCCCTATGCACTGAACAAAAGAGTTAAGTTATGATTTGATTGACTTTAGGACTAGTTCCAAAATCATATCTAAATCCTACGTATATCGGGTTCAGACTCTGAAACTTAATAGTACTTCACATTGTATAATATTGTTAAAAAGAATATATTGATTAATTATGTATCAATCCTGAATCTCAACCTAAAGCCATCTCCATTTTTCGCAAATTGTCTAAGATTTTATTTATGGTCTCATTTGACTGAGAGGTTGACCTCAGTAAGAGTCATGAGCTAACAGAATTTGATGAGATCATAAAAATACGTAATAAGCTTAGGATACCTGAGACAAACTTACATGCATTCATCAACCTACCCAACCACAAACACACACAGTACCTTTATAGCCAACATAGGCGATGGTTCTAGTACACTGATTGGTTGATCCAAAGCACTGTATAAAGCTTCAGTAATGGCACAAGCTGCAATTGAGCCAACAGCATGGCCACTCATATGGACCTCAGCATGGGTGGCATCTATTCCCTCAGAGCAATAACGAAACTGAATAACTTGATTCCCATAACAACTTCTGACAGTTCCATCATATCCAATTACTAAATCTCGCAAGAAAGCCATCAACTTTTTGTTTAGAGTGCCAGGGATATCAGCATTGCCAGCAAAAGAACTGTCACGGGTTGTCAGTGAAAGTACAAAACACTCGAGAGGATTTAAACCAGCTTGGAAGGAGTTGGCAATCATGGTAAACGGAATGTAGGAGTTTGAGATTAACTCAGAGCTATGCAGTTTCTGGACGTTAGGAAGACTCTTCTGATGGTTCCACGAAGCACAAGACAGGTGACGGGGAACAGAAAAAGATAATGGAGATAATGAGTGCTGCAGCCCCAAACACATGCTATGCTGGAAAAGTTTTTGCAAATTGCCTTTGCTCCCAGCCTTCATCATAGCTATAAATGTATTATTACTGCCTGAATACTTGTAAACAAGATTTTGCATGTCCCGAAAAACTGACTTGGCTGCAGAAATCGAAGCTTGAAAAAGTTCTGGTATAGTCTGTTGAGCGATCAAAATCCTCTCCTTCAGAAAATTTTCCATGTAATCACTCCCTTCAGTGCAATCTATGAGAAAATCTTGATTGCAACCCACCATCAACAAACTGGCATTGGATATGTTTTCTGCTTCCTGCATACCACATAATATGTCGTCCAGAAGATTCTTGTGCGACTCAGAATCCAAGGACAGGTAAAGGTCTGATAATGAGACAGAGAACCCCCTCCTTGACAGCCACTCACAAAGAACTTCCTGCCCACCATTGAGAAAGTCAAGAGCTCCATTTAGGGAATGTCTTAGAAGGCATTGATAGAGGTTCTCATTCCTGTCACTTAACCAGGATGATCCATGGAAAGATGAAACAAGCTCCCCTTGCCTAATAGATACACCATTGGATGCATTAGTGAATTCAAAATCCGGAGGCAAAAGAAGGCTGAATAACTGCTTCCCAGTCCAGAAAGAAGCACCAGATTTGGATTTGATAATAGCAGGCTGTACTGGAGTACAAGAACAGAACATTTGCAGCTGCTGCATCTCAGTTTTATTCAGCATGACACCATCTTCCAGGAAAAGATATGCAGCAGTAAGACTATCCTGACCTAGGGCCAAAAGGTTCCGACCATTCTGCCCATTGACTAACTGTGTTTTTAAAGAACAAAGCTCATTGAGCTCTACTCTGGAGTTTATGGACTGAGGAACGAAACCATGGAGACAATCTCCATCAAAGTCCCCTTGGAATGGGGAACAGATCAGAGGATTAATGGAGAGAACGTGATTTATTGGAAGAATTTTGACTGACAATGCAATAAGGGAGTGCTGATGAATAGATGGAGGCCTATTAACCAACACTATATCTCCATCGATAAGAGGCCTACAGATAGAATCTCCTGCACGCAGCATGTCCTTAAACCATATTGTAATCCTCTGACCATCCCGAATAACAGAGAAGTTCCCTCTTCGGTGAAGCATATAGTCACAGCATGGCATTAGCTTCTCCCAATTCCATTCATTGATATGGTCTCTGATCAGCACATTCTCCGCTACATGAAATGGCACACCAATTTCATGAACCTTAATTCTCGGATCACCAACAACCACCATGCGGAAAGAATGATCTGTCCGCTTTCCAACTAGCAAATCCTTTATGTTTTTCAGCCCTGACGCACTGGAAGCAGAATCATTTGTTGATTGCTTTTCATAGACTTTTTGTAAGTTGGACAGCTTTTCGGAGCGTATCTGCAGCAAGAGAGGTTTCAACAAAATTAATTTATCCCATCAAATATCCATATACCAAAATATATGTATATAAGGTAAAATATAATGTTTGTTTGTTTTTCTTGCCTTGGAAAGTTTGTAGCGTTCGAGAACACGAGCACTTAATTCATTTGGCGTGCCTCTAAAATCAATGAGCTTTCTGTACATCTTTGTAGTCTCATCCTAGATATTAGTCAAGCGAAAACAGCATGAAATTGTGTAATCATCAAGATTCAAGACATAGGAACAATAGAAAATCACATATAACTCATAAATCAATGGATTGGAGGAAGAAAGTTACAGACACTTACAACAGCTATGCGCTGACCAAATTCTCTCACTCGGTAACTATTTGGAGTCACAAGCAAGGAGTTGACAAAGATCAAGTTTTTCCTCTTGAAAAAAGCTTCCAAAGTTCTCGGGCATACATCCTTTAGAATGTTATACACCTGAAAAGCCAATTGCAGCATAAGCATGCATTACCCAGCTGAAGGATACCCACTAAAATAAAAGGAATAAAAGAAGTCTCACAAAATAAGGAAATAATAAGATGCTACGCAGGAACTTGTGTGATTCATTTAAATGACATGACCATTGGATTTTCACATTGGATAACTGAAAAATGCAAGGTCACGTGACTCACGTCCACACTATAGTACTAGAAGTTATTTTTATTGGTAACTGTATGTATGCCCGACCAGTGCAAAATGAAAGTAATATGTTTGAGCCATTATTGTCTTTACTTCAGTATGTTCAATCTAGAATATGTTAAGATTTGGATAAAACTTCTACATGGAAGAGCCTATCAACAGCAGCTCAAAGATCACACCTATACTGGGGAAAACTCTCCTGTACAGAAGCATGAGCTTAGATGCTGAAAAAGAACAAGGATTACAATTCCTTGGATCAGTCATTACAATAGGTTGTTCATAATTAATTACAAAACTAGTAAACTTTAAGAACTAGATACTATTATTATTGTTACTACACATTTAGACTTGATCTGCAAAATCTCCAAAACTTATCATGGCTATAGTAAACTTCAGTTTCTCCAAAAAAAAATGCTGTTTAATATCACACTGCTACAGTTTTTTTTTTTTAAAAAGATCACGTTTATCTATCTAGATCATCTAATCTGAAAGGTTGCAAAATATATTTGAAGAAAATAAACTTATTTCGTGGATTGGATTTCACTTGACTGTATATGGTTCCATTGTGTGTGCTCAGGGTAGAAGTTTTGTATAAATGTATCGAATTAAAAACAACTGCCCTTCCCAAACTTCTATGATGCAAAATGGATGGGTAGTAGAGAAAAGAAAACGCTTTAGCAAGTGCCACAAAAATAATAAATGTCTCAGGACTGACAAGCAGATATGTGGACCTAAAGTTTTATCCAGAGAAAGAGAATGGAAGCAGAAAAGAACAGCATATTCCACCCAAACTAAAAGGGCTCTGAACAATCTTACTTGAGCAGGCAATAGAACTCTTTTATTTGATGGCAAACTACTTTGTTCTTGAGATGAATCCTTAGGGAGTATATCCCAGTAATCAGAAGCCAGACTTCCATTGGAGCTCTTACTCAACAATGCTTCACTAACTTCGGCTATAATTGCACTTTTTGCGAAAACGTCTTTTGAAGATACTTTGAATTTCATTTTTGGATAACCATCTTTGGATTTCCCCTGTTATTTGGATAGAAACGTGTTGGTAATAGTCATGTAAGAAGGTGCAAGGTACCAGCCAAATGAACTTACAGTACAATATTTGCAATTTCTTGGCAGATGACTTGAAGCAGAATGAGCTATCTGATAAATGCAAAAATAACAAAAGACAGTATTAGAATTCTGAAAAGATTCAAGATTGCCTCTTTCAATAACATTAGAGTTTTTTTTTTAAGGAAAAAGATAACAGTGTTGATAGAAGGAAGAACAGGATAGACATTAGCAACAGTTATAGACTGATAGGCAGTTAAACAATGACACTGATTTAGCTTTCGTACATCTATAAAAGATGTTCCAGCATCAGAATTTTCTGATTTTCATATAGACCTCCCTATTTGTATGAAAATTCCAAGCCAAATGCTTTATCTCTGCCAGTTCAAGAATTGTTTATTAACGTTAACATGTTCTTCTAGAGCCCTGACTTGGTTATATAAATTTGGGCTTCAACTCTAGTTAGTTTCAATATCACCTGATCTACTAAGACATAGGTAATAAGCTACAATCACTGCTATCATTTATGAAACTAGCACAGACTTGACTGCACTTACTGACAAAAACATGATGCTTCTTTAGATTTTCACGTGGGAATAAGCAAGAAGAGCGAGGCAATTAGATTAACATTTAACGTGTGTGTCTATCTCTGACAATCTACCAAAATAACAAATAAAAAAATTCCCCTCAAATTGACAACCTTCATTTCAGCACATCGGAATAGTACCTAACCTGAATCTTACTATGCCGCATAGTTTTACATCCTGGACATATTTTATTAAGAATCTGTGCGACTTCAGACATGAAATAAGGATTTAGAATTGTATAGGGGAAGTTGATCAAACCAAAATGCCCTGAAAAATATAGAACAGTATGTCAAAACCCAATCAACACAAGGGAAAGACAGAGATCATAAAGTGGCATTACAACATTAAATCCCCTGTTACCTTCACAGTCCCTTGAAAATTTGGCACCACAGGTAATGCATTCAGTAGCATTAATCGTAGGGAGTCCCAATGCAGCATCCGACACTTCATTCACAGTGCCGACAACCATTGCTGATATCTTTCCCTAAAAAATGCCGATGCATAAACATAGATAGATGTTATTACATGTTTCTTTAGCTATCCGTACCAAATGCAAGATTGACCACTTACAGCATCTTCATCAGACAAAATACTCAAATGGACTCCCTTCAGGCGACCTGAAGTAACTTGCTGAACTTCAAACGACTCATTATCCATTGAAATCCGTGCAATTTGCCTTGGGAATGAAAAAAAAAATCATTCAGATAAGTTGATTCAAGAATTCAATCTCATCGGACACATGTACCAGTAATAACCTACCAAGCAGAGAAGGTGATCTTGGTTTGGAGTGACACTACTTCAAGAATAGGACTCCTACTTAAAGGATAATCAAGAAAAAAAACAAGCATCAGGATACTTGTAATCAACATGCAACTTAACGATGTTTTCATATCACTATATCAATTTCAAATATCTCTCATATTAATTAACACCATTCAGCAATCAATTCAGACAGAAACACAGGTATTGCTCATTTACTTCGACTCTTATTTGGTCATAAACAAGTTGTCTGTCAGTGTCCACAGATAACGAAGAAGGGGAAAATAAGTGTCGAAAGGTTCATCCGTGGCTACATAATCAGGAAATGTCAATTAATCCATATAACCTACAAATACACAGTAACTCATAAATCAATGCTGATACAGAGGTGAGTATCATCACGCATTGCAAAATCACATAGATTCCCAACTGCATGCACAAGCTATCAAATACCAAATCAAGAGTGCACTCTAGCTCCACTCAACACGAAGCAGCATTAATGACAGAAAAATAAATCCACATTACCTCCAGTCAGCGGCAGCAATCAACTAGGAACAAAATTCTCGCCAATCAATGCATTAAGACCATCTGCCACTGAAAAAATCACCACATGATCATGCTACCATTCCTACCAGCATTGATAACCAAAAGCAAGCTATCTCGAATAAGAAACAACATAAATAAATTCAACAGAAAATCAGCCTCATATATTCGCCGCAAATAAGCCGAACAACACCAAAAAAATAGAAAAACGAAGATATTTTCTCCTCACCTCACTTCACCTCGTGCTTTACTTCCCCTCTGCTCTCCTCCTCTCTCTATACGAACTCCAGAGTTTCTGATCCTAGAGAGAGAAAGAGAGGGGAAGAGAGAGAGAGAGAGAGAGTTTTATTACTGTGTCTGAGAGAGAGAGAGAGAGAGAGAGAGAGTTGGTGAATGGAGTGATTCTCCGATTAATGGAGCAGCAGAGTGAGTCTTTGTAGTGTGTGTGTGTGTGCGTGTGCGTGTTTTCGGAAGAGAGAATCAATGGGGGTTTAAGGAAAAAAATACGACATAAATACATCGAGACAAAATTGTAAATAATTACTAAAAGCGAGGGCAGAAAACGAGGGCAAACTCGAAATTCGAGGGGCATCGGGGTAATTACAATCTATAACCGTCAAAAGGCTGTGCTGCCAGTGCAACACAAGGGAAATTCCCAATTAATACAAGTTGTTGGCATGCTTGAGTGAAATTAATTGGGAATTGACAAAGCTTCAAAATGGAATGATAATGGGAATTAATGAAAATAAGTATTTAAATTTACAGTATGTCTGGAATCTAATAGTAATGCTATAAAAATGAAATTGTCATTTATTAGTTGATTTCAACAATTAATGAAATATATTTTTAATTTTAAATAAATAAATTGTCCTTTTAAGATATATTATTTAATTTTTTAACATGTTTATTCAATATTATGTGATTTTTGTCATGCGAACATTTGTCCGAGTATCATTATGTTACTATTTACCAGTGACTAGTCTATATAATATATAATAACGACTCCGCGTCCCAAAATAGAAAAATATTATTTTCCCGCCCTTTTGCACCTTCCTAAAAATAAAATATCTTATTTACATTAAAAATATTTATTTTATGTATAAATGATTAAGTATTAATATGTGTGTAGTATATATATGTATCATACATATCCGCATAAATCATACAGTAATATTTTGTTGCATTAAATATATTCAATTAATTTTGGAAACCCAAAAAGTAAATAAAATCTATTATTCTTTTTATGTAGATTATATATGATATAGACAATACCACTTATATCATCTAAATATTATAATTCAATTTTATGTTTTCTTAACATTTAATAATTATATTATATAGATAGAGTCACGTTAATGGTTAGATAGAATTAATGATCAACATCTAACTTAAATTTACCTAATTTTTATTAGAAGACTAGATATATTTTTTTATGTGGAGATATTTTCGTTTTATGATTTAATAAAATAGTTTTTTTTTTCCATAATTAAAAATCTTCTTTCTAACATTAGCTTATTACATCTATATATTATTATATAGATGTGAGCATAAAACACCACGTATTTTGCTATGGACCTTGAAATGATATGTTTCGTGTTTTTATTACCAATATTCAAAACTATTATGTTTTCTTTTTTTCTCATGACTCCCATTTATAGTCCAATGTAAGTAGTCATTTTTTTAACCAAACTATTTTCATGGATACCATTTTTTGTATGATTTTTTAAAAAATTTGTGATTTAATTTTGATCAAAATATTGTGGTACGAGTTATTTATCAATGAGGTTTGTATTTACTATGAGAGATTTTAATGTTATTTATTTATATAATTCTTATGTTTTCTTATGTAATTTTTTTTGTTTCTCTCTGTAAAGACTACAAACCAGATTTGTTATCTCTCTTCTAGCAAAAGTTTTGATTTTGTTGATGAAAGGCATGGTTCGTCGGCGTGTTCGATTTCTACCCCCAAACTCAACCATTATTTATAGAATTTGAATTCAAGTTTGGTAAAATGGCTCATGTATGTATTCACCTTCGTATTATTGAAATTTCCTATGATTTTAGATGATTTCTTATAATATAATATAATGTTATCTTTCGTGAAATTTATAGTTTTGCATTCATTGCTTGAGGATAACCCATGTTATATTTTCTCTGTGGTTTTTATTTTCATTTACGGTTTAATCTCAATGGCGAATATTGATGGTTAAACGTGCATGAAGCATGCATGTATGATATATTATATATTTAAATGTATCTCTTAATTAGAATAACTCCAAATAATTAACATTTGCTTTGAAGCTGTGAGACGGAATTTCATTTGGGTAGGAGAGATACACAAGCAAGGGTTTACTTCAGATGCATGGGCACGTGTCTCTTCAACGAAAGAAGGGGGATTGGGACTCCGTTCAATTTCAATAGCAAATAGGGCTACGACTTTGTCGCTTATTTTTTTTTATAAAAATATCCTAATTAATAGTTATTCAAATTAATCAAAATTCAATTTTGAATCATTTTATTCGCAAGGAACTAGATGAGAGCAAACTCTCACATTCATATTTATAGTAGAGACATGGAATTCCGGAACAATCATCAACTATAACCTAAAAATTAATAACTAGATTTATAATAATTTAATAGAATAATTTCTATCTAAAAATATATATATATATATATATATATATATACACAAAAGTATAGTATAGCAACCGCCCAAAGATTTTAATTTAAAAATGCTATTTAATTTATATTCAGCTCCTTATAATTTTGTATAAATTCATATTAGCTATTTAGTATCACAGTCAAAATGACATCGTCATTCCTTGAAGTTGTCTCATTGCGAGATAAAAATATCAATACCATTTAGATTTTTTAAAATTTAAAAATCTATTGCATTCAAATACTTCCTCCGTCCCATAAGTGTAGATCCCTTCAATTTTTGAAGCAGTTATGTTTAATTCATATGTGTGTAAAAAATATGTGTTAGCGTGTGAGAAAATTAAATGTATGTTTTAAGGGGTGTTATTAACTTCCGCCCATCTATCTTTATGAATTAAAAAAGCCAAAAAAAAAAAAATCAATTTAAAGCCTTTAAAATAATTATATTTCAATCTACACAAATAATATAAACATTGACTAAAAAAACTCATGCCTTAATAAGAAAGGGGAGCAAAATTGACTATTTTCATTAATAGAAATATGGTGAGGGACCGACAGAGAACATCCAAGTAGCATGGATTATTTAATTTGATAAAAAATATAATTATTGTTATAAATTCATATATAGTATAAACATGAATTGTTTTTGTAATTTCATCTATTTACATTTCTTTAATTATATTTTGTTTCTAATTTACATTAATGATTTTAATTGTGGAAGTCTTGTGTGATCGTTATGGGTCAAAATATGTAAGACAGTCGAGATCCAAAACCAAACATGATCAAACACCAACAAAATTATAAATGCGTCATTGAATGTGTATTTGAATCTAAAATTTCACCAATCTTATATATTTTGATCCATAAGACGATCATAAGACGTCTAACACAATGATTTTATTTTTTAATTTATATACCTTCTCTACCTCATAATTATTTAGTTAGATTACTGAGATTTAATTTTGTGAGTGAACATCATGTGTTTCACACTTTTCTAATATTTGATTTGATGATTAACTTCTTTAATTTTAAGTATGATATTATAATAAAATAATAATAATCACATGTATCTCAATCGTGCATCGCACGATGGGTTATTCTAGTGAGTTACATATATACTCCGTAAAGACTTGTCTTAATTTTTACAATGGTTTTTCTAAAATTTTATGAGTCGTGTTTGAGTTATTAATGGGTTCCTTTAAAATTTTCATTAATTTCTTTTATTTAAATGTTTTATACTGTTTATTGTTAATTTTTTCTTAAATTTATTGAGTTTCTCGTTTGAATTTTTATATATTGTTAAATTTTAGATCTTGTGTGTGTGTTCAAAAATCACATGCTCTTTTTCATTTTCTTGTAATCTTGTTGACATGTGTATAAATTAGGGTTTTACGAAAAACAAAAGTTAAAAATACGAAAGATATGAGCTTTAATTTGTCAAGTGAACAAAGAGGTTAATTAATATCTTATAATTGAATATGTATAATACCAAGAGGGGCAGAAAAATGGCCAGTCTCATGTTGTTTTGTTTTGTTTATGTTTTTTTTAATAAGAATTTAATTTTTTATGAATCTTAAAACATAAAATTAAATCACAAATTTAAATACTTTTTAGATTTATTAATATCAGATATATCTGGAGCTGGAAAAATACGATATATCATATATCTGTATCAATCTAATATTGTACCATTTTCCACTATTTTATCATCACAATATGATGTTGGTAAAATCATGGTGACAATTTGTGTTAGATTGTTGTGGGTTCGTATTGACACTATAAGTTCAAATATGATTACGGCACAATGAGAATATGTTCGATACAAAGTGTTGGCACGACATGTTAAAAAAATTATATTTACTGAATAAACTTTTTTAAAAAATATATATAATCTTGCATGATAGAGAATCATATAATGCAAATAAATCATTATCATCTCAATACGATTATTTTCATATTTTTTAGCATGATGACACGACACAGTATGCCTGAATACTAACTAGTTATCTTTATATTTTATTACAACCACGTGTTAAGCACTGTCATCATGAGGTAAAACAAAGATTAAAACAGAGATAAAAATAAAGAAAATATGCAAATAGTCTCTCCAATTATTTTGATAGGAATTTATTGTCCCTTCATTAACATTTTTAACCAAATAATCCTTCCACGTCAAAATTCGGACTACCTAGACCCCAAATTTGACAGCGTTTCAAACCACCTAGCCCCTAAATTTGACATTGTTCACAAAATTAGATGTTAGTTTTTCGGCTTATGAGCTAGGGATTCGATCATTTTACCCCAACTTTTTTCAAAAGCAGCTCATCCTTCATCCTCTCAAATATTATTTGAATTTATACGTCTGTTAATTATCTTGATAATAATAATAATAATAATAATAATAATAATAATAATAATAAATCAATTGTTTCTATTGTTACTTCTATTATTATTTTTTTGTTTTCTTTTTTTTTTTGTAAAATTGCATTAAATTTCTACAAGGAGTAAAGTGTAGGAACTTATATAAATTGATCATACTAGACCATGCAATATTTTAGGATAGTAATATCGTGCTGGATTATCAAAAGTAAAGAAATACATGGATTCATTGAGATTGAATCTCTTATGTGGAATATTTTACGGACAATCTCTGGATCCTCAATCCAAAACTCGAACATGAACATGAGATCAGTATTATGATCTTCCTCAATTAAATCGGTTTATCTTCATTTTTCTTTTAGATTGAATGAAGTAAAGATGGTATGTTCGCTTTAGTGTATTAGAGAGCATAACCAATAATGGATACTTATATATATATATATCGGAATATCCATAACACCTAATTATAACATTTAATTAGATTATCCATAATATATAGTCATTGATTCCATATCAATTACATCGCTAGAGGTGTGCAAATGGTTGGTTCGGTGCAAAACCGAACTAAACTAATAAAATCAAATAAAAAAATACTTAAAAATTTCAAACCGAATCAACCAAAATAATATATATAACCGAACCAAACCAAACCAAACCATAGTTCTTTTGTTAGTTTGGTTTGGTTTTCGGTTTAACCGAACTTTCAATTATTATTTTTATTTTTCCGAAACAATTATATCTGAAGAAAAATAACATGCACTCAATAGATAACAAACGATATACTTAAATAAGTAAATATTTTAAAAATTCTAAAGCTGTAAAATTTAAACTAAATATTAGAATTACTAATACTATTTAGGTATATAATACCTTTTAAATTTATTAATTTAGGTATAATTAATATTAGAATTATAAATTATAAATATAAGGGTTAATTGGTTTAAATATCACGAATTATTCATGATTTTTGGTTTTTAACACGAATTTTAAAATGTTGCCTCCACAACACGAACTTTCATTTTTTTTGTAATTACAACATCAGTTCAAAATTGAGTGCAATTACAAGCACAAAAATTATATGAAATATTTAATCTATTTTAAAATGTTATACATACAACATAAACTTACATTTTTTTTCCAATCATAACATTATTATTTTTTGCAATTATAACATCATGAAATACTTACATATATATTTCATGATGCATTTTATATTTTATTTACATGTGTTTGTAATATTATTTAGTATTGTCGTTCTATAAATAAATCTGACAGATTCATGTTGTCATATCCAAAAAATTGATTATATTACATGTCGAATATTAATTTAAACTCTATTTTCATATAATTTTTTATGCTTTTATTTTTCGTAATTATTCACTCAATCTCAAAAGTTTTGTAATTATTTATTTGTGTTTATAAATAATTTATACTCGTACCTCACACAGATAAAATACTAATTAATTTACATCAAATTTTCAATGTTATTAAAATAAAACATACATGAGAAATAAAATTGTATCAATGTATTATGGAAAAAAATAAGAAAAAAAAATTAAGTATTTCGTATAATTTTTGTGCTTATAATTGCACTCAATTTTGAACTGATGTTGTAATTACAAAAAAATGTAAGTTCGTGTTGTGGAGACAACATTTTAAAGTTTGTGTTAAAAATCAGAAATCATGAACAATTTGTGATATTTAAACCAATTAACCCTAAATATAATGTATATATATATATATATATTGGTTGGTACGGTTTTAACCAAAATATTTTTTACTTAAATCGAAATTGAACCAAAATATATTTTGGTTTTAATATTCAAAACCAAACCAAAATTAAATAAAGAATGGCTAAACCAACCGAACCAAATAACTAGGTTTCATTCGGTTTTTTTCTTTTGGTTCGGTTTTGCACACATCTATACATCGCTTATGGACTTTACGTTATATAGATCACTCGATTGAGTTTATAAATAAATAATTAAATAGCTATTATTGCAATAGATATGTTATCCATATTTGCTGGTTTAATGTGTGTGGAGCTCTAAATTTATGAACTAGAATTCAGAAGAAGCTAAATTAACCTACAGAATATTTGGAAGCTGAGACTACACAATTGTGATTCTAAATAATCAATTTTTATTTGCATGCAAAGAAATGTAGGATAAAATGAGCTCGAAAGAATCAAAGTGAAGCTTAATCATGTGTTTGGACAAAAAAATTTAACGCCGTCAAATATAAACATCTTTTCTCCAAAAAAAAAATGATATTTATAACGTTGAAATCACAGAGAAGCTGGCAGTTCAAAATTATTTGGTGGTGTTTCGCCTTCCCTTTCACATGAAACTACTATTATACCCTCCTAAACCTTTTCATCCCTCTAAATGAAAGTGGCATTTTTCCATAAATGTGGGCCTTTTTTCTCAATTAAGTCTGCTGTGGACCCCGAATTCAATAGAGAACTTTTGCCCATTCCCAAACTCGATCTCCCAATTTTTATTTTGGATTTGGGGATTTTGTTTCATTATATCAAGTTACAAAATCATGTCACACAATCTAATTATAATAATTCCAGCCGATAGCTTGCAAATCATACGTGAAAGGTTAATCACCGTAGATAGGTTTTATAAGATCGAACCGATATGGAAATAATTTGTGAAATTCAAATTATAATTTTCTGGTCAATAATTCACACTTCAATATTATTTGTGTCAACCTAATAGAGTAAATGTTTGTTAAATATCATATCTTAAGAAGTTATGATATTTAAGGTTTCATAATGACTTATTTAAAATTTGAAGTCTTATTTACATCCAGATGAGTTGGCGTAATAGTAAAGTGGTGGAGAATCATACTATTATCTAATATCAAAATAAGTCATGATTGGATATTGTTTAGTCCATATAGTGATATTATTGTATAGGTATTTATTTAAAATAATGGAATTTTTATCAAATTTATGATTCGAAATATGTGTTCGATCAAGTAGGGACCTCGCAGAATACTATCAATTCCCGGCCTCCAGGATATTAGATATCAATTTAATGGTTAAAAATCATATATTTTGATTCTTTCTCATTTTAATCATTGATTAATCGAGTTCAATGAAATTACTGCACGAATGATCAATCGTAATAATTTAATGTTTAAAAAAAATCAAAATATGTGTTTTTTTTTTAGAAAAAATATGTGTTGATTTGTTTTAGATTAGTAGTTTCAATTGATTAGGTCACAAATTGATTGTACCCCTTTTTGTCTTTCACACCTCTTTAAAAAAAAACACCCTCTTTCGTTCTAAATCGCAATAAAACTATATATATTGAAATGACTCAACTTACAGGCTGGCAATTGTCTCTACAAATTAACATGAGTTTTTCCAACGTGCTTTGTTCATTATTAACCAAAGTCAAGCACGTTTAATTTTGGAGTATGATGAAATGAGCCCAGAACCAACATGAGTCTTTCCAGTGTTTTGTCCATCATTATCCAAAGTCAAACACATTTAACTTTGAGGTTCTGATGGAATGAGCGCCAGAAAAGAATATGCAGTTTGTGGTATAAATATCACATATCAAATCCTTTAAGTGGGTATGAAGTCCTTTAATTACAACGTGCTTTGACCATCATTGTCCAAAGTCAAACTTTGGGGTTCTAATGGAAAAAGCGCAAAAAAAGAATGTGCACTTTGTTGTATGCAATAGCACCAATCGAATCATTTAAGCGAGTTCTGATAGAATGAACACCATCTAAGAAGATCAAATACTTTATTCCAGTGTGCTTTGTCCATCATTGCCCAAAGTGGGGCTCTAATGAAATGGGCGCCAGAAAAGAATATGCACTTTATTGTACAAATAACGCCCATCAAATTCTTTAAGCGGGTTCTAATGAATGATCATCATCAAAGAAGATGCATTTTATGGTATGAATAACACTGGCTCAAGGGTGGAGGGTTGACCTCAACTTAAGTACTCATGCACAATTGCTTGTGGATCCGATGTGGAATTGTATCATTTCATTAATCTTTGACCAGCAAGACGTCCTCAGACAACTAACATTATAGATCTGATGTGAAATTGTATCCTTCCATCCATCTTGACAAGCCCAACTGCTCACATTCTAGACCGCTTCGGTGCTAGGTAGCCTTTCCCGAGATAGATAGCTCACACTCTGAACTGCTTCGAAACCAATAGCCTTTTTCCAAGCTAGATGACTCTCATCTTGGATAGCCACATTCTAGACTGTTTTTCGGTGCTAGGGAAACCTTTCCCGAGGCAGGTGGCTCACACTCTGGACTGGTTCGACACCAATAGCCTTTTCAAAGCCAAACGACTCTCATCTTGGATAGCCACATTTTAGACTCCTTCGGTGCTAGGTAGCATTTCCTGAGGCAGATGGTTTAACACTCTGGACTACGTAAGCCTTTCCCGAGGCAGATGGCTCACACTCTGGACTGCTTCGACACCAATAGCCTTTTTCAAAGCCAAACGACTCTCATCTTGGATAGCCGCATTTTAGACCGCTTCAGTGCTAGGTAGCATTTCCTGAGGCAGATGGTTTAACACTCTGGACTAGGTAAGCCTTTCCCAAGGCAGGTGACTCACACTCTGGACTGCTTCGACACTAATAACCTTTTTCAAAGCCAAATGACTCTCATCTTGGATAGCCGCATTTTAGACCACTTCGGTGCTAGGTAGTAGCATTTCCTGAGCCTCTCATCATGGATAGCCACATTCTGGACCATTTCAGTGCTAGGTAGCCTTTCCTGAGGAAAATGGTTCAACACTGTGGACTGTTTCAACACCAATAACCTTTTTCTAAGCCAGACAACTCATCTTGGATAGTCAGCTAAAGGGTGGAGGGTTGACCATCAACTTAAGTATTCATCCACAATTTCGTGTTCGGCACCAATAGCTCTCATAGCTACCTGAAGGGTGGAATGTTGACCTTAAATACTCATCTACAATTTCTCATTTTCTTGTGAATCTGATGTAGGATTGTATCATTTCACCCACCCTGACAAGTTGGACGCCCTCGAACGACTTACATTCTAGATGCCCAGACGGCTCTCATCCTGAGTAGTTTTCACTGTGGACCGATTTGGTACTCAAATTCTAGATCGCCCAAACAGCTCTCATCTCGAGTAGTTTTCACTGTGGACCGCATTGGTACTCAAATTCTAGACCGCCCAAACGGCTCTCATTCTGAGTAGCTTTAAATACTCATCCATAATTTCTTGTGGATTTAATGCGGAACTGTATCATCTGCCCACCTTGACAAGGTGGACGTCCTCGAATGACTCACACTCTAGACCACCCAGATGACTCTCATCCTGAGTAGAGCTTTCACCGTGGACCGCTTTGGTACTCTAGGTGGCTTTCACTCTGGACTGCTTTGGCACTAGGCAATGCTTTTCCGGGACAAACTAGACGACTCTTACTCTGGACCGCTTTGGCACTAGATAGTCCTCTCCCAAGAAACCCTTTCCCGTGACGAATTGACTCTCAAGGAAAGCACCGATGATAGGAATTACAGCCAAAGATCCTAACTCCACCACAAAAATTAGCTCAAAAATGGAGGATTGACCCTAAACTTAAGTACTCATCCATAATTATTTGTAGATCAAATGTGAGATCGTATATAATATATATATATATATATATATCGATTATATATAAAAGAGTTACAATTGTATTTTTCCAATCTTTAATTCTAGCAGTAAAGTTTTTGAATTTTTCTTATAGAAAGATTCCATATGAATATCGAGAATTGGAATCTAGTACTCCCTTCAATGGAAGACAATGCATGTTTCCTACTTTCCAGATATTCATAATAGTGCTACTATTTCTTGGTCCTCAAATTTCCCTTTTTGGCTGAGAAATATATACTTTTTTATTGAATAATATATTTGTTCAGTTTTTTAAGAGGGAGAAGGAGAGAGCAATACACCTTTTGTATAAAAATTCCCTCGATTCAGATATTTTTGGGTCACATTCACTTATAAAATGAACTACAATGTGCTACTATATTAGCATATTATATATATATATATACACACACATATATATATATTTATATCGGAATAAAATTAAAATTACTTTAGTCACTAATGATTAGTGAAATAAAAATGTCATCAACAACAATGTCCCTGTATGCTTCCAGAATTCTCTCTGTTAAAGCTAACAATGAGGATTTGTGATTTATCACACTTGAAAAAAAATTGTGCAAATTGTACTTTAATCCCTACAGATTGACTTTTACGGTTAATTACAATTTAATTCTCAACATTTTAAGATGTTAACAAAAATAACCCAACATTTTAATAATTATAATTTAGTTTCCAATGTTTGGATATTTTTACAAAAATAACCCAACGTTTAATAATAACAATTTAATTCCGAACGTTTGGATATTTTTAAAAAAATGACCTAATATTTTTTATGAAAATATTATTTCGGTTGATTTCGATCATATTTATTCAAAAGTGAGCTAGAGAACCTATATGACGGACTGGCATTTTTACGGAAAAATGACCAAAATGATATTTTTTTCCGCCTAAAATATCGGGTCAATACTATTAAAATGTTCAAGCGTTCGAAATTGAATTGTTGTTCAAACCTTTAAACGTTGTGAATTAAATTGTAGTTAACCGTTTTTTCTTAAAAATAACTCACTTTTGAAAATTAACAAAATAACACCCAACTTTTCAAAGATTTTGAAAATCTAACATTTAATCAATTTTTTGGTTTCAAAATCCTTTGTAATTGATTGTATTATAAGATTTTTTTAATTGAATTATTTTTAACACATCTTGAAAAAAAAGAGCTTAAAGTACAATTAAGTACGTAGGATTTTCAAGTTGAAAAATAAATCAAATGTTAGATTTATAAGATATTTGAAAAAATAAGTAGTATTTAATTATTTTATTATTATTTTTTTAAAAAGAGAATTATTTTTGGAAAAATAGCCCAAAACTAACACGTAGGTATCAAATACAATTTGCTGAGATTTTCCCTAAACTAATTTGTAGCAAGGATTGCTTGGTGACACGAGTTTCTTGAATTTAAATTAAAAAAAATTAAACAAAACTTATCATTTTATATATTATTGAGTCTTGATAATCTACGCAACTTATATGAACACGCATTATGAACACACGTGTTGAACTGTCAACTCATTAATTTTTATTTATAAAAATAAAAATTATTATAATATAATCAATCATAATTAATAGTTTTGGTTATAATTGAATTTAAAAATTACACACTAATTATGAAATAATAAAAATTCAAAAATCAATTATTAACTAAAAATTTAAAAAATAAAATTTTAAAAAAATAATTATAAATCATAATCGTATGAAATATATAAATCATAATTAAAGATCACGATAAAGATAAAAAAAAAACTGGTGTAGATGATTGTCATAAACTCATATAGACGATATCCTTATAAGTTGTGTAGGCTATCAAAACTATTTTTACATATTACATTTTTTTCCAGGAAAAATAATTTTTATTGTTTACTACTAATATAAACGTCTAATATTAATTATTTATCCATAGATGATCATCCACCAATGACCATAAATTGTGACTTTTGATTCGAAAAAATCAAAATATATTTATCTCGTGAAAAAAAAATATATCCAAAAAACTTTTCCAAAAGAGCAATATCGATTCTTATCCTACTTAGTTGAATTCAGGATCAAATTTACTTTTCAGTGATTCTTAAAAAAATATATGGTTGAGAATGACCACACACTCTAGCTGCATCTTTCATCTAAAAAAAGAAACAGAGAAAAAAACTTTGACTGCATCTCTTTTTTAAAAAGTTATTTACTTTTAAGGTTTCTGTGTAACATTTTGATAATGCAAGAATGTTCGATACATTTCCGCTTCAATTCATCACTTATATGAAGATCACTTAACCTACCCGTCAAATAAAAAGACTAATTGATAATTCAAAGCATGAAATTAAATACTTAGGGACCGTTTGATTAAATATTGTTAGAATTTGTTGTTTGAAAAGTTGTGAATTTCGGATGTAAATAATAAAGTTATAAGAAATGTCGAAGTCAGGGTCGGTCCTGACAAAAGTGAGGCCCTGGGCGAAATTATAAAAATGAGCCCCCAATATATTATCGTACGCAATACATCGAAAAGCAAAAAATGTCCATTACTTATAAAAAATGACTTCGTCTAGCATTTTTTACTTGCAAAATCATCTACAATATCGTTCATATCTATGTTATCTAAAACTCTTTTTCTATACATAATATTGTCAAACCATTCAATCTCTCTTGGGATATTGACGATCTCAAATACGTTTTCAACAATTTTAACTTTGAGAAGCTCCTCTCAGCCGACGCTACAGTAATCGGCATGGTCAACATGATTCTGTAAGCAATTGCAGCATTTGGATAACAATCTGCACTTTTCACAAATTCAAGAATTTCAATAGCAGACATTGTCTCATTTGGCAAAGTCATTTGCCGTAAATAGATCACCTAAGTTAACATCAGATAGATTATCATGGGTAAGAGCATATTTCAGGTTAACATAACAACTTCTCAATTCAACATTATCCAATGATCTTAGAACTTTTGAATCAAATAAAAAACCAAATATATGTTCAATTGATTTCAATTGTTCAAATCTAGATTTTAAAGAAGCAATTGACATGTCCACAACAACTACAAAAATACTCAATTCTAAATGACTCTTCCGGTGATAATGAAACTTCAACATTTTCTCCATCATCAAATTATTTTTTTCTAGTAATACGGCGTTTTCTTGGAAAAAATGGCTCTATATTCACATCAGATGCAATATTTTTAGCAATATCTAAACTTGAATTAAAACCATCATTCTTATATTTTTCAAAATATGAAATTAAACCTTCTAACTGATTCATGACAGAGTTAATGCACATAGATTTTGATTGCAACTTTTTACTCACCATATTTACAGAAGATAAGATCTCATACCAAATAACCATACCAAGTAAAAAATTCAAAATTTTCAATTGATGTAGCTAAACTTTCAGCTTCACTTTTTGACTTTGCATCATCACAAATATCACATAACTTTAATAAAGCATCTCTCAATTCAGCACATTGAAATCTAATTGCTTTAACACTATTAATATGACTTTCCCAACGTGTATTTGACAGAGATTTTACAGTATCTAGTAAAGCTTTCCACCTTTTAGTAGAACTTGAAAATAATGTATATATGCGTTGTACTATTCCAAAAAAAAAAACTGCTTTCACACAAGAATGAGCCATATCACTTAAAGTTAGATTAAGACTATGACAAGCACATTGCATGTATAACGCTCTCGGATTAATTTCAAGCAACCTCTTTTGAACTCCTTGGTGTTTTCCTTTCATATTAGAACCATTATCATAACCTTGACCTCTGACATCTTCAATATTAAGATTAAGTGATTTTAGCACATTTTGTAATTCATTAAAAAGTCATAAATCAGACGTATCATCCACCTTTATAAATTCTAAAAAATATTCTTCTATTTTCACTTTACTATATGCCATATCAACACATCGGATTATCAAAGTCATTCGCTCTTGGTGACTTAAATCTGGTGTACAATCAAGAATTACTGAAAAATATTTTGCTTCCTTAATTTTCTTAATGATGATATTTATAACTTTATCAACCAAAAGAAAAATTAAATCGTTTGAAATTTTATGACCAAGATAAAGATAATGTATTTCCTTATTTTGTATACTTCTAATATGATCTTGCATAACTGCATCAAATTCACCAATCATTTCGGTCAATCTAAAAAAATTACCATTGTTATCTTGATAAAGTTTCTCATTAGATCCATGAAAAGCCAAACAATTTTTAGAAAGACATTTAATAATTGCTACTATTCTAATTAAAACATGTCTCTAATGATCCTTTTCTTTAGAGATTTCTCGTTGTAAGTCCTTATCAATAGTTTCATTTTTACCTAATCTCATTTTCAATTCATACCAAGAGTTCATATTAGTAATATGTTCTATAGAATTTTCATGCTCTTGAAGCCGTTTACTAGGATGTTTCCAATCTCTGTATCCATTATTTGCTAAACAAGATGCATTATTTTTATTTTTAAACAATTTACAACAAAAGCAATATACTTTATCCACATGTTTACTATATACTAACCACTTTCGATCCTTCACCTCACCATTGCTTAATTTTTTAGTATAATGAGTATAAGAAAAATGCCTAGAAATGTTGTCTAAAGAAAATACAAGGTCCATTTCTCTTATAGGTCCCTTCTCAACTAAAATATCTCGTGCCTTATTATCAATATTATCCCAATTTCTTGGATCATATATATCAACTGGAGGAATAAAGTTTTCATCATTCTCTCTCATCACCTAACATATTAAGAACATATTCACTCTCATTTAAGTCATTTCTCTTATCATTAGTATCTTTAATTTCAAGAGGCGCATCAACACTGTTTCCATTTGAATTTTCAACTTTTTCTTTAGAACTTTCCTTTTTGTGATTTAAATAGTTCTTTTATTCTTTTTCTTTTTTTTCTTTTTCTCATTTCTGTATGCTTGTTTTTTAAGCGGCCCCATGTTTAACACTTACAAAGTAAAATAAAAGAGTAATATCACCTGGATAAATTGGTGATCGAGACTTGAGAGCTGTTTGAGATACGTTTTGATTTTGTATTTCGGATATAATTCCAAGTTCCAACTTCCAAACTTTCTAATAAATAATAATCTGCAAAAAATAAACTAAAATATTTAATTCAATTGCTCTTGCCTGTAAAAAAAATCACAAAATCAATAAAATATATGAATTTACTTATCCGTAAAACAAAAATACAAAATCAAGTAATCAACATATGCTTCAATGGTTATGCGGTTCTGCCTTCAGAATTTCAAAACAAAAACAAAAACAAAAACAAAAACACATAATTAGGGCAAATGAATTCCTTTGTACACACAATTATAAAATTCGAGCAACGTATTTGCAAGCACATAAGGACATTGAACAACCAAAGAAAATATCCAAAAATATGAATAGTAATTAGAACATGAAATAATTGAAATCTATCTACCATCGAGAGAAGATGAATAATGTAAAAAAATTCAGATTGAAATATACACACTAAAATCGATGGAAAAATCAAGATTACCTGGAAAATTGAGAGCAACAACAACAATTGAAGACGAAGCCACGAGATTAATTGTTGACTGTGAATGGATCGAAGATAATTTTTTTTTGTAAATTTTTAAAGAGCAGAACATCAAATAGGAATTCGAGAAGAAGTAGATGAGAAATATTAACAGATTGAATAAATTGAGAATTACAGAGAATCAAAGATGAGAAGTGAGAACTATCCATGGAATGGGGATAAATAAAGATATTTAAACTCTCCCTCAACGGTAAATTAAAATAGAAGATGAAAGGGTTTTTTGGTTTCTGCGTGGTTTATTAATGGAAGAGAGAGATATCAGATTACAGATAGAAAACGCTGAACGCGATGCTTAATGGAAGAGAAAGAGAGTCAGAGAGAGAGAGAGAGAGGGTTTCAGATACAATAAGTCTAATATATTTTTTTAGTATACATAATGCCTATAACTAATGAGCTATATTAAAAATTTCAGGCCCTCCAATTTTTGGGGCCCTGGGCCGTCGTCCAGGCCCACCCGCCCTCAGGACCGGCCCTGGTCGAAGCTAGTGTTTCCACTACGCCTTTAAGATGCAGCGAAAAAATAAATAATACTTTGCACAAAATGTGTTTTAAATCACACTCTTTACGGTGTGTGATTGCCTTAAGGCGAAATTCACTCACATAGGTGAAATACAAAAACAATACAAGTGTTGTCTCACCTCACTCCCTTGACAACATTGCATACAACATACAAGAGATCTATCCTCACTTCACTCACTTGAAAAATCTCTTGAACAAACACTATCTAAACATATAAATACAAACAACACGTCAATCTAAATCCTAGACTATCAGATTTGACTATCTAACCTACACACACAGCTGAAACTAAACTTCAGTTGATTGAGATGCTAGGCAGATGTCAAGGAGGATGTCTTGGATCTTCGAGACGACATTAGATGCAAGATTCAGAGCTTCTCACAAATCACGGTGATAACCTGCTTGCATAAATGATTTCAAGGTCTAAGGAGACCTTAAATACTTCTTTCATCTTGCTCCAGCAGTTGCTCAACGGTCACAAGAGGTGTGGCCTTGAATCAACCGATTTCCACTTCCCATTGCTGTAGTGGACTTGAGATAACTACCTTCTGCATTGCGATTCACACGTTCTTCAACATCGTGTAATGATGGCAGTTACTTCAGTGACCCATGATCTCCTGCAACGATTAGTGTTTAAGATAAAGTGGGAACATCACATCCCCTATAAATCCGGAACAGATTTTGACCAATTCAAAATCAAATAATATGCACGATTTACTACAGAATTAAATCAACAATAAATCCCTAAATAGGTGGAAAATAAAATGTGACATAAATCACAAAATAATCAGATTAATTTAAAATAAATTTATCCTAAATAATAGAAAAGGATAATGTTAGCATCCAGAGAGTTGTACTCGATGTCATGAAAATAACGGAACACATCCGATACAACATTGACTTCGATATTATCAAACGAAGTGATAACATCATCTGGAACACATTGTTCTCAACAAATATTTAGGTTGTGATTATAGAAAAAATGAATACTGACAGATTCTTTATTTTGTGTTTTGAATTTATCATTTTTATATTTGATTCAAATTAAATAAGTAGGAAATGAAATGCCAAAAATATCTCTTATCATTTTGGTCAAATGAGATTCTCTAGTCAAAAGTTGTGCATGACAACTGTATCCCAAATATCAAAATTATTAGTTTTTCTTCCTTTTTTTGTTTTAATTTCTTTTGGTATATTTTAATTTTATATTATTATTTAAGACTTATTCCACCCAATTAGAGTTTATAATTATTTTTTAGCATTTAATTTTCATTTCAAATAATTAATATAATTGATTTTTAGGGTTGATTATTCCAAACTTGGGGTATATATTTCAAAATTTCAATTCATAGCAATAAATATTAATTAGGATTAGTTATAATATAATAAATTTTATTTTTATGAAAAAAATTATTAAAACAAGGTAATTTTGATATTGGCATATGAATGTGATACGCAATTTGGACTAGAGGATTTCATCCGTATTTTTTTACTACCAATAAATTTTATAATATTTAAGGTATGAACAAAATATTTTTTAAGTCTACAAAAATAATTATAATTATATATTTCTTTTGTTGACGTAATTAGAAGGTGAATA
The DNA here is from genome assembly GCA_026008535.1 of Perilla frutescens. Lineage (NCBI taxonomy): Eukaryota > Viridiplantae > Streptophyta > Magnoliopsida > Lamiales > Lamiaceae > Perilla > Perilla frutescens. The sequence continues at coordinate 41,724,626 of BRKX01000001.1, forward strand.
TTATGTTGATACCGATTGGTAGTGTATCATAGATTTAGGGATATTTGTTTAAACCGTGTATTTGGAGTTTTTCTCTTTCTTGCAGGATAAAATCTGTTGAGAGAAAATAGGAGCATGTGGGACTTGACCAAGTCCAACGATCTGCTGAAGCCACGGTTGTTCCGGAAGTTGCGCCGGAAATATAGGAGTGCAGTTCGTGGAGATCAAGGCTTAGTGGATCGGTTGCTTTGAGTAGGGATCAAGCAACGAGCTGTGTATATATAGGGTTCAGATAGTTAGTGTTAGATACGAGTTTTTAGTAGAGCTTTTCAGATATTGTAAAGTTTTGAGTTCTCGTATTTATCCGTTTCTACTAGATATAGTTAAGACAACTTTAGTCCCAACCTTCTGTGAAGGAAGAGATAAAGTGTCTTAATATTTAGTGAGAATTTATCTGGTAATGTTTTTGTAATTCACATATTTTATATAGTGAAGATTTCGCCCTGAGGCACTTCACAAGATTATAGAAATATAATCTTGTGAAAATTCCAATCCATTGTTTCTGTTTTTAATTTCCGCTGCGTATGCAAAGTTGTCTCAACTTTATACACAACTTTGTACACAACTCTTTCAGAACCGAGAGTTCGATTTCTTCAATTGGCATCGAGAGCAGACACTTGATACACTAAGTGGTGATCCTGTTTTCGTAAGCACAATGGATTGCACGAACCCGCTGTTCAACAAACCTCCCGTTCTAGATGGCATGAACTATTCCTTTTGGAAAGTTCGGATGAGATCATGCATCAAGTCGATTGATGCAAGAGCATGGAATGCGGTTCAAAAAGGATGGACACACCCCAAGACCGTGGATGCTGAAGGAGATACATGTCGTACACCACAGTCAGAATGGAGCAGAGAGCAAAATGAAGAAGCCACCTTTAATGACAAAGCGCTCAACGCGATTCAATCCTCACTAGACATTCAGATGTTCAAACTTATAAGGAATTGTGAGACGGCTAAGGAAGCTTGGGATATACTCCAGCAGCATTGCGAAGGTGATGTTGGAATTAAAGAATCAAGGCATCGGATTCTCACCACAAAGTTTGAAAACATGAAAATGGAGGATGATGAGTCCGTAGGAGACTACTGCAACAAATTACTGGAGATTGCCAATGAGTGCAATGATTTGGGTGATCCAATTACCAATAAGAGGTTAGTTTCAAAAACTTTGAGGGCTGTAACTTCTCGTTTTGACATGAAAGTGGTTGCAATTGATACTGCTACAACTACTGGAGCTCTGGATTTCACCAAACTAATGAATGATTTGAAGACATTCGAGATGGAACTAAATGAAAAGGGTGGACAGAAGAAGAAAGGAATCGCCTTGACTGTCGGGACAACTTCAAAGACAACTTCGGCTTACGTTGAAGTAGAAGATGAAGATCTTGAAGAAATCACTGAGAAGGATCCAGATTATGCTCTTCTCACCCGAAGAGTTAATTCTCTCATTCGAGCCAACAAAGAAAAACAACAAGTGGGAGGTAGAGAACAGCGAAAGCCTCGAAGTGATGCCTCCGGATCTTTGGTTCTCTATGACAGGCTTATCACACCAGGAAAGGAACCAAAACTCATTAGGCGTGCTGCATCTGATCACTTCCGTCCTAAGGAAGTGACAGACTTCTCTACAGTTCAATGCTATGAATGCAAGGGCTTCGGACACTTTGCCAACGAGTGTCCCAACACATTTCGCAAACTGGGAAAGCATGTCAACTTTCTATCCCTTAGCGATAGTGAGCTTGACACCTCAGGGATTTATGTAGAGGAGATTCCTAATGATCCACCAACTGAGCAGGCAGCCTTAACTGCAGTATGTGTTGAAGAGGACAAGTCAAACTACACCGAAGTTGAGATAACTTTAGATAGGTATGATGAGTCCTACTATAACACTCTTTTCTGTTTCAACACTATTGTGTCCACTGCAAAAAATGAGGAAGAAGTCACGGAAGAGAAAACTCTTGAGTTATTGATAAAAATGCAGAAGCTTCACAAGGAATTGTACGTCAAATGGTCCAAACAGTGCAAAGTGGTGGATTCACTAACTGAGGAAATTTCTGTGCAAAAGGCCTCACTACAAAAGTTGGAAGTCATGCTGACAAAGAAGGATGTTGAGTTGGACAACATGAGAATTAAACTCAATCATGCTGATGAAACTTTTAAAAGACTCAACACGGGAACCTCAAAACTAGATGAAGTTCTGTCTCAAATAACTTCACATGGCCTTGGGTATGATTCGAGTGCAAGACCAGCCTTCACTCAGATTTTGTCTACTCATGGCAAACCATTTGTGAAAGCCAAGGAAGTTCCCACAACTTCGTCAGCAAAGAAAAAACGTAGGAGGTACATTTGTCACTTCTGTTTTCTTCCTGGACACATTAAGCCCTTTTGTCATAAGTTTTTGCAGAAACACCATAAGGAGATGCATCTGAAGAACCAAGCATCAAATCCTATCCTCTCAAACAAAGGTGACAAGTCCAAGAAAATGGTATGGAAACCCAAAGTTACGCCAACAGTTACCTGCCAAGTGGTCTTCACTGCTTCGACAGATAATGACTTGACCACATGTTACTTTAATAGTGGATGCTCATGTCACATGACAGGCTCCAGATGTTATCTATCAAACTATCAAAGAATCAATGGCAGTGAAGTAACTTTTGGAGGAGGGTCAAATGGCAAGATTGTTGGACGAGGAACCTTGGATAGTCCTGGACTTCCAAAGCTGGCTAATGTATCACATGTTGAAGGGCTGACTGCAAATCTCATTAGCATTAGTCATGACAACTTCAGTGTCATCTTTGATAAAGAAAGGTGCACTGTGATGGACAACAACGGAAATCATGTGATCTCAGGGGTAAGGTCTTCCAATAATATTTATGAGACTAGCAAAAACAGTTGTCTAAGTGCGCAGGTAAATGAAGTGCAGCTTTGGCACCAGATATTGGGACACACCAACTTCCGCAATATGAAGAATCTTCAAAGACTAAATGCTGTTCTAGGAGTTCCCAAGTTGAACATTTCAAGTCATAGTCTTTGTGGAGATTGTCAAAAAGGAAAACAAGTCAAAGCGTCGCACCCAGTTGTGACAACTTCTGAGAGACCTTTCACAACTCAAAGCTGCTTCGAACTACTTCATATGGATCTTATGGGACCAGCTGAAGTTGAAAGTCTTGGAGGTAAATGGTATTCCTTTGTGATTGTAGATGATCTATCTAGGTATACTTGGGTAAAATTTTTGAGAAACAAGGGTGAAACATATGATTCCTTCTTGGAGTTGTATGCCACGATCAAAATTTTTTATCATGCTTATGTCAAGAGACTAAGATCGGATCATGGGAGGGAGTTTGAGAATATTCAACTCCTCAACTTTTGCACGAAGGAAGGAATTCATCACGAGTACTCATCTCCAAAGACACCCCAGCAAAACGGTGTGGCCGAGCGAAAGAATAGAACCCTACAAGAGATGACCACGGTGATGCTGCATTCAAAGAAGTTGGCTTAACGGTTTTGGGCTGAAGCTTTAAACACTGCATGTCATGTAAGCAACCGAGTGAACTTAAGAACCGGAACCACCATGACGTCATATGAGATTCTTAATGGTAAAAAACCCAACCTTAAATATCTGCATATCTTTGGTTGTGTTTGTTACATTTTGAATGATAGGGACTATCTATACAAGTTTGACCCTAAAAGTGACAAAGGTGTGTTCATTAGTTACTCCCTCAACAGTCATGCTTACCGTGTGTATAACCTCAGGACCAAAATTGTAATGGAGAGTGTGAATGTACGGTTTGATGATTTGGCTAGTCTGTATACTCCTACTGATGAAACTGACAGTGTTATTGAGATACAGGAAAGTACTAATGCCGCTGATGCAGAACAAGTTGACCCCAAAGTGGAGCCCACTTCAGAGACAAATAAGGATACACCCTCTGATGAGCTTGACTCGGATGATGATCGTGATGATTCAGCAACCCCAGAAGTTATACAAAACAGTGTTCGTCGAGACCCTCCCAAGAGAATTCGCAAAGATCATCCAATCGACCAAGTCATTGGAGATGTTCACGAAGGGGTCCGAACAAGAGGGAAAACAGTTGCTAACTACAAGAAAATTGCAAGGATGGTGTGTCTATCATGTGTCATACATGAAGTTGGCACGATTGTGTTTCTATCCATGATTGAACCTAAGAATGCTGCTGAAGCCTTGAAGGATGAATTTTGGATTAGTGCAATGCAAGCCGAGTTACTTGAGTTCATGAGGAACAAAGTCTGGACACTAGTGCCCAGACCTTCTAGAGTTAATGTTATTGGGACTAAGTGGATATTCAAAAATAAAACTAATGAGTTTGAAAACATCATTAGAAATAAAGCTCGCTTAGTTGCCCAAGGATACACTCAAGTAGAAGGCATAGACTATGATGAAACTTTTGCTCCAGTTGCACGAATAGAGTCAATCAGGCTTTTGTTTGCTATTGCATGTTATCTTAACATCACTCTTCACCAGATGGATGTTAAGGCATCTTTTCTCAATGGAATCTTGGAAGAGGGGGCATATGTGGAACAACCCAAAGGATTCGAAGATCCTTCAAAGCCCGATCATGTGTACAAACTACACAAGGCTTTATATGGACTAAAGCAAGCTCCTAGAGCTTGGTATAGTCGTTTAACCGAATTTTTGCTTGATTTTGGTTTTTACAGGGGACATGCGGATAGGACACTTTTTCTCAAAAAGGAAAATAACTTTCTAACCATAGCTCAAATTTATGTCGATGACATAGTGTTTGGGTCAACAAGTGAGAAAGTCTTGAAGGAATTTGTGGAAGCCATGTCAACCTCCTTCGATATGAGCATGGTTGGGGAACTTAGCAACTTCCTCGGCCTTCAAGTCAAGCAAAAAGAAAATGGAGTGTTCGTCTCACAGACGAAATATACAAAGAACCTTGTGAAGAAGTTTGGTCTAGAAAGTGCAAAACACATGAGAACCCCCATGAGCACAACTGAGAAACTGTCGAAGGATGCAGTTGGGCCTGAAGTTGACCCAACTTTGTATAGATCGATGATCGGAAGTCTTTTGTATCTGACTGCAAGCAGGCCAGACATAATGTACAGCGTTTGTGCATGTGCTCGATTCCAATCCTGTCCAAAGGAAGAACACCTGAAAGCTGTCAAGAGGATCATTCGATATGTTGCTGGCACTTGTGAACTGGGACTTTGGTTCACAAAGGACACAACTTCAGATCTTGTGGGGTACAGTGATGCTGACTGGGCTGGAGAAACTGATGATCGAAGAAGCACAAGTGGAGGATGCTGTTACCTAGGCAATAATCTCATCTCCTGGAACAGCAAAAAGCAAAACTGTATTTCTTTATCCACAACTGAGTCGGAGTATGTAGCAGCTGGAAGTTGTGCAACACAACTGATTTGGTTGAAGTCAATGTTGGATGACTATGGTTTGGAGAGCAATTCTCTCGTGATGCTTTGCGACAATACAAGCGCAATCAACCCTGCAAAGAACCCCGTCCACCACTCAAAGTCGAAACACATCCACTTAAGGTATCACTTTATTAGAGATTTAGTCGAAAAGAAGTTATTAAATTTAGAATACATTAGTACAGATTCTCAAAAATCTCTTAGCTATGAGAGATTCTCATCTTTGAGAAAATCTCTTGGCTTATGTTCTATATGATTTCAAAAGTTAAATCAACTGTTGCCACAACTTTTGATATATCATAGTTGACTGTGAAGTTGAGCAGATTCGAGGATGTAAAAGCTTGTAAAAGGTGAAATCATGATTGTTCTTAAAAACCATATAACTAGGTCAAAGACCTCAGATAAGTGGTATTTATGAGATTCTCTTTGAATATACATCTATTCATCATTTGCTCTCTTCTTAAAAAGTCTTCTATGATGTGTCAAAAGTGTTCTGAATATTACATCCTTTGTGACAACAGTTGCTCAAAATTTAAAAAATAAAAAATAAAAAAAATAAAAAAAAATTGAAAGTCAGTTGAGTGAATCCGGAAGTATATCCTACTCTATCTTTAATTTCATCTTTGACTATATCTTTAATTTATTTGATCCCTATTTTTGTGGCGGGACGAATCTGTTTGTTAGTATACTCATTTAAAATTCCCGTCTATATTCTAAGTCTGTTAAAACAATCCTTGCTCCACTATTCACAAAACCCTCATTTCTCCATCTTTTCAACCATTTATCTCCCAAAAACTCACGCTCTCTCTCTTGAATCTTTCTCAAATATGACGCCGGAAAAAATGAAGCAATTTCAGGAATTTATGGCGGACCCTGAAGCTTCTGCTTATCTCCGCCATTTATCGACATTTCCACCGCAACCGTCTCCTCCCCGTTCCTTCGCACCAAATCCTTTCCGACTCCTATCACCGGACACCACCCCTCTTCTCCGACCCAGCATTTTGCTCTCGTCTTCTAGAGGGAATGCACCGATGGAAATCTCTCCTGAGGTGGGAAGCTCAGAGATCTAGTCTCAACCGCCGCTTCCTCTCCCGGCACCACCGTCAATACCGTCCTCTGTCCTGACGCCGACGGCCGAGCAGACGATTATCATCGCACCAAGCGGCATAGTGATGCCGTCGTTTGATTTTCTAGAGCTAGACACTCCAATCCTTGCCAAAGACCAAGAGGACCCAGACCATCCATCTGAGGAAGCCACTCAACAAGGCGGTAGTCCTATTGCCGTCCCGTTCTCCTCTGCCGAGCCGGAACAACAGCCGGAGGTCAACCCATCTCCGACCCCTTCTCCTCCGACGAAGAAACCCTCCAAAACACCTAGGGTTCCTCCCTCTCATCGTTCCAAGCGTATATCTCGAACAAGTCGTCCTTCTCAAGCTCCCGAGGAACCAATCCACATCGACAGTGATGCCGAGGGTGGGGATCAATTGGGTGCTTTCTCTGACGACTCTGCCGAGAAGTTATCCTCTCACCAAAACTTAGAAGCCGAGGAGGATGAAGAGCTTGAAGAGGAGGTTACTGTCTCTCAGAAAGGGAAAAGGAAAATGTCTTCCTTGTCACCGTTGAAGTCGAAAGGCAAATCAGTCAAGAAAGTCAAACGGGAAGTTTCTCCGACCGAGACCGACACCGATTCTGACTCTGAGCTTGAGGTAAATAAAGCTTTGAATGAATGTTTTTACAATGAGGCTGCTAAGAAGAATTGGGATAGTTTTAGGAAAAGGGAGTTCATTAATGATAGGGCAGTTGATTTGAAGGATTTTGCACAATATAATTTGGTTGATTTTCTGCATAAAAGGAAAGTTTTTAGAAGTGTTACCTATGTGAAACCCTATGTTGCTGAGATTGTGAAGCAGTTTTATACCAATCTCCCTGTTGATTTTGCTAACCCCTCCTCCAAGATGTTTGGAAAAGTTTATGTCCATGGGAAGATTTTCTCTTTCACTCCCTCTCGCATTAACAAATTTCTAGCTGCTCCAAATGTTATTGAGTCTGATGTTGAGATTGATGAGGAGCTAGAGGTTGAGATGGAGAATGTGCTTACGGGTGGCCATGCAGATGTGTGGACAGTGAACAAAAGGCCTAATCGTATAGCTTCGGTTCTCACTTCTCTTTTTACAACTTTGCACAAGATTTCTGTGTCAAATTGGATCCCTACATCCAATACAACAGTTGTGCCTTTTGAGCATGTGTGCCTACTCTACAAAGTGTTCAAGGAAGAGAAGTTCAACTTGGGCACTCACATTTTTAATGCTGTTGCTGAAGTTGCTGTGGCGAAGTCTACCAAGAAGTTGATCGTACCCTCTCTCTTTAGTATGCTCGTTGAGCAAGGGTTGAAGCCGAAGAAGAAAGATGTCCTCACATCCAAGCTCCCTCTCCAAACTGTACAACCTGCCTTCTTGAGTGAGAAGAGGCACAAAGATCTCCTGTGGATTGATGCCTCAACTGAAGAGGATCCATCGGCCGAGTTAATGTGTTCTCTACCTGTCTTTGTTTTGCAGGAGCAAATAGCCTTCTTCTCCTCGCAGATTGCTATTCTTGAAGGACAGCGAAGGGTGTTTCAAAAACTTCTTTCTTCCCAAAAAGGGGGAGAAGGCCCTAGCACTAGCCGTCGCCGTCACGGACCAAGTGCTGAGGAAGATGAAGATGAGGAGTGAGGGGGAGAAGCATGAAGAAGAAGAAGAAGAAGACTGCAGTATTTGCACTGCCACGGACCAAGTGCTGAGGAAGATGAAGATGAGGAGTGATGGGGAGAAGCATGAAGAAGAAGAAGACTGCAGTGTGTTGCAGTATTTGCAGTGTGTTGCAGTATTTTGTTGATTGGATGAAACAAACAAACAACTATTTTATTTTCTGCACAACTTTCTGAACAACTTTTATTTTTTGCCTAACTCTTATATATTTTTGATTGCATGCAGATATGTATGTATTTGCTGTGAATATATTATGGTTATGGTTGTTTTATGCGTTGTGATGATATTGTGTAGATTCTGTTTTTATTACAGTCTTGGTCACAGGGGGAGTAACTGTTTAACTAAAATTTCTCTAATCTTTTCATGGTTGTTGTAATTTGATTGTTTCTTCAGAGGGAGTAATTGTAACTCTTGTTTTTTGTTTTGGTTTTGGGAAGAAAGCCAAAAAAGGGGGAGATTGTTGATACCGATTGGTAGTGTATCATAGATTTAGGGATATTTGTTTAAACTGTGTATTTGGAGTTTTTGTCTTTCTTGCAGGATAAAATCTGTTGAGAGAAAATAGGAGCATGTGGGACTTGACCAAGTCCAACGATCTGCTGAAACCACGGTTGTTCCGGAAGTTGCGCCGGAAATATAGGAGTGCAGTTCGTGGAGATCAAGGCTTAGTGGATCGGTTGCTTTGAGTAGGGATCAAGCAACGAGCTGTGTATATATAGGGTTCAGATAGTTAGTGTTAGATACAAGTTTTTAGTAGAGCTTTTCAGATATTGTAAAGTTTTAAGTTCTCGTATTTATCCGTTTCTACTAGATATAGTTAAGACAACTTTAGTCCCAACCTTCTGTGAAGGAAGAGATAAAGTGTCTTAATATTTAGTGAGAGTTTATCTGGTAGTGTTTTTGTAATTCACATATTTTATATAGTGAAAATTTCGCCCTGAGGCACTTCGCAAGATTATAGAAATATAATCTTGTGAAAATTCCAATCCATTGTTTTTGTTTTAAATTTCCGCTGCGTATGCAAAGTTGTCTCAACTTTATACACAACTTTGTACACAACTCTTTCAGAACCGAGAGTTCGGTTTCTTCATATTATTTAAATTTAAATCAAAATAAATTACATGAGCCACAAAATAATAAATAATCAAGATAATCATTTCGTTATTTTAGGTTAATAAAATTTTTATTATCGATTCTACAATCGAGCTACTTGTTGTCTTGAGATCGTCCTTCCTCACCATCAATTGCCAAAAATGATTGCTAGTATGATTGCATTTTATTTAGAATCTCATCAACAAAATATAACAATATATTTTATTTTCAAAATTTTGATTTTATTTTTTCATTCTTAAAGTTGCAAATTGTCAATCCACATTTAATTATAATTAGTAAAAAATAAAAAAATCTAAAAAAATTCAATTTTTAAGCTTTTTCATGTTCTTTGTTGAAAAATTATGAGCCTAAAATTTAATAGCAATGTATGAAAAAGATAATATAATTGATGAAGAATGAACCGATCTTGCACAAGATTAACGGAGAAAATAATGAGATTAATACCTACTTGGACTGTCCAAAAGAATTACATAATTTTACTTGTTATGAAAAATTTGATTACTTTCTAGAACTTATAAAATTAACAAAATACAAAAATTTTATTATAAAAAATCAGATTAGATATCAACCAAACGAACATAGAGGATTTAACACATTCTACTCTAATTTGAAAACTTATACATGCTGTAACATTTAAGAATTGATGAGTTGCAAAACAAAAGAAAATTGGCGTGTCATTTATTTCACTCAAAATAATTTATATTTTAATGTGTATATAAAATCAATTTCACCGAATACACATGTTGGGTAAATTTATTTGATTGGATAATTGAATCTCATCGACAGAGTTAATTAGCATTTTTGCCTTCGCTTCATTGCCTATCTTCATTTCTTCTTCTGTAAAATATGAAATGTCTAGTGCATTATTTTTAATTATTTTTTAGATGTCAAAAGTAACACACTCTATACTTAAAATGAGTCATATTAGACTCATACCTAGTGATGTTGGTGGCGAGATTTAAACTTGAGATCCTTTTGGATCAACTTTACACCGCTCCACCACCGTGCCATTTCCATAGAATTTTTTAATTTATTTATACATACACTGATTTTTTCAAATGTAGCAACCAAAATAAGAAAAATAAATAAATCATTTTTTAGATCAATTATTGCAGAAAGTAAATTCCTCTTGATGTCGACATTTTGAGATTTCTTTTTTGGGACCAAAGGAAATTGAAAGTTGGGAATAGGTTCTTTAATTTGTCACTCCATACCTAAAAATATATTCAATTTTGATGGTGGCACTATAATTGAATGTGGACGTTTCAAGTCACGACATCGTTATATGGTATTCATTTTTATTTTATTTTTATAACTTTGTTGTTGAACATATCCAAAGCGGTCATTTTATGCTACCCCCAAAACAACCACCTATCTTATTATGCACACATTTTTTTTCTACTCAAATTTAATGTCATGTATATATATGGGGGGAGGTCTCCTGTGCATAACCTCCCAATCCGTCGCATATCAGACGGGGTGTGGTGCCCACGCGCGGCGCATATGCGCCATGCGCCCGTCACTGTTCATTTTTTTCTTTCTGGGCGGATTTTTCAATTTTTTTTTCGATTTTTTATTTTCTCCTTTTGTTTTCTTACAAAAAATTTATATCCTAAAATAAAGTTAGTGAATCCTAAATTCAAATGAATTGATTTAATTTATTTGAAATCAATATGAATTTATATCTTAAAATGAAACTAATAAACATTTAAAAACACAAAATAAACCCCTAAAAACACTAAAAAAAAACCCTAAAAAACACAAATAAACCCCTAACCCCCCCCCCCCAAATTTTATAAAAAACATAAAATAAACCCCTAAAAACATCCCCAAAAAAATCCTAAAAAATACAAAATAAACCCCTAAAAACACCCCCAAAAAAATACTAAACCCTAACCCTCCCCCAAAAAAAAAAACTATGAACCCTAAAAAACCTAAACCCCCCCCCTCAAAGTCTCACATTAATTGGAATAAAAAAATCACAATTTAAATTACATAAACTCATAAAAGATAAGTAGCAGACCAATTATTATTTAATGATACAATTGGTACTTTTTGCACTTTAAATGGTACATTTTAGTGTAAATGTTGATATTGCATTTTACCGGATTTTTTTTAGCGGGTCAAAGCGGGTTGTTTGATGGGCCGACTCATACATCTTAATGTACAGGGGATTTGGCGTGAGTAGGGCTGGGGAAAAATACTGTTATACCGTCATACCGTACCGAAAAAAATACCGGAATACTGAACTTTAAGGTATACCGGTATTTTCGGTAAGGTATGATACCGTACCGAGATTTTTCGGTAAGGTAACGGTATAGAATTTTAAAAACCGAGGTATACCGACGTATACCGATACCGACGATATACTGAATTTTTAAGGTATATACCGTTAATTCGGCCTATACCTTTGTACCAGTATATACCGTAGATGCGGTATATACCGTTAGTTTAGCATATACCGTTGTAACAGTATATACCGGTATATTTGTGATATTATATAAATATATGTATATGTGAATTATAGATAATTGATATATAATACTTAGTAAATATGATAAATTATATATATGTAAATATCTAACACTTATAATTAATCTTATGTTATACTTAATGCATAGTAATGTTAATTAAATGTGTTCTTAATTAATACTTAGTAAATAATTCTTTCAATTTCTAAGTAAAAGATTTCAAATTTGTAATATTTAGTAAGTTTATAATATTTTCATACAATTTATATTAATTATAAAAACATTATTGATATATAATACTAGTAAATATGTTATACATTTATAAATCTCTAGTAAATTTACATTATTAACACTTATAATTAATCTTATGCTATACTTAATGCATTATAATGCTAAG